>CM059196.1:37809534-38452034 GCA_030323885.1 Branchipolynoe longqiensis | reverse complement strand
TGGTAGGGACTGACTCGGGCCAAATCTATTGAATGCGATCATATTTAACAGAATTACATACGCAATAAGTGAAATTTGATCAATTTAACCCTAAATTCGAACCGTTATTAAGGCTACCGCCGCATTGGCGGCGATATTAATAGTGTCGAATCGACGAATGTAAAGTAAACAAATCGCCGCCGCCGCATGGATGTCGATATCCATACTGTCGATGCCGCCGCCGCCACCGCCGCCGCATCGGCGGCAATATATTAGCCCCAAATCTATTCAATTCTGTCATATTAACAGAATTACATACGCAATAAGTGAAATTTTATCAATGTAACCCTAAATTCGAACCGTTATTAAGGCTACCGCTGCATTGGCGGCGATATTAATAGTGTCGAATCGACGAATGTAAAGTAAACAAATCGCCGCCGCCGCCGCCACGACGTCGATAATCATACTGGCATAACGCCAGCGGCAATGTTTTACGCCCAAATCTATTCAATGACTGCTAGGGTAGCTAACGCCTCCGCGCTTTGGCTCCGCGCATACCCCATGACCCATTTCTCACCACTGGCGATAGCTACCCCGAACTCGGTCCTTACCACCGGAGCCGATAAATAATTCTTCATGCATACGGGCCCTGGTGTATGTTGGTAGGGGATAGGGATATGGTTGGGGGTGGGTGTTTAGCTTCGGGGGTGATTGGTGGGGTTGGGGTTGAGGTTTGGGAGGAGGGGCGAGGTTGGAGAGGTGGTTGGGGAGGGGAGGTTAGGGAGGGCAGGCGGCTGGGTGGGTGGACGGGTGTGGGTGAGGCATGAGGGGAGGTTGCTTGGTTTGTTGTCTGAGTTTTACATCCTAGCAACATCTAAGGCCATATCAGGACTGGTATCGCCTTGTGACACTGAACACTCATGATGACTTTATAGTGCTGCCCCACTGAGAGACCAGGTCCCCTAAAACAGAACCTGATATCCCACTCAGTCACATTATCCCGACACTGAATCAACCAGTACTTGCCCTATCCTAATAATGCCGAGGCATGACGGTAGGGGGCAGGTATTCACTACTATAAGTACCTAGCCCATGTTGTCCAAAAGCTAGCCTATAAAACGGCTACAGGCCTAAAGAGTAATGCACACGCCGCCGGCTGCAGGCGGGATGTGGTATGGGGGAGGGGGTACTTAAGTGCTCGTTGCGGCTGCCTAGCCCGGATGCCATTGTGGGCGTGCTTGGCGCATGCGCATGCTGAGAGGTGATAATGGCACGGTGTGAACTGCATGAGCAGCCTGTGAATCTTATCTCGCCTCACGCAGTGGGCGATGGAGCCCCATACACGCGGCATTCTCAGTTTATTGTCTTTGGTTTATATATATATATATATATATATATATATATTTATATATTTATATACTGGTGTATATATAGACGTATATATATATATATATATATATATATATATATATATATATATATATATATACACGTATGCAGGTATATATGTTTGTTTGTTTAACGACCCCACAGCACAAAAAGTAGGTATATATGTGTATATATGTATATAGATGGATAACAATAGCCGTACATTGTTGGAAGGGAAGGTGAATGGCAGCAGAGGGAGAGGGAGACCAAGAACATCATGGTTTACAAATATTTCACAGTGGACAGGCTTGAATTATTCACAGTCTATCAGAACAGCACAACATCGGGACAAGTGGAGAACCATTGCATCCAACCCTCGACTAGAGGATGGAACTATTGATTGATTGATGTATATATGTGTACATATATTTATATATGTAGGCCTATGTATGTGTATGTATATGTATATGGATAGTGATAAATCCTTTATCGCATTAATAAGCTCTGTAGTGGTTCTTCAATGCCCCCTCCTTCCTGTCGGGGCGGGGGCCAGGTAACAGCATGCTCCCCCCCCCCCCCCCCCCTGCATGCGGTGGGACTCGCCACTCGAGCGGAAGCATTGGACATGTATATATATGTGTATATATAGGTAAATATGTATACAGTAAAACCTCTCTATACCGACCCCTCCACAGATCGACCACCTCCCTATATCGATCGCTTTATTTGGTTCCCAAAAATACCATTGCAAGGATATTCTAACTCTAAACCGACCAGCTCCCTAAATGGACCACTTAAAGTCGGTCCCATAGTCGGTCGATTAAGAAAGGTTTTACTGTATATGTATTTATATGCTTAATTAAAAAGAGAACCACCTATCTACAAGCCTAAAAGACGCAAGCCTAAAAGACACAGGCCTATAAGATATTTCATATGCCATGATATTCTTGTTTCTACAAAGAGAACCACTTGTTTACAAGCCTATATGACACAAACCTATTATAACATTAATTTATATGCTATGATATTCTTGTTCCCTTAATTACAAAGAGAACCACTTGTGCATAGGCCTCTACGACACATGCCTATAACATTAATTTATATGCCACGATATCCTTGTTTCCTATTTATAAAGTGAACTACTTGTGTACAAGCCTATGTGAGACAAGCCTGTAACATTACTTTTTAATATACCATGATATTCTTGTTACTTTAATTTACAAAGAGAACCACCTGTTAATAAGCCTATAACATTATGTTATATGCCATAATATTCTTGTTACTCTAACTGTATACAAGGCTATATGAGACAACCTTATAACATTCTATTATAAGCCATGATTTTCTTGTTTCCTTTAATTACAAAGAGAGCCACATTAGTACAAGCCTATAAACAACGTTCACGCCAACTGCAGGCCTATAAAGCTGATTTGCTTAATGCATCTCCAACATGCGACAAACTCTGAATCGAGGCCTAATGCCCGCCTAATTAATGCCTCCCCTCCCTCGCCCAAGACAGGTCTTTGAAAGTTACATTAATTATGCACGATTTAGCTTTCGGATCATTTTACTGGAAATGAGGCTGTTATTTATTCATCTTTGGACGCGGATTGAACCATTTGAAGCCTTTGCTTGTGGGCCCGTTGTATCTACAGCTAGACGATGGTGCTTGGTGAACTTATAGTTCAGTGGATTTTTTCTCTTGCATACTATTTTTACCTTTAGAGATATTGGCAATGGAAACGAGCCAAATTAATTTCGGTGTGCACACCGAAATACTGGACAGATGGCTTTATGTAGGCTTTGTTGACCAATTCTCTTCATGTAGGCTTTGTTGACAAATTCTCTTAATGTAGATTGTGTTGACCAATTCTCTTCATGTAGACTTTGTTGACAAATTCTCTTCACATAGGATTTGTTGACAAATTCTCTTCATGTAGGCTTTGTTGATTAATTCTCATTATGTAGGTTTTGTTGACCAATTCTCTCCATGTAGGCTTTCTTGATCAATTCTCTTCATGTAGGCGTTGTTGACCAATTCTCTTCACGTAAGCTTTGTTGAAAAATTCTCTTCATGTAGGGTTTGTTGATTAATTCTCTTCATGTAGGCTGTGTTGACAATTTCTCTTCATGTAGGCTTTGTTGATTAATTCTCTTCATGTAGGCTTTGTTGATTAATTCTCTTCATGTAGGCTTTGTTGATCAATTCTCTTCATGTAGGCTTTGTTGAACAATTCCTATCATGTATGCTTTGTTGACAAATTCTCTTCATGTAGTCTTTGTTGATTAATTCTCTTCATGTATGCTTTGTTTACTAATTATCTCCATGCAGGCTTTGTTGACAAATTCTCTTCGTGTAGGCATTGTTGACCAATTCTCTTCATGTAGGCTTATCCATGATAGGCAGCATAGATCTTCAAGAGATTTGACCAATTCTCTTCATGTACGCTTTGTTGACCAATTCTCTTCATGTACTCTGTGTTGAACAATTCTCTTCGTGTAGGCGTTGTTGACTAATTCTCTTCATACAGGCCTTGTTGACCAATTGTCAAGTGTGATAGCATAGTAGTTTAATACATGACCACCAAAATTGATTGATTGATGATTGATTGATTGATTGGTGGTTGCTTTACGCTGTGTCGGCAGCATAGACCATATTCATGGCGAGAAATGTTTGTTTTTTGTTCAAACGATCGCTTATACATGTAAAAGCAGACAATCAATTATGTGCCAATAGACACTCATTAAATTAGAAAGCTCACAATCATATATTTGTGGTCAAGGGAAACAAATTCCCATAGAAAAAGAAAAGTTTTATTAATAATTGATAGAATCTATTTAGTAAACTATATGAGGTGGTAAAGTCCAGCTGCCCTCAAAAAGGCTAAAATGTTTTCCTGTTTTACCTTAGTAAAAAGGTCATGCATACTGTCTGCAGTGTAGAACTGTTGGCGCAGGGCCAAAAAATCAACGCAACTTAGTCAAATGTGTTTGAGTGTCAGCGGGGACTGACACCCAATACATTCAGAGGGAGGTTCCCCCTTGAGCAGGAAAGCATGTGTAAGCCACGAGTGGCCAATACGGCAGCGGCTAAGGACCACTTGGTCCCGCCGACCTCCCGCATGAGTCTGTGGTGGCTTTCCCACAGATGGTTCAATTTCTTTAAGTTTATTAATGTTTTCAAATTGTAACAAATGATTAATGCCGACACCAGTATCTAATTGGATATGCAGCTTCAAATCTAGGTCACGCTTTTGATTCCTATGATCTGAGCTTCTCACCTGATTATGCAGCTTTAAGGCATACTGAAAATAATGACCTGTGACTATTATACTCAATCAAGTCTAATGACCCCGCCCCCCTCTCTTCAGCTGGGAGATTGATCAGAACCAGGGAAGTCTCAAGTCGATTGATAGGTTCCCTATAACATACCACTGAGGCGCACAGGTCAATAATATAAGGAGAGAATTCTGAAGAAGCAGCCATTGCAAATTAATCCAAACTGATCTTGAAATGTCCTAAGGAATATATGCATCGCAAATCTTTCTTTTAAAATGATTGATTGATATAAATGTAAGACATAAAACCTCACCCCGCCCTCTTTTGGTAAAGCGTTTCCATTCGGACATAATTCAACTTTTACCAAAACCGAAACAATGCCTCCTTGCTTTCATTTCTTTTTTAATGAATTTTCTTTGCATACTTGTCGTTTCTCACCGTCTCAACACTGGTATCCTGGCCGTAAGGGATACATATATCTGTACAAAATGGCTCCTTGCTTTATTCACTCATGATTGTTGTGATCATGTAATGCGCTCAATACTGGTTGCTTGGTTGGTTGTTGGCGCTTTACGTCCTGGCAACATCTAAGGTAATATCAGTACGGGTCTCAATATTGTCATTCAGGGTTTAGATCAGTAGAATTCTAACAGAGAGTAAACAGAGGGAAATGGGAAACTGGTGTCTGGTTGATATAGGATATTTAAGCCCATTTTCCAGTTGTGATGGATGTCGCTACTTTGTTCATGGATTCGAACCCTGGTGGAGTCAAACTAATTACTTAAATATTTATACGTGTCGCTTCCTAGTCAGGAGCTCGGCATTATTAGGATAGGGCAAGGACTGGTTGGCTCAGTGTCAGGATAATGGGACTGAGTGGGATATCAGGTCATGGTGCTGGCAGCCTGGTCTCCCAGGGGGGCAGCACTATAAAGTCACCATGAGTATGCACTGTCACATGTCGGTACCCATCTTGTACAACAGATGTTGCTAGGACGTAAAACAACAAACAAGCAAAACTTTATTGCACTGTAAGCACGTGGGAATAATTTCTCTCAGCATCACATTTTGTCTATACTAAATCTTTTATATGTACTGTATTTTATACTTACAATTCTTTTATTTCCTGTAAATATGTGCAGAGAATTTTGCGCTTATATTTCTTTTAAATTTCAGGCTACGTCCTTGGTTGTAGTTACTTGATATGAGCTGGTTGAGTAGACAGATTAAAGGTAGGCTGGATTTGATTGATTGATTGATTAATTTGTGATAGTTTAATGATGTGTCAACAGCCAAGGCATAATTCACAGTAACATATTAGTGGCATTTATTCTGTCACTATTGTTTCAGGAAAAAGAATGTGTCAATACATTTATATGTCTATATTGAAATGTATCCGAGAATTTGAAATGGTCGGACATCAGGGAGCATCACGTGACCTGGTTGACCAGCGTGTGAAGCTACAGGGATCTGAGGTGCTGCTTTAATTCATTTTGAGTAGGCCGGGTTCAGATAGTAAATAGCAGATGGCGCGGTTCATCTCTCCTTGCTGACCATGTCTTTTCAAACACCCGAACTCTCAACCACAGTCTGTTCCACAATGCTTTTATATACAGTATAACTCATTAAACCAAACTTGAAGGGACCCTAGAAATTTGTTTGGATTGACCGATCATTGGTTTAACCGAGCTTTGGCTTTGACTTTGACTTTGAGTAAGCGTGTATTGCACATGTAAGTTACAATGTATGTGGGCACTTTAATTATTGTTTTTTAGGTATGTACAGTATAATGCCATTAAACCAAGCTCGGTTAAACCAAATGATCGGTTAATCCAAACTTTTTTTGGCAGCCCGTCAAAATACTATCATTTATCATATAAAAAAGTCTGTGGGGTCTCAGATGACCTTATAACCACATGAAAATTTGGTTTAACCATACCGGAGTGGCCTGGGGTCTGACAATTCTGTTTGGATTAACCGATAATTTGGATTAACCGACTTTGGTTTTACCAAATTTTTGATATGATAAATGGCAGTATTTTGCCAGGTCGCCAAAAAAAGATTGGATTAACTGATTGTTTGGTTCAACCGAGCTTGGTTTAACGGGATTATACTGTATTAAGGTAGTTTAGTTCTGACCAGTTCTCTAAAAGAAACCCTCTGTCTGCCAACTTCTTCGTATGGCGTACAGTGTGTCTCACTTAGAATGTAACCCCTTTGAATCTACAGTCAACTATCTCACTATCAAACAACTCTATAAAAAGAACACAGGGAAAAGAAATCTTCGATATTGATGTATTTATAATGACTCAGTGATACGGTAGCAAGTGGGACGAGGATGTAACATTTTTATCTTAGGTTAATGGCCTTCGATATGCTTTCTTATCCTCATCTTTTTTCTCTTATAGATTTCTCAGACGAATTTGCTTGTGTTTGTTTTTCTTGTTGCTGCACCGGTTTATGTTGTCTTTTTGTTGAGCAGCAGAGGCCTCCAAGTGCCATATTTGAATGACAGACGGTTTCTTTGTGAACGGGACTTTCTTTGCCCACCAGATGGTTCGCCTTCCAGTTTTTATATTTGCTGGGACCTTTTTGTCCGAACAATCTTATATCTTATTGTTCTATTTTCGCCAGACTAATTACGACCTTATTTCCAGTGACTTGCTGCCTTCTGTTCTATATATATATATGTATGTAAATATATATCTGAATATATATATAAATACATATATAAATATATATACAAATATTTTTAAATATATAAAAATATATATAAATATATATATACATATATAAATATATATATATATGAATACATAAATATATATATATAAATAAATATATAGATATATAACGATGTTTAAATATATATAATAAATATATACATATATGACAATATGTATGTAGAATATAATGTATTATATATATATATATATATATAAAGAGGCGCCGTTTTCCCTGCTTGTATTTAATTAATAATTTATTATATTTGTCTTATTTATTTCTTCACTTTATATTCACTGCGGGCCACTATTTTGCCCCGCCACTGCCATGCCACTGCCGCCTGGCCCATTTGCGCTTGAAATTCACTCGTGCTAGCACTGTATTTTAGCTCTTTATGTATATGTATTTTATAAATACATATACATAATATAAATATATACACATATATATAATATTGATATATATATATATAGTACAAAATATGCATAAATATATATATTATTTAGTATATAAATATATATGCTACATACACACATATCCATAATATATATATATAATTAAAAATAGCATATATGTATCATGGGGGTGTTGCAAATAAATGGGATAATTTGCCAAGAACAGGCATCAAAGTCACATTTCTCGCGATTCCAGGAGGAACATCTTATGCCAGGCAGACACCTCCCGTATACGATTCACGCGCTAAAACTGACTGCGCATCACAACCCGACCCGTCCCGTTTCTCGACTAAAACTGGCCGATTCATTTTTCGAATCTTAAACTTAAGCACAAAACTGAGTTTTAAGTCGCGAATCGGAAGCATTAGGTGCATTAGAGGGTCACACACCTAGATACTGAAACTGACTAAAACTCAAACTTAATCGCAAAATGGGTAGCTTTAGGTTTTATACGGGATGTGTGTACCGGGCATTAAGCATTATCCTACTTGGACCCCCTGATGCAATCCACATACAAACATTTTACCTTTATATGTGTCATTTCATCCGGGGAGGTGAGGGGGGGGGGGGGGGGGGGCAACTGACGCATAATTCTGTTTCTCAGTGATTTACTCGAACACGGTTAATGCTCTTATGTGCAGCATGGTGGCGCCACTAGTCATGCAGGAAGTTAATGCAACTATGTACCCTTACTTAATAATAATGACACAACCTCACGATGATTTACATTCGCATTCTTTTTGTACATCGCATCATATGTTGACGGAATGCAAACCTAAAACTATTCTCTATGGATTAGTTAAGGTAAAATGTATTAGCGCACAGAAATAGTCCTTTAATTGTCCGATATACTTACATTAAAAACACCGAAGTCGGAGTAAGAATGTTGGAATATTTACCCAATGGACATCAAAAGAAAATGTCGTTCATTTTGATACATTCACCGACAAAAATCAATTAACTTTGTCGGTATCAAACAAATAAATAAAACAATAATAAATGCAATCAGGATCGCTTCATCTGGATCTGTTTTGTGAAACTTAATTGTAATTTGATATGGCGATTTCTTTGCATAAGTACTCCAGATCTCCTCGGTCAGAACAATAACAGAAGTTTAGACACCTATATATTTCAATAGGGTGATATAATCTACTATATTTTAGTTTTAACTACATTTTATTTTTAAAAGAGTTAATTTAGGAAATATTTAAAGTGAAAATATTGATACCATTACGAGAATTCTCTACAGGCTGAGAACCGTGGTAAACCTGTCCTCTGTACGAAGTGGAAATGGGTATTTGTACAGAAGATAATTTCTGCTTACATACTAAAGACCACGTAAATACTGTAGTAGTCTGCACTGACCTCCCAGGCAAGTAACCACATAGACAGGTAGGCGTGGGTAGTGTGTGATATCAGGGAGCCTAGATGGTCTAATGGTTAGCACACTGGCCCGGAATGCAAAGAGATGTGGGTTCGAGTCCCGCTCTAGGCGCAATATTTCACATTTTCATCACCCCAACGACAATACTCACATTGATCTGACTAATATGGATTTAACCTTGACATATTGCTCTGGAACTTTTGGGTTGTAGAATTTCATCGTGTTAAAATCCTGCAAATTGTGTATTCAACAGTTATTGTATACCTTAGTCTATATATATACTTTTAGTGTAAATAACGTTGAATTGAAAAATGACTGGAAGACCAGTGCTTCAGCACTGACAAAAGACTTATTCAGCAGAATAAACATATTTACCACACACATACACGCAAAGTATGAGACTTATGCTTCGAGTGTAGACTTCCGCTTAATGGATTTGAATGAGTGGGTGGTGCTCAGATCTTGTCAATACAGGGCACAAGGGACTCTCAAGCACCACTCATGTTTCACCAGTCATGTCATGACAGCTATAATCGCGCTGTGGTCAATCGGATCCCTCTGAGTTGGCAGTTTACCAAGGACCTTAGACCAGTCAAAAGCTCCACCCTTACGTCGGACCATTAAAGGGAAGCCAGCTTGGCATTGCGAGTTCCGCTGGTTGCTCAGGAAGGACTGACGCTGTGGTCACAGCTTCAGCATCCCCACATATGACTTTAGATGTTGCTAGGACGTAAAACAACAACAAACAAACAACAAACAGCATCCCCACAGGAAGTTGGGGTCGGTGTTACTCCAAGTCCAATCCTTTAAGCCCCAGTCAGACCTCACCGGATTGAGGAACTGGACAGAAACCGGACATTGTCCGGTGAAGTATGGTAATGTACGGTTTATATATGGTACCCATCCGGCGTGTCCTTGCTATCTCCAGTGGTGTCCGGCGGTGTCCGGTACAAGTTTTGAACATGTTCAAACCTTTTACCGGACACGGCCGGAAAGACGTGTATGGTTGGGTTCCGGTTTACGTCCGTTTTGTCCATTTTGTACATTTTATGTCCGTTACTCATCTGTTAGGTGTCCGGTTTGTATCCTGAAGAGTCCGTTGATGGTGCTGAGGGAATTCGGTCCGTCGGTTTTTGGTGCATCTGTGAAGAGTCCGGTAGGCGTCTGGTTGGTGTCCGGTTGGTGTCCGTTTGGTGTCCGTTTGGTGTCCGGTTGATGTCCATTTGGTGCCTGGTCCGTCCGTTTGACACTTGTTTTCCTGTCCGGTTCTCATCTGGTTCTCGTCCATTTACCGTCCGTTTCGTCTGGTGGCCGTTGCAACAGTTCGACACCGGACACCACTGGACTAGACAATTCTTTGTCCGGTACTCAGTACAGTAAGGTCTGACTGGGCCTTCAGGATAGACTCTTACGGAACGCGCTGACCGAATCGGTAGAGCGCAGGCCTCCTGTGCAGAACATTGGGAGTTCAATTCTAGGTCGAGTGAAGCCAATGACTAACATAATTGATACTTGTCCCTTCCTAGCCAGCCTCTCAGCATTTTTAGGATAGGACAATGACTGGTTGGCTCAATGTCACAATAATGTGACAGAGTGGGGTAATAGGTCATGGTGCTGTCAGCCTGGTCTCCCAGTGGGGCAGCACTAAATATTCACGATGACTGCGCACTGTCTCAAGTCGGTACCTGTCCTAATATGACCTTAGATTAGATGTTGCCAGGACATAACACTCCCACGACAAAGCAACTTCAGTATAGACTCAACACTGTAAACCCACTTTGCACTGATAACCACATGCCTTCTAATGACTCATTTTGGGGAGATTCTATATATTTGCAAGCCGACCAATGGGCATGTGTGTAGGATTCCATCCATCGCAAGTGCGGGATCACATTTGACGATGGAGCCACCAGCAAAATGCTGGCAAGAATTTCACTTTTTGCAATGTTGGCATAAATCGACGGTCATTTCTTCTTGAAACCTCGTCGCTAATATTGCTATGGTAAAACAAATGATTTATAAAGAGAAAAAAAGAACCTACACAGAACACTCAACGACCGCTTCCATTTTAATCCGCTCTGGGGCGCTGCGACCGGTCCGTATCAGCGCGTCCCCTAGCGAGTCGCTCTGGTACTAAAGTGGTGTTGGGTGTGAGAGGTGGAGGAGGGGTGGCTGTATGGTAAATGTGGTTTTATGGGTGGATGTGGGCGTGGGCGTTGTGCGGCCAGGATCAGCCTCTTTTTATTAACAAATCACCATTCAAAATCTCGAAATAAAATAAATTAGAAATGTGGATGAAAAAACTCTTAACCAAATTAAATATATTTATCTATCAAAGAACAAATCACTAGTCAATATATCTTGACTTATTAACATTACAAAAAAACAATTAACACCCAAATCCTACTGCATAATAAATAAAAAAGAGTATCCGATCACATTGAATTAAGACTAAGTAATTAAAGATAGTAGTATCTATTGAATTGGAAATCCTAAACGAATAACTAAAACCTTGCATGTAAATGTAAAATTAATGATATTGATGTATCTCATACTAATTACTTATTGCATTGTGTACACTTTACTTTTAGAGTTTACTTCACAGTTCAGTAAGCTATATAAACCATGTAAATAAAATTGTGTAAATACATATATGCCCGAAACACTTACAACCGGAAGACCAGCGCTACGGCACTAACAAAGGACATAATTATATGAATTACATTAATTTATAACAAAAAGAATTTATGTGATAGCTTAACCCGGCAAATTCCACAGGTCATGTTTAAATAATGTCTATGGAATGGAAATAGTGAACGACGCTACTCTAAATCTGCTCTAATTGTGTGGTCAATGGACTGGAATAGGTGGAGTCCAGTCCATTGACTCCACCTATTCATAAAATTGATACTTGTTGCTACCTAGCCTGGTGCTCTGCGTTAATAGGATAGGTCAAGGACTGGTTTGCACCGCATAAGGATAATGTGAATATGTGGGGCAGTGGGTGATGGTGCCAGCGGGCTGGTCTCCCAGTGGGACGTACCTTTCTGTAATTGTTAGTTTCTTATTCGGAATAACACACATGTATGGGTACAGAAGTACGTCACTCCTACCCCCTTCACCCCCCCCCACACCCCCCACCGGCTGCTTCACTCCGCCCCCCCCCCCCCCATGTTCGGGCTTTTGCACGCCAATCGCTCGGAAGTATATGTGATGTATAAGCATTATGCGAGTATAAAGCCGCGTAAGGGATTTTCTATGTTTTATTATATTATATTATATTATATTATTCCGATACTATATTATTGGCCAATGGGCTCTCTGCGTGTATTTGCTTCCTACTCATACGGGTAGCAGTGGCTCCACCACCGCCGAACCATACTTCCGCCGCTACCATTTTCACTTGCGACCAGAACTTTTATGCTCTATTGTGAAATTGTGGGAACAAAGCGACTTTCTCTGAGAGGCAAATAGTTCATCTTACAGGAAGTTTTTGTTTGCATCCATGTCTTAAGCGATTTATTAATTATTTACATTTTTAATGGATATGAAAATGGTACAGCATGTTATACATTTGAATCTGGGATAATTACAATGGAGGTTACTTGTCCCAGTATTTTAAAAAGAGTTATGATACAAGCTGGTGGTTGCTATAAAATGTATTTGCCATTGTATTTGTCTTAACACATCTTGGTCGATGTGATGCTGGTCACACGGTCACGTGACATGGTTGCAACCAGGGCCCTGTGTGGCGCATCAGCAGGCCTGGGTTCACATCTACAGCCACCTTTTGTAATGCACTACCTGTCCAAAGGCACATGTTATATACATGGAAATGTGACTATAGATAACGGCAAGCCTTATTGCTCGAAATCGATTTTCAATTCAATAGACCCGCGTGGTGTGCGGTGTGTGGTGTGCGGTGTGTGGTGTGCGGTGTGTGGTGTGCGTGTGTGGCGTATGATGTGTGGTGGGTGGTGTGTGATGTGTGGTGTGAAGGGCGGGGGGGGGGGTTTCATTCAATTTCCTACACATTTTGTTTTATAATGGATATGTCATAGGGGAGGTGGGATTTTGTAAAGCAATTACAAGCATCACGCAGAGCGCAGGATTCGAACCCACGCTACTGCCATCCCAGTGTAAGCAAGCGTCCTCATCATTAATCCATCTGGGTCCCCTGATGAAATTATGCTATCCATGTCTACCTGTGTGTGTATGTGGCATTTCACCTGGGGAGGTGAGCGCACCCCACTGCACTCGTCCACTTGGTTTTGTAAGTTTATATTTATGATTATAAATATCCAGGGGTGGGAAGTTCTATAATATACACAGGGGATGTTCATTACCATGCAGTGCACATTTTGGACAGAATCCTGGTCATAGCACCAATATTTGTATTGGATGTTGGAACTAATGGAGCTATCATGCCTCGAGTAGGGCCATAACCCACACACCCAGTTATTCTAGGGCGAACATTCCAACCATTCGCTGATATAGGGTCCCTGGTGCAATCAGCCTAGCCATGCCTGTCTATGTTTATGGCATTTCACTTGGGGAGGGGAAATGTCACATACACAGATACATCATAGCCATATCACGTATATATCAAACATATAGCACAGATATATTATAGACATATCACAGATATTTTCTTCATTACTATAGTATTTGTTTGTCGTTGTCTTAAGTCCTAGCAACATTTATGGTCATATTAGGACGGGTAGCCATTGTGATAGTGTGCGCTCATGGCGACTTTACAGTGCTGTCCAACTGGGAGACCAGCCCACTGGCACCATAACCCAATGTCCCACACATTCACATTATCCTTATACGGTGCAAACCAGTCCTTGCCCTATCCTATTAACGCAGAGCGCCAGGCTAGGTCGCGACAAGTATCAATTTTATGACTCATTGGTTTGACTCGGCTGGGGTTCGAACTCCCGATCTTCTGCATGGGAAGCCTGCGCTATTCCGATTCCTATTACGGCGTCCTGTCATCATCATTACTATATGTAATCTACAAGTAAAATGCAATGAACCGTGACATAATGGCGAAGGTGTCTGCACTAAAGCATGATATATAGTCAGGAGTTTGCACGAGTGCCTGTGTGTGTTTTATGTTAACCGTAGAGTACATGATCCATACATATATAATATAGATTCCGATAAATATGGGTTATTGGAGGTAATAATTCCGGGAGGCTTCTCGCCTGCAGCCATACCAAAGTCATGCTCATGGTGCGCGCGCAGGTTAACTTGCGGTTAGCAAGACCGGAACTACTTCCGGTCACCTGACCCCCCAACCGCCCCCGGCCTCATAATAAAAGTATGTATATATATATATATATATATATATACATATATATCTATGTATATTAAAGCTAGAGTTGGGAACCAAATGCAGCCACCGGGGGGGGGGGGGACTTTGGACGCTGTTGGACGCTGGAGAAATCCCGCCAAACCCCCTACTTTGACAGCTGGCCGGGCGCCAGGCTGCTGTAGCTGCTGTACTCACATAACCGGCGTGCCGGCGTGAGGGTCGCGGGTTCGAATCTTAGCACAGACAAGTTATTTCGCGACGGGTTCCATCTTAAATAATATTTGTATAAATGCTTTATACTGCACATACACCAACTACCCCAATAACATCGTGTCAGTCAACGTCGTTTCATGATAACATCGGTGAGGTAAAACAAAAAAGACAAAAACAAAACAAAAAATATATATATAGCTACACGAGAATACAAAAAAACTGTGTGCGGTAGCTGAATCGGTAGAGCGCAGGCCTCGCGTGTGGAAGGTCTGGAGTTCGGTTCTCCGTCGAGTCAAACCGACGACTTATAAAATTGATACTTGTAGCTTCCTAGCCTGGCGCTTGGCACCAACTACCCCATTAATATAGTTTCAGTCAACGTGGTTTCAGGATAACATCGTTGAAGTAAAACACAGATATAGCCTAGCTACACGATAATGCAAAAGGACCTGTCACGGTGGCAGAATCGGTAGAGCGCGGGCCTCAAATGTGGAAGGTCTGGAGTTCGGTTCCCAGTCAAGTCAAACAAATGACTTATAAAATTGATACTTGTAGCTTCCTAGCCTGTCACTTGGCATTAGTAGGATAGGACAAGGCCTGGTTAGCTCAGTGTCAGGATAATGTGACTGAGTGGGATATTGGGTCATGGTGCCAGAGGCCTTATTTCTCAGTGGGGCAGCACTATACAGTCATCATAAGTGCACATTGTCACAAGTCGGTACCCATCCTGACATGACCTTAGACGAACTTAACTGCTTAATGAATGATGCGGGTAGAGACAGCGGAAGAGCATCGTTTGTATCCATGTACAGTCCCGTCAGTATTCACTACTGGCTTCCTATAAAGGGTTCTGCAGATTAACGAAGCAGTGGCGCCACCTATGTGCAGTTTGACTATCTAATCCGATTTTAGTATCCTACGGGTACTCTCAGGCTTTCCCAGGAAGAAAATGGAATCTGGAGTCAGATTTCGCTAAGCTTCATGGCGACAGACACAACATAGAAGTGATCCCTCAGAGTTTAGCATTATACATTATTCAATCCAAGATGCTTCTCTGTTCTCCTTGTTCTATGAGGAATGTAAGTGCTCTATAGTGGAAGTTTGAGGGTATAAACAAGGGCATGATTGTTGTCAGTTAAATCCATCCAGCTGCATTCCGTTACTATAGGTGTGTGAGCATGAAACAGAGATAAGCATATATATACCTGAGCCTGTCTCCAAAGGTGATAACTTTTTTTTTTTGTCCATTGTGTCATGGGGGTGATGAAAATGGGAAATATTGTGCCTAGAGCGGGACTCGAACCCACATCTCTTTGCATTCCGGGCCAGTGTGCTAACCATTACACCAGCTAGGCTCCCTGCTATCAACACACTACCCATGCCTACCTGTCTATGTGGTTACTTGCCTGAGAGGTCAGTGCCGACTACTACAATTGTAACGATTGACACAAAACAGCACAGAAACGGTTACACTGAAAGCAAAAGGACATTTGCTTCAAATCATTATGTATTCTATTGGAATTATGAAACACCATGTAAAAAACAAATTGGTTTATCCTGAGCAAATGCATAAGCAGATAGGTTGATCGTTACAATGGACAAAGTTTTGTCCCATATTGCTTAGCACATTTTGAGGCAGTCTCACCTATGCAATTGCTGGAGAGAAAGTGAAGTATACTTTGAAAGTGAGCAGAGGGACAGTTAGCTCACGGCATATAGGAGGCCGGGAGGAGAGAATGCCCGCTCCGCAGAGAATAACATGGAGGTTAAGGTGGTTAGAGAGAAACAGGGCTGCCGTTATTTATATCCACATAATAAATTATTTAGTACATAATGTATATGCATTTATAAATATAGCTAGAGAGAGTGAAATAACGATAGACCTATACTTATAAATATATATGTATATATATATATATATATATATGTGTCTGCATATATAAACACACCCAGAGAGAGAGTGAAAGATAGATAGACCTGTATCTTTTTTTTTTCTTGAACATTTATACTGCCTATTATGGATAAGTCTGAATAGGCATGTTTTCACCATTAGACAATTTGTCGATAGAAAGCCCGAGGCTACACTTTTACCGACCCAAGGGATTTTTAACCTCCCACCCTGCATAGACATGGTATGAGAGCAACTGGCCTTTGATGACTCTGTAAGTTATACATAGGGGTGGAAATCCAAATTGGCAGAGGTGGGAGTCACAGGGAATCGAACCACCGACCTTCAGATTAGGAGTCTGACCTAGAAAAAAGTCAGACACTCTAACCACTCTGCCACAGATAACACCACTATACCTATAAATATACACACGGAGAGGGAGTGAAAGCTTTGATGTACCAACAGTGCTGATGTATGATGAAACACAGCCGAGCTTAGCGGTCTATTGCTGTGCCGGTACCCGGCCCCCTTAGGTACGGCCGGCGCTCCCTTCAGTGTCGCTGGTTGCCCGCCTTCATCTCGCCGGATGCACCTGTTTGGTACAAGCGCCCGCCCTCCGTGTACCACTCACGTCCATTATGGTGCACCGCTACGGCCCTGTCGTGCTATAACACTCGGCGCGTTATGCACATTATATCGCCTTTAACCCCCCCCCCCACACACACACACATATACATACACACCCACACACACGCACATATACATACACACCCACACCCACACACACACGCACATATACATACACACCCACACACACACCCAACATCCGGCAGCACGCCCCACAGGGGCTCTCTGCGTGATCCTAGTCGGTACTGACTTAATCGTATTAAGTCGGTACCGACTGTTTAGTATTATGTTGGTACCGACTGAATAGTCTTATGTCGGTACCGACTGGCTGATCTTGGCTCGGTACCGACTGGTTTATATTATGTTGGTAGCAACCGTCCAATCTTAAGTCAGCGCCAACTGCATGGTCTTACTTATGTACTGACTGTTTGATCTTAAAATCGGTACCGACTGTATGGTCTTATGTATGTACATACTGCCTGATCTTATGTTGGCATTATGTTGGTATCGATTGTTTTATCCTAATTCGGTACCGACTATTTGATATTAAGATGGTACCGATTGCATTGTCTTATATCTGTACTGACTGTCTGATCTTAAGTCGGCACCGACTGTATCATCATACGTCTGTACCGGTTGTGTGATCTTAATTCGGTAGCGACTGGTTGGTATTATGTCGGTACTGACTGTTTGATCGTATGTCGGCACCAAGTGGTTGGTATCATGTATGTACCGACTGTCCAATCTTATGTCAGTACCAAGTGTATGAGTAGGTCTTTCATCTGTATCGACTGTCTGATCATAAGTCGGCACCAACTGCACGCTCTTATGTCTGTACCAACCATCAGATCTGAAGTCGGCTCCGACTGTATGGTTTTACATTTGTTCCGACTGACTGATCTAAAATCCGCACCGACTGTATGGTCTTATATCTGTACCGACGGCCTGATCTTAGGTGGTGGCGACTTCTGATCTTAGGTCGGTGCCGACTTCTGATCTTAGGTCTGTAGTGACTATCTCTTCTTTGGTTGATAGAAACTGTCCAATCTTGTGCTACAAAGTACAATCGGCTGTCTGATATTAAGCTAAAAGCTGCAGTATGGTCTTAGATCGCTACCAACTGTCTGATCGTAGTTTGACACCGACTCTCTGCCCTTAGTCTGGTCCCGATGGCCTGATCCTAGCATTGCCTATATCGGTGCCGACTGTTTGGTCTTACAAACTACCACCGACTGTAGCAAGCGTGTCTGCTAGTGTGTCCCACTTCACAACAAACACGGCATAATGTTACATTCAGGATTTGACTAAACTGCATAGTGTTTCTAACACACAATAAAAGATTCGCTCGTTGCTGCGATGCATTACACTATTCAGCCAGTCTGATGTGCACTCCATGTGTGCATGGAGGTCAAACAATATTTGGTTAACAAATATTTAAAAAACCACCAAATAAAACATTCCATTCTGCCCCACAATGCGTCTGTTACAGACGCGGGATCAGCAGGATCAAGGTGGATCAACGAGGTGAAAGTGGATCAAAGGAAGGTGGGCGGGATGTCGACACCTGGTGAGCATTTTAGTAACTATTCACCTCCATCATGTGCGGATCTGCTTTTACAAAGATTCTACAAATAGACGATTTCCACCACCGTACACCATATGATAGAAGTGGCAGGATTAATGTATTGGTTAGCAATTAGCTCGCCAGCATCGTCTGCAGAAAAGGTCTTATAGTTATAGATGATTCCCTCCACCATCCATCCTATGACGGAAGTGGCAGGATTAATGTATTGGTTAGCAATTAGCTCGCCACCATCATCTGCAGAAAAGGTCTTACAGCTATAGATGATTCCCTCCACCATCCATCCTATGATGGAAGTGGCATGTATTGGTTAGCAACTAGCTCGCTAGCATGGTCTGCAGAAAAGTGTTATAGACAATTTCCTCCACCATCCACCATATGACGGAAGTAGCAGGATTAATATATTGGTTGGCAATTAGCTCACTAGCATGGTATGCAGAAAAGGTGTTATAGACAATTTCTTCCACCATCCACCATATGATGGAAGTGGCAGGATAAATGTATTGGTTGGCAATTAGCTTGCCAGCATCGTCTGCAGAAAAGGTCTTATAGACGATTTCCTCCACCATCAACCCTATGATGGAAGTGGCAGAATTAATGTATTGGTTAGCAATTAGCTCGCCAGCAAGGTCTGCAGAAAATGCTTAGTGTCAGGATAATGCGTAGTGTCAGGATAATGCTTAGTGTCATGATAATGCTTAGTGTCAGGATATAAGTAGTGTCAGGATAATGCTTAGTGGCATGATAATTATTAGTGTCAGGATAATGCGTAGTGTCAGGATAATGTTTAGTGTCATGATAATGCTTAGTGTCAGGATATACGTAGTGTCATGATAATGATTAGTGTCAGGATAATGCTTAGTGTCAGGATAATGCTTAGTGTCAGGGTTATGGTGCCAGTAGCCCGGATTCCCAGTGGAGTAGCACTATGAAATCGCCATGAGTGACTGTCACAAGTCAGCACCCGTCGGTACCTGTCCTTATATGACCTGCGATGTTGCCTGGACGCATAACCTCAACAAACAAACACTCATTCATCCCGTCCCAGATCTGACTTCCTACCAATGGTTGGTCCTGGTCGATGGCATGGTGTGTGAGACCTGCAGGTGACCCCGGTATCTTGATATGGATCCCCCAGAACACCTTACACCTAATCTGCGTTGTTTGATCATGTAGCCTACCTTACTCCTGGCATCATCACCAGGCAGGTGTCAACCTCACCGACCCCGCTCCCTATCAACAAACACGCACGACCAGACGGGATGGCCGAATGAATTGAGCATCCATCCCTGTTTTGGGAGATCGGGGGATCCGAACGCACGGGATCGTGGGTTCGAACCCTGGTCGAGTCAAACCAATTACATAACAATTTACACTTGTCACTTCCTAGCCAGGCACTCGTCATTATTAGGATAGGGCAAGGACTGGTTGGCTCAGTGTCAGGATTATTTGACTGAGTGGGATATCAGGTCATGGTGCTGGTGGCATGGTCTCCCAGTGGGGCAGTACTATAAAGTCGCCATGAGTGCGCACTGTCACAAGTTGGTACCCATCCTGATATGACCTTAGATGTTGCTAGGACATAAAACAACAAACAAATAAACACGCACAGTCGCTGTATAACACTGTGATATGAATTGTACATTTTATTAAAATAAGCCCGACTTTAGCTCAACACTAACTTTGAAGGGGCATATTAAAGCTGCATAAGCCGATGAAGCACCACATTTTCAAAACCAAAATAAATTATTTAGATTTGATTCTACATATCTCACTTAGATACTGGTAAACATTTATTGCCAGATAGAAGGGAATACTGAGTCAATTTAATAGAACCTGTTACTGCAGAAGCCTATGGTGTCAGAGTTGTGGGCATGCTTGCCGATATTAATCTTACATGTTTGCCCTTCAGGTATCTCAAAAGATAGCCATTTAAAATAAAAGTTACTTCAAACTAAAGCGAGGTAGATTATAACAATCAATTTAATAGATTTATCTCAGAAAAATTACCGGAACTCGAAACCATCGGACTGTACAACTTTAATGAGCGAAACCATCGGACTGTACAACTTTAATGAGGGGAGTGGAGGGGGTCAAAGACGACAAGGATGAGAGGGCACCATTCAGCCTCTGCAATGTTTAGCTAGTGCATGTGGATGGATACCTTCAAATGACTCGCGTGAACTGTCGTCACAAAAAAAGGACATAAATAGGTTTGACCTAGCTGCACTCGGCAAGCTGTACACAAATATGCACCTTTCATTTCAATATACTGCTTAGCATCATCATCATCATGCTGTCAGTCGCAATCCGACAAAGACCGCCTTCATTACTTAACCATCGCTTTGTGCGGTTGTACATTTCATAAAAGCTGCTTGCAAATTGTTGAAGTGCTGCTGGCTTTTGCAAGTTACTAGCAGCACTCTCTCAGGGAGCAAATAGAGGTTGCACACCGGCAAAAACATGTCAAGACAGGCACAAACTATTTGTCCCTGCAGTGGCTGGTCGGGAGATGTTGGGAGTTCCATTCATCACCGCCCTTAATGCTGCCACGGTAACATGGTTTTCTGTTAGGGTTTGGTCCCTTAGCCTTTGATTATATCAAGAACCAGAACTTGTACCACAAGGCAGTGGTATACAACCTTTCAACAACAACAACAACAAAAGGAAAACTAGATTGTATTCGCTGAATAAATAATTTTGCGACAGAAAACCCCCCGCATAATCACACAAATGCTCCCTGTGCTCTACTTCCAGGGCAGTAACACACATCCACCCACCCACCCACCCACCCCTCCAGCGCGCTGACTCCAAGGCCCCCCCCCCCCCACCCTGTCCACCTCCGAGGTGCCACCTGTCGGGATGACGACAAACTCCTCAGGAGAGCTGTTTTGCTGCGAGACTCCGGCGATAAGCGCCACCTGGGTACTACACCAGGTAGCTGTTGGCAGCTGATCAGTTGAGCTGCTCATGAGTAGACGTAGGCGGCATTTTACTGCAAATAGCGTAGCAGGCCGTGCAGCACGTGGTGTTTTATTGTCCTGTATGTTGTCTGTGACTCACGGCAGGGGGCGCGACCTTCAGAAGTTGGGGGAGGGAGCGGAAAGCTAAGGCCTTGAGTATGGCATATATATACATATATATATGGTTGGTTGGTTGTTGGAGTCTTACATCCTGGCAACATCTAAGGTCATATCAGGACGGGTACTGACTTGTGATAGTGCGCACTCATGGCAACTTTATAGTGCTGCCCCACTAGGAGACCAGGTCACTGACACTGAGCCAACCAGTCATTGCCCTATCCTAATAATGCCGAGTGCCTGGCTAGGAAGTGAGAAGTATCCATGTCCAAGTCATCCGTTTGACTGTACCACGGTTCGAAGCTGTTGGTTCGAATCCCACGATCTACCCAAACGGGAGACGGACACTCAACTCATTTGGCTATCGAAAAATTCGTTTAGTGTGTGTGGCGTGAGGGAGCCACCGGTATACAACTCCCCGACACGTGGGGGGGGGGGGGGGCACTCCACCAATGGGCCGATGGAGGAAGTAGCCAAGTAGATATGTTCCCTTAGCATCTATACTTGTATAATGCGTTATTCATCACATATAAGTTGGTCCAGTGAGCTAGCGACTTCCGGTAACATTCTGTATATAACATTTTGCATATGTATATATATATATATATATATATATATATATATATATACAAGGCGCTCAAGTGAGGTATTATATAGAAACGGTTGGCTTCAAAGGACATGTTTTGGCATCCAGTGCAGATCAATGTTGTTTCTAACGTCCCAGGTGTATTGTTATCGGATTGTTTGTTTGTTTGTTGTTGTTTTACGTCCTAGCAACATCTAAGGTCATATCAGGACGGGATTGTGATCGGAGAGACAGTCACATGAAACCAAAGCAGTTCGTGCATTGAACAATTCTTCTCAAATAGCATATCTTCGTAGATCACAGGGGTCATTCAAGAAATGTATCACTTGACCTCGATAGTTATATAAAAATAGATACATAGAAAGAGTAAAATATATATATCTATATAATTAATAATCTTCACTGACTCCTGTGGTTGTTTGTATCTACACGCACACATATACAATATATATATATATATATATATATATATATATATATATTGGTCGGTACTGAGTCCACTTACATTGTTAGAAGTTCAGTTGTCGGTACCTTGATTTAAACTATGCAGTAATCACTAGGATTGTGTAGGCATTGACTGGTTCACTGCCAGGATATTGGCTGACTAAATGAAATACCACATTATGCTTCTGGCACTGGGGGATCCCAATGGTGCAACACTATAAAACCGTCATTTGTAGTGTGCATCGCTACAAGTCAGTATCCGTCCTTGGACTTGACCCTCCATCCCCCGCGCCCCCCCCCCCAATAACTCAGTCATTTCCTCCCATATATCCCGGTGTGGCGTGCTCAGCCGTGTACCGTGCTCAGCCATGTCATTAGACTCAAACTCAAGGGATTGTCAATGGTCGTGAGTAATCTTCATACAGAAAATACAGAACAAGTGAAATATCTCTAAAACTGCATCACCTATTAACAAATCGCTTGGTACACATATAGAAAACATCTTCACCAAAAAGATTATATTAAATTTATAAGGTTAGGGTTCTTGATTTCTATTAATTTTGATTAAAACTAATGCTTTGCACTGTGCGTACCATCAAACTCAAGGCATTGTCAATGGTGGTGAGCAATCTTCATACAGAAAATCCAGGAAAAGTGAAATATCTCTAAAACCACACCACCTAGAAACAAATTGCTTGGTACACATATAGAAAACATCTCTACCAAAAACATTATATTAAATGTATAAGGTTAGTGACTCACGACCATTGACAATGCCTTGAGTTTGAGTCGATGCACACGGCTGAGCACGGTACACGACTGAGCACGCCACACCGGGCGCAATGATTCTGTCACAGGACAACACCTCCATTAACCAGTCCCCAACCAGGGGTTCTACACTCACTGCGTCTCTGTTAGACGAGTGTAGAAGTCTGCACTGACCTCTCAGACAAGGAGCCACATAGGACAAGGTGCTACAGGTAGGCGTGGATAGGGTGATGATACTCATGGAGCCTAGGTGGTGTAATGGTTAGCACACTGGTCCGGAATGAAAGAGATATCGATTTGATTCCTGCTCTAGGCACAATATTTCCCATAGTTATCACCCCTATGACACTGGTTCCATGGCCAGGATCCTATATAAGCTGCCTGCTGTATGGTTGTTCAACCTGACCTGTGTATGTATAATATGTAAGTGCATTGCCTGTAAATAATATGTAATTGTATCATTAAAATATCTCATGAACATAAACTACTATAAAGACTTACAATTCCAGGGTAGTGAGTGTAATAGTTTGTACTGACCTCAGGTAATGGTGAGTACACTGGCCCGGAATGCAAGAAATGTGGGTTCGGTTCCCGCTATAGGCGCAATATTTCCTATTTTCATCATCCCCACGACACCATTGATCCAGACGTACGTGCAGTACTCCGGGATAGACCTTATATGCTTTGAAAATCCGCCCAACTCCCGTCCGAACGGCGTAGTTCAATTATAGCACAATGGTTGTGAGCCGGTAGATACGCACCCGCCTCCCCCCATACACCCTGATTGATTGATTGATTGATTGGTGGTTTCTTTGCGTCGTGTCGGCAGCATAGGCCATATTAACGGCGAGAATTATTAGTTTTTTTATTCAACCATCGCTTTTAGATATAACGTAAAAGCATACAATCGACCCCCACCCACCTCCTCCTGGGTCCAATTAACGGTTGGTGCCAGCCGACGTCATCTTGCGGTTACCTCCAGAGGCCTGGAGGTCCTTGCCCCAAAAGACCTTAAACCTGACCTGACCAGTAAAAGCCAGACAAGACAAAGTGTTCTCCTAGTTAATGCCCTTGGTTAGCTGGCATATTACCCCCCCCCCCCCCCCCCCTCTCACCCACCTACCCTTTTTTATGTAGGCCTACATACGGTTATTCCCCTGGGGCCATATGCAGGACGCGGTGTTAGCGAGCCAAAATGCGTTTAGACGGGATTTCTGGTTTAGCGCCGAAAAGTCGGTATGCATGAGTCAGTGATAGGCCTAACACCACAAGCTTAAACTAGGTTAAGCTAAACCAGAAATATATGTGGTTTAAGGTTGGTGTTAGGTATCGATTAGGCCCAAATCTATTCAATGGCATCATATTTAACAGAATTACATACGCAATAAGTGAAATTTCATGAAATTAACCCTAAATTCGAAGCAATATTAATGCTGCGGCCGCAACAGCGGCGATATTCATATTTATATTTTCGAATCGACGAACGAATGCAAGCAACCGCCACCAGTATGTAAAGCGACGTCGATGTGGTGGTGGCGATTTGTTTACTTTACGTTCGTCGATTAGAAAATTTAAATATTAATATCGCCGCCATTGTGGCGGCAGCGTTAATATTGCTTCGAATTTAGGGTTAATTTCAGCAGATTTCACTTATTGCATATCTAATTCTGTTAAATATGATAGCATTTAATATATTTAAGCCTAATATATGGGTACAGATGCAGAGGGATTTCCCAAATCTATAAATAAATTCATGTTTAGCTATAATGAAAGTGTTAGGCGCTCCTGCATACCACTTGACAGAGTTCCCGACGTTGGTGATAGCTAAACGGTAACAGGCTCTAACACCAAACCCTGCTAACACTGACTCCTGCATATGGCCCCTGAACTAACTAGTTCTTTAGCGCCAACACAATGAATGCACTTCTGCGAACAGTTACTAGAATTGTTTACATTTCCTTAAAAGTATATCTATCGTAAGTTAATTCTCAGTTCCTTACACCACAGTGGGACCGCACTATACAGCTATAAAGTCGACATGACTGCGCACAGTCACAAGTCGAGACCCGTCCTGATAGGATGACCTTAGATGTTGCAAGGACGTAAACCTCCAATAACCAACCAACTAACCCAATCCAGGACACATGCATAGCTCCGCAAACATAAAGGACACCGTATACAAAGCGGTACATGAACCACCGACCCATGAACGTTGTGGCGTATAAAACAAGTGACACGGCATGCACATGAACCAACACACCACGTGACACACAAGTCACGTGACGCACGAGTCACGTGACGCACGAGTCACGCAAACCAGCAGGCACTTGACACACAGCACGCGTGACGCGCGATGGACGTGACGCATGCGCAACAAGGCACCGACAAAAAATGCCAGGTCGCACAGCAGTGTCTTGGCGGCAGGAAGCGGTGTGCACGCATGCGTCGTGGGCGGCTCGTGTTACAGCCATTGTCAGAAGTAATGCTCGGCGCACACTCACCGATATCTGCGCCAGATTTAGGAGAGGACTGCATGTTTGTTTGTTTGTTGGAGTTTTACAACCTGGCAACATCTAAGGTCATATTAGGATGGGTACTGATTTGTGATAGTGCGCACATACGGCAACTTTTATAGTACTACCCCACTGGGAAATCAGAGCGCCAGCATCGTGACACAATATCCCACACAGGAACATGATCCTGACACTGAGCTAACCAGTCCTTCTCCGACCCTATGAATGCTGAGCGCCAGGCTACGTGGCAACACATATCAATTTTGTAAGTCAATGGTTTCACTCGACTGGGGACCAAACTCGGGAGGCCTGCATTATACCGATTTGGCCACCGCGTCAGGTAAAGTTTAAAAAATATATATATTTTGTTTAAAACCCATAGGGTATGAGGCAAAAATAGAAGAAAAACAATCTATCATATATCATGAACATCCTCACGAGCGCATGGTATGGACATCCCCTCTATTGCATGTCAAAGTCCCTTATATTGCATGTCACGTAATCTCCCTACAGTGCATGTAATCAAACCCCGCCCCCCCCCCCCCCCCCACCGAGTTTCTGATGATCGCGGTTTCGAACCCTAACTGAGACAAGCAAACTAGTAAAATGGTTTCATCCTTTTTTTTCTTCTTTTTTTTCTTGAAGATTTATACTGCCTATCATGGATAAGTCTGAATAGACTTGTTTTCACCATTAGACAGTTTGTCGATAGAAAGCCCGAGCCTGCACTTTTACCGAACCAAGGGATTTGTAACCTCCCACACCACATAGACATGGTATGAGAGCAACCAGCTTTTGATGACACTGTAAGTTATACACAGCGGTGGAAATCCTAATTGGCAGAGGTGGGGGGCACAGGGAATCGAACCACCGACCTTCAGATCAGAAGTCTGACCTAGAAAAAAGTCAGACACTCTAACCACTCCGCCACAGAGAACACCAATAATATTCGTACAAATGATTTATACCACACATAACAATCCCCAGAGAGACTCATTGTTTTGAGCTGCACAACCATTGCCATGCAGTCTCTATCTAACTATTGTGCCGGAGAGTGAAAAGACCCGCATCAGTTTGTGATATAATTACGTGAACAACACGCGCCATGAACGTGCACAGGTGCGCCGACAGGCGGCACTGGCGACGTCAGCCTCAGGTCGCGACAGGTGCGTGCGATTGTGAACCCCTGTGCGATAATCGGGGAATGCTCGCGCAGCGTTTTGTATGCGCGACCGCGCGCCAGAATGAAGAGCGAGTCGATGAGTTGACAAAGCTGCCGCGCTGGAGCTGTTCAGAATGGCGGAGTCCTATTACAGCCCAGTAGTATAACAAAGGGTGGTATTAAGCAGCGCCCGCCGTCAGCATAAAGGGTGGGTGTTGGAGTTTTACGTCCTAGCAACATCTAAGGCCACATCAGGACGGTTACTGACTTGTTACAGTGCACACTCATGGCGAGTTTATAGTGCCGCCCAACTGGGACACCAGGCTCCCAGCACCATGACCTGATATCCCACTCAGTCACATTATCCTGACACCATCCAACCAGTCCTTGCCTCATCCTAATAATGTCGAGTGCCTAGCTAGGAAGCGACAAGTATTACTTTTGTAAGTTATTGGTTTGACCTGACCGGGAATTGAACTCCCGACCTTCCACAGGGGAAGCTTGCGATCTGCAGATTCAGCAGTCGCGTCTGGTGTCAGCATAAAGAGAACACTGAAAGATCCAACAATAAAGGGCCGCATTATTGCCTGCGTCCTACATTTAAAATTGGAGAGCCCGACGGTTTAGATGTTCTGCCACATTGCATGCATCACCGTGATCGCGAGGATATATTTTATTTGAGTTTGTCGTCTCGTATATTTTGATAATTTGGGGGAATATTTAAGTGAAAATATGCTAATTTAATATCGGCGTGCACACCGAAATGCTAGACATCATAGGCTTCAGCCCCGTTTTTTATTGATTCGAACCCACGGGTTCGAACCCAGGTCGAGTCAAACCAATGACGCAGGAATTGATACTTGTCGCTTTATAGGCAAGCACTCGGGATTAGTAACGAAACTAACGGAATAACAACAACAAATAACAAAAGAAAGAGGGAAAGAATTACCAAAAGAAATAGCAAATAAAATTAAGCAAAGACAGCCTCGACCTGGTTTATGGTGTACCTCTATGCCTATATATTTCAGCAGTGTCCTAGTACCTTGATAAAATAGTTTAAAAAATATAACAAAGAAATATCAAAAGATTGTTAACAGCCTGTGTATGAGTTATGTGTGTTCATTCATGTCAGAATATTTTAGTAGTGATAATCAGCGAATTGTTAGCTAGACAACGTATGAGACCGAAGGAAACGTTTCAGAACAACCTGTGTATGAATTATCGCTTTCATTCATGTCACTATATTTTAGTGGTGATAATCGGTGCGTTGTTAGTCAGTCGTTAAAGCACATTTAACAAAAATATCAAAGAAACAACGAAGCTATTTAATTTTAATATCGTATATATGAGTTATGGCATTCATGAATGTCCCTATATCTTAGTGGTGATAATCGGCAAAATGATATCAAGACGCAAAAGAACATTTAATTAACAAAAATAGCACCAACAAAAACTAAGACAATAATTTAATGTTAACAGTTAATATATGATTTCCAATGTTCATTCATGCCCCTTTATTTTAGCTGTGTTAATCGGTGAACTGTTAGCTACACGGGACGCAGGGCTTGTTGGAGTGAGACAACAACAGATCGCAAGCGCTCGCCAATTCCTCAAGGATGTATAGTTTCTACTGTACCTCCTCCGGCCCCCTTCCTACCCGCTTCTCGCCGCAGTCCGCCCCGACACGGAAACCTCGCGATCAATCGGCGGCCAAGCCTTAAAGGGCCAGTAACATGGCAAGAACAACTTCACTAGTTACCAGTTGCACAGCATGGAACAACCTATTCTCTAGTACCTGCAGTCATGGTTTGAGGGTTTCCCTTGTCAAGCTGAGGATATTACGGTGGCATCCTTTTGGTGTCATATTTGTAGGAAATATATCATGATATATCAGAAATATATCATGGTATACACCAGAAGGGTTGGCCGATTGAGGTGACCGTCCGTTTCCAGATTTGGTAGATCGTGCGATTCGAATCCGCGGGTTTGAACCATGGTCGAGTCAAATCATTGACTTAAAAATTGATACTTGTCACTTCATAGTCAGGCGCTCGGCATCATTAGCATATGGCAAGGACTGGTGGTTCGCTCAATGTCAGGATAATGTGACTGAGCTAGCAGTCTGGTCTCCCAGTGGAGCAGCACTTTAAAGTGACCATGAGTGTGCGCTGTCACAATTTGGTACCATCATGATATGACTGTAAAATTCCAACAACCAACAACCAGTTCTCTAGTAGCTACGTTGGACTCAATCATGGTTTGAGGGTCTCTGTGGTCAACGTAGGGCTATTGTTGTATTATCCTATTGGTGTGTTACTTGTAGGTAGATGTCAGAAATCTACTGCGCTATGTGCTGCAAATTGTGTAATATAACAGCTATCGTTATTACACTTTAATACGTATGTCCTGGGGATGATAAAAATGGGAAATACAGTACAACCCCGTTAAAGCAAGCTCGGTTAAACCAAACGATCGGTTAATCAAAACTTTTTTTGCCGGCCCGGTAAAATACTACCATTTATCATATAAAAAAGTTGGCTAAACCAAAGTCGGTTAATCCAAATTATCGGTTAATGCAAACAGAATTGTCGGACCCCAAGCCACTTCCGGTATGGTTAAACCAAACTTTTATGTAGTTATAAGGTCATTTGAGACCCCACTGACTTCTGTATATGATAAATGGTAGTATTTTGCTGGCCTCCGAAAAAAGTTAGGATTACCCGATCGGTTGGTTTAACCAAGCTTGGTTTAATGTTTTATACTGTATATACATAAAAAACAATAATCAAAGTGTCCACATACATGGTATATTACATGTGCAATACATGGTTACTCAAAGTCAAAGCCAAAGCTCGGTTAAACCAATGATCGGTTAATCCAAACAAATTTCTAGGGTACCTTCAAGTTTGGTTTAATGGGGTTATACTGTATTACGCCGAGAGCAACACTTGAAACTACACTTCATGCAATTCCGGGGCTAGCGTTTTAACCATTACACTACCTAGGCTCCATGATGCAATCACCCAATCGACGCCAGTTTTCCCTATATATGCAGCTAATTACAAGAATCCATGGACGCGACTATGGTGCCATCTCTAACATCAAATGTAATTAAATATCAGCTACTCCCCCAAGGGGCTTACATGGTCAACACTATATAATCATGTGCATTTGTGTGTCACTTCGATGCAAGCATCAAGACGAAAACATTGTTGGAAGATGAACTCGTCCGTCCACCCAAATAGAGTCCAAGGCGACTCAAGTGCGAAGTGAACATTGTGACTGCAATGCGAACATTGCGAATGATGTTTTATTACACAGTATCAGTAACTGTTGGCAAATGGCCCTAGTCGCCATTGTTGTCAATAGGTCCAAGATCAAACCTAGTGTATTTCAAGGGCTTGTGGAGTCCGAAATGAGAGACGATTCATCTCCAAAATGGACATCAGCCGCTAGCCACTGGACCTATGGGAGAAAACTAATTTACTGTTGGCTTAAACAATATGGGTACTACGTAAAGTGCTGCTGGGTTAATTAATTAGTTAATTAATCGCGCATCGAATAGATATAATATGATCCTCATTATTAATGGCATCCATTAGATACCGATCTTCTTTTTTTTTCACAGGAAAATAAATCGGTCGCAATGTAAATCCTATCAGGAGAGATCATCATCATTAAGCTTCATCTCAGCTGGTATCTATTAGCCGCTGTGCCTGTAGGACTTTTTACTGGCCCTGCTTATGTGTTCTCTAATAACTGTTTTATGCCATATTGTGAAAGAAAGTTTGCCTTATTTAACAGCACCTCTAGAGCGCATTGATTTTTATCATCGGCAATTGGATGTCAAACATATGGTCATTCTGACATATATCTTTGGAGGAAACCCACTGCCGCCACATAGGCTACTCTTACCAATAAGCAGCAAGGGGTCTTTTATATTCACTTTCCCACAGACAGGACAGCACGTACCACAACCTTTGATGAACCAGTTGTGGACCACTGGTTGCCATATTATGAAGTGCGAGAAACCATCGGCTAATTAACTTCCAATGCGCTGTGCACATCAGTTGGTTTCTAGTATGAATGTATTACTAACATTTATTGCGCACACATCACTTTGATATAGGGCTGCTTACTTACTACTCAGCCAAATGGCACTAGTACAATATGAAGTCCCTGCGACCAGACGGGGTGGCCGAATGAGTAGAGTGTCCGTCTCCTGTTTCTGGTCGAGTCAAACCAATGACTTAAAAATTGATACTTGTCGCTTCCTAGCCTGGCGCTCGGCATTATTAGGATAGGGCAAGGACTGGTTGGCTCAGTTTCAGGATAATTTTACTGAGTGGGATATCATGTCATGATGCTGGTGGCCTGGTTTCCCAGTGGGGCAGCACAATAAAGTCTCCATGAGTGCACAACATCACAAGTCAGCACAGATGTTGCTAGGACATAAAATGACAACAAATAAACATAAAAAGTCCCTGCAATATAGTTGCGTAGCGACAATAGCATGTGAACCAGCTTATCCAGTGCTGATTCTGGCTCATCCTTCCTACACTCCTCACCCCAACATTGGGACCATATATGTCGCCATTACCCCACCTGCAACCCCCACTGTCCGTGTCCAAAATAATGTCGGCTATTGCCTAAGCACTAAACGTTTGCAAAATAGAGCAATTTCCATAGTTCTTGGCCCCTCAAGTATTGCCCTAACTATAGACGAAAAACATTGTAAAATTAACTTATTCCCACTAGAAACTAGAAGAAGCCAGCATTTAGCCAATCTTATGTTTAAGAGAGCTCAAGATAAGAAATATCATGATATAAATTCTGGTATAATAAGACAACATGACAAGCTCATACTTAAAGTCATTCACCCAAACAATGAAAAGGTTAAAAACAGCCTACTTTTTAAGGGGTCCAAAATCTGGAATGACATGTCTCTTGTAGCTCAGACCTTACCCACCTATGATGCATTCAAGAATTACTCTAAGCATTTGTTTATAAATGTGCCTAACAACTAATACATTCCTTGTATGGTTCTCAGTATTAGGAAATACTAGTATGTACTGTTTCATTTATTGAAGTTGTTAATCTGGACTATTATGTACTATTTCTGAGAACATCAAATCGCTATTTGTACATTTGTTGTGGTTCGGGTGTTTTTGTTTATGTTTTTTTATTTTTTTATTTTGTTTGTTTTCTCTCCTGCCTCATAGCACCCATCTCATCTTCCATAAAATTCATAAATCACCAAATTTGATATGTAAATAGTTCTAAGCACCATCTCGGCTGGACCGTAGTGCATCACGACTCAAGTTGCATAAGTGACCTTGATGCTCTACAATTCCATGTATTAGCTTTCTTTTGCCCTCAATTAAAAAAACTAACAACCAAAAAACCCACTAGAAGTGTGCTACTAACAACTATCCAACTTATTTATGTAGTATGCTGCACTGAACTCTCAGGCAAGGGGTCAGATAGGCAGGTGGATATGGAAAGGGTGATTGCATCACGGAGCCTAGGTAGTGTAATGGTCATCACACCAACCCCAGAATGGCAAGATCCGTGGGCTTGAAACCAGCATTGGGCGCAATATTCCCCATTTTCTTCCCCCCCCCCCAACGATATGCACGTCCCCCCCACCCAATATCCCCCACACATGAGAGCATTAGCATTTAACCACTGAAACTAACCATCAATGTGTACAATGTGGACAGAGACAGTCCAAATAAAAATGTAAAATTTAAGACCTAAATGCACTGGGATTGGTCCCACTGCTTAACTGGTCACAGCTGGTCCAGTGTATTATTAACAACACCACCCCAACAACATAATTCATGAACTCACATAACCAGCTACACTAGAGTTAAACTAGAATATTTCTAACTAACTAACATTCATATACCACTTGCCTAACTGCAACTGAACATTAAAACTTACTCAAACTTTACCAACTGAATACAGGAGATAACTTCTGCTTACATTCTAAATACTATGTAAATACTCACATTGATCTGATTAATATTGATCTAATTATATGAAACTACTGTTACCATATTGCTATGGAACTTTTGGGTTACAGAATTTCATTGTGCTACATGCTGCAAATTGTGTATTCAACAGTTATTGTATACCTTATTCTATATACCTTTTGTGTAAATAACCCTGAATTGAAAAATGGCCGGAAGACCAGTGCTTCGGCACTGACAAAAGACTTATTCAGCAGAATAAACATATTTACCAAAAAAAACAAAAACGAGGCAAGCTGCCAAGCCGGCATATGTCGACAAGTAATGATTGATGCACGTAATTCTTCGCTACACATCGCATTCTTTTTCACTACTTGATGCATCATTAAAATGACTTATGTAAATAAAATGCCAGAGGCTACGGTCGGAAGACCAGTGGCTCGGCGCTGGCAAATGTGCTACTTCTGAAGACTAAAATAATTGTTAGAAAACACCAGAAAGAAAGGACTGAATACAGCGAGAGGAAGAGAGATCTTTTTTAACCTTAAGGTAGGCGTCAACTGACATGCCTTCAATTGTTTGCTTCTTGGACTTTTACATCCTGGCAACATCTAAGGCCATATCAGTACCGACTTGTGACAACGACTTCATAGTGCTTCACCACTGGGCCATCAGGCCCCTGGCACCATGAGCCAATATCCCACTCAGTCACATTATCCTGACACTGAGCCAAACCAGTCCTTGCCCTATCATAGTAAGACTGAGTGCCAAGCTAGGAAACGACAAGTATCAATTTTGAAAATCATTGCTTTGACTCGACCGGGAATCAAACTCCTGACCTTCTGCACATGAATCCTTCCCTCTACAGATGGGGCCACCGCGTTCGGTGCCATGCCATTTAGAACGGACGCTGAGTGCTTGGTTGACTTACTTGCAGTGACAGGCGTTGACAGTAGGTTCCACACAGTGAGCGCCACCATGACGTCACACAGCCATCCCGGACGCGCCGATGTAACGACGTCACGCCGCATGACGCTGGGCACTAAGGTGGCACAACGCAGTGTTCGCTTAACTATCCCAGTTACCACACACGCACACACTCGCCACGTTGCTGGTGGCGCTCCCTGGCGGTGGTTGTGGTCACGAAGCGGAGTGTGCAGATAATATGCAGATAATATATATATAATATATATATAATATATATATAATATATATCGATATATATATGCAAATTGGTGTATATATAGAACTGTATATATAATATAGATATATATATAGAGGAATATATATATATAAAATATATGTATATATAGGAGCCTATATATAATACAGATGTATATATAGATATAGGTGTGTATGTATATATAATAGAGATCTATATATTTAGAAATAGGAATCTGTGTATTATGGATACACAGTCACTATAGTAACCTCATGTATCCGCCATCACCTTCTGTGTGTGTACACACATACACTTCCGGTATCGGCGCGTGTGAACAAAGAAGGTGCGGGGTGTTTAAGCTCTTACAAACTCCTCGTGCTGCTTTTACTCCCCAACACCTCCTAGTGGGTAGTTTAGGCAATCGGGGGGATGGGTATTATCTCTCCAGGGTATATTGTTAACAGTCTCAGTGTGTTGTTGAGCGTGGTGGTAAGCAGCGAGCAATGAGTGGGATGGTGGTGGTGGTCGGCGGATGGGTGGATGGGGGGGGGGGTATGTGTTGATTTGAATTTAGCGGTGGATCACAGCTAATATGAGTGGATCAGAGCGTCGTGGTGGGGAGGTGGGGGGAGGGGATCTGTGTTGAGATACTTCCAATTGGATCACAGTGGGACACTAACGATGTAGTCCTGAATTAACCAGCCGCATCTCACGAACAAACCAATCACTGATACCGGTATGATGCGGTCCTCAGATTAATCAAACCTCGGTAAGCGTCAGTGGGGGACGAGAGCTGTGTCCATTCACATCGCCACACACGTGGTCGCAGCGCATGCGTGTATGCACATGCGCACGCGGGTGGCAGGCACACCTCCACACCGTGCCGCCCGTCAGTAGGTTGTCCCCGTGGGTCCGTCCCCCAGTCACCGGCCGCCACACCGCCGACCCGTGTGTATAGTGAGTAGTACACAAGCCGTGGCTTACAGCTCAATACAGTCCACGTGGTGCCTCTGGTGCCCCTATGTTCCAATGTGTCGCACTGTCCGTCCCCCACACTACACTGCCACCCTCTCTGTGCGGCTCTCCCTCTCTCTCTCTCTCTGCCAGTCCTCCTGTTTGCTCTCTGTCTCTCTCTCCCCCACGTGACTAACTGCCAGTGAGTGCTCGCTCTCTCTCCTTCTCTCTCCCTCTCTCTCCCTCTCTCTCCCTCACTCTCTCTCTGACAGACGCACGTGTAGTCACTCAGCTCCTGTTGTTCTCCTCACCGCCGTGCACACTGATGTCTCATCTGTCTGTGTGTCCACCTCGCGCCGGCTCCACACTTACTGCAGCACACAGACACGCGTACACACACGCACGCGCGCACACACCAGGGGGCGCTGCTGAATCGCGCCGACACCAGGCCGCCACCAATGCGCCGATGGCTGAGCCGGGCTGAGCGGGGGCTGAGCTGGACTGAACTGAGCTGCTCGCTGAGCTGCTCAGACTGAGTGAGATCTCCGAGGGAGTCGGCGCGGCGGCGCGGCGGCGCGGGGGCGCTGATGTTCGGCCGTAGCCGTGGCCGAGTCGGCGGCGGGCGAGGCGGGGCGGGGCGGGGTTGGGCTGGTCGGGGCTGGTCGGGGCTGGGCTCGGCGGGGCGGGGCGTCGCGGGGCGGTATTGTGGTGTGGTGTGGCGGAGCATGCACTGCCCCCTCTCCGCTCTCTCTCCGCGCGCTCTCGCCGCGCTCCCTCTCTCTCCCCTCTCTCTCCTCCCTCTCTCTCACCCCGCCGCTGGTGCCACGCGGGCCCCGGTCGCTCGCCGTTCCGCTGCTTGAGCTTCCCCTGGCGGGCGGTGAGCTGCTCGCTGCGGTTTGTGTGAGGTGCGCTCTGATGGCGCCAGTGGGGTGTATTCCCCTCAGGTTCCCTGGGTTTTTGGAGTGTCTTTTTTTTCTTTGCTCAGCGAGCACTCTGTTTGTGGTTGGCGGCCTTGTGGACTGGTAGGGGTCGGTCCTGGTTCAGGGGGTTGGTGGGGGTTGGTGAGGGGATTGGTGAGGTCTGTCGATGGCTGGTGGAACTGGTGGTGGCTGGTTGGGGTGGGCTAGGCGACTGGTGGGGGCTGGTGGGGGTGATGGGGGCTGGTGGGGGATGATGGGGCTGGTGGGGGCTGGTGAGGGCTGGTGAGGCCTGGTGGAGGTTGATGGGGGCTGGTGAGGGCTGGTTGGGGCTGGTCGGGGCTGGTGAGTTCTGCTGAGGGCTAGTAGGGGCTAGGGGGTAGGTGGTGTCAGGTGTGGGCTGGTGGGGGATAGTGAGAGTATGGGGCCTGGTGGGGACTGGTGGTGTCAGATGGGGGCTAGTGGGGGCTGGTGGGGGCTGGTGGGTGCTGGTAGACCTGATTTGGTTGAGGATACTGACGGGTTAAACTGCAAAACGTGGAATCGGGTTGGTGGGGCTGTTCCGCTAGATAGGGTGATAATGACTGGTTAGCCTGACAATGATGTCGGGGAAGGGGGGAGGGTAAATTGGACTGGGGCGGCTGAGGTGAAAGATTGGTGTGGCTGGAAGCGGACAGTTGACATTTTTGGTGTTCGGCTAGTGGTCAGGTGGGGCCCCTGAGATCAGGTTCTGATTAGCTCGTGGGCAACGGAAATCGGTGTGGGGGGAGGGGTGTCTGGTTTTGCAAGTGAACTTACAACATGGTCAAGACTGGCATAAACTTAAATCCGCCGCACACTAGTCGGTAATTTAACTTGGTTCCATTTTTTAAAATCTGGGATGTGGAATCTTGTATCTAATATTATAATCAATGTAGTTCGCTTTGGAGTACTCAACACATTGCAAATTGCTGAGAGAGAGATAGTTCCAGCAACTAACAAGAGAGCCTTTTCAATGAGCATGTGGAGTGATCTGCCACCAACAACATTAGTTCTTGACACATCCACCAGAGTTTCAGGTTATATGCTGGAATCCAATAGAATGTCAATTTGCTTCCTGTCACAGAATCCGTTGCACAGTGAGCTGTTGCCTACATTAGTATTTCTTCCACCGATGTCAGAATGTCGGCTGGTGGTGGAAATCGTGTATTGTAGACGAAATCCTCGATTTGCCATTCAGCGGGTTCAAGTCAAATTGTCGCCTAGTGTGTAGCGGTCATAGGTATGGGCCATGGGTGCATTGTGTTGGCAGTTGAGGAGAATGTTGATAAAGGCTTTGGCTGTAAGCGGATTGGTTCGGTGCGCATGCGCGTGGGCGGGCTGACTTTTGCTACAAGGGCATGGACCAATGAGGAATCTGTTAATGTGTATATTTCGAGTTACCACCGTCTGGTGACTGACAACGGACTTAAGCTGCGACTTGGTGTGCTCACATGTCTGGAATTGAGCAAGTTTTTACCTCCCATCCATAATTTGTGCTATATTCTGTATGCTCTATATCACAGTGCGATCAGAGCATCACATTTTCAAAACCAAAACAGTCACCTCGATTTGATCAAACTTATCAAACTTAAATATTAGTACACTTATGAAGCATATCCCCCTCCATAGAAGGATCTATTAAGCCAATTTAATCAAACCTGCCACTACTGAAACCTGTGGTGTCAGAATCTTTACACGCATGCCAAAATTAATTTGGCACATTGTCACTTCGAAAACCTCCAACGGTAGCCATTTAAAATAAAGGTCCCTTCAAACTACAATAAAGTGTATGATATTAATTAATCTCATGTATTTATCTAAAAAAATGATTGGATTTCAAAACCATCACCTATTATGCGAGGTCAATTCCACTTAGAACCCGTAAATACATGGTTCTTGATTTAAAAACTTAAAGATCCAATCATCTCTAATTTTACATATATTCCTTAGATATAGGTGTGTATATATATAATAGATATATATATATATATAGCAGCGTGTGTTCATTCTGTCTCCACGTAACTTCCTCAAAGTTTATCAAATGGCCACATTAAGTTAAAGGATTGGGCGTGGTATCCGAATCGGTAGAGTGCAGGCATCGCATGCGGGAGATCAGGAGCTTGGTTCCCGGTCGAGTCAAACCAATGACTTATAAAAGTGATACTTGTCGCTACCTGGAGCTCAGCATTAATAGGAGAGGGCAAGGACTGGTTAGCTCAATGTCAGGAAAATGTGACTGAGTGGGATATCAGGTCATGGTGCAGGGGCCTGATTTCGCAGTGGGGCAACACTATAAAGTTGCCATGAGTTTGCACTGTCACAAGTCGGTACCCATCCTGGTATGACCTTAGATTTTGCCAGGACATCAAACTCCAACAACCAACCAACCATTAGGTTAATACAAAAGAATCAACAATACTTTGAACTGCTGTCATTTCGGCTCCAGCTATTGTCTCCCAACACGTGCTAAGCAGGCTCAGAGCATCAGCTTACAGACAAGATGAAAGTTTATTTTATTTAAGGACGCCTCTAGAGCGCATTGATTTTGATATCATCAGCTATTGGGTATGCAGGTATTAGTGCGGTATGATACGTATTCCCGTAGGATTTTTGTGCTAAAATTGATTTTTTTGCAGTTCTGCCTTCAATAGGGTTCAGGCTAACAGAAAATGATGGGGTCCAAATTTTCAGACCCCTCCCCCCTTCGTGGGGGGTCATTTCCATTTTGAGACCCCCCTGCAACTGGCCATTCACCTATCTCCGGAAGTTATTGACCGATTTTCATACTTGAAGTGTCGATTTGTAGGTTTTCAGGTATACTGAGTTGATTTATGACACTTACAAAGCAACCGGAAGTGTAGGTTTTCACTTCCGGTTGACAAGTTAGGGTTTGACTCGGACTCATGTGCCTTCAGGATGGACACCGGCAAGTGTCCTCATCATTTATGATCCGATTTCTTAGTTTTGGGAGATTTAAACATACTGAGGTGATTGTGGGCACTTCAAAAGTAGCAGAAAGTATTTTTGCTGACTCTGGGTTCATCATATAGGGTCTCCGAACACCGAAACTAATGACAGTATTTTTTCTTTCAGGTCTGAAGCTTGGTGATAGAATTCACTACAGATCTTCCAGAACGTCAAATTTGTATTCCAGATACTCTAATTAAAATGGACCATATAAATGATTGTCATCAGCCTGATTTCATTTATGTTTCTCAAACAGTTTTGAGCCCCTTTGGAAATACTCTTTGCCAGCATTATTAACAAGATCAGTAAATCACATACGGCCGATATGTCTGCAGGGGAGGATAACGTTTGCGTGATTTGTAAAGAATGTGCCAAATCAAACAGGCGATTGGTGAACAAACCAGCCATGACAGATGAACTTTTACGATGCTGCCGGGAGAGGGTCTCTCTTGGTGACACTCAAAGTGACATTCATTAACTATTGAATCAGTTGTCCGGCTTGAATGAAGAAGACCTCAAATCTGTTCGATATCATAGTGAATGTCGGAAACCTATCGTCAACAAGACTAAGATTGAACGCCTTAGTAAGCGACCCCGAACCGATTCACCTATTTGTGCTCCATGAGGACGAGGGCGACATTCAAGTGCTGAGGGATTGGTATGGCCAAAGCAGTCAAAGACTGTCCCAAACGAAGATGTGTGTATGTTCTCCACCTGTGACTTTTGCCCCAAGGCTGACTCAGAGACACTGCACTGTTTTCTTACTGATACAATGGGTAAAACACTCCTTGCGATCAAGCAGCAAACCCCGGATGACCAGGTCAGAGTTTGTGTAGCTGACCTTGAGGGACCCGGTGACGCATCAGCTCTTGAAAAGCACTATCATCGTACATGTTTGCGCTCTGCACAGAGAATATCATCGAAGATGGATCACAGTAATGTATCGCTCATTTGCTCACTATGTGATGAACAATTGCTCCTCGCTATTCAGAACACCCTTAGTGACGATGATATTACATTGAGCATGGCTGAGGTCAATGATGAATACTTGTCAATTCTGAAAAGGTACCGCATAGATATTAACGAGAGTGAGAACTATCGGAAATACCTCAAAAGACTCATCAGCGAGAGTCTTCCAGATGTTAAGTTTGTCGCCTCACTGAGACGGAATGAGCCTGACAATCTTGTTCTCCCCACTGCTGTCAGCAAGGCCATGGATCTCAGGTCCTCAATGTTGGATGATGGTGAAAAAGTTGGTCACCTCAGGATGGTCGCCAAACTTCTGTGAGAAGAGATGATGCAACAAGGTAGTTGGTCTTTCACAGGAAACTTCAGAAATTTTGAAAATCCGTCTTTACTACAGTTTTTCTTGAGCCACCTGCTCTTTGGTAGTGACGTCATCAAAGTGTCTGGAATACGGGACCAGGAGGTGGATAAAACTGTCGACGTCACAAGCCAATTTCTAGTTCAGAATACTCACACTGATCGCCAGGTAAAACACCAGCCGAAGAAAGACAGTGCATTCCAACAAACGGTCCAAACCCCTCTCTCGATCGGTCTTCCCCTGGCTGTTCACTCTAGAGTGCGCGACAAGAATATCATCGAGAACCTCTCAACTGTCTATGTTGGAAGTGACTACCTGAAGATCATTGACTTAGAGAAACGAGTTGAGCAGTGTGTTCTCCAGCGAATGAAGGAAGCTGGTGGATATTGTCTTCCAGACTTTGCCAAGAAGGGTCTGAACACATGGGTTGCGATAGATAATATTGATCTCTTGGAAGACACACCGACTGGGCAAGGAACCTTCCATGGAACAGTGATTGTTATGTTCCAGCAAGATGAAGATGGGGAGTTGATGAACCGACCACTTGAAATACCAGAAAAGCTTGTTTCACAGACACATCTGGCCTTTGAAGTGAACATGGTGCAAGACCCAATCATCAAAACAACACCATTGAGATTTGAGGTCTACGAAATGGGAAAGCGGAAGAATATACTTTCAAAAGATTTCACTCACACCTGGGCACTTGCAACCTACCTTGGAACTGAGGAAAACATGGAGATGGCCACAACCCAGGGCTGTAATGTTCAATCAAATCAGGAAGAGTATCGTAATGATGGCGCTCCAGACGACACTGTACTCTCAGTCAAAGAACACGTACACCAACCAGAGAAATTGGTGTGATGCCAACTTGGGCTGCTACCAAATCTGTGCTGTTATCCCAGTCTTCTGAGAGCTGACTGGGGAGGCAAATTCATTGGAATCTCGAAGAAGTCATGGGTTAATGCATACCTGAAGCTTGATGAAGATGACCCTGCTATTAACTGCTTCAAGGCAGTAGGATGTATTTCCATTCCTGATGAGATGAACGATGGCAAGCTTCCCACACAGGTGATGGCATTGGAGACTTTTGTGTGTTGCGTCTACAGTTCAAAAGGTCCAACAACCCTACCATCACTCAGGTGGGAGTTGTTCCGGTCAAAGAACTTGGAAGGCAAGATGCTTCCACCAACTCGTGCTGCATTGCTTCCACATATCATCCATGCAAACTACATCACAATGCGGGACAAATCATACCCAGATAATTGTCCGGCCCTTCCTCCAATTGAAGAAAATGGATGGAAATTGGAGAAAGAGGTGTATGTTCCAGTGAGATGTCTTGCCTTGCCTTCCCCACGGGCTATAGTTGAACTTGTCAAATGTGGCTGCAAAGCACGGTGCAGGGGAATTAGGCGTAGCTGCTTGAAGAATGGCCTGCCCTGCACGCCACTATGTAAATGCTATGGCGGTGACTGTGCAAATACTATTCAGGAGGATACTCCAGATATGGACATCGATGAATAGCGTACTGATTCTTCAGAATTTCTATGTCGGATTTGACAGTTTTGCCAGCAAATACTTCAATAAATCTCCCAGAGGAACTTTGCAATGAATCAGCTCAGAGTTCTTCACAAAAGTCTCACAAATTGTGAAAATCTGATCATACATGGTGAGGATATGGAGCGAGACCCTATATACTGACCGGAAGTGCAAGAAGGAAACTTCCGGTTGCTTTGTAAGTGTCATAAATCAACTCAGCATACCTGAAAACCTATAAATCGAGACTTCAAGTATGAAAATCGGTCAATAACTTCCGGAGATAGGTGAATGGCCAGTCTCAAAATGGAAATGACCCCCCACGAAGGGGGGAGGGGTCTGAAAATTTGGACCCCATCATTTTCTGTTAGCCTGAACCCTATTGAAGCCAGAACTGCAAAAGAATCTATTTTAGCACAAAAATCCTACGGGAGCTGTTGTCCTTACATTACATACCACACTATATGGCAATACCTCAGGGAGTTTGACACCCCTGTCCTGCAGAGTTGTAAACCACTGCCTTGTGGTACAGGTTCTTGACAGAACCGAAGGCTAAGGGAGCAAACCCTGAACAGAAAACCATGTCACTGTGGCAGCATCAAGGGTGGTTGATGTATGGAACTCCCAACATCTCCCAACCAGCCACTGCAGAGCCAAATAGTTTTGCGCCTCTCTGGACATGTTCTTGCCAGTGTGAGACCTCTATTTGCTCCCCGAGAGAGTGCCGCTGGTAATTTGCAAAAGCCAGCAGCACTTCAACACTTTTGCAGGCAGCTTTCATGAAATGTACAACCGCACAAAGGAGAGTGGCAGTCAAGTAATGAAAGCAGTCTTTGTCGCATCGCGACTGACAGCATGATGATGATGATGATGAGCTATTGGACATCAAACATATGGTCATTCTGACATATTTCTTTGGAGGAAACCTACTGCCGCCACATAACCTACTCTTTCCGTTAAGCAGCAAGGGGTCTTTTATATGCACTTTCCCACAGACAGGACAGCACAAACCAAAGCATTTGATCAACCACTTGATGACCATTGGTTGTAACGGAAAATAGCCCAAACTGCAAATAGGTCCACTGAGCAGGATCAATCGCAAGACCCTATACCATCACAGGTGGACACTCTACTGCCTGAGCTACTTCCCGCTCCTAGCTTACAGACAACACTGCAATTCAATGCTGCGGATAAGGCTTGCTCAAAGCACACCACACATCTACTTCGCAGGGTGAAGCCAGCAGGCAGGTGATGCAACCTATAACTCTCAGTACAGCATCACAATAGATGATATTCACCACCAGCCGGCCCTCTGGTGACAGTGGCAAAAACCACTAATGTGAGTGGCAACTCTCTGAAAGTCTGACATATGTTTGCTAGTTTGTTGTTGTTTTACGTCCTAGCAACATCTAAGGTCATATCAGGATGGGTCCCAACTTGTGACAGTGCGCACTCATGGCGATTTTATAGTTCTGCCCCACTGGGAGACCAGGCTGCCAGCACCATCACCTGATATCCTACTCAGTCACATTATCCTGACATTGAGCCAACCAGTCCTTGTCCTATCCTAATAATGCCAAGTGCTAGGCTAGAAAGCGACAAGTATCAATTTTCAAGTCATTTGTTTGACTCGACCAGGATTTGAATCCATGAACTCATGGGTTCAGATCCCCCGATCTCCCAAAACAGGAGACGGACGCCAGCACCATGAGCCGATATCTCACTCAGTCCCATTATCCTGACACTGAGCTATCCAGTCCTTGCCTTACCCTATTAATGCCAAGCGCTAAGCTAGGAATCGATAAGTATAAATTTTGTAAGTAATTGGTTTGACTCGACCGGGAATGGAACTCCTGCACAGGAGGCCTACACTCTACCGCTTCAGCCACTGCATCCCGTGCCAGTGTCAGGATGTTCGCCTTGAGGTGTAAATGAATGATGGGCAGGTTCCAGTTTGCGAAGGCAAAATCAGGAGGAAGTATATTTGTGTAATGGTTTACAATTCACTAAGGCTGCGCATAATGGGTTCTACTGAGAACTAACTGGCTGCTTTGTTGGGTGATGAGGTGGTCTATATCTGTGGGTATATCACGGCACTAGTCTGTGGTGTTTTACAGAGTCGACAGACCCTTAAGCGTGTTATATGGTAGTCACCTAGGTACGCCGTAGGGCCCTTCCTGTGGTCAATTACAGTGGTTGGACCTCACCCAGCAATCAGCAACGAAACCGGCCCCACGCCCAACCCCACGCCCACACCCACACCCACACCCACACCCACGCCCACGCCCACGCCTACACCCGCCCGCACCCATGCCCACGCACAACCTCCGACCACGCCCCTCTCACGCGCTTTCCGCCAACAATAGGACTAACCCTTGGGAGCTCTAGATTAGGACTGTATACATAGATCTATGTCAGGGTAGCGACTTCGATCTGGTCAAATCTCAGACTTTCTCAGTAGCGACTCCTATCGGAGTACCTACTGGGAACGTCTCTACGAATATGTCATGGTTTTGCGTTCTAGGGATATCTAAGGGCATAGCAGAATGGATAAATAACTTGCGACAGTGCACACTCTTTTGTTGTTGTAAATAGAGTTTATTCGTTGAATGTTGTCACTGATGTGGTACTGGTCCTCCAGCCGTGGGGCAACATAGTTATTTAAAATATAAGTATAAGTAGATTGATATTGCAACCAGGTGCAAGTCTAAGTCAGCTGAAATGACAAGATTATTTATTTCAAGACTTACATGTAAAAGTCAGATTTCAGATAGTAATTATATGTTGTAGTAAACATTAATGCTCAGCACTGATTGTGACTTTATAGTCATGAACCACTAACAGGAAACCATGACCCATCCCTCAGTCAGTTATATTATCCTGATGTTGAACAAACCAACCGATGCCCTATGCGAATAATATCAGGTGTCAGCCAAGTATAATTTAAGTAAGTCATTGGTTTGATTCGGATTCGAATCGAACCCTCGACCTACCTCAAGGGACATGGCTGCTGTGCTGATTTAGCATTCACGTGCGGTGTGTAACGAAAGTCATCTTGCAGATAACTAAAATATTACTGAAAACATAATCTAATAATAACTTAGGGCTACTGTGAAACTAACTGTAGTGGTATGCACTGACCTCTCAGGCAAGGAGCCGCATAGACAGGTAGGCGTGGCTAGTGTGATGATATCAGGGAGCCTAGGTGGTGTAATGGTTAGCACACTGGCCCGGAATGCAAAGAGATGTGGGTTCGAGTCACGCTCTAGGCACAATATTTCCCATTTTCATCACCCCCACGACATAACCATACAGGTAGCTAAGACCTTACTGAGGAAATAATCCAAATTTGCACTAAATGGGGTACAATAAAACTAACCATGCATGTAACTTACAAAGTACTGACACGGTATTGAATGACATAGTATTGACTTACAGAGTATTGAATTTTATTAATTCCATACCATACATATAATTAAATAATAAATTCTTTACCATACATAAAATTAACATATTATTCAAATACTCTAACGCTAAGCTAAACGGTGCACCGCAAAATAGACCATGCATAAAATTAAAAGGTTATTCAGAAAGTACTCCAAATTAAACCTAAATGGGGTGTCACAAAACTGACCCTGTATATAACTAAAGGAGTATTGTGGAAGTGCTCCAATTCTAACCTAAATCGGGTGTCACAAAACTGACCCTGTATATAACTAAAGGAGTATTGTGGAAGTGCTCCATTACCTAATGGGTGTCACAAAACTGACCCTGTATATAACTAAAGGAGTATTGTGGAAGTGCTCCAATTCTAACCTAAATCGAGTGTCACAAAACTGACCCTGTATATAACTAAAGGAGTATTGTGGAAGTGCTCCAATTTGAACCTAAACGGGGTGTCACAAAACTGACCCTGTATATAACTAAAGGAGTATTGAGGAAGTGCTCCAATTTGAACCTAAATGGGTGTGTTCACAAAAACTGACCCTATATATAAAGCTCAAAGGACGTATTGGAGGGAAGTGCTCCAATTTTAACCTAAATGGGGTGTCACAAAACTGACCCTGTATATAACTAAAGGAGTATTGTGGAAGTGCTCCAATTTTAACCTAAATGGGGTGTCACAAAACTGACCCTGTATATAACTAAAGGAGTATTGTGGAAGTGCTCCAATTTTAACCTAAATGGGGTGTCACAAAACTGACCCTGTATATAACTAAAGGAGTATTGTGGAAGTGCTCCAATTTTAACCTAAATGGGGTGTCACAAACTGACCCTGTATATAACTAAAGGAGTATTGAGTGGAAGTGCTCCAATTTTAACCTAAATGGGGTGTCACAAAACTGACCCTGTATATAAACTAAAGGAGTATTGTGGAAGTGCTCCAATTTAACCTAAATGGGTGTCACAAACTGACCCTGTATATAACTAAAGGAGTATTGGGAAGTGCTCCAATTTAACCTAAATGGGTGTCAAAAACTGACCCTGTATATAACTAAAGGAGTATTGTGGAAGTGCTCCAATTTTAACCTAAATGGGGTGTCACAAAACTGACCCTGTATATAACTAAAGGAGTATTGTGGAAGTGCTCCAATTTAACCTAAATGGGGTGTCACAAAACTGACCCTGTATATAACTAAAGGAGTATTGGGAGTGCTCCAACATTAACTAAATGGGGTGTCACAAAACTGACCCTGTATATAACTAAAGGAGTATTGTGGAAGTGCTCCAATATTAACCTAAATGGGGTGTCACAAAACTGACCCTGTATATAACTAAAGGAGTATTGTGGAAGTGCTCCAATATTAACCTAAATGGGGTGTCACAAAACTGACCATGTACATAACTAAAGGAGTATTGTGGAAGTGCTCCAATTTTAACCTAAATGGGGTGTCACAAAACTGACCCTGTATATAACTAAAGGAGTATTGTGGAAGTGCTCCAATTTGAACCTTAATGGGGTGTCACAAAACTGACCCTGTATATAACTAAAGGAGTATTGTGGAAGTGCTCCAATTTGAACCTAAATGGGGTGTCATAAAACTGACCATAAATACCAGTAAACAATTTTTGAAGAAATACTCCAATTTTACTCTATGTGGGATACCCCGATACTGGTCCTTCTGGTAAAGGTAATGGGTAAGTTTATGCTACACAGGGCACATAACAATACAATTATTGCAGAAATACGCCAAATTTAAACTAAGCAATAGACTCGGTCTACTTCCTTCGTCGCAGAGTGGCCTAATCGTATCCATGGCTACCAAAACGGAAGGTCTTAGGCCACGGTCCAAGGTGCTGGAAATGGGTTGGAAAATGGGTTGCGGTCTTGGGTGGTTAAAAGGGTGGAATAGAGTCGGAATAGGTTCATGCTCCAACGCGGTTTGTCAATCTGGAAGTGTTGAGCAGCCGCACTCTCAAGAGACCAATGTGTATTGTAGTGCAAAGCAGGTTTTTGTGGGGCAGTTCCCAGAAGGTGCAGTTGGAATGGGGGCTAAGTGGGTTTACTATGGGCATGGGGTTGTGTTACTATGTGTTAATTGGGGAGGGTGGGTTTGAATTGTTACTGAAACAGCGGGTGTCTTTCAGGCTGAAGCGGCAATTACTGGCGAAGGTGCTGGCGGAGGGAGACTGGTGTAGGAGGAGGGGAAGATGGAGGAGGAGGAGAGGGGAAGATGGAGGAGGAGAGGAGAAAGAGGAGGATGGGAGGAAAGGAGGTAAAGAAAGATGTTGGGGAGGAGGTCGAGGAGGATGAGGGTGAGAAGGTGGAGGAGGAAAAGGAAGAGGAATAGGAAGCAAATGAGGATCCTAGAGAGGAAGTCCAGTTCAAAGAGGATGAGGGCGAGAAGGTGGAGGAGAAAGAGCAAGAGGAATAGGAAGCAAGTGAGGATCCTAGAGAGGAAGTCCAGTTCAAAGAGGATGAGGGCGAGAAGGTGGAGGAGAAAGAGCAAGAGGAATAGGAAGCAAGTGAGGATCCTAGAGAGGAAGTCCAGTTCGAGGAGGATGAGGGAAACCGCTTCTGCGCAGTAACGCATGTTTACGGAGTGCACCAATATCTTAAAGTGCACCAATATCTTAAAGTGCACCAATATCTTAAAGTGCACCAATATCTTAAAGTGCACCAATATCTTAAAGCTGGATATGAATGGATTAAATCTAGTTGGTACTTTGATTTAGAAAATTGTATACTTTTGTTGTGGGGCGAAGAGGGGTGGGGGGGTTTCAAACCCACGCTTCTTGTCATTCTAGGGCACTACCTAGGCTCCCTGATGATTCAACCTAACCTACCTACCCGTCTATGTGGCTTTTTGCCGATTGTTTAGTGCAGACTACTAAAATAGTCCCCCTGGAATTGTAAATATTTAAAATTGTTTTATATCCTTAAGTCCTTTTAATGCTTATATTCACTTAGTGCACTTAGATATACATACACATGGTAGGTTTCAGGTTGGAGGTGGGTGTATGTTGATCCCGGCAGGGGGCGCCCTGTGTCAGAGAGGTTTGGGGGGGGGGGGTGTATGCGCGTTGATTCTGGCACGGGATGCCCTGTGTCAGTGAGGTGTGAGGAGATGTGAATGTTGATCCCGACAGGGGGCGCCCTGTGTCAGTGACATGTGGGGAGGTGTGAATGTTGATCCTGACAGGGGGTGCCCTGTGTCAGTGAGGTGTGGTGAGGTGTGAGTGTTGATCCCGACAGGGGGCGCCCTGTGTCAGTGAGGTGTGGGGAGGTGTGAGTGTTGATCCTAGCAGGGGGCAGCCTGTGTCAGTGACATGTGGGGAGGTGTGAGTGTTGATCCCGACAGGGGGCGCCCTGTGTCAGTGACGTGTGGTGAGGTGTGAATGTTGATCTTGACAGGGGACGCCTTGTGTCAGTGAGGTGTGGGGAGGTGTGAGTGTTGATCTCGACAGGGGGCGCCCTGTGTCAGTGAGGGTTGAGGGGGTTGTATGCGCGTTGATTCTGGCACGGGATGCCCTGTGTCAGTAAGGTGTGGTGAGGTGTGAGTGTTGATCCCGACAGGGGGCGCCCTGTGTCAGTGAGGTGTGGGGAGGTGTGAGTGTTGATGCTGACAGGGGGCACCTTGTGGCAGGGAGGTGTGGGGAGGTGTATGTGTGTTTATCCCATAAGGGTGTTAAATGGCTAAGGCTCAAATATGTGTCTGTGTAGGCAGGCTATGGTGAAATCAATACAGACAAAGAGAAAGGAAGAGTATAAAGTGTAAAGAAGAAGAGAGAGTCCAGCCATCTGGTTTATTATTTATATGGTTAAATGGGTTCATTCTAGAGTATCACCCCACCCCTTTCCCCAATTGGAAACAAGCATTCTTGGCCCTACCAATAGGGATCCAGCATTCCTGGTCCCCATGGCTACCAGTGGTCTGCCCACCACCACCAAGCTGCATGGCCCCATGGCCACCACCAACCTTGACCTTTGAGTGTGGTGATCACTATCCTAGCAGAGGGGGTAGGCCCTCAGTGCATCCACACCCAGACCTGCCAGCACCACTATGTCTATTTACATCCCACTCAGGCATCACCAGCCCTTACATATATATATATATATATATATACATACATGCGCCTGGTCACATACACTGATCAGTAATAGAACATTTGCATTCCCCCCATACCGTATATCGAAATATTTTGCAAGGGGGTGCCCTGTGTCAGTGAAGTGTGGCGAGGTGTATGCGTGTTGATCCCAACAAGGGGCGCCCTGTGTCACTGACGTGTGGGAAGATGTATATATTTTGATCCCGACAGGGGGGTGCCCTGTGTCACTGACATGTGGGGAGGTGTATATGTGTTGATCCCGACAGGGGGCGCCCCGTTTCCTGGAGTGTCTGTCGCCGCTGGCGGTGGGGTGCCGCGGTCCATTTAAAGTTTCAACAGTGGCTGGCGCCGCTGGGCGGCCGAGTGTGCGGAGCCGCCCGGAGGGATGTGAGGAGAGGGTAGGGGAGGAGAGGGGAGGAGGCCGGTGAGCGAGCAGGCGGCGCCGGGGGTGGGGGAGGCGGGAGGCGGGAGGCGGGAGGCGGGAGGCGGGAGGCGGGAGGCGGGAGGCGGGAGGCCGGAGGCGGGAGGCGGGAGGCGGGGGGCCTGGGTGAAGATGGCGCAGAGATTCACTTTGTTTGTCGACCCGAGGGGGGGGGGGGGGGGGGGGGGGGGGGGCTGGTGTACAAGGTTCTTCGGACGACATGACATAAGGGCAGAAGGGGCAGAAGGGGCAGAAGAGGCAGAAGGGGCAGAAGGGGCAGAAGGGGCAGAAGGGGCAGAAGGGGCAGAAGGGGCGGAACGGGCAGAAGGGGCAGAAGGAGCAGAAGGGGAAGAAGGGGCAGAAGGGGAAGAAGGGGAAGAAGGGGCAGAAGGGGCGTGAGGGGTGGAAGGGAGCTTCTCTACCGCTACTCCGACCCCATCCCATTTTCTGCCACGTCCCCGGACCCAGCCTCGGACTGGCCCTGCCCCAGACCCGGCCCCCGCCCCCGCCCCCGCCCCAGGCCCGGCCTCCGCCCCGGGCTCTGACCCGGCCGAGGATCCTTCCCCGGCCCTGTCCACCGACCCCGGGCCCGCCCTGGCGGTCGTTGGCGCTGTATGTTCGGGGCCCAGCCGGAGCATTCGTGGGTGTGGGACGAGGGGGACAAGGGGAGGGGTGTGACGCGGGAGACTGCAGTGTGGCACTTGCGGGCATCAGGAGATGTGAGACAAGGCAAACAGAGGGTATTGAGGATGAACCAGACGGTGACAGAACATCCAAACTAACGATGAGCACCGAGAACACCGACCTGTCAAATAGTCGTCAAAAGAGACCAGTTTATGTTAGACACCTCAAACAGTGTTAACAGTCTTCTCACAATGTACCACTCTGAAGTATGCTCAATACCTTAAATACTCGTTGAATTCCTCTCATAATTCACCGGTGTGAATTGTTTTAAATATATCAAATAGTCATCAAAGCCCCTTCACAATATACCCCAGTGAAATATGCTAGGCCTCTCAAATAGTAGGCAAATCCTTCTCACAATATATCATCGTGAATCATGCTATATATGTCAAAGAGTTATCAAAGCGCACTCACAATATACCACTGTGAATTCTGTTATATACTTCAAATAATCATCAAAAAAGACTCAAAGCCCTCTTAAAACATATGACTGTGAATTACGTTATATACCTCACATAGGCATCATTCTCATAGGCACGTCACCATATACTACTCAGAATTATGTTAGAGTTGCATAGTCCAATGGTTTTGAGTTTCTCTCATTCTCTGAGATAAACGTATTAGGTTGTTCATTATAATCTACCTTACTTTAGTTTGAAGTAACTTTTATTTTAAATCGCTAACTTTTGAGATATTTGAAATGGAAACATGCTAAATTAGTTTTGGCAAGCGCGCCAAAATTATAACACCATAGGCTTGTGCAGTAACAGGTTCTATTAATTGACTCAGTATCCCCTTATATGTCACGACAAATGTTTAATAAGTGCATCAACATCTAAGTTAGACCTAGATATGTAGAATCTAATCTAGATAACTGTTTTGGTTTTGACAATTTTATGTTTTCATCGGATTATGCAGCTTTAAGTAACTCTCAGAGTCGTCAAAGTCCTTTCAGAACTTATCACTATGAATTCTGTTAAAGTTGCATAATCACGTGTGTGTTATAAGTAAAATAATAGGTTAGTCAAGTATTTTACTTCAGGGATAGTCAGCATTTCTAATAAAAGCTTACAATGGGTATATTTAAAGTGAAAAGCCCCAATTAATTTTGCTGAACAGTATTGCCAGGTTCTGTTAAATTGACTGAATATTCCCATTTATGCCATCACAACTGCTTAGTGAGTGTATAAGTATCTACATTGGATGTGTAGGACCTATCTCACAGCTTTAAACATCTAATATAGTGGACAACAACTTCTTATAATTTCGGCCAGTATTAATCTGACAAATCTCCAATCTTGACAACCTCCTCAGGATAAACATATATCTATTCAAGCAGAATACTGGTCGACTTTTGTGTGTTTACATCAGTTGATTAAGCAGAGGAAATTTCAATCTCAGACAATTGGTCTTCCTCATTCCACTGCTCCTTGTCCTATCCTAGTAATGCCGGACACCAAACTAGGTAGTGGCAAGTATCGTTGATTTGACTCGGCCAGGGTTCAAACTGAGGTTTCGAACCCCATGACCTAGTAAAAGGGGATGTAGATTCTCAACTTAGTCGATCATTCCATCTGCTCTGATAAATCCGTCTTCAATTAACAAGGCCTTAGCTTATATCAACTCCTGACACACCCACTTCTGACAGCTTTACAGATGAAGCAAAAGTCGTCATTGCAGACTAGCTTTTTGACAAAGCTATGGATTAAATGTTCAGTGTCTGGAAACAATGGGACATGCAGCACCCCCTGGTGTGAGAAACAGGGTGGGTGTTCAGAAAAGACGGAATTTGAGATAAGGGACCGCAGTGACAGGCAGAGAGACAGGCAGACACACAGACACGGGCCCTTCTGTCACAGATAACACAGTCCGCCAGTCCCTGCCTCGAGCCTTTTGCACTGTCAATCCCCTCTCCACTCTCCCCTCCTCACCCTCCCACTCTGACACTGTCACCCCTTCACACGACATCGTGTCCACTACTCACGGTTCCAGCCTATTTCACATGTTCTTACTCTACCCACCCACACCCACACACCCACACACGTACACACCCTTACACATAAACCTACACACTTACACGCCCACATCTCCACACCCACACACCCACTTACACGCCCACACACCCACATATCTACGGCACAACCCACCCACCTACACCTACACACCCACCTGCATACACACACTCACACACCTACATAATTACTACACACCCACACACCCACATATATACACACCCATGCACCCACACACACATGTGCCCACACCCAGACACACCCACACACACATATGCCCACACCCATACACCCACATCCACACCTACACACCCGCACCACACATATCCACACACACACATCTAAGCACCCTGCACACACAACCGCCACCACACCCAGCCACACACATTGTATGCACACCAACAAATACCATACACACATCCACACACCCACACACCCACACACCCACACACCCACACACCCACACACCCACACACCCACACACCCACACACCCACACACCCACACACCCACACACCCACACCACCCCACCACACCCCCACCGCACACTGCACACACCCACACACCACCACACCTACACACCCACATACCAACACCACCACACCCACACAACCACACACCCACACACCAACACCACCAACCCACACACCCACACACAGACACACACACCCACACACCCACACACCCACACACACACACACCCACACACCCACACACCCACACCACCCGCACACTCCACCCACACACACCACCCACACACACACCCACACACCCACCCACACACACACACACACACTCACACCCACACACACACCCATACACACCCATACACACACTCACACCCACTCACACACCCACTCCTACACACATTGCACACATAACCCCCCGCCAAACCCATCCACACACACTGCACACACAAACAAGCCCCCATGCGCACACCTTTTCCCACCCACCCACTCACGCACCGTACCAATCCCTCTCCCATCTACCCTTACCAAGCCTTACCACATTTCCTCCACCAATCACTAACCCACTATCCTCACCAATCTCAATCTAACTCAGGTCACCAACCATTACCTCACCTCCCCGGTGATTTCTTATCACTCCCACCCCTCCATGATTACTACCCTCTCTCATCCCCCGCCCTTCACCAGACGGCACATTAGCAATAACCATGGCAACAACCTGTCTCAGACATGGCACCAGCCAGCTCTTACTCCGCTTGTAGGTCTCAGTCCCATCCGTCATCCTCACCTCCCCACCACACCCACACCCACACCCTTTTCCCACCCACAACTCTCCATACACTCCCTCCCAATCCACAATTCCCCACCAGCACCTCCACCCCCATTCCCCCATCCTCCATCCCCCATCCCCCATCCCCCATCCCCCACCCTCCATCCCCCACCCCCATCCCCCATCCCCCATCCCCCATCCCCCATCCCCCATCCTCTATCCCGAATCCCCCATCCCCCACCCTCCAACCCCCAATGCCAGATCCTCCACCCCCATCCTCCATCCCCGAATCCCCCCATCTCCCATCCCCCACCCCCATCCCCAAATCAACCCCCATCCCCCATCCCCCATCACCCATCACCCATCACCCATCACCCATCCCCCATCCCCCATCCCCCATCCCCCATCCCCCATCCCCCATCCCCCACCCTCTACCCCCCAATGCCCTGATCCTCCACTCCCCATCCTCCATCCCCGAATCCCCCCCATCTCCCATCCGCCACCCTCTATCCCATCTTCCATGATCCCCATCCCTCATTCCGAATCCCCATCCCCCACCCCCGATATCCCCTCCTCCATCCCCCATCACCCATTCCCCATCCTCCATCCTCTGTCACCAGTCTTCCATCCCAATCCCAATCCCCATTTCCTCCACATTCATGGCCTACAACCACCAGTTACTCCACCCTCATCTCCACCCCCACCACCCCCACCACCACCCACCTACACCGACACACCCACCTCAACCCCCACCAGTCAGCCCACCCCACCCTCACCCCAACTCCACCTCCACCAGTCACCCCCTCCACCACCACCCCATACCCACACCCACACCCACACCCACACCCCCTCCACCACCACCCCATACCCACACCCACACCCATACCCCACACCCCCACACACACCCACCCCCACCCTACTAGTCCCCCCCCCCTTTCCCACTCCCTGGTCCGTGAGAGCATTCACCTGGAGGAGGACCCCGTCCATGTTTGATGTCACCCGGTGATCAGACGTCCTGCCCCGGGAGGCCTCCCGCCGTCCTGGAGGAGCGGGAGGAGGAGGAGGAGGAGACAGGGGCTGCTTTACCAACGGTTAAACCATCTCAATCAAAAACAACTGCGCACTTTCCGAACAGAAATGATCTATTAATCAAATAAAGTAGACCGACTAGAAAATACCGTTGCACTGACAAATCCACACAAACATTTCCATTTGATTATTTACTTAGATTAAACCTCGCGAGTGATTGTTGGTAACCCTTGACAATAAGTGATAATGTGTAGTCATTATGAGCTCGGGAAGCATCAATTCTTAGGAGCCAATTGACACTCAATCACGAGCATTTGTTGTCTTCTTGTCTGTTTTGTGTTAATTATGTTTGGCCGGTTGTTTAAAAAAAACACCATAATCTCGCTTCCCTAAGCAGGTCTGCATAATGTTTGGTACGTGAGGGCGGATGGGCTCAATGGGGCTATGTTTTATTACATTTTCTCCTCGCTTCCCTCCTATGAAAATAAAAAGGAAAACAAATCAGAAGGACTCCCTCTTTAGCTGTCCTGAACTCTGAAGGTCTCTAAACAGAAGAAGAAAAAAAAAGAGGGAAAAAAAGAAGAAAAAAAGAGAGAAGACATTTTTTAACACTTTAGGGTCACTGTTTCTAATTTGACTTAAATAAATTAAGTGTTGGCTTTATTTTATATTTTTGTGTGGAATTGTTAGTTCATAATTATTAGTAAATGATGCTAGTGATGGTGGTAAAGGTAATGGATAAGTTTATGCTACACAGGGATTGAGCCTCCAGAGATGCATGCGAATGCCCGGCATCCACCTTGCGAGAATTGTGATTATTGGTAGTATTTATGGGCATACACCTACAAAGTTCACGATATATCACAAAGCATGTCGTTATATATATTTTTATATATAATACAATTGTTCCATTCACCTACAGTATGTTGGACCAGAGACAGGATGGCCGAATCGGCAAGAACATTGGGTGGTTTCCCTTGCTGTATGTCGTGGGTTCTAACCCCGGCCGAGTCAAACCAATTACTTACACAATTGATACTTGTCACTACCTAGCCCCACACTCGGCATTACTAGGATAGGGTAAGTCATGGGTAACTGAGTATCAGGATAATATGACTGAGTGAGATATCAGGTTATGGTGCTGGCATCCTAGTCTCTCAGTGGGGCAGCACTATCAAGTTGTCATGAGCGCATCCTGTCACAAGTCGGTACCCACCATGATACTAACCTTAGATGTCGACATGATGGAAAACCCCAAAAAACATATAATATGTTTGTTGGAATATCACCACGAAAAACTACATTGATTGTTATGCCTGTCAAGGTTGTCATTAATTGATTGTCTATTGAAGTGTCCTATGCTTAATCAAAAGGTTAGTAACGTGATCACTAAAGCTTTGCTTATTCACAATTATGTTGATCATAATATAAAGATTGGTCGTGGGTTCGAACCCTGGTCGAGTCAAACCAATGATTTAAAAATGTATACTTGTCGCTTCCTAGCCTGGCGCTCGGCATTATTAGGATATGACAAGGACTGGTTGGCTCAGTGTCAGGATAATGTGACTGAGTGGGATATCAGGTCATGGTGCTGGCGGCCTGGTCTTCCAGTGGGGCAGCACTATAAAGTCGCCATGAGTGCACACTGTCACAAGTCGGTACCCGTCCTGATATGACCTTAGATGTTGCTAGGACGTAAAACAACAACACACAAACAAAAAACTATAAGGATTGGTTGGTTGTTGGAGTGTTACGTCCTGGCTACATCTAAGGTCATATCAGGACGGCAATATAAGGATGTATGGCTTGTATATCTGGAAATAAAATCTCTTCTATACGAGTTAGTTAGGGTCCAATCATGGGTGCTAGTCTTTCTGATCACGTGGTGACTATTATGGTATTAGGGTCATTCAGTGCTTAGCGCTTTTCTCAGCTGTGAGAGTGACATAGGCCAGGGGATCAGGGGATGGTTGCACAGTATGTCAGATGTCCTCTATAAAGCAGAACTAAAACATGTACTGACTCCTGGATCACTGTAAAGAAGCAATTACACCGCAACAGTTCACCGAGGGGAAGCATCACAAAGCCTCCTTTTGGCTAACAGCGAATTTGAAGCCGCTTTGGTTATTCTATATAACCGATGTAATTCCACCGATCCCTTCCGACGTCATTAAATGGGTTATTTATGCTCCAAACCAGTAGGTTAAGGATTGATCTGTCGAGGAAAAACAAACTGAGTATTTCGTGGCAAGTCTTAATCGTTCTAAGTGCATTGCAGTTAAAGTTTCTAGAATTTGAATTCTCTTGTTAAAATCGTGGAGTTATTCATGTTAAAACCTGTTAAAATCATGTGACCAGATCTTTAAATAGTGTCAAACAAAAGTGTTTCCCTTAATTTGCTAGCAGTTTGCTCTTTTTTTTTTTTGTTGGTCCATTAGTTGTTTAAGCAGGGGAAATTTCAGTCATAGACGACTGGTCTTCCTCATTCCACTGCTGGTCGATAGAAAGCCAGAGCCTACACTTTTACCGACCCAAGGGATTTTTAACCTCCCACACCACATAGACATGGTATGAAAGCAACCGGCCTTTGATGACGCTGTAAGTTATACATAGCAGTGGAAATCCAAATTGGCAGAGCTGGGGGCACGGGGAATCGAACCGCTGACCCTCAGATTAGGAGTCTGACCAAGAAAAAAGTCAGACACTCTAACCACTCCGCCACAGAGAACTCCCACAACATGATATGTACACATATATACATCTACATGTATATAATTATACATGTACATGTGCACATATATGTATATATATATATATCATGTTATATTCGTCCATAGACCGAACAGATAATTTTTCAACAGATAAATTATGGCACATGCTCACCCGAATGCTTTTGTTTATCCCAATGGCATTCCTCTCATGTGAAATCCCTATAAATATATATCCATGGCGAATAAAAGAAAACATGCATACATGCATAATACACGATTAATGACATGATTGCTTATATCTGTAGGGATTAGAAAAGTCCTCATGGGTGGGCACATTGATTTCAAATGGACCTCAGCCTTCAGCTTCAACCAATTTGAAAATCAATCTACCGACCGACTATTATGTCATGAATCACATCCTGTTTTACAATGATATAATTATGGCATTTATAAATTATAGAGCTAATTAGAAGGATTTGCAATATTTACCTTGTATTTCGTGTTTGTTAATATCCTGTCACCAATCTATTGTAGGTTGGAGTTTTTTGGGGTTCATTTGTTTGTTTGTTGTTGTTTTACGTCCTAGCAACATTTAAGGTCATATCAGGACAGGGTTCATGTTTTACTTTGATGCTGGGAGGCTTCTTACTGTTCTATTAACTGTACAAATGTACAACTGCCAAATGAAATCACTCGAATATAATTCCTTAGAAAATAAGGAAATGACTCGATACAAGTGAAATTAAAGAAGCAAAGCATATGAGTTTACTTATGCTGAAGCATATATATATATAAGGAGTATAATATATTATGCGTATATAAATGTTGGAATTAAATGGTTCTAATTAATCATTTATTAGCAATCGATTAATAATTTATTCTGGTGCAGTCGGCTTGATAGAGATATCTCGAAATTGTATATATATATGTGCTTTAGCATAAGTAATCTCATATCTACATATATTTATGTGATGCATAATGCATTATGCGAGTATAGAGATACAGAAAGCAATATTAATTATTATTATTGTTGTTGTTATACTCCGTAAGACGCAACACTGTACCGGTGACGTCATGTTGACCAGTGTCAGTCCTGAAGGTATGTTTATACATACATCTAGACCTAAATATTATACATATATTTTATATGTCCATAGACACACATGTATTAATACATATATATGAGTAGGCAGAGTGACTTCAAATGAGCTTTGACCTTCGGATTTCCATTAGAAATCATTCCACCCACCAATATGGACTATATTTCCTATTTGTGAGCGTACTGTCGTTTAAATATAGTAAGAATTGAGCTAATGATACTATTTGCCGTTAAATCCCACTTATTGGATCAACATTATTAGTCGAGGGGGAGGGGGGAGTGGTGATAAAAATAAATAGAACATTCTATTTTACGATCAACGGACGACGTTTAGCGGTAGCAGACGACAGTCAAGCAGAAATCATCGCTTCTTGCAGCAGTGAGCTATACTGACGGGTGGGTTTGTGCTGTGGTAGATGCAAGTTTGTTTGTTGTTGTTTTACGTCCTAGCAACAACTAAGGTCATATCTGGACGGCTAGATGCAAGTAGGAATGGATGGAGGAAGTGGGAGGGTGGAGGGGTTAGTGTGGGAGTTGAGGTTTGTGGGTGGGTGGGTGGGAGGGGGATAGGGTGGGAGTTGGGGGGTGGTGGTTGGGTGGGTGGGATGGTGGGAGGGGATAGGATGGGAGTTGAGGTTGATGGGTGGGTGGGAGGGGATAGGGTGGGAGTTGGGGGTTGGTGGTTGGGAGGGTGGGAGGGGATAGAGTTGGGGGTGGGTGGTTGGTTGGGTGGGTGGGTGGGTGGGTGGGAGGGGATAGGATGGGAGTTGAGGTTGATGGGTGGGTGGGAGGGGATAGGGTGGGAGTTGGGGGCTGGTGGGTGGGAGGTTGGGAGGGGATAGAGTTGGGGTGGGGGGGGGGGGGGGGGGGTAGGTGGGAGGGGATAGGGTGGGAGTTGGGAGTGGGGTGGTTGGTTGGGTGGGAGGGTGGGAATAGGATGGAAGTTGACGGTGGGTTAGAGGGTGGGAGGGGATAGGGTGGGAGTTGGGGTGGGTTGGTGGTGATAGGATGGGGAGAAGGGGTTGGTGGGTGGGAGGGTGAGAGGGGATAGGGTTGGGGGTGGGTGGTGGGTGTGTGGGTGGGTGGGTGGGAGGAGATAGGATGGGGTTGAGGTTGATGTGGGAGTTGGGGGTTGGTGGGTGGGAGGGTGGGAGGGGGTAGGGTTGGGGGGGGGGGGGGTAGGATGGGAGAGGGGGGTTGGTGGGGGGAGGGTGAGAGGGGATAGAGTTGGGGGGTGGTGGTTGGGGGGGGTGGGAGGGTGGGAGGGGATAGGATGGGAGTTGAGGTTGATGGGTGGGTGGGAGTGGATAGGGTGGGAGTTGGGGGTTGGTGGGTGGGAGGGTGAGAGGGGATAGAGTTGGGGGTGGGTGGTTGGGTGGGTGGGTGGGTGGGTGGGAGGGGATAGGATGGGAGTTGAGGTTGATGGGTGGGTGGAGGGGATAGGGTAGGAGTTGGGGGTTGGTGAGTGGAGGGTGGGAGGGGATAGTAGTTGGGGGCGGGGTGGGTGGGGGGGGGGGAGGGTGGGAATAGGATGGAAGTTGATGGTGGGTTAGAGGGTGGGAGGGGATAGGTCGGGAGTTGGGGGTGGGTGGTTGGGTGGGTGGGAGGGTGGGAATAGGATAGAAGTTGACGGTGGGTTAGAGGGTGGGAGGGGATAGGGTGGGAGTTGGGGTGGGTTGGTGGGGATAGGGTGGGAGAAGGGGGTGGGTGGGTGGCTGGGAGGGGATAGGGTGGGTGAGGTGGGGGACGCTGAGGGATCTGCTCGACAGTGGACATGGCCTGGAGTCACAGGATCCAATGACGTCTCAGACTGTTTGATCCCTAAGATCCACTCCCCGCTCCTCCAGGGCGGATGGACCGACACCCACTCCAGCTCCTCTCCAGGGGCGTGCCTGACCAATGTCTACGTAAACACGCCCCTACCCCTACCCGGCTCCCTTACGCCTCCCCCCCTTTCCTCACGGGTATTACCCAAACGCGTACATGCCCAATACAAGCATGTATGGTTAATACCCCAATGCGTCAATCCTTTATTTTATTTACGCGGGAACTGACAAACTTCCGGGCAGAGCTGTATGTCATCATCATGCTGTCGGTTGCGATGTGACAAAGACTGCTTTCATTACTTGACTGCCGCTCTCCATTTAGCTCTCTGCTGTGAGAGTTGCGTCCATGAGACAGTCTTAATGTCTCTCAGCTTCAGGTTTCTCTTGATGGTATCCTTGAACCGGAGACGAGGGCGCCCTCTCTTTCTGTAGCCAGAAGACAGTTGAGAATAGAGGATCTGCTTTGGTAGCCTGTCTGATGACATCCTCATGAGGTGTCCAGTCCACCGGAGATTCTTTTTGATCAGAAGATCTTCCATAGAGGGCAGCCCCGTCCGTTCGAGTATTTCCTTATGTACTCGCTGGTAAACACACACGTTGAAGAATGTGGAAGGATAATGGATGGATGGAGGGAATATCTCACTACCTTACCCTGTCGATTTGTCGTCCGCGGATGGGGATATAAGCGTATGTTACTTTAAATGTTCCCTGGATGTCCATTTAAACCAACCTTGCTGAAATAAACACGAGATAAACAAAGACAATTAATAACCGTCCATACGACATTCTGGCTTTCGTTGATATGGACATCCAAAGATGATGACATGGCTCCACTAAGAACCGACACTCATCTCAGTCTGAGCTTCAACGTCCACTATCTGAACTTCAGTCTGAACTTCAACGTTCATCATCGAACGCGGTGGTCGAATCGGTAAAGCGCAGGATTCCCGTGTGGAAGGTCGGGAGTTCGAATCTCAGTCGAGTCAAACGCAATAACTTACAATATGGATACTTGTTGCAACATATCATGGTATTTGGCATTACTAGGATAGCACACGGACTGGTTAGTTCAGTACACGGATACTGTCACTGAGTGGGAAATCAGGCCATGATGCCACTAGCCTAGTGTCCTAGTGGAGTGGCACTATAATAGTAGCCACGGGTATGCAGGGCACAAGTCAGTACCCGTCCTCATATGACCTTAGGTGTTGTCAGGCCGGAAACTCCAAACAAACAAACATTCCTTCGTGTGTGGTTGTTGCCAGTGACACGCACGCGCTGAGAAATCCATTTCAAGTTATTCATTTTTCAAAAAGTGATAAAACCAACCCTATTTTGGTTCTTGGAATGTTACGCCCTGGTAACATCTAAGGTCATATGAGGACTGGTACCGCCTTGTGAGAGTGCACACTCATGGCAACTTTATTGTGCTAGCCCTAGTGGGAGACCAGGATGTCTGCACCATGAGCTGATATCCCACTCAGTCAAATTATCCTGACACTGAGCCAACCAGTCCTTGCCCTATCCTAATAATGCAGAGCACCTGGTTAGGAAGCGACAAGCATAAATTTGTAAGTCATCGGTTTGACTCGACCAGGGTTCCAACCCCGTGGCTTCGAATTCCACCATCTACCAAAAAGGGAGACGGCCGCTCAACTCATATGGCCATCCCGTCTGGTCAAGTTGAGATGCAAAAGGTAATAAAGCCAACCCTATTTCGTACATAAAAGCCACAACCAATGAACAGGATAAACAAATGCTCATCGGGTAAAGGTTTAAAGACGGCCTTTCCCAGAGGTCACCACTGCCTGGCTACCAATGTCCAACAACGAGGCCAAAATGGCGTCGCTTAAAGGTGCAATTCCAGACGTGACCTGGCCCTTTCGTGTCAGCACCGAAAGCTGTCCATTAGCAGGCCTAGTTCGGCCGCGCGACGAGTGGCGGCGCTGCGAGTGGGTGGCCAATTGGACGCGGCTTGAAAAGGCGCTTATTAACCGTTGGCATGTGTGGGGATGGAGAAAGGTGGCGTGTTGGGGGGGGGGGGGGGGGGGGGGGGGGGGGGGGTAAGGGATAGGTGGGGAGGGGGAAGGGATGGGTGGGGAGGGGGAAGGGATGGGTGGGAGGGGGAAGGGATGGGTGGGTAGGGGAAGGGATCGGTGGGGGAAGGGCTGGGTGGGTGAGGGGACGGGATGGGTGGGTGGGGGTCGCCGTGTCGGGGGTCGCCGTGTCGGGAGGAGGGGGGTTGATGGTGTGTGTGTGGGGGGGGGGGGGGGAGGGGGAGGGGTGATGGTGGTGGTGGGAGGTTGACTCAGCGCGCCGAAATGTCGACACGATGCATAGCGTTGTGCTATTTAGCATCGGTATGGCCACACCGGTCACGTGGTCTGCCTGCGTTATTTTGGGCCTCACGTACTACTACTAGTAATAGCGTAGCAGTAGTAGTATTAATAGCAGTCTTTGTAGTAGTGTGAACACTGCGTGGCTGACTGTCGCAGTGACCTTCGGTCTCAATGAGAATTACATGTAGGTCAAGTGACTTAAGCCTCCATTATCAGCGTTTCAAACCAGAAGGCTTTTGGCTGGTTGGTTGCTTGTTGGAGTTTTATGTCCTGGAAACATTTAGGGTCACACTCATGGGGACGTCATAGTCCTGCCCCACTGGTTGTTGGAGTTTTACGTTCTTGCAACATCTAAGTTCATATTAGGTTGGGTACCGACTTGTGACAGTGTGCACTCATGGCGAATTTGTAGTCCTGCCCCACTGGGAGACCATTCTGTCAGCACCATGACCTGATATTCCGCTCAGTCACATTATCCCGACACTGAGCTAACCAATCCTTACCCTATCCTATTAATGCCAAGGACCAGTTACACCAATGCTTGATCCGTATACACGTTTTTACACTGATCATGCGCAGTTAGCTACCAACTAATACAATAAGTTCTTGCTAGTGCCATCGGAGGGCAGGTTAGTGGTAGAAATCCTCTATTATACCTTTTCCATAAAACATGCTGCATATTGAGATGCGATAGGAAATATCAATTCTTAATGCTGCCATCAGAGGATGGGTTGGCAGTAGAAATTGTCTCGTAGTCCTTCCATAAAGCCTGCCACACAATAAGTGCCTGTCACACCTTACCGGATTGAGCACCGGACATAACCGGGCAAAGAATTTTCTAGTCCGGTGGTGTTCGGTATCAAAATGTACCGAAATGTCTCGAAATGTTGCACTATCGGGTCAAAGGCTGCCGGACGAAATGAATGCTAAACGGACAAGGAATGTACATTAATGAATAGCCACTGGATGATAACCGGACGATAACCGAATGACGCTGGATAACAACGTATGTAACCGGACAAGCACCAGTGAACCGACGGGCGAAAACCAAATGTCAAATGGATGGACCAAACATCAACCGGACACATACCAGACTGCTCATGGACATGCCGAAAACATTAAAAAAACCAATGGACCGAATTCCCGCAACACCGCCAACGGACTATTCAGGAAGCAAACTGGAGATGTTACGGATGGGTACTGGACATGAACCAGACAAAATGGACTAAATGGACTTAAACCGGACACCAACCATACACGTCAGTCCGGCGGCATCAGGTACAAGTCTTGTGCATGTTCAAAATTTGCCACCGTACAAGCCGGAGACCACTGGACAGAGAACGGAAACGCCAGATGCCAACCGTATATAAACCAGACATTGACGTATTTCACCGGACAGTGTCCGGTTTCTATCCGGTTCCCCAATCTGGTAAGGTGTGACTGGGCCTTTAGTTTTAGTTACTGCCATCAGAGGACGGGTTGCTGGTGGAAATGCTCTACTAGACCATTTCCACATAGCATATAGCACAATGAAATGCGATGCACAAAATTAGTTCTTGCTGCTGCCATCAGAGGGCGGGTTCGTGATAAAAATCCTATATATGACCTTTTCCACAGAGCATGGTGCACATAGAACTGCTGCCCACAACATTAGTTAGCATTAGTTGGTGGTGTAAATCCTCTATTAATCTCGTGTAGGATGGCATAACAGGAATTCCATTGGGGATCCAAGCCTGCCCTTTAAATCGGAAGTCACGTGACCAACACTACTTTACTTATTTGCAGTTATCATGATCGGATATGATTAGTCCCAATGTGTATAGCTAGAAACAACTTATTCTCTGGGGGTTATTTAGGTCGCAGCCATGGTTGACTATCCCTGTGGTTAAACTGCGATAATCAGGCCAAGTGACACTCCTTAAACTGACGCAGGCAAGCAAATACTTAAACAGTCGGATAGGAAAACTCAAACAGGTATCGGCTAATTGGTCACTAAAATAGTAATAATATAGAGGGGAGCGGGACGTAGCTCAGGCAGTAGAGTGTCCACTTCTGAAGGTTTGGGTCATACGATCGATCCTGCTCAGTGGACACATTTGCAGTTTGGGCTATTTTCCATTCCAACCAGTGAGCCACAACTGGTTCATCAAAGGCTGTGGTGTGTGATGTCCTGTCTTTGGGAAAGTGCATAGAAAAGACCCTTTGCTACTTATCGGAAAGAATAACCTATATGGCAGCAGTGGGTTTCCTCCAAAGAAATATGTCAGAATGACCAATTTGTTTGACGTCCAATAGCCGATGATAAAAATCAATGCGCTCTAGAGGCGTTGTTAAATAAAACAAGCTTTCCTAAAATAGTACTAATAGAGAAGGGCTATAAACAAGCAGTTTGCTGCAATAGAAGTCGCTGAAGAAAGTAGTGCAAGCCCGACTGTCACTGATAGTAAATCTGAAGCTCTTTGACTCTCTATGCCATATAACCGACATAATTCACATTCCCTGTCCCCTGCCTGACATCACAGAACTACAAATAAAACTCATGGAGCACTCACCCTAATTAGTCCCGAACAGATCAGTAACCTATCCACAGGGTTGGAGCTCAAATAACGCCTTCTAAATAGAAAGTGGTTGATGTTTCTGGAAAAAAATTCTATTTTGCTAAAAATATATAGAATATTCAAGTAAGGAGTAGGTGATTAAATCAGGTTATCAGACCTTTGATCTGTACCCGTGTGGTGATTGATGTATCATCTCTAAACCACTTAACTGGTTATATCCGTGCTGTCATTTCAGAATGCACTAGTGTAGCATTGCCTTATTGTGCACAGTGGTACATAATTGTCCGAGTCCATGGCCATAAGGTCGTGGGTTCGAATCCTGGCAAAATCAAAGAAAAGGCTTAAAAAAGATGCTTAGCACTTGTCGCTATGTCGCTTCGGTGTTAATAGAATAGGACAAGGACTGGTTGGCTAAGTGTCATGATAATGTGACTGTGTGTGAAATTATAGCATGGTCCAGATGGAACGGTGACCAAGAGGGGCAGCACTATAAGGTCTCGGCGAATGTGCACCGCCATAAATCGGTACCCGTTCTAATATTAGTTCAGATTTTACTAGGACCTAAATACTCCAATTACCTGGTATGTAGTCTAAGCTTCCTACCCTTTCCTACAGAAGGAAAAGGAGTGACATAATTGAAGTATTTAAAATTATGAAAGGTTTTGATGAAATAGATATGAACCAATTTTTCACCTTGAATAAAAGAGAAGGCAGTCGGGGCCATACTTTCAAACTAGTAAAACCGAGAGCCATTTCAAAGTTAAGGCAACACAGTTTCTCAAACAGGATCATAAATATATGGAACAGTCTCCCCAAATTTTTGTATTGATGCCGAGTCAATAAATTCATTCAAGAACAGATTAGAAAAAGCATGGGCTGATGATCCATGGAAATTTGACCCCTTATTCACCACATGCTACTAATTATTCCTTGTGTTGCATATTTACTTGCACTCAAGCAAAAATGAGAGACAAATAAGTGTTCACACTTCCTGTCTACCATTTGCTATTTCGCTATTTCGCAATGATCCAGCCCTGGCACTAACCAATTCCTCAAATACAGACGAATATCCATAGGTTATTGATTCTGGTCTTAAATCATTCTCACACAGTCCGATTTAGTTATCGGAATCCTTAGTTATTCATCGCAATGCTAATGTCGGACACACATCCACTGACAATCTTATTGCATGAAGCCTGGTGGGGAAAAGAACTCCCGATTCCCGATTAGTGCGATTAAAGTGAGATAATCGGTTAGTGGGAGGCATGTAGAAAACGTCCACTATGCTAATGGCTATACGTGCCTCATGGGTCCGTTGTTACCAGTATTTTTTCTAGCGATTTTCCCGACTCAGCTCTTAGCACCAGGACTAGCAAATCTGTAATATTTGAAGTGGTCTTCACAAAATACTATTTTATGTACTATATGCTAACGACAATAGCATATTCATTCAGAATTCCAGCTAGAACCGACCTCTGCTATAAGACCGAGTGCAGTGTACAGTCCGCGAACACAGCGCCGCACGCGCGACTAGCGTCGAACCCGCGAACCACTATGGTAAATCGCCCCAACTCACCGATAACTGAGTAGCCGGAACCCTCCTACTCTCCACCTGTGTACGGCAAACTGAATATATATATATATATATATGTGTGTGCATGTATATATATAGTCTTTATAGACAGATATAGGCCAGCGAAAACCGCCACTTTCTATACTACTTTGCTGGGAGAATATAGACCAATCAGGGAAGGCGAAGAGACGGGCGACCGGAAATTAACTGTTCTTGGACATGCGCGGACTCCCAAGTGGCGTACCGACTTCCGCTTTCTGGGTCGACGGCCAGCCATGACATCAATCATTGTCGTCGACTTTAAACAATTTGATAGCACTTAGCAGAGATGTGACGTTAAGTTGGCATGTCCGCCAAGTTGTGACCGGAAGTGGGATGACACGTGACAGGCGTCTTTGATTTTGCCTCCACATCCGGTAGAAAAAACTTTAAAAATCAGTCGTTATTAACCTCTATTAAAGTTGCATAATCCGATGTTGTTTGAATTCCTGCTATATTTGTTTAGGTTGTTCCTTCTTATTTAGGTTATTTTAGTTTGGAGTAACTCTTTTTTTAAAGGGCTAACTTTGGAAATATCTGAAGAGAAATCATGCAAAATTAATCATGGGATCAATCCCCAGTCGGGTCAAAGAAAGGTTTACCAATTAAAACATGAAGCAAATAAAATCATGAAGCAAATACAACCATGCTACAACTAAAACCATGTCACAACTAAAACCATGAAGCAAATAAAACCATGAAGCAAATAAAACCATGAAGCAAATAAAACCAGAAAATAAATAAAACCATGATTCGAATACAACCATGAAGCAAATAAGACCACGAAGCAAATAAAACCATCAAGCAAATAAAACCATCAAGCAAATAAACCACAAAGCAACTAAAGCTATGAAGCAAATACAACCATAAAGCAAATAAAACCATGAAGCAAATAAAGCCATGAAGCAAATAAAAGCAGAAAATAAATAAAACCATGATTCGAATACAACCATGAAGCAAATAAGACCATGAAGCAAATAAAACCATGAACCAAATAAACCACGAAGCAACTAAAGCTATGAAGCAAACAAAACCATGAAGCAAATAAAACCATGAAGCAAATACAACCATGAAGCAAATAAAGCCATGAAGAAAATAAACCATGAAGCAACTAAAGCTATGAAGAAAACAAAACCATGAAGCAAATAAAACCATGAAGCAAATAAAACCATGCCACAAATAAAACCATGAAGCAAATAAAAGCATAAAATAAATAAAACCATGATTCGAATACAACCATGAAGCAAATAAGACCATGAAGCAAATAAAACCATGAACCAAATAAACCACGAAGCAACTAAAGCTATGAAGCAAATACAACCATAAAGCAAATAAAACCATGAAGCAAATAAAACCACGAAGCAAATAAAACCATGAAGCAAATAAACCACAAAGCAACTAAAGCTATGAAGCAAACAAAACCATGAAGCAAATAAAACCATGAAGCAAATAAAACCATGAAGCAAATAAACCCGAAGCAACTAAAGCTATGAAGCAAATAAAACCATAAAGCAAATAAAACCATGAAGCAAATAAAACCACGAAGCAAATAAAACCATGAAGCAAATACAACCATGAAGCAACTAAAGCCATGAAGTAAATAAAATAATGAAGCAAATAAAACAATGGATAGAATAAAACCATGAATCAAATAAAACCAAGCCGTCGCAACAATTTCAGGCCTACACAATTGGCACCTACGATTACGTGAAAACCAGCCTGATACATTCATGCACATTTATTCAACCGAACACCTATTTCTTTCTAGAAGTGACTGGCTACATTCTCTGGGCCTTTCCATTTCCTGTCGACCCTCTTCCCTGATATGGCTTCAAAAGGAGCCGTCTGTATCTTACCTCAGAGCCAATTGAGCCACAACCTAACCCCCCACCCCACTCCGGCTCAACAGCGATGTAACTGAGACGCAACCTTTGCCATCCTTTGTGTTTGAAGGTCATTATGCCATATTGTGTGCAAAATACCAGAAGGGGCAGGGCGTCCGCTTCCCATCTGGGATTCATCCGTGGGTTTCGATCCCCGACCGAGTCAAACCAAACACTGCATGGAGCTGATATTTGTCGCTATCTTGCCTGCTGATTGGCATTAGTGGGATGGGGTAAGGAGGAGTGGAAGAGTGACAATTGTTTGGTTTGTCGGTTGTGGGGTTTGCATCCTAGCAACATATGAGGTTATGTCAAGAATGGGCACCGACTTGGTGACAGTGCGCACTCATGGAGACTTTATACCTTCAAGACCAGCCCACTAGCATCGATTGATTGATTGATTGGTGGCTGCTTTATGCCATGTCGGCAGCATAGACCATATTCATGGTGAGAACTGTTGTTTAAAAAAAATTCAAACCATCGCTTTTACATCTAAAAGCATACAATCAATGTTGTGTCAATAGACACTCATGAATTTTAAAACTCACAATCATATATTTTCTGGTCCACTATCATCGATGACATGATAGCCCACTCAGCCACGTTATTCTGATATTAAGCAAACCAATTATTGCCACATTCTAGTAATCCCGAGCGCCAGGCTAGGTAGTGAAAAGTATTACTTTTGCATGGTATTGGTTTGACTCGGCCGGGGTTCGAACACATAGCTATCTGACCGACCGGGAGGCAAGCCAGCGCGCTTACCGATTCGGCCACCCTGTCTGGTAAATATGTTAAAGGAAGTGTTTGCAAATAAATGTGTCCCGGTTCATCAACACCTGTCTAAGTGAATGTGTATATGTGTGTAAGTGTGCATTTGTGCATTTGTGCATGTGTGCATGTGTGCATGTGTATGTATGTATGTATATATTTATATGTGTATATATGTATATTTATACATATACACATGTGTAATTGTGTATATGTATATGGAAACATGCATTTATGTATGTATATATACATATACAAATAAACGATACACACATGTATATAATGTGTACATATATATGATGCAGAGCCAGCTTATGGTAGTTGAGTAAAATAAAATATTAATGAAAGTAATATACAGGTGGTACAATAGTCTGCTATTTACACTTATATAGTGCATCACATTTGTATATCCCTATAACCAGATATTTGTACTTTTGAAAGTCTTCAGTGAAGCACATTTTCCTAAAACTTCAAAAAAAATTGAATGGAGTGGAGGAGGGGTGCGATAGATACAGAAGTTTTAGGAAGAAATAAATAATTGTACACTGTTGAAAATACCGACCCCCAGCTTGCCCAAACTGACTGCTGACTCTTGTACCCAGTAGACCCTTGTCTGCTCTACTGCATCCCCCCCCCCCCACTCCACACACACACACCCTCACCACCCTCTCACCCCCCCCCCGGCCCAGCCTCACCCCCCCCCCCCTACAACCTTATCTGCACAGGCCATAAAAGGGAAGCCCATTACTGCTATCTGCCATTGAATGAACCCTTTGCCTGTGATCGCAAACTTCCCTAAGACTTCCCATGCAGCCGGTCCCTCCTTGGGTTTCCGTCCTAATACCACAGACTGCGTGTACAGACATGCCCGGCAGAGGGCGCGCCGAATCGACGAAAGCAGTCGCTGCACCAAAACCGCCCAAGTCCTCAACATTTCTTTTGTTTGCATTTGTTTTTGTGTTTGATTCATTTGGCTGGGTTTTCTTGTAGTTGGTTGTTATTATCAACGTTGTTGGTATTTTGCCTAAAGGGCCTGTCACACTATGATGTATAGCCTTAGCGTATGCCGACGTATATGATTTTCGACCAATACATCGGCGTAAGTCACTATATGTTATGTATAAGTTGGGCATATGTGGGGTACATTCTGGGTACGTCATTATATGTCGTCGTATGTCTCTGTGCGTCCAGGTTCTGAACAAATTATGTGCATGCTCAAAATTTCCAATGTGTGTCGACGTGTGGCTCGTGCGTTCCACATATGCTATGTGTATGTTCCACATATGCTATGTGTATGTTCAACATATGCTTTGTGTGTGTTATGGGTATGTCGGCATATGTTAGGAGTACATTAGGGATATGTTGGGGGGACATTGGTACACATCAGCCATACGTGTGTCGCTGATGTATGTAACATACTCACAACATTCTGTTAATGTATGCGAGCATGCCCTTAGCATATGCGAGCGTGCCCCTAGCATATGCGAGCATGCCCCTAGTGTGTCGCAAGCATATCGCAAGCGTATTGCAAGCATATCGCAAGCATATTGCGAGCGTACCACCAGGGTGTAGTTACTGTTACAAGATGTTTACATGTCTATTTGTATAAATAAACTATATCCATTTTAAATATCAAAACACAATTACATGTCTGTTATTTTTTTATATATCTCCAGGTATATTAGGTGTTGATCTTAATTTGTTATAACATTATTAAACTCGGACAGGTTTATTAGGTTTCGAATGTAATTGTTATAACCTAAATTGCTTAAACTCAGACACAAATCTAGTTTAAAATACTTATAATTTATTTCCTCTCATTTCAGATGAATTAAACTCTGACAGCATAACCTAGTTTAAAGAACTAATTTGTGTACATACTAATAACACAGCACAGAAAGGGAGAGAGAGGAACAGGGAGGGGAAGAGAGGGGAAGAGAGAGGGGGAGAGGGGAAGAAAGAGAGAAGAGAGAGGGGAACAGAGGGGGAACAGAGAGAGGGAGAGAGGGAAAGAGGGGAACAGGGGGTAAGTAGGTGTGTCATTAATATTAATTTGTTTTTATTTTCATTGGCTAAATTCTTATCCTTTGTAGTTTAATTTATAATGCAGCTCTATGACATTATTTAACTCAGACACCAAAAATCTAGTTTAACAAATATCTTTCTTGCAGAGCAAGAACATCTTTATACATATATACAGAAGAACATAATAACATAATGAACATAAAAGCATAATAACATAATAACATAAGAAAATAATAAGCACCTATTTATACATATTTACACATTCACTTATCATCGTTGGGCCCCCCCGATGGTGACATCGGGGTTGACGAGGGAAAGGGGTCTAAATTAGACACCCCCCAACACACCGGAGATCCCCGACAACCCCGACAAGTTCAAGAGTCCATCAGACATCTGGCTAGGTGACCCTGTTGACATTCCAGTTGCCGCTGCTGTGGGAGTAGAACTGCCACTGGCAACTGTAGTTGAGGCCCAGGGCACACTCACAGTGCTGGCAGCAAGTTGCCGGTGAGAAGGTGCAGGAGGAGGCATGGTGTGCGCAGCCATATCATGTGGCCGAAGTTGAGGCTGACCATGAGGCTGAGGTGCAGGGGCCACAGAGGGACGTGGCACCAGCTGAGGAAGAGGCGGCACTGGCTGATGGTGCATCGGAAGAGGTTGGACAGGCAGAGGCTGAGTTTGAGGTTGCGGCTGCATAGGCGGATGCTGCGGAAGCTGCACCACAGACTGCAGTGGCTGCAGCATTTACTGCTGCACATAGTCCTGGGTTTGTGAAACCCATGGTGATGCTGGTGGTGGCTGGTGGGTCCACTGCTGGGGCTGGGGCTGGTACAGCTCACTTTGAGAACACCCCACAGGATGCACACAAACCACAGGAGTCGCTGCAGCCACAGGCACCATTCGAGCCACAGGAGCCGCTGCAGCCCCAGGAGCCAGAGGAACCATGGGTGCCTCAGGCCACAATCGTCCTCCAACCCCTGTGACAGAATGCGGTTGATCACTGCCCGGGTATTCCTGAAGCGTGCCTAGGGCATCGTCATCAGAGAGTCCCGCACGTAGTTTGAGAATGTGGCATGCTCCGTAAGGGCGGGTGTTGGAGGTGGCTGCAGACCCTTCAGCAGCTCCCCAGACTCGTCGAACCACTTCTGGATGGCTGCCAGCAGGTTGACGTCCTCTGGGGCTGTCCGCTTCCCCGTTCCCCTTCTCAGACTGCAGCGGGAGGTGTGGCTGGAACCTATTCCTCCAGCTCAATCTGGAGATCAGCGAAGACATTCTCGGCAACATCAAAATCCCCCTGCGCAGCATCTATGGCAGCCATCACCTGCAAGACAAAATCATAAAATAACATAAGTAACATGAATGCAAATCGATGTTTCCACAAAAGAGGTCAACAACAACAAAAATCAACAATAAATAACAACAACAAATATATCACCTAAAATTATTAAATTGATTTCTCCAGATTAATAATGTAAATAAAATATATCGCTTTGTCGACTTGTCCAGAATAATATGGGTTTTACCAGAATGTCCAGAAGGATAAAAGATTTTGTACTTACAGTTCTGCAGGACTCAGGCCGGTGCCTGACGACTGACCGCAGGAAACCAAACTTCTGTATTATCCACAGCTCCCTCTCAGTCAGTTTGGGGGCTCTGTCGCTGCTCTTTTTTTTGTGAAGCCTCGCGTTCATGTCCCTCAGTGACTTGAACCATGCTTGCAGATGTATGGATGTCCTCCCCATCCAGTTTGCCTGGACCTCCCACATCTTGCCCTTCTTGTCAGACCGCCTGTAGACAGTCATTTTCACGTTCCATATGACTGCGTTCTCCTGGAGGAAATCCAACATCCTATCCTCCTCAGCTAGCGACAGAGAACAGTCACTTTTTTCCACCCTCTTCTTCTTGGCCAAGGCGAAGCCGGAGGTGCTAGTGGAGGCTGAGGCAGTGGAGGTGGAGGCGGTGGTGGTGGAGGCGACGGATGACGCACACGAGCTCCCTCGGGAAGCAGGAGATGGAGAACTGGAGTGGGGCCGCATCTGGCTCTGCATCTGCATCTGCATCTGCATCTGTATCTGCATCTGCATCTGCATCTGCATCTGCATTTGCATCTGTATTTGCATCTGTGTCTGCATCTGGGTCTCAAACTCAAACTCCATCTCCATCTCTTCAGGCTGGCTAGATGGAGAGTGGTGTGCTGGAGAGTGGTGTGCTGGACAGTGGTGTGGTGAGGAGGCAGGTGATGACACTGGCGATGGTGATGGTGATGGTGATGCTGGCAGAATCTGCTTCTTCCTGCCTCTCCCACGCCCTAGTCCTGTAGTGATAGCAGCCTTGCAGGCAGCTGAAACTGTGATGTTCTTCTTGGCAGGCATGGTGGCAGTGTGTGGAGAAACCCAAAACTCCAGGGTATTTTATATCCATCGGCTACTAATCACGTGACCAGTGTGTGGCTGGGGAGTGGACTAAATGTGATTGCATATGTCACAAATAGGCTTTGCAGATGTTACACATAAGTTTTGAATTTGTTATGCACATGCTACGCACACATCAACATGGTAGGTACACTTTGACCATACGTCACTGTGCGTTACTCATACGCTGAAACTGTGTAGCCTCCAACCGTCACTACACATCCCAGCATGCCAATTATACGTTGCTATAGATTTTGTATATATCACTATATGCCATGCATACCCTAGCCATACGCCAGCCATATGTTCTGTGTATGCTTCATACCTTGCGCGGACCGCCCGCAGTGTGAAAAGGTTGGCGTATGCCAACCTATTTAAATTTGATTTTTATTTCAAAACGCTACGCACCCGCTAACGCCATACATCATAGTGTGACAAGGCCTTCAGTATTGAGGTGTTCTTTTTCATTATTATTATTATTATTGTTGTTGTTGTCTCTTTTTTCGCGCATGCAGCGCGCCATGCTGTCAGTTATTTTCGGGAGAATCTCGGTGGTGATGGCGTGTGTAGGTGTACTGAGATTGGCCCGCTTTCGTTGTTGGTTTAGGGAGTCTCAGTGTTTGACTTAGTCGAATCAGGTGGGGAGATATGTGGGTGTTTGTTGGGTTTGGGGCGGGTGTTGTGGTGGAAGGTGGGTGAAGGGGGGGGGGGGGGGGATTTGACAGGGGAGAGTGTGGAGGTTTTGATTTTTGGAGTTTTACGTCCTGGCAATATCTAAGGTCATATCAGGACGGGGGTGTGGAGGTGACGCATCTTGGTCGGGGGGAGGGTGGTGGTGGGGGGGGGGGGATGTGGATGAGGATGGGGGTGGGGTGAGGGTGGGGAGGTGGGCATGGGGGTGAGAATGGGAGTGGGGGTGAGGGTGGGGAGGTGGGGATGAGGGTGGACGGGGGCGAGGTAAGGGTGAGCGTGGGGGAAGGTGGGGTGAGAGTGGGAAGGTGGGGGTGGGGGGAGGTGGGAATGGGGATGGGGTGGGCGGGGGTGGGGTTGGGGGTAGGGCCAGGTAGAGGACCTCTAAGGATTTGATATCGGAGAGCATAGTGATTGGCATTGTGGAATTGTTTAAGCAGGGGAAATTTCAGTCATAGACGACTGGTCTTCCTCATTCCACTGCTGGTCGATAGAAAGCCCGATCCTACACTTTTACCGACCCAAGGGATTTTTTAACCTCCCACACCACATAGACATGGTATGAGAGCAACCAGCCTTTGATGACACTGTAAGTTATACACAGCGGTGGAAATCCAAATTGGCAGAGCTGGGGGCACAGGGAATCGAACCGCCGACCCTCAGATTAGGAGTCTGACCTAGAAAAAAGTAAGACACTCTAACCACTCCACCACAGAGAACGCCATAGAACATGTAGTTACTCGTGAATGTAGTTTGGGTAGTGGGGCTAGTGGGGGATTGGGAGTAGTGGGGTAGGTCGCATTGTGGTAATAGTGGGGGGGGGGGGGTTAGTGGGGGTAGTGGATTGTAGTGCGCTGTACATGGGATAGTCGGGGAAGGAGTAGTCCTGTTGCTTAGTGGGGGTAGTTGAATGTAGTTGTGGTAGCGGGCGGTAGTGGGGGTAGCAGGGGTTGTGGGGGTAATGGTGGGTATAGAGGATAGTGAGTGTAGTGGTACTAGTGAGGATTATTGGGTGTAATGGTGGTAGTGAGGTAGCAGGGGTTGTGGGGGTAATGGTGGGTATAAAGGATAGTGAGTGTAGTGGTACTAGTGAGGATTAATGGGTGTAATGGTGGTAGTGGGGTAGCAGGGGTTGTGGGGGTAATGGTGGGTATAGAGGATAGTGAGTGTAGTGGTACTAGTGGGGATTAATGGGTGTAATGGTGGTAGTGGGGTAGTGGGGGTTGTGGGGGTTATGGTGGATATAGAGGATAGTGAGTGTAGTGGTACTAGTGAGGATTAATGGGTGTACTAGTGGTAGTGGGGTAGTGGGGGTTGTGGGGGTAATGGTGGATATAGAGGATAGTGAGTGTAGTGGTACTAGTGAGGATTAATGGGTGTACTGGTGGTAGGTGGGGTAGTGGGGTTGTAGTGGGGGTAGTGGAATGCAGTGGGGTATAGTTGGGTGTAGTGCGGGTAGTGGTTGGTAGAGGGAATAGTGGGGGTAATAGTAATAGTGGGTGATAGTACGGGTTAGTTAGGGTAAATAGGGGTAGGATAATGTAGTGGGAATAGTGGGGGTGTTGTGGTGGGTAGAGGGGACAGTGGAGTTGTGGTAGTATTAGGAGTTACTGGGTTTAATGTGGGTAGTGGAAGTTAGTGGCTGGGTTTAATGTGGGTAGTGGAAGTTAGTGCCGTGTAGTGGGGGTTGTGGAATGCAGTGGGGTATAGTTGGGTGTAGTGCGGGTAGTGGTTGGTAGAGGGAATAGTTGGGGTAATAGTAGTAGTGGGTAGTGGTAGTATTGGGAGTTACTGGAGTTAATGGTGGTAGTTGGAATTAGGTGGTGTAGTGTGGGTAGTGGTTGGTAGAGGGAATAGTGGGGGTAATAGTAGTAGTGGGTAGTGGTAGTATTGGGAGTTACTGGAGTTAATGGTGGTAGTGGGAATTAGGGGGGTGTAGTGGAGTTAGGCGTGACACACAGCGCCAGTTTGGCAGGCAATTGCCTGGAAGCCACGGCCAGTAAAAACCTCGTTGTTCTTCCTTTGAAAGCGTTCTCCTTCACAAATTGTTCTCAGGACATCACAAGATTGGTACACATAGAAAAGGAAGACTTTATTTAGGAGCCATCTTCTTATGTATAACCACATATAAATTGTACTATCAGTATACATCCCTTACTAAATATTCCTCACGAAAATAAATACTTAACTTCTAAGAATTATATAAGTACTTAGAATTGAACTTCAAGTAGCATAGTTTGATGCTTTTGAGTTTTTACAATAAGTGTTCTATTTGTATATATATATATATATATTTATATTGGATATATGAGCCTGTCTCAAAAGGTGCTAACTCTTCGTTTTTTTGTCTATAGTAACGATTGACACAAAACAGCACAGAAACGGTTACACTGAAAACAAGGGACATTTGCTTCAAATCAATATGTATTCTATTGGGATTTTGAAACACCATGTAAAAAACAAATCAGTTTATCCTGAGCAAATGCATAAGTAGATAGTGTGTTGATTGTTACTATGGACAAAACAAAGTCTTGTCCCATATTGCTTAGCACCTTTTGAGACAGTCTCATATATGTCAGCTTCGTCTTCATAAGGTACGATAATTTAATTCCAAGTAACTTTAATTATAAATAGTTAAATTTGGAGATATTTGAAGTGAAAACATGCTAAATTACTTTTAGCATTCATTCATTTTCAAATGCAGCAGCATAGCACAAAAGCCCCGAAGTGAAATAAATGTTTAATGAGGCGTACACTTGTATCTAAGTTGAACATGTAGGATCAAATCTACCTAAGTTTTGTTCCCGGTCGAGTTAAACCAATGACTTTAAAATTGGTCCTTGTCGCTTCCTAGCCTGGTGCTCGGCATTAATAGGATAGGGCAAGGACTGGTTAGCTCAGTGTCAGGATAATGTGACTGAGTGGGACATCGGGTCATGGTGCCGGCGGCCTGATTTCCCAGTGGGGCAGCACTATAGAGTTGCCATGAGTGCACACTGTCACAAGTCGGTACCCATCCTGATATGACCTTAGATGTTGCTAGGACGTAAAACAACAACAAACAAACAAACCTAAGTTTTGGGGTTTTGAGAAATGTTGATGCTTTCATAATCTCCTGTCATTATGCAGCTTTAACCAGACCGAATGGCCGGATGAGTTGAAAACCCACCTTTCATGTTGGTAGGAATCGAACCCCCTGGGCCCATATATATGAGCCAATTTTTAACCAGACCAGGGTTAAAGGAGGGTGCCAGGTTAGCTAACCGCAGAGTTCCAAATGTGTCACGGGGGATGTATGTGACCAAAACGCGCCCGAGTTAGCTAACGTTTCAGTTATTTATAGATTTGGGAAATCCCTCTGCGTTTGTAGCCATATATTAGGCTCAAATATATTAAATGCTATCATATTTAACAGAATTACATACGCAATAAGTGAAATTTTATCAATTTGACCCTAAATTCGAACCCTCCTTAAGGCTACTGCCGCATTGGCGGCGATATTAATAGTTATATTTTCGAATCGACGATCGTACAGTCAACAAACCGCCGCTGCCGCCAGTATGGAAAGCGACGTCGATGCGGCGGCTGCGGCGATTTGTTTACTTTACGTTCGTCCATTCGAAAATATAACTATTAATATCGCCGCCAATGCGGCGGTAGCCTTAAGAAGGGTTCGAATTTAGGGTTAAATTGATAAAATTTCACTTATTGCGTATGTAATTCTGTTAGATATGATCGCATTGAATAGATTTGGCCATAATCGGTGCCTAACCCCACCTTTAACCCTCCTTTCGCATGGGGTTAGTGCAGGCGACTTTACCCTCACCGAGTTAGTTTAACCCAGACACATACATACGCAGTTTTCGCCGCTAACCCGGGAAATTCGCACAACGCAGGGTTACGACTGCTAACCCGGACACATACATATAGGCCCTGGTCAAGTCAAGCTAATAATTAATGTATACCTGTCGCTGAGGTTCGGCATTACTAGGAGATGGCACCGCACAATGGAATGAGGAAGAGCAATTTCCACGACTGAAATAAAGCCCCACCAAGTATATTAATTGTGAAAAGAAATGTATGTGAATGATATTGCTTGTACCAAAAGGGGTATTACTCATAGTATCTTGTTTTGTAAAATCCCCATGTACAAATGAAATGTATGGAAAGAACTGAACTAACGACAGTTATGCCCCGGTCACATACACGTTAGTCAATGTAGATGAACGTAGGTGAATGTAATGGAGGCTAACGTGGGTCAAACATGGTGTAAGTATGTTAAACTACGTTGAAATACATTAAGGTATGGCAGGTTTTGGTATGGATAAATGTGCTACGGTACAGATAAATACATTATGGTATGGATCCCAGTATGTTCAACTACGTTCAACTACATTCAACTCTGTTCAACTAGGTTCAACTACATTAGCCTCCACTACATTCACCTACGTCCATTAACGGCTATGTGACCAGAGCTTTGTCCAAGTATGCTAGAGTATGCTAGAGCACGCTAGAGTATGCTAGAGTATGATATAGTATGTTAGGATATGCTAGAATATGCTAGAGTATGTTAGCATCACGGATGCAAATTCAGCCTCTAGCGTAACACTCGTTTGAATATGTCCAAAGATTAATTTTAAACTCACGACCCACCCATGCTATTATCAAGTTAGCATGACGGAGAAGTATGGATGCCAGTATGTTCAACTATGTTCAACTATGTTCAACTATGTTCAACTATGTTCAACTATGTTCAACTATGTTCAACTATGTTCAACTATGTGCAACTATGTGCAACTATGTTCAACTATGTTCAACTATGTTCAACTATGTTCAACTATGTTCAACTATGTTCAACTATGTTCAACTATGTTCAACTATGTTCAACTATGTTCAACTATGTTCAACTATGTTCAACTATGTTCAACTATGTTCAACTATGTTCAACTATATTCAACTACGTCCAACTACGTCCAACTACGTCCAACTACGTCCAACTACGTACAACTACATACAACCACGTACAACCACGTCCAACTACGTCCAACTACATCCAACTACGTCCAACTACATTCAACTACGTTCAACTACGTTCAACTACGTTCAACTACGTTCAACTACGTTCAACTACGTTCAACCACGTTCAACTACGTTCAACTACGTTCAACAACATCCAACTACGTTCAACTACGTTCAACTACGTTCAACTACGTTCAACTACGTTCAACTACGTTCAACTACGTTCAACTACGTTCAACTACGTTCAACTACGTTCAACTACGTTCAACTATGTTAGCCTCGACCACATTCAACTACATCCACTAACGTGTCTGTGACCGGGCCTTAAGGAACTGAACAAAAAGGGATTATTCAGATTAATAAAATACATTTCCCAGAAAGAAGTTGCAACCAAAACTGTCAGAAAACATTATTTAAATGAGTATATTTTTCAAGCCATATATATATATATATATATGTATTTAATGGTCTGCATGGCATTAAAGTTGCATAATCCAATGGCTGTGGAGTTTCTGTCATTTTATTCGTCAAATATAATACGTTGATCATTATAATTTACATTACTTTACTTCAAAGTAGCTTTCATTTGAAATGGCTTACTTTGGAGATATTTGAAGTGCAAACATGCTAATTTAATTTGACCATGCACGTCAAACCTTTGCTACCATTAGCTTCAGTAGTAATAGGTTCTGTTAATTGGACTTGGCATTTATTGTATTCCCTTCTATTCAGCAACAAATGTTTAATAAGTGCATTAAATCCGTATCTATGTTGAATATGTGGAATCAAATCTCGATAAGAGTTTTGGAATCGAAAGTTGTATGGTTTCAACGGACTATTCGGCTTCAAATGCACAGCCAAAGAAAACTAGGCCCATTATCTAAGACCGCACTCCATTGTGCCGATATTCTCCTCTGGCCTCTGCGCGTGCGTCCCTCTGCGCAGCCGGAAGTGGAATTACCACGCCTCTGCGCATGTGTGAAGAGGATCCGCTATTCTTTCCTAGGGGACGCAAATTGTGCGGTGGGAGGGCCATTGTCTAATTTGTAAATACTCCCGGGGACTGGGGACCTGATTCACCAATTGCCCATCGATCATTTCCGCGGAAGTAAAGTGACTATATGCTTTAGGCATTCAGGTATTTGTTTGGCTGACATGCGCAGAGATGCATCTGTGCACTTCCGGTTGATGCGTAATGCGCAGCATTGCGTTTGATTCGCTGGAGTTGGGTGGGGGGGGGGGGTGGGGGGGGGAAGGAACAGCTACCTCCCTGCTGCTATTTCTCCCTCCTCGAGGACTCGCGCCTTGGGCCGTCACCAGAACATGGCCCGAGGCGCCACCTCTCGCATCCCAGCAGAACCCACCGCTGCGTTGCTGCTGACATCAGCGCTCCTCGTCCAGCAGCTGAGCTTGCTTTTGGGGTGGTTCGTAACCTTACGACGGTTACTGGTTGCAGAACTGCAACATTTATAGAGAGGCTCCGATAAATCGGCCCAATCTTTGGTTGAGGAGTATGTTTGAGAGAGAGAAAAAAGGGTAGAGTCTAGGAAAGAGAAATGAGGAGAGTTGAGTCAAAGGACCATGTCTATTTGCTCTATGGTGACCAACCAGCAAGCCATAGACACAGACAGAGTAAGAGTAGAAAGTGAAATGCTCCCCCTCTTGGAACTCTTTTCAGACATATTAAGGAGGAGCAAGGCCAGCAGAGAGGAGATAGAGAGAGGTGTGGACGAAGTGCGGTCCGGATAGCAAGTCCAGCAGCTGAGCCGATCAGGTCAACTTTTGTGGCCACCCAACTTCTATGTACCACTACTTCTTAACACTACCTCACTTGGATCTCTCCTTTGTAACTGTTATGTATACTATTGGGACTTGAGGGCTCCTCGTACCAATAAACTCTCTTTAGCTCCCGTAAGCATTCCTTCTCCCTTATTGCAAATCATGAATAGAACTGGCAGAATTTATTTGAGCTATTCTGTATAAAAACGATGGTTGAATACTCAGTCTTATAATTGAGTGAATACATTTATATTATATGAAGAGTTCAGGCGCAAAACCACTTAAACGCCAATCCAAAATGGAGACAAACATTGGAATCAAACCCTCAACAACTTATTTTTGGTCTATTCCCTCTCTTTTCTTCATTGTTCCATAACCATGTGATGGTATGAAAAGTGGAATTAGTGAGAATTCACATTATTTTCAGGTACAAATGTTTTATTTAATGTCCATTTTTGGATTGGCGTTTACATGTTTTTGCGCCTGAACTCTTCTTTGTAAAAGCGGTGGTTGAATAAATAAATAAACAATTCTAGCCGTGGATATGACCTATGCGGCCGACAGGGCATAAATCAATCAATCAACCAATCAATATTTTAGCTATTGAAAAAGACGATTTTTTTTAATTGTTGAGAGGGAAGGTTATTTTGCAGGTAGATGATACTCACTCATATCTGATTGGTTATGTGTTGGTTGAAGAGCAGCCCCTTAGGCTGAAGATGCAGAATGTGGATTATGCTGCTGACACGGGATAAATGAACCACCAACCAATCAATATCTTAGCTTCTTTTTTTTAAAGAGAGTTTTTATTTAATTTTTTTATTGAGGAGAAGGGGTTGCTGCAGGTGGATACTCACTCATATCTGATTGGTTATTTGTTGGTTAAAGGGTATCCACTTAGGCTGAAGACGCGGAATGTGTCCGCCCCTTTAAGCCGCCCGTGGAGTCATCCCTGTGGGCCCCGCGCATTGTGTCCGGACACCCGACGCGCCCCCTGGCGTCAATGTGTGCAACACACCACGGCAGCCCTGTTTTACGCACAATTTGTCGAGCACATCGGACTTCAATTCATCGTTATATTCTGTCATATTCTGTCCTATTCTAACACTCACCAAAATAAAATAATTAGTCAAAAATTAATGATATGCCAATTTATCTTATTAATGTTTAACCCGGAATTATTCGGTGGAATTATATCATGATTTGTTTCTCCTATAATAAATAAACCAGACGGGATGGCCGACTGAGTTGATCGTCCGTCTCCCGTTTTGGTAGATCGTGGGATTCGAACGCATAGGTTCGAACCCTGGTCTAGTCAAACCAATGACTTATAAAATTCATACTTGTCACTTCCTATCCTGGCGCTCAGTATTAATAGGATAGGGCAAGGACTGGTTAGCTTAATGTCAGGATAATATGTGACTGAGTGGGATATCCTCCTCCGAGCCTCCCTCCCGGCACCTCCCAACCTGATTTCCCAGTGGGATAACACTATCAAGTCAACATGAGTGTGCACTGTCACAAGTCGGTACCCGGCCTGATATGACCTTAGATGTTGACAGGACGTGAAACTCCAACAACCAACCAACTATAATTAATAACAATGTCTTGAAGTCCACTTATATTTCCCTGGTTATTGAGATTAAAGGTTTTCTTGCCATTTTTCGATCGTTATTCAATCACTTCTTTCTTTTTAAACATTAATTACGATGTTTTCACAGGGACTTGTTTAATATTGGCAAGAGAACTAGTGCCCAAGTTTGTGGTTGTGCTTGTTCCTTCATACTTCATTGTCTGCTTGGTGCCGAAATTAAATTAGTTCTGAGGTGGACGCGTTTTGGTGTCACAACAATTCAGATGCCCATATAAGGAATTCTCACTGATTCTCACCAAACGTCATGTATAGTAACTATTCGTCTCACATTCACAATTAGGAAAAATGCGAACACAGCAAATAAAGTTATGGCATTTTTAATTAAGGTAAAGTTAAACGTCAGGTTATACAATGTCAGCTCACACATGCTTAAGAAACGAGGCTAGAGATGCTATGACCCCACTTTCCACTTTCACATGTGGGGTGGATGGGAGGCCGATTTAGGCTAGTTATTGTTTCCTGGCTCCTCCAGTCGTAGTGACCAAACCCCGGTGCTAAGTCGCCTTATATAGTGAAAGTCTGCCCGAAAAGGGGCGCATCGGCAGTTCAAGCATACTCTGTAATACGTCATCAAGTCCTGTTTACCCGATCGGCCGCGAGGTTGCAAAAGACCCACTAGTCGGCGTTTGAGTTGATTACATAGTTCTAAAGAATTCCGCTAGTCGGCGACACAATAGACGTCCTTAGTACTGGCACGCCTTGGTCTGTATTCACGATCCTGATTACCCGCAATGCCAAAGCATTACGAACAATGCTTACAATGAGGTTTGAATTATTTTCCGGCACTTTAACCGACGTCTATCCTTTGGCTATCAATAGCTGCGCATAGCTCCATAATGTGGTGAATAATATTTCCAAAAACAAAGCCCTTACCTAGTTTGTTTGAGAGGGCTTTATATCCTAGCAATCCCTAAGGATATTAGGATGGACACCGACTCAAAGTGACTGTATAGTGTGGTCCCACTGAGAGACGAGGCCGCTAACAGTAACACCCCGTCCTCTCACGCTAAAAGGCGTTCCCTTTCCGAATTCCTCGTCCTTCTCCCCGGTCGCCACTTCCAGACCCCCTCACTAGGCATGCCAGACATTCCTCCATTTTCCCCTTCCCTATCAGCCCGCGCACAGGCGCTACCTGCATGCCCCCTCCCGGGCCCCCTTGCAGCCTCCTCCCGGGCCCCCAGCAGCCTTCTCCCGCGGCCCTTTCCCGGCCCCCATCCTGGCACCCTCCCGGCCCCCTTCCAGCTCCATATCGGTCCTCTCCCGGCGATCTCTCTGTCCTCCTCATGCACCCTCCCGTTTCCATACCGGCTTACTCCCGGCCCCCCTCCTGGTCCCCTTCCGGCCCCCTCCCAAGCCCTCCCAAGCCCCTCTCGGCACCCTCCCAAGCCCCTCTCGGCACCTTCCCAAGCCCCTCTCGGCACCCGGCCGGCAATTTCCTGGCACCCTCCCGGCCTCCTCCCATCCCCCGCCGAACCCCTTCACAGCCTCCTCCATGCCTTTTCCCGCCACCTTAGCTGCACCCTCCCGGCACCCTCCCGGCACCCTCCCGCCCCCGCGCCCCCATCCCCTTCACAGGCTGCTCCCGGCCCTCCCCCGGCCCTCTCCCGCCCTTCTCCCGGACCCATCCAGACCCCCACCGAGCCCCTCTCCCCACACCCTCCGGGCACCCTTCCGGCCCCATCCCAGCCCCCACTCCGGACCCTCTCAGCCCTCTCTCCACCCCTCCCCCGGCCCTCTTAAGGCGCCTCTCCGTGGCTTAATTAAGGCGCGCATGGTGCCATTAAATAGTGGCGTCCGGCAGGGACCAGCGCGTCCAATCTCTGCCGTGTTTGTTAACGTCCTCCCGCATTGAAGACTTCCACAGCGTTCTGCTGGTTGGGCGCTGGGGCCCGACAGGACGAGTGTAGGAGAATGTCTGCCCGTCCTTCCTGAACAGGCAGGCCGGTGTGTGCTTCTACACAGAGGGCCCCACAGTCGGAACTTACTGCAAATTACACATGTCCCTTCACTGCTGCTCGGCCTATGGATATGATACATGACACTGATAAGTAGCTCTGATATATAATAATATAATATATGAGATTATGATATATGATATATAGTATATGATATATATTACATATATGAAATGTAATTATATACGATATATATGATGTATGATATATCTCATATATGATATATGATATATATATAAGATATATCTGATATAAAACTGGCTATGGTGGAGGGAGAGGAAGGAGCGCAAACGAGGAGTGGGTGGGAACCTTCCAGTCTTTTATTTTGCAAGGAAAGGCCCATGGCCGGGCAAAAGAAAATAGCCCTACCAATCAAAGCTAAAAATGCATGCGATACAAGGTACGGCGGCAGAGCAAGTGACCTGCGAGCAGCAATGGCGGAGTAGCAGCGAGGCAAAAGCAGGCACGGAGCAAATATATGCGAAGAAATAATAATAAAATAAATAAATAAATAAATAATAAATAAGGTAGGTAAACCCCGCCTCTTTATATATATATAATAAATTATATTTTACATAAAACTGGCTATGGTGGAGGGAGAGGAAGGAGCGCAAACGAGGAGTGGGTGGGAACCTTCCAGTCTTTTATTTTGCAAGGAAAGGCCCATGGCCGGGCAAAAGAAAATAGCCAAAGGGGGCCCTCAAAGAGAGCCCCCCCCCAACCACTACTCGCTTAACTCAACTGGGCCAGCGAAGAGGAAACCCTCAGGTGTTTCATTATACGAACCTGCAATGGCGTTTTCAGGTAAGCGTAGACCGTTTCACTGGCCCAGTCCCCCCTCACCTTAATCTCTTCAATTGTAGCACCACAAATAGCCAAAAAGGTTGTACCACCCCGGCGGAGGGAGTGGGAGGTAAAATCAAACTCACCCAGGCCAGCAATATTGGTAAATAATTTTAGCATGGACTGGTAAGACGAATATGACATCGGAGTGGAACCGACATCAGCTGGCAGCCTAAATGCCATATCACCCGGCCCAGCAGGTATCTCATCAAAATGCTTACGTGTCCAAAAAACTGCGCAAAGAGCGAGGTTGCAACACTTAGCGACAGGTATCTCGAGAATCCTCTCATTAAATTGGATGGTCTTGCATTTTTTTACCCGTACTACCATGCCCCAATCAAAGAAGGTGAAATCTGATCGGGTCAAGGCCGCATCTGAGGCGGTGACCTGGCTTTTTCTAAGCAATGCACGAAAATGACAGCAAAACGGCTGCCCGCCAAGCCGTGTGTCCTGAGTTTAGGGTCAAGCCCTCAAAAATCTTAAGCAACATGTTTGGAAGGAGAGGCGGGGCCCTCCTAGGGGTATCGCCCTTTGAGCGCCTTATACCCTTTAAGGTTGCGGCGACATAGTAGTCAGAGTATGCGATTTCCGGGGAACCATTCTGCTTTAAATAAAAATTTAGGCCCGAAAGATAATTTAAGATGGAGCTATAGGCGAGATCCTTAGCCAACCAGGTTGCGTACAGGGCAACCCACTTAGAGGAGCATGGTAGCGGGGCCCTATGTTCCCCCACTTGATCCACAAAACGCAGGTAACGCTTAATTTGGACGTTTCTAGCAGACCAGGAGTTTGGGGCGTAATATCCCTGCTCATAGAGGCGCTGCTCCCCCCTTAAGTCCTCCCGTCCTGGAACAAAAGAAAAAAGGGGTCTCAAAAATGCTCCTACAGCACATCCTCCAACTCTCATCTACAGTGGCGATTCTGGCCGCACTTCCCCTATCAGCCAATCTACTAAGTGCATCGCAAGTTATATTCTTAGAGGTATTAATATAACATGAGCTAAAAACAAAATTCTCTTCAATCGCGAGCCAAAAAAGTCGCCTCAAGTAGGACATTATAACATTAGAGCGCGAGCGGCCCGTATTAAGGGCTGCCTGGACCACAACACTATCAGTCACGAATATAATTGAGGAACCCCCCCAACAATGGGCCCATCGATCAGCCGCCTCCCATGCTGCAGCCATCTCCTTAATATTAATATGAGCGGCGCCCAGGCTCCTATCAGGCGAGACATGATGGTGGCCTGCATAAAGCTGCAAGGCCTCATCCGCCTTCTCATTATAGGAACCCACAAGCCAATCATCACCATGGGTGGCTCCCATCCCCCAACTCGAGGCATCACTATATACAGATTGAACTGGGGTAAACCTCCCCAACATAGCGGCCTTACCGTTAAAGCGACCCGCAAACTTTTCCCACCAGTCAATGTCTTGTCTGAACCCTGCACTTAGCCTAGCAAAGTAATATGGTTCGCGTACAGAAGCGATCAGGTTATAAATTCCGCGACAAAAGGTGCGGGCACCCCTGATAACCTTTGCGCAATGGGCTAGTAAACCACCCAATCTTTCAAGTTCCTTTCTCCTAGCTCTCTTACGGCCGCGAAAATGGGCAAGGACTCCATAGAGTTTCTTAAGTTTATCCGCCGGTAAAGTCAATTCGAGACCGACTGTGTCAACATCAATCCCCAAAAATCTCATCTTCTGCGCTGGTGACTGGAGTTTCTTAAAACTCAGAAAGAACCCCAACCTACGTAGGATTGCTACTACTTTTTGTTGATAGGCGGCTGACTCCTCCCATGATGAGCCTATGACACAAAAGTCATCAAGATAATTGATGACTCTATCTGCCCCTCACGCCTAGCACACCTAACGATGAAGTTAGAGATTCTTGTGAAGATAAAAGGGCTGGAGGCGAGGCCCATGGATAGGCGATTATCAAGCATGTAAATGTCCTTTTTTCCCTTGAAAGCCCATTTAATCCCTTGTTTGGTTCGGTCATCAGGGTGTATTTGTACAGCCCTATAGGCATCTTTTATGTCGATGGACGAGAGAAAATCCCCCATGACGAGGACATCAATGACACTATCAATACTCAGGTAATTGAATTTTTGAGCTACCTCACTAGTTGCGGAATTTACCGACAGGCCACGAGGTCTACTACAATCGACCACAAGTCGACCCCCCCCCCCCATCCTTTGGGACAACAAACATTGAGTGTACACATAGGGGGGTAGAATTGGTAATAGATATTATACCCTGATCGAGTTCGACCTTCAACTTCTCTTCAATCAGGTCCCGGTCACATTTGGACAGGCGTTTACTATTATTTGTCTCGTAACTTTGGTTAAATTCTGAATTTACTACCCTAAAACCAAAAACTATACCTCGAAGTAAATAGGAAGCATCAGCATCCACCTCGCCCCTGAGAATTAACTCTGAAAAGAAACGACATGGTTTAAGCTGACAGGCCATGCCTGCCAGAACATAGACACACAAGCAAATTCCGCTGACACAATCCCGGGCAACTCTAAACACAACGGGTGTCTGGCCCTCTACCTCACAAACTGAGACAATTAGTCCATCGGCCTCCTCTTGTACTTCCACACAATCTAAATCACAGGCCGGCATAAGCAAGCGACCACAGTTCACCGGAATAACATCATCAGCTTTGTTGTCCTTGTCACTTTGTTGTCGGCCAGGAAGCATTATATCAGTGCCATCGTCCAATCCAGCGATGTTACAACTGTCGATTAGCCTCCGGTCGGTTCGATCGGCCCGATTCCGTGCAGTGTCGTTATCCATTATGTCGTCACTTTGTCGCGGGTCACCCCCCGCTAGACCGGTGCTACCGTCACCTTCAAAGACGACACACCGATCACACACACTCAAGTTGGCTACAGCGGCCCGGTCACCTACAAAGACCCCTGCCGCTCGGCTGTTGCTCCCATTTCCTCGGTCGCCCATACCACTTGGTTCAATCAATTGTCTATCAATTCTCCCGCAAGGGGGGGGGGGGGAAGACTGCATCACCCGCCACTTTATCTTTCTCTGCCAAAACGACCCGGTCACCTACAAAGACCCGTTCAACAATATAGGTTCTGGCTCCATTAGCCCCCCCCCGCCTCCAAGTCGCTCTGATCACCTACAAAGATCACAACTTGGTTGCTGCAGTTACTCGCTGTCTCGAGTCAAACTCTGCAGGCCGCGCGTTTATGACCCTTTCCATTACACTTTGAACAGACATGACTAAAGCGGCACTCATCCTCCCCTCTATGGCAGCCCTGCTCTCCATTCCAGGCATAGCATGGCCTCTTGGGTTGCTGGCCCTGTTTCCGCGTCTGATTAATTGATGTACCGGCTCTCTTCGCCTTAATATTCAGGGAACCATAGTGTAACACACTTGTTCCCCTGTTCGCACTGGAGAACGCCGCGAAACCTATGTCTTCAGCCAAAATCCTAATCGATAAATCATAGTCCACATGGGCTGAGTCCAGGTACTCACCGGTACGCGCCCTGAGTGAGAGGAAAACCATGTGTTCGACTAACGCTCTGTAGTCCTTAACGCCCAGCTGTTTTATCCCTAGTGCCCACTGGCCCGTCGCAGCTATCAGTTCATAACAGTTTGCTTTTGAGATGTGCTTTCGCCCCACTGTGAAACGTTTTAAACTCCACTTACTGCGTCTGCGACGGCTGGCGCTTCTACTCGACGAGCCGCTCGACGAACGTCTCCGACGGGTAGTGGTCCTCGAGCGACCCCTGTCCTTTCCATAGGCACAGAAACCGTCCTCCGGGCGGCCTAAGGAGGCCGCATCCACGTAGGAGGCACCAGTTGTTGGCTCCGCTGCCACCGGATCCATGGTGTAGCCCGCCGCCGGCTTGGTTTGATCCAAGCTGGTGCCCGCGCCATCTTGTTTTCCTTCTGAACGCACGCTCTGTCTTTTGTCGCGCTTCGCCAATAATGCAGCACGACGTTCCTCCAGTTCAGCCAATTCATCCTCTATTTCTAGGGCCTCTACCTCCCTCGCCGTACGCTCTCTTCTGTCACGTAGTGATAACTCACCCATTTCCGGTTCAACACTGTCCTCCATCGACATCTTTGCAGTATCTGACGGGGTTTCGGAAGTCTGCGAGCGTGTGAACGGTCTTGCCCTTGCTCTACCCTGCTCGCAAATAGACTGGTCCCCTTTGTCGTGAACGCTACCACAGTTGTCACAGAAAACTCTAGGCATGTTAAGCTTCTAACAAATGGTGAGCTATCAAACACACAATTGCCGCGGCATACAACGGGTGTCCTCGGTATGTCACGAGCTCAAAAATGTAATGCTGCAATGTCACTCACAGTTTTTCCAGGCCGGGGCACGCTTCCACGCAGCTTATTTTCACTACCGTACTACTGTAAGTCATTCGTCGCCCCACAATTCAAACAGAACGGCATATCAACATACCATGCTAAGTAGTGACAGCTAAAAGTCAGTCAGTTGTGACAGTAGCAGCGACTGACATATGTAGTGACAGCAAGTAGTGACAGCAAAAACAATAGTAGAAACTGCACATATATATATATATATTGCAGTGTCACCAACTATAGAAATCTTGTATTCACTTAGCTTAGTTGGTTGAATGAAGAGACCCTGTTAATCCGCAGTGACTCTCAATGTCGGTTCAAGCTAATGTCCAAGCTTCCATAGGCTTCCACATGCTTCCAGCTCCATATGCTTCCAAAGCTTCTAAAGCTTCCAAGCTTGTCGTCACCAGCTTGACAGCAACACTCCGACCTGCCCGTAAACACATCCAAGTGACAGACAACAACAGGTACATCTATCCACGCTCGGATGACGAGTTGTTACGGCGAAGCGCGACAAAAGACAGACCAATAGAATTCTTGTATTCACTTAGCTTAGTTGGTTGAATGAAGAGACCCTGTTAATCCGCAGTGACTCCCAACGTCGGTTCAAGCTAATGTCCAAGCTTCCATAGGCTTCCACAAGCTTCCATAGGCTTCCATAAGCTAAAAATGCATGCGATACAAGGTACGGCGGCAGAGCAAGTGACCTGCGAGCAGCAATGGCGGAGTAGCAGCGAGGCAAAAGCAGGCACGGAGCAAATATATGCGAAGAAATAATAATAATAAAATAAATAAATAAATAAATAATAAATAAGGTAGGTAAACCCCGCCTCTTTATATATATATAATAAATTATATTTTACATATCGTAAATGATATATATAAGATATATGACATACATGATAAATATATATGAAGAGTTATCCTCCTTGTCCCCCCCGTCACTCAATTCCTTACCTCAGCTATACCACCCACCACCCACCACACACCACACACCACACACCACCCACCACACACCACACACCACCCACCACCCACCACACACCACACACCACACCACCCACCAGCCACCACTCACCATCCACCACACAACACACTCCACCCACCACACACCACTCACCACCCACCACATACCACACAACACACACCACACCACCCACCAGCCACCACTCACCATCCACCACACAACACACACCACCCACCACAGCCCACTCACCACCCACCACACACCACACACCACCCACCACACACCACACACCACACACCACACCCACACACCACACCACCACACACCACCACCCACCACACACCACTCACCACCCACCACACACCCACCACCACCCCCACACACCACACACCACCACCACCACACCCCACCACCACCACACCACCCACCACCCACCACCACCACCACCACCCACCCCACCACACCCACACACCCACCCCACACACCACACACCACACACCCACACACCACACACCACACACCACACACCACCCCACAACTCACCACCACCACCCACCACACACCACCCACCACCCACCACCCACCACTCACCACCCCCCACACCCACACCACACCACCCCACCCCCACCACCACCACCACCACACCCCACCCACCCACCACCCACCCACCCCCACCACCCACCACCCACCACCCACCCACCCACACACCACCCCCACCCCCCACCACCCACCCACCACCCACCACCCCACACCCACCACCCCCACCACCACACACCACCCACCACCCACCCCCACCACACCACCACACCACCACCCACCCACCACACACCACCCACCACCTCCCACCACCACCACCCACCACCACCCCACACCACCCACCACCCCCACACACCACCCCCCACCCACCACCCACCACCCACCACACCACCCACACCACACCCACCACACCACCCACCACCACCACCCACCATCCACCACACACCACACCACACCCACCACCCCCACTCACCACCCCACCACCACCACACCACACCATCACCACCACCCACCTACCACCCCCACCCCACCCACCCCCCACCACCCACCACACACCACGCACCCACCACCACCCACCCCACCCCACCCACCCACCACCCCACCACCACCCCCCACCCCACCCCACCCCCCCACCACCCACCACCCCCCCCCCACCCCACCCCCCACCACCCACCACCCCACCCCACCCACCCCCCACCCACCACCACCCCACACCCCACCACCCACCACCCCCACCACCCACCCACCACACCCCACCCCCCACACCCCACCCACCCCCCACCCCCCACCCCCACCCACCCACCCCCACCCCCCCACCACCACCCCCACCCCCACACACCACCCCCCCCACCCACACACCCCCCACACACCCCACCACCCCACCCACCCACCACCCACCACCCCCACCACCCCCCACCCCACAACCCACCCCACCCTCCCCCACCCACCACCACCCCCCACCCACCCACCCCCACCCCCCACCACCCACACCCCCCCCCCACACCCCACCCACCACCCACCACCCCCCACCCCACCCCACACCCCCACCCACCACCCTACTACTCACCACCTACCATCCACCACACACCCACCCCACCACACACACCGCCCACCACACCACCACACAACACACACCACACACCCACACACCCACCCACCACCCACCACACACCACACACACCACACACTACACACTACACACCACCCTACTACTCACCACCTACCATCCACCACACACCACCCACCACCCACCACACACCACACACCACACAACACACACCACCCACCACCCACCACCCACCACCCACCACCCACCACACACCACACACCACACAACACACAACACACACCACACCACCCACCAGCCACCACTCGCCATCCACCACACAACACACACCACCCACCACACACCACTCACCTCCCACCACACACCACACACCACCCACCACACACCACACACCACCCATGACAAACCACACACCACACACCACACACCACACACCACCCACCAGCCACCACCCCACTACTCACCACGCACCACCCACCACACACCACACACCACCCTACTACTCACCACCTACCATCCACCACACACCACACACCACCCACCACCCACCACACACCATCCACCATTCACCACCCACCACACACCACACATCACATACCACTGACCACACACGCTCCCTTCTCCCCATCCCCCGAAATCCCAACCCGATCTCCTCAAACACAAACATGACTGCCTTCAGAACCACCACCTTCTTTGGGGGGTGGGGCATCCTTTTACACAACTTCAACCGGAAACTCCCAGCATCCTTTGCTCTAAATAATTCCAACTTGTCGTGATATGACTAACCACACTCTCCAAGCACACTCACACACACTCTCCACTCGCATACATACTTCCAAAACAACTACAAACATCACTGCCTTCAGAACCACCACCTTCTTTCGGGGGAAGGAGGGGGGGGGGGGGACTTCCTCTTCCTTTTACAAAACTTCAACTGGAAACTCCCAGCATTCTTTGCTCTAATCCCAACTCAACCGCGATATGACTAACCACATTCTCCAAGCACACTCACACACATTCTCCACTCGCAGACACACTCCCAAAATAACCTTCGGCCGAGATTAGCTGCTGCCTAGCGCTGGCAGCTGAGCGCTTTCAATGAGGTCTGATCTATTTTGTCAATTATCTCACGGCGGGAGACAGGGCCCTGCACCGGCTGTTGGATAAGAGCAGGAAGAACTAGACGGAGGCGCCCGGCCAATAATACCAACTGTCCCTGCTTACTCCCCATGGGACCAGACGGGATGGCCGAATGAGTTAGAACGTCCGTCTCCCGTGTTGGTAGATTGTGGGGTCGTGGGTTCGAACCCTGGTCGAATTAAACCAATGACTTAAAAATTGATACTTGTCGCTTCCTAGCCTGGCGCTCGGCATTATTAGGATAGGACAAGGACTGGTTGGCCCAGTGTCAGGATAATGTGACTGAGTGGGATATTAGGTCATGGTGCTGGTGGCCTGGTCTTCCAGTGGAGCAGCACTATAAAGTCGCCATTAGTGCGCACTGTCACAAGTCGGTGCCCATCCTGATATGAGCTTAGATGTTGCTAGGCCATAAAACAACAACAACAAACAAACAAACTTACTCCCCACGGAGGGGCGGGATGGTGGGGCGGGGGAGGGGGCGGGGGAGGGCCGGTCGGGGCCAGGCCGGTCGGGGCCGGGCTGGTCGGGGCCGGGCCGGTCGGGGCCGGTCGGGGCCGGGCCGGTCGGGGCCGGGCGAAGGCGGGGGCGGCAGGGCTGGGGTCGGGTTCTGGTGAATCGTATCTTGAATATTGAGTTGGTTGGTTGTTGCGGTTTTACCCTCCTGGCAAAATCTGAGGTCATATCAGGACAGGTACCGACTTGCGACAGTGCACACTTATGGCGACTTTATAGTGCTGTCCCACTGGGAGACCAGGCTGCCAGCACCATGACCTGATATCCCACTTAGTCATATTATCCTGACAATGAGCCATCCAGTCCTTGCCCTATCGTATTAATGCTGAGCGCCGCGTTAGGAAGTGACAAGTATCAATTTTAAGTCATTGGTTTGACTCGACCAGGGTTCAAACTAGTGGGTTTTGAATCTTGGAAGTTGTATTGTGTTGGTTTGGTGACTTTTTTTCTGAAGAACTAAGTCTTTTATATTGGGAGTTGTATCGTGTTGGTTTGGTGACTTGGTTTCTGGAGAACTAAGTCTGTTATCCTGGGAGTTGTATTGTGTTGGTGGCTTGGTTTCTGGAGAACTAAGTCTGTTATATTGGGAGTTGTATTGTGTTGGTTTGGTGACTTGGTTTCTGGAGAACTAAGTCTGTTATACTGGGAGTTGTATTGTGTTGGTGGCTCGCTTTCTGGAGAACTAAGTGTGTTATATTGGGAGTTGTATTATGTTGGTTTGGTGGTTTGTTTTCTGCAGAATCAAGTCTTGAATTGTGGGAAGTTGTATGTCGTTGCTTTGGTGGTTTGGTTTCTGGTGAACCACCATTGGGGAATAGCGGGTGGAAGTGGGTTGGTGTGATTGATATGTTTCTAGTGAATAAAGCCTTTAGTATTGAGGTAGGGCGGAGTGTCGGTTTAGTGGCTTGGTTTCTGATGGATCAAGCCTTGTGTTTTGGGAAGGGAAGGGTTGTGTTGGCTTGGTGTTTTGGTTTCTGATTAAAGCTGCATAGTCTGATGAAATATCAAATTTGTTAAACCAAACCAATTATCTAGATTTGATTTGACATATCTGACTTAGATACTGACGTACTTATTAAGAATTTGTTTCTGCGTAGAAGGCAATACTGAGTCAATTTAACAGAACCTGTTACTGCAGAAGTCTATGGTGTCAGAGTTTTGGCAAGCTTGCCAAAACTAATTTTCCATGTTTGCACTCAAAATATCTCAAAAGTATACCATTTAAAATAAAGTAACTTTGAACTAATGTAAAGTAGATACTAGTGATCGATCTAATATATTTATCTCAGAAAGAAATACAGAAATTCAAAACCATCGGACTATGCAACTTTAATCAAACCTGGAATCTGAGGGTGGAGTGTTAGTTGTGTTAATAGGTTATGGTGAATCAAGACTCTAGTACTGGAGATGGAGTGCTGGTTTTGCTGATCTAGTGATAGCTTTCTGGTGAATCAAGCCTTTCTATCATTTTGCTGCTATGGTTTGTTGGGTTTTTGATGTTCCCCTCATTGAATTGTTATTATTGTAGCAGAAAAATCGTTCAATATTTATTTTTGGGGGGAAGGGACAATTATACCATTATAAGTGTGATATTGTTGGGGTTTTTTTGTTTTTTTTTATTGAGGCTGTATTTATACTGTCCATAGCATGTAAGCCCGGGTATCCAGGCTTGTTTTCAATGCTGGCCAGCTGTAGTGTCGGTGTTGTCTTACCAAGCAGTAGCTGCTGATAAGTTATTTGATTGTCTGCATTTCAGTAGCAGATAGATCTGTTGGTACGTTTAGTAGCTTATGTTAGTTTGTTTGGGCCCTCTTGGCATGGAATTGTTGTTCTATTCTTATTACTATGTTAGTTATTTTCTTAGGGTTCTATGTTAGTGTTTTGGGGTTTTCTTGGGAAGAGTTTTCCACTGTTTTCTACTTAATGCTATACTAGCCTATTTTATTTACATGTCCATAGGCCTGTACGTAATAGGTGGTTGAGTTATGTTTGTTTGAATTTGATTTGACTTATATTGTTGTTGGATATGTTATCTGGCTTTTATATTTCCGGTTATTCTGCCCTGTATTGTATTGTATATTGTATTAAGATACGTAAAGTATTTGTGTAAGAAATACGTGGTAAAGTCACGTGACTAGTGTTTTAAGCTTGGTCGTAATGCTCGCATTGCGGTTGATGTGAGGCGAGGGAGGACCCCCCCCCCCTCTCTCCTTCTCCTCTGTCCTCCAGCTCCCACCTTACATAACCCCCCCCCCCTCTACTTCCCTTATAACCGCCTCCACATCTCTCCTCCTGCCACTCGCCCTCCTGCCTCCACACTCTCCACTCCTCACCCTTTTTTCTTTGGTCTCTTCACTCTCCACGCACCGCACCATGCCTAACGGACGAGGCCGGGGGAGGCGCGCCGCCCGCCGGGAGGCCCAGCGCATCTCAGAGGCAGGATCGACCGAGTCGACTCACTCATCCGCCCCTTCATCACCGCCTCAGGCCGCCCCTCTCCCGCGGACCGCCCCCGGCGACCCCCCCTCGGAATGGGGGCGCACCATGCAGGCCACATTACTCGACACGGTCGCGGCCATGGAGCGCATGACCGCGAGGCTCGACATTATCGACGCCCGGGATCAGTGCGGAGCCGCGCCCCACCACGCCCCCGCCGCGGCCGCCGCGCCCCCGCCGGCGCCGCCCCAGCACATCGACCCTCCCCGCGCGGCCCGCCATACCGTGGGGGGGGCCCACCCGCCTCCGCCGCCCCTGCCGGCGGCCCCGGGGGCCATCCACCCGGATTACCTCCGCTTCACCAGAGGAGGGGCATACGCCGGTCGACGTAAACGTATCTCGCCCCATTATATATTTCCCTGTGACCTCATTGAGCGGGGGGTGGAGAGGAAGGCGGTGAAGCGAAGGGAGGCCACCAAGGACGAGTATACCCTCGCCCTCCGCATGCTCGAGGCTCACCCCGCCTTCCCCGCCCACTCCCTTCCCGGACTCAGCCACCACGCCCTCACCATACATCGGGACAATCTCGTCCACCCCTGGGCTACCGTCCGCCGCTATTCCGAGACGGTATTCACTTGGATCGCGGACGGTAGGCTCCCTCACGGCTGGCACGACCCCGCCGCCATCAACATGTTCCAGATGGAGGCCCTCACCACGCCCACAGCCGCCCTATCCATCCCCGCCCGCACCCACACCGACCCCCCCCGCCTCGCCCCCAGACCTCTCCTCCCCCGCCCCCCCACCGACACCAGGATCCCCTACCTCCGGGAATCTCACGGCGCCCCCTGCCCCTCCTGGAACCGTGACCCCGCCTCCTGCGACCGGGCAGGCGCCGGCGAGACCCACGGGGAGGGGGCGTCGAAGTATCGACACACATGCGCATATTGCGCCAACGTAAGGAAATTCCTTACGATGCACTCTGAGGCCGTCTGCAATAGCAAAAGGACCCGGGACCGGGGGGGCCCCCGCCCCCGCGGCGGATTTTTAGTCCGCCGTCCCCTCCAGCCCGGCCCGGAGGGACCCAGCCGGCCCCACCCACCCCCCCACGCCGACCCACACGCACCCACAACCGACCACCCTCACATCTCACCGCTCCAGAACTCACCGCCTCACATCTCACCGCCCTCCCGGCCCGCCCGCACCCTCACCGCAGGGCGCCCAACCGCTCCCTCTCACATCTCGCCTCCCCACGCCCGGCCGCCTGCACGGCCTACCCGCGCCCTGACCGCAGAGCACCCAGCTGCTCACACCACTCCAGGCTTCAAAGCCCTCCCCCCGGCCGCCCCCCCGCCGTGGCCCAACAGACTCGCCCTCACTCGGCCACCCCGCAGCAAACCGCCAACCCTCTCTCATCTCCGCCGACCACCCGGCCGCCCCCCGCCCCTCCCTCACCACAGGCCCCGCCGCCTCCCCCTCTCCCACACCCACGCCGACTAACCGGCCTCCACCCGCCACGGTCCCTCCCCAATCCTCCCCCCCTCCCGCCCCCCCCACACCCTCCCCCGCCGACACAGCCTACCTCACCTTCCTCCCCGACCTCCCCCCTCACCCCGACCCCCCCACACCCCCCCTCTCCCCCACCTCCTTCGCCGCCCCCCTCGACCTCCCCTACCGCTCCTCCTCCCCCCTACCCCCCCTCCCCCCCCCCACCACGACCTCAGCGAGCACATCTCTGACGTGGTACAACCACACATACAAGACACCCTCCCCGCCGCCCCCTCATGCGGCCCCTCCCCCCACCAATACCGCCCCACCCTCCTCGCCATCTGGCCCCACGCCTCTAAGGAGGCCTGGACCCGCTACCCCCACATTCATCCGCGCATACACCGCACTCAGGGAAGCGGGCCTCCCTAATTTTTTGGCCGCCCGCATTCCCCTCCCCTCTGGCCTCCACATCTGCGCCTGGCGTGACCGCCTCCGCGACTACCCCGACCCCGCCCTCCTCGACCTCCTCGAGTTCGGTTTCCCCGCCAACTTCTCTGCCTCTTCCCCCCCCCGCCCAACCTTCACCAACCACCGCGAGGCCCCTGACCACGCTCCCCACATAGAGGCCTTTATAAACACCGAGCTCGCCCTCGGCGCCCTCGCGGGCCCCTTCACCATCCCCCCCTTCACCCCCTGGACCCAGGTCTCCCCCATGATGACCCGCCCCAAATCCGACCCGGGCAAGAGGCGGGTCATCGTCGACCTCTCCTTTCCCCCCGGCGCCAGCGTCAACGCCGGCATCCCTCGCCGGGAATACCTCGGGAAACCCCACTCCTACACCCTTCCCTCCGTCGCCGACCTCGGGCACCGCCTGACAGGCGAGGGCTCCGGCGCCTACCTCTGGTCCGCCGACATCTCCCGGGCCTACCGGCAGCTCCGCGCCGACCCCCTCGCCTGCCCCCTATACGGCATCACCCTCAACCAGAGGGTATACATTGACCTCGCCCTCCCCTTTGGTTGCCGCTCCTCTGGCGCCGCCTGTGTCCGTGTGACGGCGGCCGTCGCCTGGATCATGAGACGCGACGGCTTCCACACACTGGTCTACGTCGACGACTTTGTCGGGTGCGAGGCCTCCTCCATCCGGGCCTGCCAGGGCTTCGACGCCTTCCTCGCCCTCGCCGCCGCCCTCGGGCTTGACGTGGCCCCCGGGAAATGCCACCCCCCCGCTGTCCGCCTCACCTGGCTGGGCTTCGCCCTCGACAGCGAGGCGATGACGGTGGGCATCGCCCCCGACAAAGTCGACGACCTCGTCGCCTCATGCGAGGCCCGCCTCACTTCCCCTGCCATAACCCGACGCGAGCTCCAGAGCCTCCTCGGGCGCTTGAACCATGTGGGCAGCTGTGTGCTTTGCGCCCGGAGGTTCATGAGTCGCCTCCCTGGGGCCCTCCGCCGCTGCTTCGGCTGCGCCTCACTCACCCTCGACGACGACGCCCTCCGGGACCTGAGGTGGTTCGCCCTCTACGGCCGGGCCTCCAATGGCCTCCACCTCCTCCGCGCCCCGGCAGGGCGCGTCCACGTCATCGAGTGCGACTCCTGCCTCACGGGCGGGGGCGCCTACACCGCCACCCACTGCTACGCCCGAGGGTACACCCCCGACTTTCGGGCGCGGTTCCCCGACATTCACGAGTTGGAGGCCGTCAACCTCGTCGTTGCACTGCGCGCCCTCATCCCTGAGGACGTGGCGGGGGCCACTCTCGTCATTAACACGGATAACCTGGCCTCCGCCGCCTCACTCACCTCGGGCCGCGCCCGTTTACGCTACCCTCGGGACCTGCCCCCGGGAGCTCTGGCTCCTCGCGGCGACCCGATGCTTCACCCTCACCATCCTCCACAAGCCCGGGGCCGAGCTCGTTCTCGCCGACGCCCTCAGCCGCGCCCACCTCGACGGGCCCTGGGCCGAGGTGGCCCGCGCGGGCGTCTCCCGCCTCGGGCTCCGCACTGTATTCCCATCACATGACGCCTTCCCCTTTAACCCCGGCCTCTGATTCAGGTTTTCCCTCGGCCGAGGTGGAGGATGTCGCCCGCCTGCGCCTCGCGTCTCTGGCCCCCTCGACATGGAGGAACCGCCGACGCCAGGCCCGCGACTACGTCGCCTACTGTGTGGCCCGAGGGCTCGCCCCCCTCGCCCCCACCGACTTCCAGATCGCCGCCTACACTGCCTTCCTCTACGCCCGCGGCCTCGCGACGGCCTCCGTCAAGAACGCCCTCTCCGGGGCCCGCACATGGACCGGGGCGGCCGGAGGCCCTGTCGCCGCCTTCGACTCTGCCCTCGCGAAGGACGTCGCCCGAGGCGGCGAGCGCGCCTCCACCCACGCTCCTCGCCAGGCGCCCCCTCTGACGCCCCCTCTGCTCGCCCTCGTCATCTCTCACCTCGCCCTCGCGGGAGCGGCCTCGCTCGCCCCCCCGCGCCGCCCTCCTCCTCGGGTACTTCGGCATGCTCCGGCAATCCAACCTGCTGTCGCCGAGTCCCGAGGGCTGGGGGGGCCCCACACCATCACCCGCGGCGACGTCGCCCCCGCCCCCGGCAGCCTCCGGGTCACGGTCAGGACTTCAAAGACCATATCCGGGCCCTCGGGCGCCGTCACCCTCTTCGTCCCTGCTTGCCCGAGGCCGGGCCTCTGCCCCCTCGCCGCCTGGAACGCAGCGACCCGGCAGAGCCCCGCGCCTCCCGACGCCCCGGCCTTCATCATGCCCTCGGGTCGCCCCCTCGACCCTCGCACACTCACCGCCCTCATGCGAGGCGCCCTTCACGCCCGAGGTGTCCCAGGGGCCGAGGCCTTCACCCTCCACAGCCTCCGCCGGGGCGCCGCCCAGGCCTGCCATGCCGCCGGAGTCGACATCTCCGACATCATGGCCCAAGGAACCTGGACCTCTGAGGCGGTCCACGCCTACGTGCCCCGCCTCGCCCCCTCGGCGGCCCCTCGAGCCCTCTCCTCCATCTTGGTTGAGGGCTCCTCGGGCCCACCTCCCAACTACTGACATTACCTTGACTCTCTTATTATGACACTGACATTTACGCTCTCATCATGAGCATGCATTATACATTATTTTACTACCTATATTGCTCCTCACTGATCTATTATACCACCTCATTGTATGTTCATGAAACCCTCGGGCATTTACTGAATAAACTGCCCTCTTTTTCCACACTCCCCTTCTCGTCCTTCCTTGCCGCGCATCAGCTGATAATAGGCATATATTGTAATGCCTACAGACATTCACATTGATAAAACCACTTTTAAATCTTTTTTTAATCTATTAAAAAAGAATCTTATTCCGGCCTGTTTATACACGAAGTTTCCACTGACTTCACTCATTTCTTGGCAAAAAAATAAAGGTTATTTAATATGCAAGAGTGGACTTGTTCTACACAAACTGCTTCTTTACTTGTTGGTGTTTTACGTCCTAGCAACATCTAACGTCATATCACCAAGCGGGGAGGCCTAATTGGTAGAGTGCGGCCCTCACGTGCAGTAGCTCGGGAGTTCGGTTCCCGGTCGAGTCAAACCAATAACTTAAAAAATTGAGATTTATTGTTTCCTAGCCCGGCACTCTCCATTAATAGGAGAGGGCAAGGACTGGTTAGCTCAGTGTCAGGATAATGTGACTGAGTGGAAACCGGGGCATGGTGCCAGTGGCCTGATTTCCCAATGGGGCAACACTATAAAATTGCCATGAGTGTACACTGTCATAAGTCAGTATCCATCCTGATATGACCTTAGATGTTGCTAGGACGTAAAACAACAACAAACAAAATAATCTAACGTTGGGTCATGGTGCTGGCGGCCTGGTTTCCCAGTGGGGCAGGGCAGTACTATGAAGTCACCATGAATGTGCCTTGTCCCAAGTCAGAGACATGACCTTAGATGTTCCTAGGACGTAAAACCCCAACAAACAACAACTACGTGTAAGTAGCATTAGGCATAATGGTAGAGTAGGTGAGTACTAGGGGAATCAAATGTTATACCAAGAAGGGTTTGTTTATTTGTTGTTGATTTATGACCTAGCAACATCTAAGGTCATATAAGGATGGGTACTGACTTGTGACAGTGTGCACTCTTGGTGACTTTATAGTGCTGCCCCACTCGAAGACCAGGCCGCCAGCACCATGACCTGATATCCCACTCAGTCACATTATCCTGACACTGAGCAAACCAGTCCTTGTCCTATCCTAATAATGCCGAGTGCCAGGCTAGGAAGCAACAAGTTTCAATTTTTAAGTCATTGGTTTAACTCGACTGGGGTTCGAACCCACGACCCCACGATCTACCAACACGACCAAGAAGGGAGGTAGCACAGTTATACCGGTATAAATGTGCACCCCTCCTCGGACCCGACAAGTTTATACTGGGATAAAACTGCCGGTGTGTAGGCGCGCGGGCGGGGGGGGGGGGGCGGGGGGAGTATGCTAGTGGCAACTTTATACCTCTACACCGGTGTATTCGTCTGAATAAGGTCCATCTGTCTAGTTTACCTTGACAGTATCTACTTAGAATCTCCAAATTGCGTTCAAAATCCATTTCCGCTGCGTACTAAAAAGACACCACGTTATACAAACCCTGTACTTGACTAACAGCTCCGGGTACTCCAAGAGAATTCATTGAGAGAATTTAGTTACAGAAACAGGTGCCCCTGCATCACTCCGCCGGACAGCTTGGTTTGTTGCCTTAGCGCCACCCACGGGGACCAGTGTGGCAGGAACCACTTCGTTTCCTGAACAGGAAGTGTGTTTGGTGGCGTAGTTAATCGAGTAGACCGATCTATTCCGCCTGCACGTGTAGCCACTCGATCAGTCGATCAGTCAAGGGCAGACGACTAAGGCCCTCTGTCGGCGACCCTAGGAACCTACAAATACTCCTTAAAGCACCGCACGCGCCAATTTAATATCGGCACTACCCGTTACAACGGTGTATGTGTGATTACCCACAAGTGTGTGTATATATATATATATCAAATGATGTTTCCAAGAGAATATTCAAACAGGAGCTGAATTGAAATCACTCGGACTTAATTCGTCTGATTTTTAATTCCATTATTGCTCAAATTGAAATTGCACCCCAACTTTTTTTTTTGTTAAAGCTGCATAGTCTGATGAAATATCAAATTTTCAAAACCAAACCAATTATCTAGATTTGTGTTTACATATCTAACTTAGATACTGATGCACTTATTAAGCATTTGTTTCTGCGTAGAAGGCAATACTGAGTCAATTTAATAGAACCTGTTACTGCAGAAGTCTATGTATGGTGTTAGAGTTTTGGCAAACTTGCCAAAACTAATTTTGCATGTTTGCACTCAAAATATCTCAAAAGTTTACCATTTAAAATAAAAGTAACTTTGAACTAATGTAAAGTAGATACTAGCGATCGATCTAATATATTTATCTCAGAAAAAATACAGAAATTCAAAACTATCGGACCATGCAACTTTAATCAAATTTGCCAAACGTGTTCGGCAGTTGTTTACAACATGCCCGCTAGAGGTCAGGGTGTCCGGCGGAAGACGGAGTGGCGCAGGCAACTCGCAGAAACTTCTTTCCGGTGGGAAATCGGGTGCCTTTTGGTAGGACAATGGGCACACTTGCTGCTTTATGCTGTCCACGTCTGGAATTGTTGGCCGGCGTATTTAACTGTTCAAAACGTTGTTTTTTTTCGTTTTCTTCTCAAAGATTTATACTGCCTATTATGGATAAGTCTGAATAGACTTGTTTTCACCATTAGACAATTTGTGTGTAGAAAGCCCGTCCCTACACTTTTACCAACCCACGGGGTTTTTAACCTCCCACACCACATAGACATGGTATGAGAGAAGCTGGCCTTTGATGACGCTGTCAGTTAAAAGCCGTGTTCACACGGGCAAAATATAAAGCGATTTAGACAAGGCGAATCATATGAATCGATTTAGTTTGAAAGTGTTTCGCGTTCACACGGGCAGTGCTTTGAATCGGTTTAAGGCGGAAGTGGATATCTGCGCAAACTAAGGTGTCGACTGCGCATGCGTGTGAGGTGCGTAATCCGCCTCAGTGCGTTCACACGGGCAAAATAAATTGATTCACGTAAACTACCTCGAGAGGTGGTTTACAGAATGTGCATCACAGAAATCGATTCAGCCCTAATTCGACTCAGACGCCCGTTCACACGGGAAATGAGCGTCGAACTAGGCAAGTCGCTTTCTACGAATCGATTTACATTCCCCGTGTGAACACGGCTTTAGACAGCAGTGGAAATCCAAAGTGGCAGAGGTGGGGGCACGGGGAATCTAACCACTGACCTTCAGATTAGGAGTCCGACCTAGAAAAAAGTCAGACACTCTAACCACTCCACCACAGAGGACACCGTTGTGGTTTGTGTGCTATTATTTATTTGTGTGTGCTATTATTTAAGTTTCTCCCTTGTGATTTTGAAGATGATAACAAGCCTGTAACCCCATAAATTGGAAAAGCTCTGAAAGCTGAAAGGTTCATCCTCCCCCTTCCCCCTGTAGATCATATAAATAAACTGTACTTCTATTTGTACTATCATTTATGCCGTTTATTGTGAGTAGTGATATGTTTTTATTGTAGTAGTAATGTTTGATTACGAGGTGCGACCCCGGACCCAAGCCATGTGTAAATATATATATATATATATATATATATATATATATATATATATATATATATATATATATATATATATATAAGACAAATCCGGCGGTAAAGTGAGTGTATGTAGGGGGGGGGGGGGCAATGGTGCATGCACAGACGGGTGGTGCCCTCAAACGCATCTGAGTGTGAGTAGGATGGAAGTTTTTTGGTTAACAGACAGGCTCCTGCAGTAGAACACTGACCGAGGAGATACGGCTGAAGAACAGATGGAAGCTTCCACCCTTATTATACTCGTATAATGGCTTATACAGCATATATATGTGTATATATATGATGTATAAGCATTATGCGAGTATAAAGACGCAGAAGGAATTATTATATTATATTGTTATATTATTTTATTATTATATTACATTTTTAGCCAATGGGCAGTCTTCATGTATTTGCTCCTTACTCATACGGGGACTGGTGGCGCCACCACCGGCCTCGACCTCAGCTTCTGGCATTATCACTGTCAGTTGTGCCGGGAATTATACATATATATATGTAAATATATGTGTGTGTGTCTGTAGGTGGATCGGTGTTGTACATACCTTCATTCTGAAATCGGATAAATTATGAATTCCGAAATATAACTGGACCAAACATTTTGGATAAAGGATCATTGACCTGTACATGTGGTGTATGATCAAGTATATGAGTATAATTATCCGGAAACAGATCATCTATGAACTGTCTCCTCGTCATCTCATCTGACACTCCACCAGTCTTCTACTGGTTGTTCCATAATAACTGACATTTCACCAGTCATCTACTTTTTAACTAGCGGTATTTTACACGCTAGAATCTTTATAGGAAATAGAACCCTAACTTCTGTGTGCGGAGGCCGGAAACACTAATGTATGATATTACTGAAGCGATGATCCGATTACTATATCTGCTTACTATATCTGCTTACTATATCAGTTCTAAGAAATAGCAACCCAACTGAAATTAAGTGTGGTAAAGTCTAGTAGGGAGGGGTGGCTGGCTCCTCCTGCTGCGCTGTCTCCAGGTCATCTGCCTGCCACACCCCCTGCCCAGCTCTTTTATTCAGATGGAACACATTCAAAATACATGTACACAGTTGCTGGGAGTCTCCTCAGTCAGAGACAGTAACATGGCATTTCATTGGCTGAACTCCTCCAGTCAGTGGTGGGGGGAGGCAGGGGGGGGGAGTGGGTGGACCTCCACCACTCCCACCAGCCCCCCTCCCCCCATCTGGGTAAAGGGGTGGGGGGGCCAACCCACCCACCCCAAGTCAGATACATATTTTTCCATCAAGTTCATCAATCACACTTATTTGGGAGTATCAACCCTGTTTATCTTTACATAACACCCGTGGTCACCAGTCTCTTAGATTGGGACAACTCCAAAATAGTAGGAGTTTCTACATGCCTTACTTTGAGAATTACATATTTTATCATCCTTAGTTCAGCAAACTGCCACCAGGTGGGGCAGGGAGGGCTCACCACACATACATGCACACACACTCCACCTCCCACCTCCAGCCTGACACCTGGCTTTGGCAGGTCCTGCAAACACTCACACACAAACGCATAGCCACAGCCCCCATGCATTGTTACCTGTATGCTAACACTCCCTCAGATACTGGCATCTGTAAATCATACCATAACAGGCACACAGAACTTAATTCTTGACTTAATTATTATACCCATTCTATTTGTCTGGGTGAAGAAACCACAGACTGCAGCAACTGTATATGCTGGCCTTAGTTTCAGCATTTACCTACTTTCATACAATATATAATACCAACAGACTTCAATTCAGTAATACATGTAAATATACCAATACAGTAATAATTTTCCAGAGTTCTTATCTCCAGTGGTTACATTTGATGTGGAACTTTAGAAAAATCTGATATTAATTATCACTTCACTTAATATACATAATATACCATGGTTTCACAACTTGATTTGAATATTATGCATATGTATTTACCAACATGATAGAATGAATTAGGTATTATTAGAGAGGTTTTATAGTGGTACTTATATAATTGGAATATTATTATAATGACTTTATAGAAATAACTGGATGATTTAAATATGATTAAAACAGTTTTCTTAATGCTTCACATATGAGTTTTATGAAAAGGAGATATTTTAGAATTTATTTAAACTATTCTTTATTTATGAGCCAAACCTAAAAAGTCAGAATATTTTACATACTGGTCAGGCCTTCTGCCTCGTCTGGTGGCGCCATCTTGATGTCTGCCTCCCTTGTAACATTCACTCCATATATTAAGTTTAAGGTAACTAATACATAGATCAAATATATTTGTTTTAAGTTAAAGCTGCATAGCCCAATGAAGCATCAAATCTGTTGAACCAAAACAATTATCTAGATTTGATTCTATATATCTAAGTTAGATACTGCTGCACTTATTAAGCATGTGTTGCCACATAGAAGGGAATGCTGAGTCTATTTAATAGAACCTGCTACTGCAGAAACCTCTGGAGTCAGAGTTTTGACAAGCTTGCCAAAATTAATTTTGCATGTTGGCACTTCAAATATCTCAAAAGTTAGCAATTTAAAATAGAAGTTACTTCAAACTAAAGTAAGCTAGATTCATCATCATCAATATGCTGTGGGTCACAATGGGTCAAAGACTGCTTTCATTACTTGACTGCCACTCTCCATTTAGCTCTCTGCTGTGAGAATGATGTCCATGAGTCGGTCTTAATGTCTCTCAGCTTCAGGCATCTCTTGATGGTTACATTTCATGAAAGCTGCCTGCAAAAGTGTTGTAGTGCTGCCGGCTTTTGCAAGTTACCAGTGGCACTCTCTCGGGAAGCAAATAGAGGTTTCACACTGGTAAGAACATGTCCAGACAGGTGCAAAACTATTTGTCCCTGCAGTGGCTGGTCGGGAGATGTTGGGAGTTCCATACATCAACCGGCCTTGATGCTGCCACAGTGACATGGTTTTCTGTTTAGGGTTTGCTCCCTTAGCCTTCGGTTCTGTCAAGAACCTGTACCACAAGGCAGTGGTTTACAACTCTGTAGGGCAGGGGCGTCAAACTCCCTGAGGTATTGCAATACCTGCATACCTGCAGGTATTGCTAGATTATATAGCCATATAGATAGGCCAGGGTAGGGGTTACCCTGCCTGATAACTCCTCCCCACCCACACACACACACAAAGTAAGATAATAGTCACACAGCAACACTGGTCTGCAACCCACACACCCCACCAGCCCACCTCTAGCTACACCATGCTGGTCAGTCATGAATCAATGATGATGTGGTGATATTTATTTAAATTTTATTGAATTTATTTTTTAATTTATTCATTTATTATCCTTACTATTGCATTTTGTTCATATTATTCCTAGCCATATTGATTGCTCGTTATTCACATGCTTTCAGGACCTCGCAGCATTCTTGCACCAGTTGGACCATTGTGGGTTGCAGTTCCTCTGTAGCTCAGATAGCAGTGTTGTTCTAGAGATCAGAGGGTACCTGGTTTGAATCTTGGAATTGGAAGACTTTAAACAATTTTTAAAATCTTAATAATTTGTTTAAAATGCCTAAATATATTAATATATTAATATTAATCAATATGCCTTTACTCGACTTTACCCCCCCCCCCTCCCCCCGATTTCACCCGACCCCGACTCGACCAGACGGGATGGCCGAATGAGTTAGAGCATCCGTCTTGTGTCTTGGTAGATCATGGGATCGTGGGTTTGAACCCTGGTCGAGTCAAACCAATGACGTAAAAATGTATACTTCTTGCTTCCTAGCCTGGCGCTCGGCATTATTAGGATAGGGCAAGGACTGGTTGGCTCAGTGTCAGGATAATGTGACCGAGTGGAATATCAGGTCATGGTGCTGGTGGCCTGCTGTTCCAGTGGGGCAGCACTATAAAGTCGCCATGAGTGTGCACTGTCAGAAGTCGGTACGCGTACTGATATGACCTTAGATGTTGCTAGGACGTAAAACAACAACAAACAAACCAGACCCGACTTGACCCGACCCGACTTGTCCCGACCTCTACATGACCCGACCTGACTTGTGTCCGGTAAAGTCAGGTCTGGCAAAGTCAGGTCGGGCAAAGTTAGGGTGGATAAAGTCAGGTCAGGTAAAGTCAGGTCAGGCAAAGTCGCTAAGTCGAGTCTGCTAAAGTCGAGTCTACTAAAGTCGAGTCTGCTAAAGTCGAGTCTGCTAAAGTCGCGTCCGCTAAAGTCGAGTCCGCTAAAGTCAAGTCCGGTAAGGTCGAGTCCGCTAAAGTCGAGGTAAAGTCGAGTCGGGTAGAGTCGAGCCGGGCAAAGTCAGCTGTGGTAAAGTCAAGCGGGGTAAAGTCGAGCCCTGTAAAGTTGAGCCCTGTAAAGTCGAGCCGGGTAGAGTCAAGCCGGGTAGGGTCGAGCCAGGTAGAGTCGAGTCGGGTCGAGTCAAGCTGGGTAGAGTCGAGTCACGTCGAGTCAAGCTGGGTAGAGTCGAGTCGGGTAGAGTCGACCCGGGTAAAGTCGAGCAGGGTCAAGTCAAGCCGGGTAGGTCGAGCCGTGTAGAGTCGAGGCGGGTGGAGTCGAGCCGGGTAGAGTCGAGCCGGGTAGAGTCGAGCAGGGTAACGTCGAGCAGGGTAAAGTCAAGCCAGGTAAAGTCAAGCCCGGTAAAGTCAAGCCCGGTAAAGTCGAGTAATGTGCCTGAGGAGTCAGGTAAAGGCATATTGATTAATATTAATATAATTATGCATTTAAAAAAATTATTAAGACATTCTTCTTTTTTGTTAAGTATTCCGTTTCCAAATTCGAACCAGTTAACCTCTGATCTTGGGACCAACACTCTGCTATCTGAGCTACAGAGGAACTGCAACCCAGAATGGTCCAATTGGTGGCAGAATGCTGGGAGGTCATGGCAGCATGTGAATAATGAGCAAACAATATGGATAGAAATAATCTGAAAACAAATTAAATAGTAAGGATAATGTCCTGATATCCAGGAAATGAACACTGAAACCAGAAATAGCATTCATACATTGGACATAACATCGGGACTGCTATTGAGAATCGACTGCCTTCCTGTTTAGACTGGCAATCTCACTGAGTGCTCCTTAATTCACCTATGAGCCTCTTAGCTACTTACAACTCCTAATCTTCCTTCCAGCACAAATCCTCATTTCAGATTTGATTAATTTTAGCGATAAGAGTTTGTAGTCAGTCTCTAGTTGAAATGTAGCATCAACAGGTAGGCTCAGTGTAGGTTGTTTGCACCCGGAATCCTTGGTAGACTAATGGTTATGATGCTCACCCCGGAATGGCAGAAATGTGGGTTCGAGTGCTGCTCTAGGTATGATGCTACCGTGTGTTTGCAGCCTCCCCTCTCTATGAGACTGGTGTAAACACCGTGATGCTGAACAAGGTAAGCTCCAGTGTTGACACTGGTTGACCCTGCCATGTGTAGGTTAATGGCAGTGCCCTGTCTAAATATTTAGTGAGAAGGAGACTTAGCATTCCATGTAGGAACAGTGCAGTGACTGGCACTCACCCTCTAAATTGTTTTTTGGAGGAGAGAGGGGGGGCGTAGATCAGTTGATTAAGCGGGGGATATTTCAATCGTGGACGATTGGTCTTCCTCATTCCACTGCTCCTTGCCCTATCCTAATAATGCGGAGTGCCCGGCTAGGAAGCAACAAGTATCAATTTTTAAGTCATTGGTTTGATTCGACCAGGGTTTGAACCCACGATCCCATGATCTTCCAGAATGGGAGGCGGACCCTCAACTCATTCGGCCATCGCGTCTGGTCAATGTATAATGTACATTGTGTACTGTATACTATATATTGTGTACGGTGTAATGTGTAATGTGTACTGTACTGTGCATTGTGCATTGTGTATTGTGTATTGTGTACTGTGTATTGTGTATTCTGTACTGTGTATTGTGTGTTGTGTATTGTGTACTGCGCATTGTGTACTGTGTGTTGTGTATCGTTTACTGTGTACTGTATACTGTCTACTGTGTACTGTGAAACCTGAAGTTGAGAGACATTAAGACCGACTCATGGACATCACTCTCACAGCAGAGAGCTAAATGGAGAGCGGCAGTCAAGTAATGAAAGCAGTGTTTGTCGCATCGCGATCGACAGCATGATGATGATGTGAACTGTGTGGTGTGTGTTGTGTCTTGTATATTGTATATTGTATATTGTATATTGTATATTGCAATGTTGTATATTGCATATGTATATTGTATATTGTGTATGGCATACTGTGTGATGTTTAATGTGGGTTGTGTATTGTGCATCGTTTATTGTGTGTTGTATATCGTGCATTGTATATTGTGCGTTGGGCATTGTGTATTATGCATTGTATATTGTGAAATGTACATTGCAAATTGTACATTGTGTATTGTCCATATCAGAATACTAGTGCTAGGACCCAACAGAGGGAGTCCATTTAATCGTAAATAAAGGTTTCTCTTTCTTCTTTTTTGTGTGTGTAGGTGGTGTAAAGACTCGGCGAATCATTAATAAAATATGGATTAGAAGACCCACGCCCCGTCCAGCCTTACTCCAGTTTAAAATTCTCCTCAGGGCATACTGTTACTAACAAACCATCAACCAGGGTCTCTGAACTAAATGCAATCACATTTTAAAAGGGGGGATAATCTGAAACCTATACATGAGATTGGGTGAGTGGTTAGACAAATTAGAATCGACTAGATTTAAATATATTGTAAATGCTAATTTGAGTGACTTACTATACAAATGAGTGCCCTGAATTTGGGAGATGCTCATATATTTATATATTCATGACCTAATTGCGTTTGGCCGATCACTTATGGATGAGTTGTGAATAAGTAGTTAAGATGGTGTCCCTAAGGGCGCTACCCCCCCCCACCCCACCCCACCATCCCCTCCCCATCCTCTCCACCTCCTCCCCACCCTCTCCACCCCCACCCACACCCCCACCCACCTCCAACATCCCACCTTTCCCCTCTTCACAGCAGTGCAAGCCAGAGGGCGTGTTAAGGGACGTTTCACTAACAACGTAACAATAGAAATTTAACAAAGTTATGTGATATTATGAGGAAATATGAAGCAACTATTTGAGTCGGGCGGAATTATTCCCAATAATAATACACACGTAAATATCCACTGTAATTGCAGTGTCAGCGTTATTCCAAAATAGGAGCCCGGATTTATGTCAGACTGAGTAGAAACTTTTCGTCGTAAAACAAAATAAAAACTGACAGTTTTAATCGTGTAGATGTTAGTAGGTGGGTGTGTGCCCGGCTTGAGATCCGTTAGAAGCATTAAAGCTCAGATCCTCTAACAGGACTCTTTAACAAAGAAACCACCGCTAAATCAAACTCTAAAAGCCTTGTCGACTGGAGGGAGGCAGGGAGGGGAGGGGGGCAGGAGAAGGAAGGGGGAAGATGGAGGCGAAATGGCAGGGGAAATGGCAGGGGGAACGAAGAGGGAGTAAGGGAGGGGAGAGGGAGGGAGGGAGGGAGGCAAGGTGGGAAGAGGGGCGAAGGAGGTGAGGTGTCGTGAAATGGGAGGTAGAATGGGATGGAGGCAGGGAGGCACGAAGGGAGGAGGGGGAGAGGGGAAGAAAGTGGTGAAGTGGCGGGGGTGGGGAGATGGGAGGGGAGACGACAGGGAGGAACTAGGAAGGAGTAAGGGTAAGGTAAGGTCTTGGAGATTGGAGGGGAGAGGGGGGAAACTAGGAAGGAGTAGGGATGAGGTGAGGTCTTGGAGATTGGAGGGGAGAGGGGGGAACTAGGAAGGAGTAGGGATGAGGTGAGGTCTTGGAGATGGGAGGGGAGACGAGAGGGGGGAACTAGGAAGGAGTAAGGATGGGGTGAGGTCTTGGAGATGAGAGGGGCGACTAGAGGGAGGAACTAGGAAGGAGTAAGGATGAGGTGAGGTCTTGGAGATGGGAGGGGAGACGAGAGGGAGGAAGCAGGAAGGAGTAAGGGTGAGGTGAGGTCTTGGAGATGGGAGGGGAGAGGGAGGAACTAGGAAGGAGTAGGGATGAGGTGAGGTCTTGGAGATGGGAGGGGAGACGAGAGGGAGGAACTAGGAAGGAGTAAGGGTGAGGTGAGGTCTTGGAGATGGGAGGGGAGACGAGAGGGAGGAACTAGGAAGGAGTAAGGGTGAGGTGAGGTCTTGGAGATGGGAGGGGAGACGAGAGGGAGGAACTAGGAAGGAGTAGGGATGAGGTGAGGTCTTGGAGATGGGAGGGGAGACGAGAGGGAGGAAGCAGGAAGGAGTAAGGGTGAGGTGAGGTCTTGGAGATGGGAGGGGAGACGAGAGGGAGGAACTAGGAAGGAGTAAGGGTGAGGTGAGGTCTTGGAGATGGGAGGGGAGGGAGGCGAGAGGGAGGAGACAGGAAGGAGTAGGGATGAGGTGAGGTCTTGGAGATGGGAGGGGGACGAGAGGGAGGAACAGGAAGGAGTAGGTGAGGGAGGTCTGGAGATGGAGGGGGCGAGAGGGAGGAACTAGGAGGGGAGGAGGTGAGGTCTTGGAGATGGGAGGGGAGACGAGGGGAGGAAGCAGGAGGAGTAAGGGTGAGGTGAGGTCTTGGAGATGGGAGGGGAGAGAGGGAGGATAGGAAGGAGTAGGGAGGGGGGGGAGTGGGGGGGAGGAGGGGAGGAGGAGAGAGGTGAGGGGGATGGAGGGAGGGGGGGGGGGGAGGGGGAGGGGGGGGGGGGGGAGGGAGGAGGGGGGGGGGGAGGGGGGGGGGCAGAGGGGTGAGAGGAGGTGGGTGGGGGAGATGGGAGGGGAGAGACGGAGGGAGGCAGGATGTTGCGGATTCAGAGAGGGGGAGGGGATGGGGGAGGTGGAAGAAAGAGGGTGAGAGGGAGGGAGAGGGGGAGGGAGGGAAGAATCGAATGAGGGGGCGGAGGAGGTAGCGAACGGGCCAAGGAGTGATCAGGGGTAGAGAGGGAGGGGAAGGGGAGGGGGAAGGAGAGGGGGAGGGAGGAAGGTGGGCGAGGGATAGGAGGGATTTTCCACGAAGATAATTGTGAGTGTAGTCGCCATTTTGTTAATGGGAACAATGACTTCTATTTATAGTAGTCGTATATTTCCCAGTTTTGCTTGTACCGGGCAGTGTAGACGCGATGTGTACAGTATTCTATGAATTGTTGATATTCGCTGCCCCGTTTTCCTGTTGGTGTTTCCTAGAGGGGAGGAAGGGGGGGGGGGGGCTATGTTTTAGTTGTTATCCTTTTTTTTGTTTTGGTTTCGAGGTTGAGTGGTTGGAAATTTCTCAGCTATTCATCAGATGGAGCCCCAGATGTAATTAAAGCCACCACATGGTTTGCACTTCTTGGCTGCCTAATCTAGGTACACTGGAATTACCTACTCCTCACCCTCCCCCTCCACACACACGAGCACCCACGCCTACCCCACCCGCGTGAAACTCAAGCCAAACATAATTTCTCCAGGAAACCACAATAGGAGGATTTTATTTATCTAGGTTGGATATGTGTAATGTAGGATCAAATGAGTGAAACTACCGACCGTCGTGCTCGAATCGTGCGATCGAGCCAAACATAATTTCTCCAGGAAACCACAATAGGAGGATTATATTTATCTAGGTTGGATATGTGTAATGTAGGATCAAATGAGTGAAACTACCGAAAGTCGTGCTCGAATCGTGTGATCGAATCAAACCAATGACGTACAAAAGTGATACTACCGAGCCTAGCACTGGGCATTACTAGGATAGGGCAAGGACTGGTTAGCTCAGTATCAGGATATTGTGACTGAGTGGGGAATCGGGTCATGATGCCAGTGACCTGACTTCCTGGCTCAAAAGTCGGGTACCCGCACTGGTATGACCTTAGATGTTGGCAGGATATACAACTCCAAAAAATTAACAAATGAGTGCACCAGTATCGAAGTTAGATAATAAATGAAGAGTTTAGGCGCAAAACCACGTAAACGCCAATCCAAAAATGGAGACAAACATTGGGATCAAACACTCAAAGACTTTCTTTTTTGTATATTCCTTCACTTTCTTCATTGTTCCATAACCATGTGATCATATGAAAAGTGGAATTAGTGAGAATTAACATTATTTTCAGGTAAAAATCTTGTATTTAATCTACATTTTTGGATTGTCGTTTACATGGTTTTGCGCCTGAACTCTTCCTGTGTGGGATCAAATTACTGCACCAGTATCTATGTTAGATATGTAGGATCAAATGTGCGTGCCAGTATCTAAGTTGGATATGTAGATACCAAATAAATGTACCAGTATCTAAGTTGGATATGTAGAATCAAATAAGCACACCAGTATCTAGGTTCGATATCTAGATATCAAATAAATGTACCAGTATCTAAGTTGGATATGTACGATCAAATAAGCACACCAGTATCTATGTTTGATATCTAGATATCAAATAAATGTACCAGTATCTAAGTTGGATATGTACGATCAAATAAGCACACCAGTATCTATGTTTGATATCTAGATATCAAATAAATGTACCAGTATCTAAGTTGGATATGTCGAATCAAATAACCAGTATCTAGGTTCGATATCTAGATATTAAATAAATGTACCAGTATCTAAGTTGGATATGTACGATCAAATAAGCACACCAGTATCTATGTTTGATATCTAGATATCAAATAAATGTACCAGTATCTAAGTTGGATATGTAGGATCAAATAAGCACACCAGTATCGAGATATCAAATAAATGTACCAGTACCTAAGTTGGATATGTAAGATCAAATAAGCACACCAGTATCGAGATATCAAATAAATGTACCAGTACCTAAGTTGGATATGTAAGATCAAATAAGCACACCAGTATCGAGATATCAAATAAATGTACCAGTATCTAAGTTGGATATGTAGGATATGTAGGATCAAATGACTGTAGGATCAAATGACCTGCATCTAAATTGGATATTTAAGATCAAATGGGCTGACCAGTATCAAATAAATGTACTAGTATCTTAGTTGGATATGTAGGCTCAAATGAGAGCAGCAATATCTAAATTGGCTGTGAATGATCAAATCTAGGTAAGCGCTTTGGTTTTTTTAAATTGAATGTTTTCGCCGGACTATGCTGCTCCAAGCAGTGTTAATTGTGGTACAATGCAGTGTGTGAAGCTGAGAGTGTGGGGGAGGGGGGGGGGAGGATGTGGATGGGGTGCGACTTAACCTCACCTCAGGGGACCTGAAAACGTGGGTTGACTCCTCCGCCATACTAAGCTTTCCAAGGGGGAATTCTGATGGAATTGCGCAATGACAAATCTCTTAGATTAATTCGATCCTTTTCCCTAAATGTCTGCAGCCGCAATGGCGCTGTCATGCTTAGTGTGTCATTTAGGTGTTGCTAGTAAGCCGATGTGGGGCGAGCTAGGGCGGGGAGATTGGGTGGGTGGGGTGGGAGCGTTGGGTGAGGAGGACTGATAGTTAAGGTGCCATTGTGTTGTCAGTCACGTGACACTGATATGGCATCAATCATATAAATAACATTTTCTTCTTCTTGTTTTTTTTTTCTGTTGAGAAGCTAACGCTCTGTTCTGAATGTTAATGCTGTGATGGGGACCATATCGAATTGGCTTGGAAACCAAGGGAGGGGGCGTGTTACTAATACTAGTACACTCAAGTTGAAATTGAGATGGGCACTTGTTAGTAAACTGCATTGTACTCATCACGTCACCCAGAATATGTTTTTATTTCTTGTTCGTGTCTTTTTTTTTAAAGGAGAATTAATTACACATAGATGTGGATTTATATTAATTCTGTACTATCAAAGTGGCGTTCTTTTCCAGTCGTTGCTCTGTGGAAATGATATATAGTCAGTAATATTTATTACTTTGTTTAGGATGCATTACCTAAGTAAGGATACTGCATGATTCTTTGAATGCCTGCCGAATCAAATCAAAACTTTCAAAATTTACACTTGTCACTATCTAGCCTGGTGATCAGCATTACTAGGATATGACAATGACCAGTTTTCTCAATATCAGGATAATGTGATTGAGTGGGGCATTGGGTCATGGTGACATCAGCCGGATCACCCCAGCGAGGCAACACTATAAAAGTCACCATGACTGTGCAGTCACAAGTCAGTACACGTCCTGATATGACCACGATGTTATGAGGATGGAAAGCCCCATAAACCAACACATTTATAATTTCCATATTTTGGCGATGTGAACCAAACTAAATGCTGGTGCCACATGATGGTTTTTATCACATACCTCTTATAGATACCAAACTAATTGGTGGCACCACAGTGGTGGCTTTCTTCACCTGGATCTTGCAGATACCAAATTAATAACTGGTGGTGCCACAGCAGTGGCTTTCTTCACCTGGATCTTGCAGATACCAAACTAACTGGTGGTGCCACAGCAGTGGCTTTCTTCATGTGTATCTTGCAGATACCAAACTAACTGGTAGTGCCACAACAGTGGCTTTCTTCATGTGTATCTTGCAGACACCAAACTAACTGGCAGTGCCACAGCAGTTGCTTTCCTTGCGTGGATCTTGCAGATACTAAACTAACTGGTAGTGCCTCAGCAGTGGCTTTCGTCATGTGTATCTTGCAGATACCAAACTAACTGATAGTGCCAGCTTTCCTCACCTGTATCTTGCAGATACCAAACTAACTGGTAGGGCCAAAGCAGTGGCTTTCTTCATGACTATCTTGTAGATACCAAACTAACTGGCAGCGCCAGAGTGGTGGCTTTCCTCACATGTTTCTCGGGCAAGGACTGGTTGGTGCCGGGTCATGATAATGGGACTGGGTGGGATATCACGTCATGGTGCTGGCGGCCTGGTGTAGCATGATAAAGTTGACATGATTGTGCACTGTCGCAAGTCGGTACCCGTCCTGGTTTGCAAGGACGTAAAACTCAAACAACAAGCCAACCAATCCATACATGTATATATATATATATATATATATATATATATATGCATACATGTCCCATTTACCATATATATGTATATATATAAATCCACCCCGGCCCAGCCTTCTCCTGGTCAGGCGCTGAACAGATGATTGATCATTGGCTGACTGTGGATACTGCGGCGCATGTCAATACGCAGAGCTTGATTTACATACCGATGTGCCTATATTGGCTGTCAAAGCCAATAAACAGCACTGAACGCAGCCACCCAACTTATGCAGTGGCCTAACCCGTAGAGCGCAGGCTCCCCGTCCGGAAGGGCGGGAGTTCGAATCCCGGTCGAGTCAAGCGAATGTCACTTGACACTAGCCTGGCGCTCAGCATTACTAGGATGTCTCAAGGACTGGTTAGCTCAGTAACAGGATAATGTGACTCTATGGGATATCGGGCCATGTTGCCAGTGTCCTGGTATCCCAGTGAGACACCTCTTTAAAGTCACCATGAGTGTGCACTGTTGCAAGTCAGTACCCATCTTGATATGATCGTAGATGGTGTCCGGATGGAAATCTCCAACAAACAAATAAACCCAGCCAACCAACCAATCAGGTATTCAGACGGATCTGGACCTGCTCTTTGAGGGGTTTTTGGTTCAGTGCTGTTGGTGTCTTTGTTTGTTTTTAACCTTCTCCTAAATATATATTTATGGGTGAAAAATAGAACTCAGGGAGAAAGCTTCAGACTCAAATCACGGGGAGGTGAGAGTGGGTGGGAAGATTGGGATGGGGAGGGTGGGAAGGGTAGGTAGGTGGGTGAGTAGGTAGGTGCTATGACTATGAGGTGGAGGCTAGCAAGAGTAGGGAGGTGTGGTGTGTGATGGAGGTAGCGGAGGGTGGGGAAAAGGTAGAAGGCAGGGTGGAGGGGATGGGAGCAGTGTGTGGGGAGGGGACGGGAAGGAGGCAGGCAGTAGGACTGTGTGGGTGGGAGTGGGGAGCGGGGAGCCGGGAGCCGGGAGGTGGCGTGGAGCGTGGAGCGGGAGCGGAGGAGCGGGGAGCGGGGAGCGGGGAGCGGGGCGGGAGCGGGGAGCGGGGAGGAGGCAGGCAGTAGGACTGTGTGGGTAGGAGTGGGGAGCGGGGAGCCGGGAGCGGGGAGCGGGGAGCGGGGAGCGGGGAGGAGGCAGGCAGTAGGACTGTGTGGGTGGGGAGTGGGGAGTGGGGAGCGGGGAGTGGGGAGCCGGGAGCGGTGGAGCGTGGAGGGGGAGCGGGGAGCGGGGAGCGGGGAGCGGGGAGGAGGCAGGCAGTAGGACTGTGTGGGTGGGACTGGGGAGTGGGGAGCGGGAGCGGGGAGGCGGGGAGGGGGGAGCCGTGAGCGGGGGAGCGTGGAGCGTGGAGCGTGGAGGTGGAGCGGGAGCGGGGAGCGGGGAGCGGGGAGCGGGGAGCGGGGAGCGGGGAGCGGGGAGGAGGCAGGCAGTAGGACTGTATGGGTGGGAGGTGGGGAGTGGGGATGCGGGGAGCGGGGAGCCGGGAGCGGGGAGCGGGGGAGCGGGGAGGGGGGAGGGGGAGGGGGGAGCGGGAGCGGGGAGCGGGGAAGGGGAGGGGGGGGGGGGGGGGGGGGGGGGAGCGGGGGGGGAGTGGGGGGCAGGAGGACGTGGGGGCGGGGGGGGGGGGGGGGGGGGGGGAGGGGGGCGGTGGGGGGGGGGGGGGGGGGGGGGGGGGGGGGGGGGGAGGACTGTGTTCTCCCAGGACGGCGTCCATTGTGTCGTCAACCCGCGCATTGCGTGCGACCGGCCGCGGCTGGGCGGTCCGATCGATACCGCAAACAGGGAGTTTGACACACAGCAATTTGCGACATTCAAATTTACGTCATTATCTCCTCCTCCACTGCCTCCAACTCCCCCCTCCCGCCCCCCCCCCTCCTCTCTCCCTCCACACCCCGCCTCCCCCTACACCTGCCGCCTTGTCTGCTTAATCCCCGGAAATACAAACACACCCCAACACACGCACACATGCAGCGCTCTCGTCTGACGCATGCGCACACACGCTCACGCGCATCCCACACTCACCGACACGCGCTCACACAGCGGGGAAGTTGAGGGTGCAAACACGCCGTTGCCTCGCGCCTGCTTTGTTTATGTGGTCGGCTGACGGGAACCAGTGAACTTCCGGTCTGCCATTCACACACGGAATAATCCTATTTGATGTGCACTCCCTCCGCCACTTTCCTCCCTCCTCCTCCCTTTCCCACACCCACAATACATGCACATAGTTAATCCCCTCAACACTCATCTCCACTCCACACACACACATCCACACATCCTTATCCAGGCACAGTCACTCACTCACTCTCACACTCACTCAATCTTACAGTCCTCCAGGTATAGATCCACTCATCCACACCCACTCATTCAAACCTTATACAGAAACACACGCACTCTCACTCACACACATTCACCCACTCTCACACTCATCCACACTCACACTCCTCCAAGCCTTGTTACACACACACTCTCACGGACCCTCACCCACAATCACCCACTCATCCACACTCATCCACACTCATCCACACTCTTCCACACTCACACTCCTCCAAGCCTCCTTACACACGCACTCACATACTCCCACACTTACCCACACTCATGCACCCTCTCACTCATCTACACTCACACTCATCCAGCCCTTACACATACACACTCTCACTCACCCACACTCACACTCATGCACACTCACACTTATCCAACCCTTACACATGCACACTCTCACTCACCCACACTCACATTCATGCACACTCACACTTATCCAACCCTTACACATGCACACACTCACCCACTCTCACACTCATCCGCACTCATACTCATCCAACCCTTACACAAATACACTCTCACTCACTCTCACACTCATCTACACTCACACTTATCCAACCTGTACACATGAGCACTCTCACTCATCCACTCTCATACTCATCTACACTCACTCATCCAAACCTTACACAAGCACACTCTCAATCACTCTCACACTCATCCACACTCACACTTATCCAACCCTTTTACATGCACACTCTCACTCGCCCACTCTCACACTCATCCACACTCACACTCATCCAACCCTTACACATGCACACTCTCAGTCACCCACTCTCACACTCATCTACACTCACACTCATCCAACCCTTACACAAGTGCACTCTAAATCACCCACTCTCACACTCATCTACACTCACACTCATCCAACTCTTACACATGCACATTCTCACTCACCTACTCTCACACTCATCTACACTCACACTCATCCAACTCTTACAAATGCACACTCTCACTCACCCACTCTCACACTCATCTACACTCACACTCATCTACACTCGCACTCATCCAACCCTTACACATGCACACTCTCACTCACCCACTCTCACACTCATCTACACTCACACTCATCCAACCCTTACACATGCACATTCTCACTCACCCACTCTCACACTCATCTACACTCACACTGATCCAACCCTTACACAAGTGCACTCTAAATCACCCACTCTCACACTCATCTAACCTCACACTCATCCAACCCTTACACATGCACATTCTCACTCACCCACTCTCACACTCATCTACACTCACACTCATCCAACTCTTACACTTGCACATTCTCACTCACCCACTCTCACACTCATCTACACTCACACTCATCCAACCCTTACACATGCACATTCTCATTCACCCACTCTCACACTCATCTACACTCACACTCATCTACACTCACACTCATCCAACCCTTACACGTGCACACTCTCACTCACCCACTCTCACACTCATCTACACTCACACTCATCCAACCCTTACACATGCACACTCTCACTCACCCACTCTCACACTCATCTACCTCACCTCATCTACACTCGCACTCCAACCCTTACACACGCACACTCTCACTCACCCACTCTCACACTCATCTACACTCCCACTCATCCAACCCTTACACATGCACATTCTCACTCACCTACTCTCACACTCATCGACACTCGCACTCATCCAAACCTTACACATGCACACTCTCACTAACGCACTCTCACACTCATCTACACTCGCACTCATCCAACCCTTATACATGCACACACTCACTCGCCCACTCTCACACTCATCCACACTCAAACTCATCCAAACCTTACACATGCACACTCTCACTAACCCACTCTCACACTCATCCACACTCACACTCATCCAACCCTTACACATGCACACTCTCACTCACCCACTCTCACACTCATCTAACCTCACACTCATCCAACCCATACACAAGTGCACCCTAGCTCACCCACTCTCACACTCATCTAACCTCACACTCATCCAACCCATATACAAGTGCACTCTAACTCACCCACTCTCACACTCATCTAACCTCACACTCATCCAACCCATACACAAGTGCACTCTAACTCACCCACTCTCACACTCATCTAACCTCACACTCATCCAACCCATACACAAGTGCACTCTAACTCACCCCCACACTCTCACTCACACTCATCTACACTCACACTCATCCAACTCTTACACATGCACATTCTCACTCACCTACTCTCACTCATCTACACTCACACTCATCCAACCCTTACACAAGTGCACTCTCACTCACCCACTCTCACACTCATCTACACTCCCACTCATCCAACCCTTACACAAGCACACTCTCACTCACACACTCTCACACCCATCTACACTCACACTCATCCAACCCTTACACGTGCACACTCTCACTCACCCACCTTCACCCTCCCTCACACTTAGCCACACACACACTCATCCCTGCTTCCTTACACCTACACACCCGACCTACCACCACACACCGTCCGCGCGGTCACGTGATGGCGGCGAGACGGCGCCGCCTCAGTGTAAGGCGCGGTTAAACCGGATGCTGCATTGTAGTCAGCCCGCGTTCCTAAAGGGGGCGCAACACGCAACGCGCCGGGCGGGGGCTGAACGGAACGACCGCCTGCCGTTACCGGAATTACCCACAATGCCCTGCAGAAACTAACGGGCACCCCCCCCCACATACACACATAATACCTTACACACACACGCACACCACCTGTCACATACACACAACGCTTCACATACCTGCACACCCCTGTACACACCCCTGCACACCCCCAACCATCACCCTGCACCACTTCTTTTCTATTGCTGTATGCCGCCACCCCGATTACCCAACCACCCAACCACCCTACCACCTCCACCACCACACCACCACACCACCACACCATCACACCACCACACCACCACACCATCACACCACACCACCACCCACCACCATACCAGCCCACAACCCTACAACCCCACCACCACCACCCCTTACTCCACCACACCTCTCTACCACCCAACCATCGTACCACCCCACCACAAGACTACCACACTAAACACACTAAACACACTACCACACCACCACAGCATCACACCATCACACCACCACACCATCACACCATCACACCACCACACCATCACACCCCACCACCACCACCACACCATCACACCCCACCACCACCCCACCACCCTACCACCATACCACCCGACCACCCGACCACCAACCACCAACCACCCTACCATCATACCACCCCACAACCCCACCACCACCACCCCTTACTCCACCACACCTCTCTACCGCCCAACCATCGTACCACCCCACCACAAGGCTACCACACTAACACACTACCACACCACCTCAGCATCACACCATCACACCACCACACCATCACACCACACCACCACCATCCCACCACCACCCCATCACACCCCACCACCCTACCACCATACCACCCCACCACCCCACCACCAACCACCAACCACCCTACCATCATACCACCCCACAACCCCACCACCACAACCGCATACTCCACCACACCTCTCTTCCACCCAACCACCGTACCGCCCCACCACCTCACCACAACACTACCACACTAACACACTACCACACTAACACACTACCACACCACCACACCATTGCATCATCACATCATCACACCATCACACCATCACACCATCACACCACTACCACCACACCATCACACCACTACCACCACCCGACCACCCCACCATCACACCACACACCCACCCCACCACCACACCACCACCACCACACCACCACCCCCACACCACCACCACCACACACACCAACACCACACCACCACCATCCCACCACCCTACTATCATCCCACCACACCACCACACCACCACACCACCACACCACCACCCCATCACACAGCTACCCCACCATCTCAACCATCCCCCCGACCCCCCCCCCCCACACTACCACCATCCACCCCCACCTCACCCCCACCCACCACGCGACCATCACCGCCCCACATCACCACACCACCTCACCACCCCATCCCCGTCCCGGTGCCACCTCCTTCGGTCTGGTGATGCATTGTGGTCGGTGACCGTTGCAATGTGGTGTGTGTTACCCCTTTCTCACGAACCACGTGATCAGAGGTGGCGAGAGGTCACCCGAGTTGCCGAGAAAGCTGGTAGAGGGCTGATGGGGGCACGGTGGTGGTGGAGGTGATGGTGGTGGTGGTGGTGATGGTGGGTTTGTTGGTTGTTGGAGTTTTACGTCCTGGCAAAATCTAAGGTCATATCAGGATAGGTAATGACTTGTGACATTGCGCACTCATGGCAACTTTATAGTGCTGCACCACTGGGAGACCAGGCTGCCAGTACCATGACCAGATATCTCACCCAGTCAACATTATCCTGACACCGAGCCAACCAGTCCTTGCCTTCTACTAATAATGCAGTGTGCCTGGCTAGGAAGCGACAATTATCAATTTTGTAAGTCATTGGTTTGACTCCACCAGGAATTGAACTCCCGACCTTCCACATGGTAGGCCTGCGCTCTATCGATTCAGCCACCGCGTCCGGGGGGTAGGGAGGAGGGGAGGGAGGAGGGGAGTGAGGGGGTGGGGGGAGTGGGAGGATTGGGTTGGGTGGGTGGGTGGGAGGGTGGGTAGGAGGGAGGGTTAGGTCCTTCCCGATGATGGATGTGTAGTAGTTCCTGCCGTGTCCCCCAGGTGGGGCGAGCGCCACAGCGGACAATTGCTGCTTGAGGTAGGAGGGAGAAAAGGAGGGAGGAACAAACGCTTCCAACAATGGCTGGGTCACGGGAAACGCTGTGTGGCACGTGGTAGGCCACCTGGTGTCACATGACCCACGTCTCACACTAAAGCCCGCGTGACAACTAGCGACTTTACCTTTCAGTCGGTCACGATTTGGAATCGGCGATCGGAGGGAATGGAGGCCGGGGAGGGGGGAGTATCACGAAACCAAACAGTCAGTTGTGTTGATATTAGGGAATGGTCTCGCGGTAATCTCTGGTTGAATTGTCTTGGGGTACCCTCATTTGAATGGTCTGGCGGCAGACCTCTCCTCCGACCCCCGATTGAATAGTTTCGTGGAACCTCCGATAAGATGATCTCATGGTACATACGATTTTAAGACCGCTTCACACTTAGCGATAACTTGACTTGAATTTTTTTATATTTTTGGTCCATTAGTTGTTTAAGCAGGGGAAAGTTCAGTCATAGACGACTGGTCTTCCTCATTCCACTGCTGGTCGATAGAGAGCCCGAGCATATACTTTTACCGACCCAAGGGATTTTTAACCTCCCACACCACATAGACATGGTATGAGAGCAACTGGCCTTTGATGACGCTGTACGTTATACACAGCGGTGGAAATCCAAATTGGCAGAGGTTTGGGGGGCATAGGGAATCGAACCACCGACCTTCACATTAGGAGTCTGACCTAGAAAAAAGTCAGACACTCTAACCACTCCGCCACAGAGAGCACCACTGAATGGTTTCGTGGAACCTCCGATAATATGATCTCATGGTACATACGATTTTAAGACCGCTTCACATTCAGCGATAACTTGACTTGAATTACTTTGAACGGAGATCGCGAATCCTGATGTTCTAAGCTAACTGCAAAAGAAAGGGAAAATAAGGAAGATAAATTAGTCTTGTTTTATCGCCATTATGGAATTCAACACAAATTGTCAGACAGTGTTATGCGAGCATAATGTACTAATTTGATATTAGGATTCTGACTTGACGAGTGAAGATCACTCACATATTACTGGGTAGTGTTGGTTATTGTGAAAAGTATATTTTACAACTTTTATTGGATATTTTTCTGATATAATATATTCTCATGTAAATGAGCATTAGCAACCACCAGCATTATCGTTGTTGTATCATTCATTATGCTTCATAATTCAATATCTTTTATTTTAAGTCATAGATAAGGGCATTTTTTATTTTCATCACTTGTTCTTTGAAAATCTGGTAATGACATTCCATGCTACAGATTTGGTGTTTATAACCTATGACTGGTTCAATAATGTCGAACAATCTGATGGTTTTGAATATCAGTCAGATTATTTTAGATTGATCAGCATAATTCAGACACAGGACACGAAGTAGTATAAAGTGGTAGTTTATTATTCTTTCTGATGGATGGTATTCTTAGTTGCAATTTGAGTAAAGTTTGGGGTAGATGTTATTCTTGTACCATGCGCGCTCAGCCTTCCGCATGTCAGATGGGTGGGTGGGACGGCTAGAAAAGACAGCAAAGCTCCAGTGGCCACACGGCAGGTTCGGGCGCACTGATCAGTGTGAGCTGCTCAGGCTCCGCCGCTGGCGAGTACGGGCAGGATCCACCAGGCGGCAGGGCAGTGCGGTAGTAAGTCTCTTTGGATATAGGTGGCGCCAGGGTCGTCCATAGAGTTCAAGGCTGAGGGAGTTCGGTCGCGCGTCTCGAATTACCCATGTTGCCGCCACAACATGCACAATCTACGTTACTTTCATTTGAAGTACATCTTATTTAAAAGTGTCAACTTTGGATTTATTTGAGGAGAAAACATGCAAGGTTAATTTAGGCATGCGGATCAAAATGCTGAGCCTTCTAGCCTTCATCAGTGCGATTGAGTTAGTATTGCTTTTTTTAATTGCAATAAATGTTTAATAAGTGCACCAGTATCTAAGTGTGCTGTCCAGGATCAAATCTAGATAAATGTTAATAGATGTTGTGTGAAAAAGGTATTAGATTGGATACTGAGTATAAACCCTCCCTCTGGTGGCAGTGGCAAGAACCAATGTTACCTTATACCGTATAACCCCGTTAAACCAAACTTGAAGGGACCCTAGAAATTTGTTTGGATTAACCGATCATTGGTTTAACCGAGCTCTGACTTTGACTTGGCTTTGGCAAAAATGGGGGTGCATTATGAATGTACAATGTATATGGACACTATGATTATTGTTTTTTTATGTATATAGAGTTTAACCCCATTAAACCAACCTCGGTTAAATCAAACGATCGGTTAATCCAAATTTTTCGCGACCTGGCTACTACCATTTATCATATAAAAAAGTCTCAGATGACCTTAAAACCAGATGAAAGTTCGGTTTAACTGTACAATTTTGTTTGAATTAGCCGACACTTTGGATTAACCGACTTTGGTTTAACCAACCTTTTTATATGAGAAATGGGAGTATTTTGCCGGGCCCCGAAACAAGTTTGGATTGACCGATCGCTTGGTTTAACCGAGCTTGGTTTAACGGGGTTGTACTGTAGTTATAAACGATTTCCACCACCAATCCGCATTCTGATGGGAGAGACAAAAAGTTTATGTCGTAGATAGTGGTTCACTGCATTCTTTGCGGAAAAGGTTTATAATCCAACCCTGTCAAAAATATACCTCCTCTGGTTTACTCTCCTATAGTGTGTAGGAAAGAATTGGAGCTGCCACCTGGCGTGTTTACAGACCAGAAGTAGGGTGCGAGTCCTGCTATATCATATTTTTCACAATAATTCCAATACTTTAAGCTCATTTTGTACCCACCTACAGGTAGTTCCATACGACCAAACTCGATCGGAACCAAATTTTGTAAGTTCGACCTCATGGCGATTTTATAGTCCTGCACCGTTATATGCACTTAGCCATATTGAGCATAATAAACAATCACTAAAAGAATTATTGAAAAAAAAAATTAAAGCCATAGGCCTACACCAGGCATAGAAGTCACAAATATCAATGCTGTAAGTCTTCGGTTTGACTCTGTTTCGAATCGAACCCCCGACCTGTGGCACGGGAAGCGCATGCCGTACTGACTCAGCTATCCAGCCCACTGATGCCTTTAAGTTTAAGTGAGCTCGTCAGGGTTACACTGAGCGCAGCTGACACAAATTTGGAAAATTGTTACCACATTAAATAAACAGCAATGAGCCCCCCACCCCCCCTACCCCCCCCCCCCCTCAAGGTGAAAACAAGCACCGGAAGTGGATAGTTGTTCCGGGAGAGGGGTTTGCGCATGTTCAGACATTGCACCGAACCACCGCCATTGTACCTACTCGCAACTCGATTGACGCATCCTACCAACAATTCGCCGAGGTTTCCCGTCAATATAGCTCAGGGTTGTTTTTGTTATTGATTGCTTTTTCTAGAAGATGTACCGAGCTGCACCTGTACTATGTGCACGGTGTGGGGAGGGGAGGAGGAGTTCACGAGCTAACAGAGATGTGCCACGCACAGTGTAGAGGTCGGGGAGAGGGAGAGGGAGGGATGGAGGGGAGAGAGGGGGAGGGAGAGGGGGGGGAGGGGTTATTCAATACAAAGGCAACCTTCCGAGAGAGATCCGGACTCTAAATTCAAAGATACAGAAAGAGAGAAATTGCTAAGTGCACTCAGTGATCCTTCTTATTCACACTATTCACGCCGTGGCCATGTTGAAACCAGACCGAGGCCACTTACGCGTCTGCGAGGTGCCACTGTATGAAAAGTAATGTGAATACTTTTTCGTTGATCAATACCTCTCGAAATCACTCAAATTTGAGGGTATTCATTTTTTAAACTACCATATTCATCTTTGCATACCTGTTTTCTATCTATTGGCCAATTTGCACAAAAGGTTGGGGGACCCTTGCATGGTGATTTTCTCATTCTTTAACTACAATGTGACTGTCAACTTCAAGTCTGCATAGTTATCGTGGTATCATGTATTGCAGCACTGTCAGCATAGTTATCTGTGCAACACGGTTAAACAACTAGTCTTAGTAATTACAAATTAATAAAAGCTTTAAAAGGGTCAAGATATATTCTTTAAATATATATATATATATTAAGAAGCTTATGCAATTTTGAAATTAAGAAAAGATTGGCAGCCAAGGTGAGCGACTTTGTTGACATTGCTTACTGAAATGCATCTAATCATCACTCAGTCTTCATGAAAATTGACCCATAAATAGAAAAAATGTATGCAAAAATGAATATGATAGTTTCAAAAGTGAATATCTTCAAATTGTACTCCTTAAATTCTGTAATAGTTCATACACATTGCCACACAGCAGTGTCTTATGGCAATTTCCAATACCCGATGCAAAATCAGCCTCGTTCTGATGACGAATTAGGTCATGCGTGAATAGTGTGAATAGCATCAGGTACACTGTGTAGAAGTGACAGATGGCACCCTGATGTAGTAACTGTTCTATCATGATGCTTCCACCGTGTATTCCACACAAGTACCGACTGAGTATCGATACATGAGTCTGGAGAATGTGTATTATAATGTATTATAATAATATAAAGGAACGGAGCGAAAGCCATTGTTAATTATATTATCATATATATTGTTTATTATACGATCGATTGTATGTATTCGGAGTCACGTGCCCACCTTAGTACGGGATGCGCAAATGGGGCGCCAACTGTAATGTAAATCATTGTCACTTCAGTTACAACTTTTTCTTTTTGAGGTAGGGCATATATAGTTCCAGCCAGAGAACTAATAAAGAACTCAGCCCAACTCTGTGTTTGTCTAACCGTATTGCATAGTGGGTTTATAGCAAGTGTATGTTATAAGTCAGCGCTATCTTTGGGACGGAAGACCAGTGTTGAGGGGGCTGATCTATCTCTTTTATTCATCGAATAAAATTAGTTTATGGTGAACAGCTAAATGTCAAGTATGTGAGGAGGTTGTAGCAAACTGGTGGTAACATTTTGTAGAGAAATGATGGAGAACTAACTGTCAAGTAGTGTAGATGATTGATATACATTAAACTGTCAAATAGAGTAGAGAAATAATTGACAGCTAACTGTCAAGTATCTGAGGAGGTTGTAGAAAACTGGTGGTAACATTTTGTAGAGAAATGATGGAGAACTAACTGTCAAGTAGTGTAGATGATTGATATACATTAAACTGTCAAATAGAGTAGAGAAATAATTGACAGCTAACTGTCAAGTATCTGAGGAGGGTATAGTCAATTGGTGCTCACATTTTATAGAGGAATTATGGATCATTAATTGTCAAGTAATGGGGAAGATTAATAGGCAGCAAGCTGTCAAATAGTATAACGAAATCATTGACAGCTTTCGGTAAAGTAGCCCATAGACAGTTAATGGGAGGTAAGATTGCTGGTTAAATAATAGGTAAATAGCATAGGAAGATTGAGAGATGTGGAGGCGACTAAGTCGTGTAGGGAGACCAGTGGGGATAAGGAACATCAAGTAGTCTACACAAATGGGGGTATAAAGTCAGGCATGAGAGAAATTTAATAAACAAATAACTGTTAAATACCGTAGTGAGTTGATCGACAATTAACTGTCAAACATCATACGATGATTATAGAGAGATATAAGGGGGGGATGACTACTGTCAAATAGCATAGCATAATGAATTCACCAACAATTAACTGTCAAATAACATATGATAAGAGATAGGAGGATACATTGACTAACTGTCAAATAGCATAGTGAATTGTTCGATAATTGCTGTCAAATAGCACAGGATGAGTATAGAGAGATATGAGGGAAGTGTGAGTAACTGTCAAATAATATAGTGACTTGATCGACAAGTATACTGTCAAATATCATAGGGTGGTCATAGAGAGACAGGAGAGAGTGATGAACACCTGCCAAATAGTGTAGTGAGTTGATCGACAATTAACTGTTAAATAGAAAGAATTGCTATAGAAAGATAAAAGGGAAGTATGACTAACTGTCAAATAGCATAGTGACTTAATCGACAATTAACTGTCAACAATCGCAGGATAATTATGGGGAGACACGAAACGCGCAAATTGACAGTCAAACATCGATGTCAGTATGACAAAACTACCAAGCACCATCGAGATATGGTGACATAGTTCCAGTCGCTCACAACTATTTCGGGAAAGCAAGAGTGACTAACTCCGACTATAGTATAGGAATATGGATGTCTGGCCACTGGCTACCACACTTAATGCCGGGTCTATTTGTATCTGCCCAATAGTCCTACGTAACGCTGCAATGTATTGCTTGCTGCAAGCTATATGGCATATATTTGGTTCCCATCGGATTGCCGATCGATTTGGCGGGCTTCGGTTTCATAAATAACTGCACACCCCTCCACTATCCCCACCCCGACCTTCGAAACTTACTTTAGAGATTCAGAACTCGCACACAATTGTCTTGTTGGTATAGTGTGCAGGAATGAATTCACAGGGTGTGTGTGTGTGGTAAATTATATTTATATTTGATTAAAATAGAGATTGTTAATCCAGCGCTATAGCATTGGTTCTGCAGCACGTTTTGTTACATTCATATATATATAATATATATATATGAATATATATATATATGTATATGTATATATATATATATATCTCTACTATAACCAGAACTCTACTACGATGAAAAGAAATTATAGTGACCTGACTCGGAAGATATGTACAGATATATATATAATGGAATCTACTATAAACAAAACTTTACTACACTCTTTTTTTGTTTGTTTGGATTTTACATCCTAGCAATATCTAAGAGCATATCAATGTGGGTACCGACTTCTGGTCATGGTGACTTCATAGTGCTGCCACACTGGGAGAGGAGGACACTGGCGCCATGACCTGATATCCCACTCAGTCACATTATCCTGATACTGAGCTGACCAGTCCTTAGCCTATCCTAGGAATGCCAAGCACCAGGCTAGGAAGTGACAAGTATCAATTTTGTAAGTCATTGGTTTGACTCGACCAGGATTTGAATTCCCGACCTTCCGTATGAGAAGTCTACGCTCTGCCGATTCGAATCCCGCTTCCGGTTTGACATTACACGACTCCGCAGAAATTGGGCGATAAAAGGCCAGATATTTTACGTGCACTGCATCATCGGCGGGGGTAGTTTTAAAGTATTACCCAGGGTAAATATGAAGCTAAAATGTTAATAAAGTTGAATATAGTTTAAATCATGCTTGTCTGGGAAAATTAATTAGATTGTTGTTTTCATCATAAAATACTAATAATTCTTTTTACTCACACGATATGTGATTATAACATTAGATAAGTACCCTATATATACTGGATGCAGATGCCAAATAAGTAGAGTGCAGGCTTTCCATGCGGAAGGTCGAGAGTTTGTAATCCGGCTGAATCAAACCAATGACTTACAAAATTTATACTTGTAGCTACATAGCCTTGCATTTGGAATTACTAGGATAGGGCAAGGACTGTTAAGCTCCATATCAGGATAATGTGACTAAGTGGGAAAATTGTGTCAAGGTGCCCATGACCCGGAATCCCAGTGGGCCAGCACTATAAAGTCACCATAAGGTGTACTGTCACAAGTCGGTATCCATCCTGATATGACCTTAGATGTTGCTAGGATGATCTTAGATATTGCTAAAACCCCAGCAAACAAACCGTCCTTGCCATGACTCACGAAGCAATGCTTATGAGAATTGCAAAAGGAATAGACTCCATTGTGATGGGGAGGAGTACTAGGAAATCACATACAGATTGCCACATTGCCTCGGCGAACTGATAGTAAACAATAACAGTGCCGCTATCTCCGGGTCCCTTCTCATCTCTGGATAATATCTCCGATCGCCGCTAGGGGTTTGTTGTTCTTTGGCGAGACTCAGTTGACCAAGAGTCACACACGCCATAGTTGTTGTGTAGGAGACTGTAGTACACTATGCAGTAATACTTTGGAGTTGTGTTATTCTACTTCATTCAATGTGTTAAATGTGTATACTCCATTGGTTTAATAGGGTTGTTTTTTTTGCCATATTCTTTAAGCGGCTGTCACACCTCGCCGGATCGAGCAACGGACAGAATTGTCTAACCCAGTCGTGATAAGTATCAAAATGTATTAAAATGTGTCAAAATGTTGCGATATAGGGTCAATGACCGCTGGTCGAATGTATATGAAACGGACATGAAACGGACATGAAACGGACATGAAACGGACATGAAACAGACATTAAATGGACATGAAACAGACATGAACGGATAGCCAATGGATGAAACTAACTCAAACCGGACAAAAACCATAGATGTCAATCTGGCGGCATCCGTTCCTAGTTGTGTGCATGTTCACAACTTGTACGGACACAAACCAGACATTGTTCGTTTTCTGTCCGTTTCCCCCAATCCGGTGAGGCGTGACAGGGCCTTGAGATATATTGTGTATCTTGGCCGTTATAAACTATTCTAAAAAGAAATCTTCTTAACGACCTCCCCCCCCCCCGAGCACAAAAAGTAGACATCGGTTATTGGGGGTCATACAGCTGTTTAAGCATATCCGATTAAAACATTACAAGTTTCTATAAGTGTTTTTTTTTTTAAACATAATTTATTTGGGTCAAGGTTTATAGTAAATGGCGAAGTTTGAAGACAGTTGGAGTGAAGGTAATCCTGGAATGCAGTGTTTATCTACATCACCATAAAGTTGGGAAATGGGACGGAATCCAAAATAACCAAGATGACTGCAACAAAAAGGTCTCAATTTTACTTTTATAGTCTATTAATTTACATGATTGCATAAATGATTCACCCCAAGCATCGTGCGTTATGACAGATAAGTATTTGAACGGTGACACTGACTGCATCGATGAACTTGATAGTGGCAAGTCAAGACTTCGGCACAGTTGAGTTAGAGCTGAAGTGTTTATTGCTAAAGTTATATATAACTCCTCACTGACCCTGCTGTCTCAGTTCTTCCATGCATTTTCCCAAAGCCCTTCCCTTCTTCCCTATTCTGCCCCTAAGTGCTTAACCAATATTCTTTGACCGAACAGCAAAACTGATCAAACTGGCCAATTTTCAGCCCCATGTTTTTTCTTTGTAGTGTACCTGCCTCTTACAGTCCTCCTAAAGCTCATGAATTAAAAATAATAGATCCCTGACCGTACCCTAATACCAAATATAGTCAATCCAACAAAATAGTGCTCTACTGATTTCTATGCAAACCGGCACTCATCTTCTTTGTTTTGCCAACCCAGACCCTTCCGGAAGTACAAGTCACGTGACAGTGACGTAGCTGGTCAGTGCGTCTATAGGCAGAGCAGCTATGTGCTGGCCCTGTGCATGCAGAGGCCAGGCCAGGCAGAGTGAGCATGCGCAGAGGGACACTTCCCAGCCAGTGACAGCAGAGAGACAGACAGGCGTACACAGGCCCCTGTGGGACAGAGGTCAGGGGTCAGTGGTCAGCTTGCACACAAGGGGTCTCTACTCCAAGCATCACGCTGGTCTAGTTATAGTCCAGCGTCTGTCTCAACTCTTGTCTAAATTGTAAGCAATCCAAGTTTTTTCTTTCTTCTTGGTTTTACATTGTAATGACATCTCCGGTCAAGTCAGGTTGGGTGTTGAGCTCTGCTGGTGTGCACTGATGGATGCTTAATATAGCGGCTGCTTCCAATGAAAACTGTGCTAGCCCACTCAGTAACATTACCTTGAACCTTAGCCAATCATATGGTGAGCAACTGTAACGTAGTGAGCAACTGTTATATAGTGAGCAGTTGTCACTCCAGTGAGCATCTGTCACCTAGTGAGCAGCTATCACATAGATAGCAGCTCTCACACAGCGAGTAGCTGACACACAGAGAGCAGCTGTCATAGGGAGCAGCTGTCACCTAGTGAGCAGATGTCACCTAGTGAGCCGCTGTCACATAGTGAGCAGCTGTCACATAGGGAGCAGATGTCACATAGTTAGCAGATGTCACATAGTGAGCAGCTGTCACATAGTAAGCAGCTGTCACATAGTTAGCAGGTGTCACATAGTGAACAGATGTAATATAGTGAGCAACGGTCAGATCGTGAGCAGCTGTCATATAGGGAGTATCTGTCACATAGTGAGGTCATATAGTGAGCAGCTGTATCATAGTGAACAACTGTCACATAGTGAGAAACTGTCACATAATGATCAACTGTCACATAATCTGCAACTGTCACATAGTGAGGTCATATAGTGAGCAACTGTCACATAGTGAGCAACTGTCACATAATGATCAACTGTCACATAATTAGCAACTGTCACATAATTAGCAACTGCCACACAGTGAGCAGCTGTCAAATAGTGAACAGCTGTCACATACTCACTACCTCTCACGTCCTGATCACCTGTCACTAATCTTAGTAATAGCTATTCTATTGTGACTAGGCCATATCCTCAATCATCCTCCATTGTTTCCATCGTTGCATTGTGGGTGATTCGGCATGAATGACAATGCGTCCTTTTCAATTTCCCGACGCACCCTGGGCTCATCTGCAGTTCATCCCTCCACCCATCTGATTGGCCTGCAAAAATGTCAACCCTTCTATATCATCGCCCACACCCCATTGTCCCACTCTCATTCTCCGGCTAGCTGGTGACGCGCACAATTTCTGTCCACCCGCCATACTATTGGTAATACTGATTTCCTGGACTCTACCATATTGACTCAATGAATAGAGACTTTTTACCTGCACTATCCCGCTTTGTCATTCGTTAGCTGATTCATGGCCGTGTTCAGTGCTGCGTCTCTGCACAGTGACTTACTTCTTATACTTACTCTAATTCAACCCCGCCATAAAGGACTGTACTCCACTGTGGAGGCCTCATCATGGTGAGCAACTGTCGCATAGTGAGTGACCATGTGACAGCCGCCGATCAGGTGACAGTGTCTCCTTATGTGGCATAGGCTCTCTAGGTGGCAATAGTTCACCATATTACTGCAATTCACCATCTAACAGCAGACCACTGGGTGACAGTGGCTCGCTATGTAATAACGACTCACCATCTTAGTATACTTACAGCTGTTCACCGTGTGACAGCAGCTCATCATGTGATAGTGGTCCATTGGGTGACAGTGGCTCGCTATGTGACAGCTGTTTATCATGTGACAGTTGCTCCCCATGTGACAGCAGTTCACTGGGTGTATGTGGCTCCCTATGTGACAGCTGCTCAACATGTGACAGAGGTCTGCTGGGTGATATTGGTTTCCTATGTAACAGCTGCTCACCATGTGACAGCGGTCCACTGAGTGAGAATAGTTCCCTATGTAACAGTTGGTCACCATGTGACAGCCGCTCACTGGGTCCACTGGGTGACCGTGGCTCCCTATGTGACAGCTGATCACCATGTGATAGCAGTCCACTGGGTGAGAATGGCTCCCTATGTGACAGCTGATCACCATGTGACAGCAGTCCACTGGGTCACCATGGCTCCCTATGTGACAGCTGTTCACTATGTGACAGCTGCCCACAATGTGACAGCGGTCCACTGGGTCACTATGGCTCCCTATGTGACAGCTGTTCACCATGTCACAGCGGTCCACTGAATGACAGTGGTTCCCTACGTGATAGGTGCTCACCATGTGACAGTGGTTCCCTATGTGACAGTGGCTCCCTACGTGACAGCTGTTCACCATGTGACAGCGGTCCACCAAGTGATAGCTGCTCACTGTGCCCACATTCTCACAATATGTAGTATCAATGTTCAGAGGTAGAGAAACATGAACCCATTTTATGGTGGTGTCTCTCCCGCCCCATTCCTTGAATCTCCACACCATCGCCCGGTTTCCTTACTCCCTCCCCCCGCTCGCTCTAACCCCCTCCCCAACCCATCTCCGGTTTCTGTCGCAATGAGTCACGCCGTATAATTTTATGCAAAATGACAAATCAAGTTCACAGATGAGCATCTAACGTCCCCCTGACGTTACACGGCGAATTGGTTTGAAATGACTTTGATCGGGGATCTGGAATCGTCTTTTTTACGTTCTAAAGGCCCTGTCACACTACGACGTAACGACGTCAATGTAGGGAGAACGTGAAGAACGTTGAACTTCTTGGCGTAGTATGCAAATTTGGGCACTAGTTGAATGTGGATACAGCATAGTGGACGAGAGCGTAACGTCGGTAAAGCGTAGTGATACCGTCATTCAACGAGAGAGGTCAACATCATTACGCTCACGGAACGTTATGAACGTTATTCCATCGCCAGAAGAACGTTACATGACGTTGCATACATCATGAGACGGTGGTGAAACATTGAACATACGTTGACATTCTCCTGACGTTCTCCTGATGTCCTCCTGACGTTCTCCTGACGTTCTCCTGATGTCCTCCTGAGGTTCCCTTTACGCCGTGTGGGCATTTCCACCCGGTTTAATGTGGGTCAACATAGTGGAACGTAGTTGAACGTAGTGAGCAGCGTTTGACTAACATCCGTTTAACGTCATTGACGTTCGCTGAATGTGAACAGAACGTACGGCGAATGTAAACCCTTACGTTCCAGCTATGTCGAAAGTTTTGAACATGTCCAAAACCTTGACGTAACTCGACGTAACACAACATAATGTGACGTAATGTGATGTAGCTCGACGTCAGTCTAACGTCATTCTGACATCATCATAACGTAATCCAACGTATGACAACGTAATGAGGAAAAATCACCACGTCAGGCTTACATTGGCTCGTTATGTCGTAGTGTGACAGGGGTATAAAACGTTTTGTGTAATGGATTCAAGCTGGCTAATGGGAAGGGCTAGTTGGTATGGTGTCCGCTTCTCGTACGTGGGATCAATCGCCTCCCAAGTCCAACTCATCATCATCATCATCATGCTGTCGGTCGCGATGCGACAAAGACTGCTTTCATTACTTGACTGCCGCTCTCCATTTCACATTTCATGAAAGCTGCCTGCAAAAGTGTTGAAGTGCTGCTGGGTTTTGCAAGTTACTAGCGGCACTCTCTCGGGGAGTAAATAGAGGTTTCACACAGGCAAGAACATGTCCAGACAGGCGCAAAACTATTTGTCCCTGCAGTGGCTGGTCAGGAGATGTTGGGAGTTTCATACATCAACCGCCCTTAATGCTGCCACAGTGTCATGGTTTTCTGTTTAGGGTTTGCTCCCTTAGCCTTTGGTTCTGTCAAGAACCTGTACCACAAGGCAGTGGTTTACAACTCTGCAGGGCAGGGGTGTCAAACTCCCTGAGGTATTGCAATACCTGCAATACCTGCAATACCTGCATACCCTATGGCTTTACTAAACTTTTGAATGTCGCTAATTAGCCTAGACAGAACTATAAAGTCACCTTCATTACATACTGTCAGAAATCGGTATGCGTCCTGATGTGATGTTAGATGTAAAATCCCACTAAGCCTAACTAAACCAACCTGCAATAGGATATTGAGGTTTGAGTGCTTGGAGACATACAGGTGCAGGGTAGGTTTGTTTGTGTGTTTGTTTGTTGTTCTACATCCTAGCAACATCTAAGATCATATCAGGATGGGTACTGACTTGTGACAGTGTGTACGAATGCACCTTTATAGTGCCGCATCACTGGGAAATCAGGCCACCGGGACCATGACCTAATATCCCATTCAGTCACATTATCGTGACACTGAACTAACCAGTCCTTGCCCTATCCTATTAATGCCGAGCGCCAAGCTAGGAAGCGACAAGTATCAATTTTTAAGTCATTGGTTTGACTCGACTAGAAACTAAACTCTCGAACTCCCCATCTCCCGCACGTGAGCCCCGTGCTCTACCTATTCAGCCACCGCGCCCGGTGCAGGGTAGAGGAGTTCGGGGAATGGGTTTATGAGGGTGGGAGTTTGGGTGTCTGTGTAATGCATGGTGTGTTTGTTGTTGTTGTTTTACCCTCCTAGCAACATCTAAGGTCATATCAGGACGGGGTAATGCATGGTAACGACGCAATCGTTCCATCGTTTGGTCACGTGTTTAAGTATGCCCTGATGACGTCATGGGGTGCGTGTGGTCGCACAATGCCAATAGTAAACCAGTTTCTCCCTAGTACACGGTATGAGGTTATTGGGGTATAGGAGGTGTGGGGTGTGGGGATATGGGTGTGGTGGATGGGTGGTGGGGGTATGGTGTGTGGTGTGTGGTTTCCATGGTGCGGAGAAGGGAGGGAGGACAGGAATCTGACCAGTTCCCAACCACATGAATTTATACGGTCTGAATGTTCCCCATTCCTCATCTAAGATATCAAGTCAAATATTGTGTATTGTGCGACAACCTTTGAGGTTTGCTAGGGGTTGGAACCAAATCGCCTCACAGCTGTAGGGTAGTCCAATATACCTATTTCATATGATGTCAGCATAGATATTTAGGTCAGTGTGCGCACAGCTTGGCTGCAGGACAACACTGCAAACCTAATGGCAGTGAGCAATCTTCATACAGAAAAAGTGAAATATCTCTAAAACCGCACAACTTAGAAACAAACAGCTTAGCACACAAACAGATCAAATGTTTAATAAACAGATTATACTAAATTTATATGCAGTCTTCTGCATTTTTATTAATTTTGAATAAAACTGACATTTTGCACTGTGCGTACCAGCAAACTCAATGGCCGTGAGCAATCTTCGTACAGAAAAAGTGAAATATCTCTAAAACCACACCACTTAGAAACAAACCACTTGGCACACAACCAGATGAATTGTTTACCGAACAGATTATACTAAACTTATGTGCTTAGTTTTCTGCATTTCTATTAATTTTAAATAAAACTGACGTTTTGCACTGCGCGTACCAGCAAACTCAATGCATTGTCAATGGCCATGAGCAATCTTCATACAGAAATACTGAAATATCTCTAAAACCTCACAACTTAGAAACAAACTGCTTGGTATACAAACAGATCAAATGTTTAAAAAACAGATTGTATTAGATTCATATGCTTAGTCTTCTGCATTTCTATTAATTTTGAATAAAACTGACCTTTTGCACTGAGCGGTTTGGCAAACTCAATGGCAGTGTGGCTTGGTTCTGCAGCCAAGGTGCGTGCGCATACACGATGTTTATATACATTGATAGGGATCTATTGACCTTGGTACGGCTGAGTGTGTCGGTGTGTAAAATTTTCCGATATATGAGATATGGGATATGGAGAGCTATACTATAATAAATTGCAACTTGTCTATAAAATGGTAAATAGTATGTAAGACCAAAGGCATATAAGGTATATGTGGAGTTGGTGCTCTATTACTAATTAAAGATAGAAATTGTGTATTAATATAGATAGAGAGAGAGGGTCACTTCTTGACCTGAGAGAGGGTCACTTCTTGACATGTGAGACAGTCTTTGGGAAGTGTCCTCACATACCCCCTCCCCTCCAAGTGTTATTTATGGATCACTGCACAGCAGACACAACATGGCACTGTAGCCAGATCTAACCATGCCTTGGTTACAAGGATATTGAACCCTCATTGGTGGATAGAGGAATGCCTGTTAGTGATTGGAAGACTGCATCATGTGATCACCACCATCTTGGATTCTAAAAGCTATATATATAATAAACTAAGCAAGTTCCTTCTGCACACTCTATATCTTGCCTTCCTTCTCTATACTTGCCTGTAGTGATTTCCTATTTAACCTGCCTACACAACCACAGCTGCCGGCCGTCGACTTTACAGGTGGGTGTGTGGGTGAGTGGTTGGGCAGAGTATATGGGTGGGCGGGCGCGTGTGTGTGCCTGAGATGAGTGTGTGAGTGGGCGGGTGATTGCGTGCGTGTGCGTGAGTGGGCAGGTGAGAGGTGAGTGTGTATGTGTGGGTGGGTGGGCGGGTAGGTGGGTGTGTATGGGTGGGTAGGTGTGTGTGGGTGGGTAGGTGTGGGTGGTGGGGTCAGCCCTACTTTAGGCTTAACAGATACAGTGTTTGGGAAAGGTCAGGCGATTCGGTAAAGTCCGAGTGATTTGATTCTCGTGTTGGCCAACTTCTGTGGAAATTAGACCTAATGTTCTCTTGACCATTAAGGAAAAGTTTATTTGTTGTGGGTTGACATCCTAGTCAAATCCAAGGTCATATCAGGACTGGTAGCGATTTGTCACCGCGCGCACTCATGTCAGTTTTGATAGTGGTGCCTTACTAGCAGTATCCTAATCAGTCATATTATTATCCTGATACCAAGCAGTCTAGTCATTGCCCTGTTTTAATAATGCCGAACGCCAAGCTAGGTAGCAACAAATACTAATGCTGTAGGTCATTGGTTTGACTTCGATGGGGTTTGAACCCAGAACCTCGCACAGAGGAAGCCAACCAGCGCTCTTACCGATTTAGTCACCACATCAGGCCCCTTGAGCAGACATGCACCTTTGTCAAATAGTCCACTAAAGATGGGATAATAAGCCGGGATTGTCAGGATAAAAAGACCTAATGTATTAAATAATATTGTTATATTGTGTTATTCTTGTATAAATGAGTTGGCCGTCCGCTTTCCGAGTAGCAAGTCGTAGGATTTGAATCCATGGGGTTCAAACCCTGGCCAGGTTAATCCAACGACATTAAAAGTGTATACATGATGTAGGTCATTGGTTTGACTTCGATGGGGTTTGAACCCAGGACCTCGCACAGAGGAAGCCAACCATCGCTCTTACCGATTTAGTCACCACATCAGCCCCCTTGAGTAGACATGCACCTTTGTCAAATAGTCCACTAAATATGGGATAATAAGCCGGCATTGTCAGGATAGAAAGACCTAATGTATTAAATAATATTGTTATATTGTGTTATTCTTGTATAAATGAGTTGGCCGTCCGCTTTCCGAGTAGCAAGTCGTAGGATTTGAATCCATGGGGTTCAAACCCTGGCCAGGTTAAACCAACGACATTAAAAGTGTATACATGTTGCTGCCTATCTGGCGCTCAGCATTACTAGGATAGGACAAGGAGCAGTGGAATGAGGAAGACCAATTGGCTACCACTGAAATGGCCCTTGCTTAATCGACGAATGTATTTTTTTATTGTGAATAAAGGGTATAAAAGATTGTTATAACTTAGTATAAGGAATCAACGTTAAATGAGGTAGTGTTAAGCGGAGCATACCTGTATATGTAGGAAGGCATAAAGTGATGTTTACATGGGTTCTCCTTTTCTCTTCTATACTTCAATTGATAGATACTATATCAGAACAACAGATTAAATAAGCAGATATATTGTTTACTATTGAATTATGTATACTACATGTGGTATGCAGGTATTGCAGGTATTGCAATACCTCACCGAGTTTGATGGCCCTGCCCTGCAGCGTTGTAACCCACTGCCTTGTGGTACAGGTTCTTGACAGAACCGAAGGCTAAGGGAGCAAACCCTAAACAGAAAACCATGTCACTGTGGCAGCATCAAGGGTGGTTGATGTATGGAACTCCCAACATCTCCTGACCAGCCACTGCAGGGACAAATAGTTTTGCACCTGTCTGGACATGTTCTTGTCGGAGTGAAACCTCTATTTGCTCCCCGAGAGAGTGCCGCTGGTAACTTGCAAAAGCCAGCAGCACTTCAACACTTTTGCAGGCAGCTTTCATGATGATGATGATGTATACTACATGAATATACAGGAATTATACTTATTGATATTGCCTTGGGTTTAGTCTAACATCAGCCACGGCATACATAATTCTAACATGGTTATGGTTGACACATTTTCGGTAGAGGATGCCACACAGTGACTTACTATCCACATTAGTTCATACCACTGCCACCAGGCGGCGCATTTGTGGTGGAAATTCTCTATAATACATTTTCCACAGTAGATGTTGTAAAGTGACCTGCTACTCTCAACTTTAGTTCTTACCATGGCCATCAGAGGGCGGGTCTGTGGTGGAACTCCTCTATAATACATTTTCCACAGAGGATGCTGTATAGTAACCTGCCACTCACAACATTAGTTCTTGCCACTGTCATCAGGGGGCGTGTTGGTGGTGGAAATTGAAGGTGTTTTGAGGTGGCCCCTTTCCAACTCCCTCACCAGGTTTTACCTCCTTAATATTGACTATTAAAAGACAACCGAATGGCCCAGTGAGTAGAATGCTCTTGTTTCTTGTCGGGGGTTGTGTTAGTCTGGCCGATTCAAACTAAAGAGCTACACAATTTACACACGCCTCTACCTTGTCCCTCATTTAACGTTGCACAGTTCGATCAAAGCATCCAATTGTCCAGTGAGCAGCCGTCACATAGATCTGTCATACGGAGCAGCTGTCACATGATGAGCAGATGTCACATAGTGAGCAACTGTCACATGATGAGCAGCTGTCACATAGTGAGCAGCTGTCACATGATGAGCAGCTGTCACATAGTGAGCAGTTGTCACATAGTGAGCAGTTGTCACATGGTGAGCAGCTGTCACATGGTGAGCAGCTGTCACATAGTGAGCAGCGGTCACATAGCGAGCAGCTGTCACATAGTGAGCAGCTGTCACATAGTGAGCAGCTGTCACATAGTGAGCAGCTGTCACATACTGAGCAGTTGTCACATAGTGAGCAACTGTCACATAGTGAGCAGCTGTCACATAGTGAGCAGATGTCACATTGTGAGCAGCTGTCACATAGAAAGCAATTGTCACAAAGCTGCGTGCATGTCTATTCACGAGGCCGGACGTGGTGACCAAATCGGTAAGAGCGCTGGCATTTCTTATGAATATTGTTGCTGCATAAAATGCGATACTAGGCAAATTTAATAGGATGCCCGAATTTTGATGTGCTTGCCAAAATTAATTTGGCATGTTTTCACTTCAAATATATCTCCAAAGTTAGCGATTTAAATAAAAGTTACTTTAAACTAAAACGAATTAGTTTATAGTCATCAACTTAACATATTTATCTCAGAAAATGGTAGAAAATGAAAACTATCAGATATATATATACTATGCAACTGTAATATTACTGGGCTATGGCAAGGCACAATGGGTTGGTGGGCGAGTAATTGCAGCGAGGGAAATTCTCATTTCTTAATCAAAGAATCTTAAACATAAAATTGATATATATGGCCTTCATTTGAGGAAGTCGGTCAGTGTTTGTCCTGCCCGAGATCAGTTCTCGATCAAGAGTGTAATAGACTACATCACGGTTCCAGCGGTGTGGTGCATTGTGGGATGCATCAGAGCAAAACAACCCCCCCCCAGAAGCATATGGCACATGCTAATACACTGGGTGCAGCTATGAAATGTGCTAGGTTCAGCTCATCTCAGCTCTTGTTTGAAACATAGAATACCAACTAAAAATATATATATAATAAATTAAGATATTAATCTTTCATCCAGCATTGCATTTACATCAATATAATCAGCATATATGCCATGTGCATTTAGATTTAGACAAATCTAGGCACTCAGCCTAGTGTTAGAGCCATAGCCAGAGTCAGTTTTACTTATTTTATTCATGTTTTTATTTATATCCACACCACCTAGGCACAAACTGCTTGGAACACATCAAGAAAACATGTTTAACAAAAAGATTATATTAAAATAATAAGGTTAGGGTTTTGGATTTCTATTAATTTGGAATAAAACTGACGTTTTTGACTATGCGTATTGGCAAACTCAAAGGCCGTACGCCTTTGCTTTGCTCCCAACACCGTTTTCAGCGCATCCGCAGTCGGAACCCTGATGTAGTCTATTGGAGACACAACAACCACGTGTAATGTACGGCGGTTGCTGGGAAGGCGGCAAGTTGTTTCGCGCATCACGGTTCCAATTGGATCTGTCAAAATCACTCAAAACCATGCAATCAGACCATGTCAATAAACACCGTGGGGCTGCGTCCCGGTCTCACAAACCAGGCCGGGTGACGTAAAAGAAGGAGTAGAAGAAGGGCGAGTAAAAGAAGGGGTAGTAGAACGCGGAGGAGGAAAAGAAGGGGATAGGGAAGGAGGAGAGAAAGAAGAATATTGAAAAGACGAAAAGACTTAAATGGTGTAAGAAGGACAAGACAAATTGAACCTGGAGAGTGTTGAAGAAGAAGAAGAAGAAGAAGAAGAAGGAGGAGGAGAAGAAGAAGGAAATTACAAAAAGAAGGAGAAGACGGATTGGAGTACAATGAGAACAAGAACAAGGAGAACAAGGAGAACAAGGAGAACAAGGAGAACAGGGAGAACAGGGAGAACAAGGAGAGAAAAAGAAACAGAAGAAGACAAATTGAGAACACAGACAAAAAGAAGCAAAGACGCACATTACTTCATTCCGCTTTTGTGCACTCCGATCCGTGTTTTACTGACAACCAATTCCCATTCCAATTATAATTAAGCTGATTGGATGCAAATTCACGAAAAATATTGAGACCATGCTCATCCAACCCACACCCTCGACAGGCGCATTGGCAAGGGAACAAACCTAAACTCGGACTTGCTTCCTATGATATGCTATATAATGCGGAGAGATAAGCTTCCCTTGATCGATATATCATGGAAAGCCACCCGTGATATATTTGTATACATCATGGGAAGCTTTTAGCTCTCCCTCTCTCCCTCTCTCCCTCTCTCCCTCTCTCCCTCTCTCCCTCTCTCCCTCTCTCCCTCTCTCCCTCTCTCTCCCTCTCTCCCTCTCTCCCTCTCTCCCTCTCTCCCTCTCTCCCTCTCTCCCTCTCTCCCTCTCTCTCCCTCTCTCCCTCTCTCTCCCTCTCTCCCTCTCTCCCTCTCTCCCTCTCTCCCTCTCTCCCTCTATATACATAGAGAGGGCGATATAGATATATATATATAATGTTGAAAGTAAATCTCATGGATCTTAAACAATAATGGACAATAGCTTCCCAATCTGGCCGGGTAAATTATTGACTATTGACCTTGACGATGATTCGGATGTCTTCCACCAGGTGGCGGGTCAGTGTCCATCCCTAGTGGCGCCAACTGTGCAACGGAAGCAACAGCAACATTGAGACTTTGAGATTCGCAGGTTCGATTTGACTTGTAATTCCTACTTCCAATGTTGGCTGGGAACTGGGTGGTTTAGTACAAGCATTTCTAGTTACGCTGGTTCCTCAGTAAGGAGTGTAGCTGTGACCCGGCGTGCCTGGTTATAGCTACAGTATTTCATCACCTCGGAACGCAGCTATAGCTTACACACCGGAAGTTGGGATGGTACTGCTCTCACCTCGGCACCCTATACTTTAAACTCACTTTGTTGGTTGGTTATTGGAGTTTTAGGTACTAGTAACATCTAAGGTCATATCAGGACGGGTACTGACTTGTGACCGTGCCAACTCACGGTGGCTTTATAATGCTGGCCGACTGGGAGGCCAGGCCACCAGCACCATGACCTGATATCCCACTCAGTCACATTATCCTGACACTGAGCCAACCAGTTCTTGCCATATCCTAATAATGCCAAGCACATGGCTATGAAGCGAGAAGTATAATTTTTTAAGTTATTGGTTTGACCTTATATTACCAAGAATCCATCCCATGATCTACAAAAATGGGAAATGGACGCTCAACTCATTCGGCAATCCTGTCTGGTCTAAACTCACGGTGTACTTACACCCACGCGCCCCCTGGTGACTCAACTGGGTAGGATTACTGCTATACATGAGTTTCTAATATAAATTGCAGTGAAATTGTCCCGGTTGACATTTTAAAATTAAAATTAAATACCACTTCCGGTATGAAGGTATCCTACACTTCTCCCGCACCTTCTGTCACGTGACCGAATTACCAAGAACACAGTCTTCCCGTGTGGAAGGTCGGAAGTTTGAATTCTAGCCAAGCCAAACCACTGACTTAGGAAATTGATACTTGTCCCTACCTAGTCTGGTGCTTGGCATTACCAGGATAGGGCAATAACTGGTTACCTCAGTATCAGGATAATGTGACTGAGGGGGGAAATTGTGCCATGGTGACGGCGGCCTGTTTTTCCAGAGGGGGCAGCGATCCGACATCGCCATGAGTGCGCACTGTCACAAGTCGGTATCCAACCTGAGATGTTGCCAGGATGTAATACCCCAATAGTCAAACAAAGAAGCAAACCTTCTGTCCTGTAAGCTGTAGCTGTGACCCGGCGTGTGTTACGGAGGGACCAGCGGATCTGAAAATACCCATATTCTCCTGGGTGGTGGTGGTGGTGGTGGTGGTGGTGGTGGTGGTGGTGGTGGTGGTGGTGGTGGGGGGGGGGGGGTCTTGCCTTGTGTAACCTTATAGGGCGTGGTGCGCATGCGTGGACGGCTCCCAGCAGGGGTCACCAGGTGCACGTCGGTGCATGGGTTCAGGGGCGCCGGGCGGGGGAAGTATAACAAACTAATCACTGACTCCCCCCTTTACTCTCTAAATATAACTTTTCTTCTTTAAGTAATAAATTAGTCTGTTGTCAGTTGGCTCTTTATGTATCTGTTTGGAGATTCCTTTTTTCTATTTGTAAAGGGCGCATTCCATATACGCGTAATGCGTAATGCGTTATGCGTTACGCGTTACGCGTTATGCGAATGCCAGCATTCCATATACGCGTAATGCGTATTGCGTTATGCGTTATGCGTTATGCAGTGAAGTATATAAAAAGTATATAAAAAGTATATAAAAGTGTGTGTGACTCTGTGTCTGTGTGTGTGTCTCTATGTGTGTGTCTGTGTCTCCGTGTCTGTGTGTGTGTCTCTGTCTGTGTCTCTGTGTGTGTCTCTATGTGTGTGTCTGTGTCTCCGTGTCTCTGTGTGTGTCTCTGTCTGTGTCTCTGTGTGTGTGACTCTGTGTCTCTGTGTGTGTCTCTATGTGTGTGTCTGTGTGTCTGTGTCTCTGACAAAGAGACACATACAGACAAATATACACACACAGACACACACAGAGACACACACAGAGACATACACAGACACAGACACACACACAGAGGCACACACAGAGATACAGAGACACAACACAGAGACACACATTCAGTGACACACACACACAGACACACACAGAGACACACACAGAGACACAGAGACACAACACAGAGACACACCCACACAGACACCCACACAGACACAGAGACACACACAGAGACACAGATACACACACAGAGACACACACAGAGACACAACAGAGACACACACACACAGACATACACACAGACACAGAGACACACACACACAGACACACACAGAGACACACACAGAGAAACACACACAGACACAGAGACACACACACACAGACACACACACAGAAACACATAGACACACATAGAGACACAGAGATACACACACAGACACACAGACATCAACACAGACACACAGACACACAGACACACACAGACACAGATACACAACACAGAGACACACACACAGACACACACAGACACAGATACACAAAAATATACACACACAGACACAGAGACATAAAACAGAGGCACACACAGAGACACACACACACAGACACAGACACACACACAGACACACAGACACACAGACACAGGTATGGTATGGTATGGTATGGGGTGTTCGTAACCTTACGACGGTTACCGGTTGCAGAACTGCAACATTTATAGAGAGGCTCCGATAAATCGGCCCAGTCTTTGGGTAAGACATGTCTTCTGCGGGTGAAGTGGTCTCAGAGGAAGTGTTGTGAAGGCTGGGGACATCCTTCAAGACGTGGTGACGACGGGGCGCCGGGGTGGCAGCGGATCTCTCCGTGCCGTCTGTTTGTAGTAATCTGTATGGTGTCTGTAGTGGAGCACTTGTATCCGGTCAGCAGGGGTTCGAGGAAGGCGGGCAAAGGTGGGAGCAGCGGTCGTTCCAGCAACAAGAACCAGTCAGAGAAATGGCAAAAAGGTCAAGAGCCCCCCCCAAGAACACAACAACCCTGGTTAGGGGAAGAAGTGAGCCTGGGAGGAAATCGAATGGGCAGATCTAGGAAAGAGAAATGAGGAGAGTTGAGTCAAAGGCCCGTGCCTATCTGCCCTATGGTAACCAACCGGCGAGCCATAGACACGGACAGAGTAAGGGTAGAAAGTGAAAATGCCGGCAGGCACCCCCTCCTGGAACTCTTTTCAGACATATCAAGGAGGTGTCCGGCCGGCGGAGAGGTGATAGAGAGAGGTGTGGACGAGGTGCGGTCCGGATAGCAAGTCACAGAGACACAGATACCCACCCAGAGACACACACACACAGAATGGGACGGTCCAAACATGGCTCAGTTTAGCTTGCTTAGAGGGATGTTAGGACCGTCCCAAATATGAAGACTGCTTCCTAACAGGTCCGCCGCATACACCTACATGTTTGCACCGGCTGTCCGTAATTATCAGTCGCCTCCTCCAGCCTTATATCAATGGACAAATGCGACTGATGCTTTTCTGTTCGCAGACACAGAGACACAACACAGAGACACACACAGAGAGACACACAGAGACACACACAGACACAGATACACACACAACTACACACACAGACACACAACACAGAGACACACACAGAGACAGACACACACAGAGACACACAGACACACACACAGACACACACACAGACACAGAGAGACACACACAGAGACACAGATACCCACACAGAGACACACACACAGAATGGGACGGTCCAAACATGGCTCAGTTTAGCTTGCTTAGAGGGATGTTAGGACCGTCCCAAATATGAAGACTGCTTCCTAACAGGTCCGCCGCATACACCTACATGTTTGACCCGGCTGTCCATAATTATCAGTCGCCTCCTCCAGCCTTATATCAATGGACAAATGCGACTGATGCTTTTCTGTTCGCACCACCTTGTCCCGGCTGTCCGTAATTATCAGTCGCCTCCTCCCACCTTATATCAATGGACAAATGCGACTGATGATTTTCTATTCGCACCGCCTTTACGCATTACGCATTACGCACCAATCGCTACATGGAGCGATCGGGATAATGGATTTCTGACGCATTCGTATTCGCATTACGCATTACGCGTGTATGGAATGTAGCTCATAGGTTTCAAGGCGTTTCGATTTTTTGTCGCATTCGCATTCGCATTCGCATTACGCATTACGCGTATATGGAATGCGCCCTTAAGAAGGAAAGGGACGTTAATCCTGGTCGAGTCAAACCAATGACTTAAAAATGTATACTTGTCGCTTCCTAGCCAGGCGCTCGGCATAATTAGGATAGGGCAAGGAGCAGTGGAATGAGGAAGACCAATCGGCTGCGACTGAAATTTCCCCTGCTTAAATAACTAATGTACCAAACAATAACAAATAAAAAATGTTCGGGGATGGCACTGTAAGGATTTGTGCCTATGAATGTTGGATAGTTCCTGATGCAATGATAGCTACATTATGGGAGGGGGGATTGTGGTGTCAATCCGTGATTTGGTTCACCAAAGAAATCGACCTAAAAATCGGTCCGCGATTTGGTTTTCCAAGAAATCAACATCAAACTATGGCTCTCAGCACCAAATCCAAAAGTCAGGTTTTCTTCTAACTTTACTTTTAATTTAACGATATAGCATTCGCTAAGATGTTTTTCTGTTGGTCTTTGTCTTTTGAGTGTGTTTTCTTATGGTATCAGATCAAATATCAGTCTCACTTGTATTTTCTGTACTAGATTTTCAGGTTGTTTTGTCAACTGAAATTAAGAGTCTTTTGTCATCATAATAACCTACTATTACACTGATTATCTTTACTATCAACATTCGGCCATCCCAGACGGGATGGCCGAATGAGGTAGAGCGTCCGTCTCCTGTGTTGGTAGATCGTGGGATCGTGGGTTCGAATCCTTGTCGAGTCAAACCAATGACAAAAAAAAATTGATACTTGTTGCTTCCTAGCCAGGCGCTCAGCATTACTAGGATAGGGCAAGGAGCAGTGGAATGAGGAAGACCAGTCGTATGCGACTGAAATTTCCCCTGCTTAAACCACTAATGTACCAACAACAACAAAAATATTAGTGTAATACTCTGCACTGTCATTTCCGGCAAGTAGCCACAAAGACAGGGAGGCATGGATAGGGTAATTGTTCCAGGGAGCCTAGATAGTGTAATGGACGAGATGCTAGCTCCGCATGGAAATATATGAGCTTGAATCCCACGCGAGGCTCAATGTTACTTATATTTGGTTTACATCAGCGTCCTGTCTAACTAACTTTATTAATGGAAACAATATCAAAAACTCTCACTGACAGCTAATTTGGAGACGCCTTCTTTTTCTAAAAGTCCTAAATGAGTATATCAGAAATGAACAAATTGTACATGACGTATGCAAAAAGGATACTCAATTATCGCACATATTTATATGTATTGTTCAGTTAATTTCGGTGTAAATAAACGGGGATGGACTGTGAACTGTTAGTATCCAGGCCCCGCGTGTGGGGACAGTGAGGGCACAGCCCCGTGTTACTAATAGCTAATCACCCGGAAGTTTCAGGATAAAAGCATCAACATGATACATACATACTGGTGGTATTGTTAGTGCGATGAAGTGCAATGGTGCATCTGTTAGTCATAAGCCTAGTTCTAAAATCCCGTCCTGATATGACCGTCGATGTTGCTAGGACGTAAAACAACAACAAAAGAAACAAACAGTTCTAAACTGTTATCATTTTAATCGAATGAAAAATAACGCCATGTGTGGCTATTGGAAAAGTATAGATATAGAACATGTATGTTGGTAGTAAAGATAATCTGTGTAATAGTAGGTTATTATGATGACAAAAGACTTATTCAACAGAATAAACACCAAACAAATAAATATTAATGATGCTTCGCATTAAGACAGCGTTAGACCAGTGCTCATGTGCTCACACTTGTGTCTACCTTCGGAATGGCATTAATATGGGTTCGAATTCTACAACAGACACAATACACCCCCCCCCCCTCCCCGGAGATGATGGTTTAACAGGATGCTAACGCTTAGTAACACAGGGCCCTTGTGGCGGGAGAGCGTCTTTGAGTCTCGGGTAACCCGAGACTTGGCTGGTGACCGGTAGTTCGCCTGACGCTGGTACCTGCCAGGCGGCCTGTCACGCAGCAGGTAAAACAAACGGCGATCAGCGACCTGCTCGGTGACTGACAGCCGCCCGGGTCCCGGCTGGGGCCAGCCGGGTCTGGTTCTGGAAACAGTTCACCAAGGGTTGCCTAGATAAATGATTCACCCGGTACTCGCAGTACACGGGTAAATACCAACACTATATAAAAACGGTCGAAAAAGCGGGTTAATGAAATGAGAGCCTAATTTGACAATCTAAGAAGCAACATTTATTCTTTGTAGATGTCTTTATATTTACCCGCTACCTTCGAGTTGAAAAATATAATTAAATAGCTAGTTTAATATGATTTAAAATTGAAATCGATGGCGTTTTAAGGCCACCATCTTGTCTTTTTGCATTCTCTCACATTTCACCGAATCTGTGCCAATATATGTAGCCATTTGATCATGGAACCACAGTTTCTACTTCCTGTTCCATACTAAAGCGATTTTTGCCCGTATTTACACTACGTTGTCATTCACCCCTGTACTGTAAGTACGGGGTGAATCTTTTATCTAAGGGATGCCCTGCTCTTCCCCACCCACCCACACGCACACACACACCAATCCCCTCGATCGCTAAGTAAGCATATCAAATACGGATGTTTGTTGGCCTTCTAAAAAGTATTGTCGAATATCTGATGTGTGTACACAGACGAGAGCAGTTACAAAAAGTCTCGGGCGCGAATGAGAATGGGCGTGCCCGCCGTTAGGATTGGGGCCGCTGGTGGCGCCACGAGTACCAGGATGTAGGAGAAGGAGTGACTGCATCGAGAATAGTGGTTGGTAGATAATGAATACAACAAATAATACTAATTCCGTTCCGATCCTTTGTACTTGCATAATGCCTATACATCATATAAGCCACTACGGCCACTACGGCCACATAAGGATAGACAAACACAGAGTTGGGCTGAGTTCTATTTATTAGCTCTGGCGGAACGTAAATATGCCCCACCTAAAAAGGAAAAAATTAGTCAGAGTGATCTCGTTTTTTAGTTATTTTCCACGCGACACAGGTAGCGCCCCAAACACGCGCGCTGGACAAGGTAGGCGCGCGACTCCGAATAATATGAAACGATGACAATAATGCAATAATAATAATAATTAATTAACCTTGGATTCTGCTTCGCTCTTTATATTATTATAATCCATTATAATACACATATACATATACATATATAGGCCTATGCATATGTGTATCTTTTTGTATGTCACTGATAATTATCTAGCCCAGCTACTAGTGAGGTTGGACACTCTCTGGTGGTGCCACTGGTAGCCGTTGGTGAATACTCATACCGTAATGCGAAAATATCTAAATTTGTCTTATACATTTATACACGCATAATTCGTTATACATCATATATGCATTTACTGAGAGAATACTAGCAGGTTCTTGACCGCCTAGTTTGTACTTTACACACTTCTTTTAGTACTTCTTTTATTCTTTTTGTTGTTGTACATTACTTGATTAAAGTTGCATAGTCCGATGGTTTTGAATATCTGTATTTTTTCTGAGATAAATATATTAGATCGATCACTAGTATCTACTTACACATCAGTTCAAAGTTACTTTCATTTGAAATGGTAAACTTTTGAAATACTTTGAGTGCAAACATGGAAAATTAGTTTTGGCAAGCTTGCCAAAACTCTGACACCATAGACTTTTGCAGTAACAGGTTCTGTTAAATTGACTCAGTATTGCCTTCTACGCAGAAACAAATGCTTAATAAGTGCATAAGTATCTAAGTTAGATATGTCTAATCAAATCTAGATAATTGGTTTGGTTTTGAAAATTTGATATTCCATCGGACTATGCAGCTTTAAGGATGGGAAATTTCAATCGTGCACGATTGGTCTTCCTCATTCCACACCTCCACGCACACATTTGCCATATCCTATTAATGCCGCGCACCATACTAGGTAGTCGTCATTGGTTTGTCTCGACCAGGGTTTGAACCCTCAGTGCACACTTCTCAGTGCAAAGCTAGACGCCGCTGTAGTTCAGGGCGTGGCGCCGGCCCGGACGCCCACAACAGTTTAAAAGGCCTTTTCTGTCCGCGCGTGCGCGCGTGACTTCACCCGAGCCGTGGCTTCCGGCGCCGACCCCACAAGCCTTACAGGTTACAGGTGCGGTCCAGTGACAGACTGACGGCGTGGTCTGCCCAAAACCCAACAAATGGCACGACACCCGCCCGGCTCACCTTCCGGTCCGGTCACGTGACTGCGGTGTACCCGCGCAAATCGTGGCTGATCTCTAGTTGGATGGTTGGTTGTTGGGGTTTTATGTCGTGCCAACATTTCAGGTTATATCAGCAGGTAAAACAAACGGCAGTCAGCGTCCTGCTCGGTGACTGACACGTGACAGCCGCCCGGGACCCGGTTGGGGTCAGCCGGGTCTGGTTCTGGAAGCTTGGTTGGTTGTTAGAGTTTTATGTTCTGGCAACATCTAAGCTCATATCAGGACGAGTACCGACTTGTGACAGTGCGCACTCATGGCGACTTTATAATGCTTCCCCATTGGGAGTCCAGGCCACCAGCATCAATCCCACTCAATCACATTATCCTGACACTGAGCCAACCAGTCCTTACCCTATCCTAATAATGCAGAGCTCCAGGCTAGGAAGTGACAAGTATCAATTTTTAAGTCGTTGGTTTGACTCGACCATGGTTCGAACCGTGGGTTCGAATCCCACGATCTACCAAAACGGGAGACGGACACTCAACTTATTCGGCCATCCCGTCTGGTCGTTGCTGATCTCTTATGTGGGTGTGTGGGTGAGTGGGTGAGTGGGTGGGTGAGTGAGTGGGTGGGTGGGTTGAGCGGGTATCCGCATTGGGCGGAGAAGTCGAGGCATCGCATCAAGGGACGTTGTAGCAGTCGTGAAAAGTCGGAGAAGGTCGGGCGGATGTTGAGGGTCGGAAGTCGGAGGGATCGGGAGAAGTCGATGGAAGTCGGGGGATATCGGGGGGAAGTCGGTTGAAGTCGGGGGATATCGGGGAGGGGGAGTCGGATGCTACCGATGGGATTTGAGGGGAATCGGGAGAAGTCGGGATGGGGGTCGGGAGAAATCATGGGACGTCAGTTGATGTTCGTGGGAACAGGGGAAGTCGCAGGAAGTCTGGTGCCTGTCGGGGGATGTCAGGGGAAGGAATCGGGAGAATTCGGGAGAACTCGGCGGATGTCGGGAAGAAGTCGGGGAAAATCGGCAGAAGTCGGCGGAAGTCAGGGGATATCGGAGGGCAGTGGCAGGAAGTCGGGAAACGTTATTACAAGTCGTGGGAAATCAGAAGAAATCGTGGGAAGTCGTGAGAATTTGGCATAAGACGGCCTAAAACGGCAGAACCATATAAATATTAATAGGACCCTCTAATGTTGTATTGCTGCTTTAGGAATGGTGAGCACACACACACAGTGAACACACACAGTGAGCACACACACACACAGTGAACACACACAGTGAGCACACACACAGTGAGCACACACAGTGAGCACATGCACAGTGAGCACACACACAGTGAGCACACACAGTGAGCACACACACAGTGAGCACACACAGTGAGCACACACAGTGAGCACACACACAGTGAGCACACACACAGTGAGCACACAGTGAGCACACACAGTGAGCACACAGTGAGCACACACAGTGAGCACACACACAGTGAGCACACACAGTGAGCACACACACAGTGAGCACACACACAGTGAGCACACACACAGTGAGCACAAACACAGTGAACACACACAGTGAGCACACACAGTGAACACACACAGTGAGCACACACAGTGAACACACACAGTGAGCACACACAGTGAGCACACACAGTGAGCACACACACAGTGAACACATACACACAGTGAGCACACACACGGTGAGGCAGAGACTGGGTGAATCCATATAAGCATAAATAAATGGTGTGCCGATCACGTTAGATAGAGTTCATGATTTAGCTAGCGATAATTGGGGAATTTGTCAGTGCGAATAATGATAATGATAGGGACGGTAATGGTGACGGCTGCGGCGACAAGAGTAATTATGGGGGTAATGATGGTATTGGTTGTGTTGATGACAGTGGTGGTGGCGATGGTGATGGTAGTGGTGATAGTAGCGGTTGTGATGGTGATGGTAGCAATGGTGGTGTTGGTGATTGTGGTGACAGTGGTGATGGTGGTGATGGTGTTGATGGTAGTGATTGTAGTGATGGTGATGATGGTGGTGATGGTAGTGATGGTGGTCGTGGTGGTGATGGTGGTGATGGTAGTGATGGTGGTGGTTGATGATGAGGAGGATATTGGTGATGGTGATGATGGTAGTGATGGTGGTGATGGTAGTGATGGTGGTGATGGTAGTGATGGTGGTGGTTGATGATGAGGAGGATGGTGGTGGTGGTGATGATGGTAGTGATGGTGGTGGTGGTGATGGTGATGGTGGTGATCGTGGTGGTTGATGGTTATGATGGTGGTGCTGGTGGCGATGATAGTAATGGTGATGATACACTCGGCATGAGCCAATTGGTCACCAGCTCATAAGCCGCCAATAGAGCAAACATAGTTCAAGCGGAGGTCAAGATGAGCATTTCCCCACCCTACCCCCACTCCTCTCAGCCTCATTCACTCATCCATGGCATTATCTACCTTAGGGGTCATTCACAATTTTCAACATTTTCACAAGCATACAGACCGTAGATGTTTGCTTGTTTGTTGTTGTTTATGTCCTAGCAACATCTAAGGTCATATCAGGACAGGTACTGACTTGTGACAGTGCGCACTCATGCCGATTTCATAGTGCTGCCCCACTGGAAGACCGGGCCTCCATGACCATGACCTGATATCCCACTCAGTCACATTATCCTGACACTGAGCCAACCAGTCCTTGTCCTATCCTAATAATGTTGAGCGCCAGGCTAGGAAGCGACAAGTATCAATTCTTAAGTCATTGGTTTGACTCGACCAGGGTTCGAACCCACGACCCCACGATCTACCAACACTGGAGACGGACGCTCCAACTCATTCGGCCATCCCGTCTGGTCCAGACCGTAGATACACACCCTAATGTACGGCTAGTACGTTTGTGGAAATGTTGAAAATTGTGAAGGACTCCTTACTTACCCAGACAGTGTTTGCAAAGCACTCGGCAGCAATCAACAACTGGCACAAAATTCCATTATCACAAGGATTCCTTTAACTTAAGTGAGAACAAGGAGTTGTGGTGTGTTAATGGGTTCCCTCAAGGATATGGATGGAGCTCACGCAGTTAGTTATGGTGCTGTCACATTACGGCGTTTCTTGCCAACGCGCGTCGACATGTGTCACTTTTTGGCGAAATGTCGGGAGATGTCTGGAAGTGTTATGCGCATGTTAGGTGCGTGTTGGTAATCGTTGATGGATGGCGACGGTCGGCGATGCACGTCAGGGTATCGGTGAAGTTTTGTGCTTGCATAAAACTTTTGACGTGCGACAACGCGCGCCAATGCGCGGGTGCCAATATTATGGCGACGTCAGAAGCATGTCGACATCGCTGGAATAACGTTATGCGAATGCTAGGCAGACGCCGCGTGCGTGTGAGCGTCGTTCCCACATGTTGCGCCAAACTGTTGCTTTGTTGTTTTACATCCTAGCAACATCTAAGGTCATATCAGGACGGCGTGTCAAACTTTTTAGTTTTTTTCTCACAATGTCGGCCGCACGCTAACAAAACGGCGAAAAGTTTGACGTCTCTCGACGATTAAAAGTGATTTTGCGCATTGGCGGCGCACCAGCGAGATATGTCATAGTGTGACAGGGCTATTACAATGCAAACTCCTCGGCCAGGCAAACAGTTTCAATGAGCGTGAGACGGCCCTTGATTGTCATTGTTAGGGCATGAAGAGCACACACATCGACCACGGCCCTCACTCCTCAGTCTCCTCCCCCCCGCACCCCCAATCACTGGTGAGCCAATCACACCTCCCGTCTCACCGAGCTACTTTCCTGCCTCCTGTCACCTTTCCTGCCGACCAGTTGGAGTGTTACTTCCTGGCAACATCTACGGTCATATCAGGACGGGTCCCGACTTGTGACAGTGCACACTCATGGCGATTTCATAGTGCTGCCACACTGGGAGACCCGGCCACCAGCACCATGTCCTGATATCCCACTCAATCACATTATCCTGACACTGAGCCAACCAGTCGTTGCCCTATCCTAATAATGCCGAGTGCCAAGCTAGGAAGCAACAAGTATAAATTGTTAAGTCATTGCTTTGAATCGAACAGGGTTCGAACCTGTGGGTTCGAATCCCACGATCTACCAAAACGGGAGACGAACGCTCAAACTCATTCGGCCATCCCGTCTAGTTTCAAAGACCTGTAGCAAACACAGATTGCATTTGAATTAATGTCCGGTTTGGGAATCAATAGCGTTCAGATGATGGATATTGGTTTAGTACATTTGAGTTAATATGGAATGAAAAGACTGCCATTAAACCAGGCGGCAGCACGCTTACCGTCAACGCCATCTCTTCAGCCACTTAACAGGGTGCATTTAGAATACGAGCCAGGCTCACAAATCAGCATACTTTACTGCAAGGGGGCGCCACTAGTTAAACAGGAGCCACTTTGCTAAGTATCCTGATTTGTCATTTTAAGCAGACTTGACTTTTGGAGTGTTTGTAACCTAATACCCCTGTCACACTACGACGTAATGAGCGAACGTGAGTGTAACGTGGTGATATTTCATCATTATGTTGATGTACGTTGGATTACGTTATGATGACGTCATAATGACGTTAGACTGACGTCGAGCTACGTCACATTACGGCGTGTTACGTCGAGTTACGTCAAGGTTTTGGACATGTTCAAAACTTTCGACGTATCTCAACGTGAATCCGCTACGTCGGGATGATGTGACAATGACGTTAGGTAGACATTCCGCGATCGTCATAGCAGCGTAAATGACGTTAGAGTCACATTATGTCACATCAGAGCGATGGCCCGGGTGGGAGCAACGTGTGGGCAGCGTTCAATTAACGGGGGTCGGACGTAATGGAACGTCGGCCGAGCGATACGATGACGGGTCGATAACATCGTTATAACGTGTTGCGAACGTGTCGTGACGTAGTTCACGTCATTGACGATCGCGTAGCGTTTTGATAACGTGACTAACGTGATCCGAACCCCAGCCTTATATACCCAGACATCTAACCTGCGACGGGTGTTTTGTACTTTTCGATCACGTTATGCTCACATTACGGTCACGTTACGGTCACGTTATGTCCACGTCGCGCGCGTTACGGCGACGTTAGGCTCACGTTACACTTACACCCGGTCAGGTCGCCAATTACCGCTCCCCCCTAACGGTCTCACGTTACAGCTAACGTCATGACGCTACACCGACGTTTGACCAACGTTTCAGTTAAGCTAGCCCGCCGTCGACCACGCTCGCATCCCGTTACGCCCACGCTTAGCTATGTCCCTAACACTACGCTAGGCCGACGTCACGCCGACGTTACTTTCACGTTACGCTCACATCAACTACGCGGCATTCACGTCCACAATTTGCATATTACGCCGATAACTTCGACATAAAATACTTATTTTCACGTTCTGCCTATGCTGACGTTGTCACGTCGTAGTGTGACAGGGCCTTTAGGACGGTTACCAGCTGCAGAACTGCAGCATTATAGAGAGGCGCTGATAAATCGGCCCAATCTTTGGTTGAAGAATAGTCTTCTCTTGGGATGGTTGCAGAAGCTGGGGGATGTCTTTACAACGATTAAACGACGAGTCGTTGGGGCGGTCTAGAATCACTCCGGTCCAGCGGTAGCACAGCACTTGTATCCAGCAGACAGCAGCAAGGGTTTCCGAGGAAGGGACGGGTAAAGATGGGTCCAGCAGTTCAAGCAACAAGAACAAAGCGAGAGAAACGTAAAGGTAAAGGGCCCCCACCAAGCAAACAACTCCCTTGATCAGGGGGAGAAGTAAGCCCGGGAGATAAAGAAAAGTGTAGAGTATAGGAAAGAGAAATGAGGAGAGTTGAGTCAAAGGACCGTGTCTATTTGCTCGATGGCGACCAGCCGGCGAGCCAAAGACACAGACAGAGTAAGAGTAGAAAGTGAAATGCTGGCAGGCTCCCCCTCCTGGAACTCTTTTCAGACAATATCAAGGAGGAGCATGGCCAGCGGAGAGGAGATAGAGAGAGGTGTGGATGAAGTGCAGTCCGGATAGCAAGTGCTTTAAGTAGACCGACTTTTATTAGTATTCATCATTATTGGCGTGGATGGGGGACAGTTTTTTGCTACAAATGGGAAACATTATGCGTAGAATGGGATTCGAACCTACACTTATTGTCATTCCAGGGCTGGTATCTTAACCGTTAGGTTATCGATAGCTAGTATCTTAACCATTATGCTATCGATGCTCCATGATGTAATCACCCTATCCACGCATACTCGGTTATGTGGCCATTTTCCTGAGAGAAGTTAAACAATGCTTAATAAGTGCACCAGTATCTAAGTTGGATATGTACCATCAAATCAAGGTAAATTTGTCACTTTCGGAAAGTTGATGATTTCATCGGACTATGCAGCTTTACATTAAACCAGTAAATCTTTTACTGTTGAAAAACCTTTTACTGTAGATTTTATTTATCTTATAACACTTGTGATTTTACCACAGCTGCATGCTCTTTTGACAGACATTTCTGTGCTCTATTTTACCTATTAGTCAGATATGTTTAAGCACTGTATGACCCCCAATAGCTGATGTTTACTTGTTGTGCTGGGGGGGGGGGGGTGTTATTAAACAATCAAACTAGCATCATATTCATTTACGTGTCATATTCATGTATGTGTCATATTCATTTACGTGTCATAATCATTTACATGTCATAATCATTTACGTGCCATATTCATTTACGTGTCATATTCATTTATGTGTCATATTCATTTACATGGCATATTCATTTAGTGTCATATTCATTTACGTGTCATATTCATTTACGTGTCATATTCGTTTAGTGTCCTATTCATTTACGTTACATATTCATTTATGTGTCATATTCATGTACATGTCATATTCATTTACGTGTCATATTCATTTCCATGTCATATTCATTTATGTGTCATAATCATTTATGTGTCATATTCATTTATGTGTCATAATCATTTACGTGTCATATTCATTTACGTGTCATATTCATTTACGTGTCACATTCATCGACGTGTCACATTCATCTACGTGTCACATTCATTTGTGCCATTTACGAGTCATATTCATTTGCATGTCATATTCATTTACGGTCATATTCATTTACATGTGTATGTGTCATTTTACAGGGGGAGGTCAGTCCACCTTACTACACTCGTGCCCCCTGCCTGGATTTATAAGTCCCATACTTACAATTACAAATATCCAGATAGCGCAGTTACAGGGATGGTTCAATATATATGTGATGTATAACGCATTATACGAGTATCAATGCAAGGGGAACATATACTGTATATGAGACTGTCTCAAAAGGTGCTAAGTAATATGGGACAAAACTTTGTCCATTGTAATGATCAACATACTATCTGCTTATGCATTTGCTCAGGATAAACTGATTTGGTTTTTACATGGTGTTTCATAATCCCAATAGAATACATATTGATTTGAAGCAAATGCCCTTGTGTTTTCAGTGTAACCGTTTCTCTGCTGTTTTGTGTCAATCGTTACAATGGACAATAAAAAAGAAGAGTTATCACCTTTTCAGACAGGCTCATATATCTATTCCTCCTTGGCACACTGGTGGTTCCTCCCCCCCCCCCCCCCTTTCAGCTGTGGGGGTAATTGCCAGACACACTCACACTGGAGGAATATATGATATTGATGCCATCCGAAATGATTCGCATACACTGCATACAAAAGCAAATCGTGTATGTGACTTTAAGTCCGTTCTTTAATGTATCCGATGTGAACAAAGGGGACATGAACAATTACAGCGACCGGGCGCAGTGGCCGAATCGGTAGAGCACGGGCCTCGCGTGCGGAAGATTGGGAGTTCACAAGTTCGGTTCCCGGTCGAGTCAAACCAATGACTTAAAAATTTACACTTGTCGCTTCCTAGCCTGGTGCTCGGAATTATTAGGATAGGGCAAGGGCTGGTTAGCTTGGTGTCAGGATAATGTGCCTGAGTGGGATATCGGGTCATGGTGCTGGTGGCTTGATTTCCCAGTGGGGCAGCACTATAAAATGGCCATGAGTGCATACTGTCACAAGTCGGTACCCATCCTGATATGACCTTAGATGTTGCTAGGACGTAAAACAACAGCAAACAAACAACAATTACAGCAGCTGAGGCACTGCTACGCCGGGGTCCTGGACATCAACTGAAACTCTTGAATGTTTGCGTGACTTAAGAAGAAGAGGTGGGGGGAAAAAGGAGCACCTAAAACATCCAAGTCAAAAGCCTTTGCCCAGGACCATTGAGCACGAAGCGTGCTCGGGGCCGATGACAGACTCGTGTAGTTAAGCATTGTAACGGAATCTTCTCAAAACACCTAAAACTTCCACCAATTTTTTACGTAATTAAAATTGTATTTAAACAACCAACAAAAGCACTTTAATGGGTTTTGTTCCGCTTGCACCTTGTTAAATATTGGCATCGTTTCTTAACGTTATTCTCTCGGACAGCGTATCTTCCTGGATTGACATGTTGGTAAACTAGGAGTGGAGATGGGGCATGAGATTGATTGATTGAGTGAGTGAGTGAGTGAGTGAGTGAGTGAGTGTCAGGTGCCATGATAAGACAGTGTGCACTCATGGCAACTTGATGGCGATGTCACACTCTAAATTTGCCTTGTGTATGAATGTATTTAAATACACACGTAAGTATGGAAGTATGTATATATGTATAACTGTGTAAGTGTGTAAGTATGTATTCGAATCCCACAACAGGAGAGCAGAAACTCAAGTCATCCGGCCACCCCTTCTGGTTATATAATATTATACGCTACACGCATAGAAAAGAAACTAAAGTAAATTGAAAAGTGTACATGAATATATTTGTACACCTTGCTTAAATAAAACTCAATGCAACATTGTGTCAATAAAAGTGCGCAAGTGTAGCTAAATTTCCTGATTTCATTGTTTCGTGTTTTGACTCAGTGCAGGCTGATGCACATCGTGAAAGTAGTGGGTGGGAGGTGCGTGGGGGAGGGGCAGTGTGGAGGGGAGAGTGAGTGGAAAGATTCATTGTATCAGATTGTGCTGATAATTATCCGGTATGCCGGATAATTATAATGAAGTAGCACAGGAAGAATGGAATGACAGGAATGTATGCTAATGAAGCTGTTTTGAAAGGCACAATGCGAAATGAGCTGTAGTTTGTCAATGAACAAGTGGATAGTAATGATATATAGTGTCATCACTACTAGCAGGAGCACTTTTTCCCAGAACTCATCTGTGCAAAAACTGCCTTCCGGCCTTTGTGCGCATATGAAGTTGCGTCTGGAGCGACATTCTATCAATTTCAAATCTAATATCACTGAGCACTACAATATTTTCTCCACAATAGATGAATTAAAGCACGCTTTAAATAGGTCGTGTGACACTGCAATAGGTTCAGACAAAATACACTACCAATTTTTAAAACACCTCCCATCAGCAGCAGTAGAACTAGTTCCACACCTTTTTAATAATATCTGGCGCACGGGAGACATCCCAACCTCCTGGCAAGATGCCATCATTATTCCCATTCCCACAGTGGGGAAAGACCATAGCGAGCCCAGGAACTACCACCATATAGTGCTTACAAGTTGCATTTGGAAAACTTTCGAATGAATGATTAATGATCGACTCGTTTGGATCCTGGAGTCGGAACACCATCTGACCGACTTGCAGTGTGGTTTCAGGTGGGGAAGGAGTATCTCGACCAATTGGTCCGATTGGAATCATTCGTTCGAAATGCCTTCATAAATAAAGAACATGTCATGTCCATATTTTTCGACCTTGAAATAGGACACGACAAGGAAGTACGGCATCCTGAAGGATTTGTTTAATATGTGGTTTTCATTTCTAAATTTCTGTCAAACCGAAACTTTAGAGTTTGGATCAATGCTACACTCTCTCATCCTTTTGATCAAGAGATGGGAGTACCTCAGGGTAGCATTCTATCTGTTAGCCTTTTTGGCATTAAAATTAACAATATAGTTAAATCCATAAAGAGTACTGTATCCTGCAGCCTCTATGTAGATGACTTTTTAATATGTTATAAAGGCAAAAATATGAATACTATAGAACGGCAGCTCCAATTAAACATAAATAGCCTTTCCTCATGGGCAATGGAAAATGGTTTTAGATTCTCCAAATCAAAACTTGTTTGCATGCACTTTTGGCTTTTATGGACTGTGCATCATGAACCTAATTTAACAATTGGAAATGATCCCATAAAAGTTGCTAAAGAGACCAAGTTTTTAGGAGTCATCTTTGACAGAAAATTAACTTGTATCCCTCATATTAAGTATTTAAAGACCAGATGCCTTAAGGCACTGAACATTTTAAAAGTTCTGGACTCTGCTGTATTGTTTATCGTTCAGCCAGAAAATCATACATATGACAGACATTATACACCATCAAGGCCTTCGGCTGGCCCTGGGGGCTTTTAGAACCTCGCCCGTCCAGAGCCTCTATGTTGAAGGCCAAGAGCCCTCCCTGAAGAGTAGAAGGCTCAAACTGTCTATGCAATATGTGATAAAATTAAAAGGAAATATTTTAAATCCTGCATATAAGTACATTTTTATGCCACCATATGAATGCCTCTATGAAGCAAAAGCAACATACATAAAGCCGTTAGGGCTCGGAATAAAGAGTCATTTCGAGGCCCTGGGGGGAAATTTACATAATATAGCACCCTCACAATATTCAGATGTTCCTCCTTGGCAGCTGAGGAAACCAAACATTATCCTCCAGCTGGCCATGTCGAACAAATCCCAAATGCACCCACTTTCATATCATGAAAGCTTTATCGATGTGTGAAGTGCTTTTAGTTCCCACCTAGCCGCTTACACTGATGGGTCAAAGACAGACAATAGAGTCTCTGCTGCAGCACTCATCCATGGACATGAATTAGGTATGCGTATTCCATATCAGAATTCCATCTTTACTGCTGATGCACAAGCACTCCTACTCATGTTAGAGAAACCTCAGCCAGTCATTTCCTTCAGGCTTTAAACAATAGGAAACTGCATAACCTAATACTACTTAAAGTACTCATTAAACTAAGCTTTCTTTCAATAGCAAAATTTTACATTTACCTATGTTGGGTGCCCAGTCATGTGGGTATCCCAGCAAATGAGAGAGCAGATCAAGCAGCCACTCGAGCCCTGACTGCTCGTTTGGAACACTGTCATATTCCCCACGCTGATCTGAAACCTACCATTCAAAAATACATCTGGAACCTATGGCAGATCGAATGGGATGAATACCCAAACAACAAACTCCATAGAATTACCCCCTCCATGACTGCCGCAGAGTCGCCTGGAAGGGCAAGACAACCAGGTTGTTTTAACAAGATGCCATATTGGCCACTCGTGGCTAACACACGTTTTTCTCCTCAAGATTAAAACACACTTTATTAAACTGTGTGGATTTCATGGCCCTGCACCAACAATTTTACACTGCAAACAGCATGCATGACCTTTTTACTAAAGTAAAACAAGAAAACATTTTTGCCTTTTGAGGGCAGCTGGTTTATACCACCTCATATAGCTTTTTAAACTAATTTCATCAGTGAATAATACTACCATCTAAAATTGTATTTAGCTTGACCGGAAACTATATGATTGTGAATTTTAAAAATTCATGAGTGTCTATTGACACAAAATTGATTTATGCTTTTACAAGTAAAAGCGATGGTTTGAACAAAAACAAACATTTAACGCCGTGAATATGGCCTATGCTGCGAACATGGCGTAAAGCAACCACCAATCAATCAATCAACTAGCAGGAGCCATTCATTGTATAGGGGATGTACAATAGAATTATGATGTGGCATATTTACAACTTGGTTTTAATCGTTGAAAGACAGAGAAGTTTGACAGTGTTTAATTTGCCATATCAAGCTATGCATGTGGGTATGGATGTATGTTTATGTATAAAAATATATGAAAATATATTTAAAAAAATTATGAAACTTAAATATATACAAATATATATAAAAATATATATATCAATATATATCAATATATATATCAATATATATATCAATATATGTCAATATATATCAATATATATCAATATATATCACTATATGTCAATATATATCAATATATATCAATATATATCAATATATCATAAATATATATAAAAATATATAAAAACATAAAAACATATATGAAAATATATAAAAACATATAAAAACATAAAAATATAGAAAATATATAGAAATTTATAGAAATATATATACGGGTGATCAGACTGCCTGTAGCCCTCAGTCCTTTCTGTAGCCCTCAGTCCTTTCTGATCTGTTGTTGATCTTATTTTACCTGCACCTCTACCTCTACTAGGACGATCCTATACACAGTCTACTTGCTACCTGTGTTCTTTTAGTCTGCCATGTCAAGCCTGGAGCTGAAATGTGCAAATGAGAGGACGATCGACTAGCCTGGGTGCCACTGCCTGTGAGCTCTGCAGTCCTTTCTGCGGAAAACGACAAGCTGAGTGAACGACGGTATCGTGAACTAAACTTTCTACCTGTTGTTCTACCTGTATCACACTGCATCTGTGTTAAAACTTTCAGATATTAATTTCTCAATAACATTCAGTATGTGTTGAATTCCTGCTTACTTAATAACAGCGCTTGCTAGATTAATGGCATCGACACAATAAACCGATTGAGAGGATTGATATCGACCACATTATTTGATTCGACAATTTAATCATAGGCTATGCCTAAGAATTATTGTACGGACTGTGGTACCTCACACAACAAAACGGATACGGACGTCTGCCGAAGGCATAAAGCAAAGCAGGCAGCAAAGCAGGCAAAACAGGAAGCTGCTTCTCAGGCGACGGCGCGACAGACAAGGCAAGATACTTTACAAATGGCGGAGTCTGACCTAGAAAAGTTGCCGGCGCACATAAGCAGCATGTCATTGGATGAACGCGAACGCGCTGTCAGGGAGGACGTTCAGCGTCTTGAACAGGAAGAGCGTATCATGGAGCTGGAGAAGCGTCGGGAATTTTTAACGAGGCGTCGTGATCAGCGCGCGAGGATGCCGGTGTCAGATGACGAAGCGGAGTTGAAGGTTGGTGGAGCCGAGGAGGTCATAGTGACACCTCGACTTGACAAGGGCCACCATGAAGGTCATTCATCATATGGCCTAACACGATCGCGTCACCGCTCGCGGGATTGCACCCGCCACCACAGAAGCAAGTCGGGTTCGGGTAGCAGGAGCCGAAGCAGTTCGCGTCGGCGTAGAAGTAAGTGGTCCCTCAAGCGCTATACAGTCAGTTCAAAGGAAGTTAAGAAGCTCAATGCATATGAACTGATTGAAGCATCGTCTAAGTGGGTGTTAGACCTGCAGGGCCTTACTCTAATGGACTACAGAGTCTTCATACAGCATGTCAATTTCATAGCAAATAGGGCAAAAAGTGATGAATTCAAGGACACTGCTCACACGGAGTATGACACTGGGATAAGAAAGCTAGCCGAAACACTTGGTTTCGCGGCTTTTGGTAAACTCCATAATGGGGAGAGTGTCCTCCACTACGGTGTTGCCAACACTCGTCAGCGTAGGACGAGCAAACAGGAGAGCTACCGGAAGTCAAACCAGAAACGAGATGGGAAACGCCCTTGCTTCAGGTGGAACCGTGAGAGTGGCTGTGACTTAGGGGAAGATAAATGTGGTTTCGGGCATTACTGTGGGAAGTGTTTTTCGCGTCTACATGGCCGCCACAGTTGCACCAAGGTGTGACGTGATAGTTCTCCCGCCGATGGCCCCGTGGTTACAAGAATCCCTGAAGTGCAAGGATCGCCGTCATCGAACACTGAACACTGGCGCTTCTCAAGTGGTGCAGACATCGCCCCCCATAAAGGGACTCCATGTGGCTCTTACATTAAACGACTCGGTCAGCACTGTATCCCAGCCGACCCTGACTTGTCTGTTGTGAAGCCAAAAGTGTCTACAGACTGTCAGTATACTAATTATGAATTTAAAATTCCTGCGTTCGATAGTAAGGTTGTTACTGATGCCTCAGTTGTAGGCGCAAATGGTTGGCCAGAGGCTACCGCCCAGACTTTCTACCCTGTTCAACATGTCGCTTATGACTGTAATAATGATGTGGTTAATGGACTCTCGGTTTCAGAATCTGGGGAAGCTCATAGAGCTGAAGATACTGTATGTAATGTTGGTAACTGTTCATATAACGGAAGTGATGACGCTGGTAGTAAATTATTAGTCACCAATATGGTGTTTGAAGGTGAAACTTTCAATTGTAGTGGAACTACTCCGAGTAGGTGGATAAACCCACATAGTGAGCCTAATGGTATCCTAACGGTTAGTAATGTGTTTGAAGATGACTGCTATTACAGTGTAACTATACGTGATTATCCAGGCGGGCCCCAGTCTCAATTCTATATTTATCGCTCATGTGTTGCGGGCGAATGTGGCTGCCGTCATGATATTGAGGGCGTCACAGCTCAGCTTAAGCCGTGTCGGTTTTTCGTAGAACTGTTTCTTCGGGGGGACTGTGACCCTGATTGGCTATACATACTTCGGGGGGTTACCTTTGGATTCTACGCAATAAATCCTGAATGTAGTCTAGAATACGACACCAAGAAGGCTAAGTCACGGAGTATCCGTGATAATGAAGCTATTACAGAACGTCTACTAGCTGAGCTTGATCAAGATATCCTCATACGTGCCCCAGACAAACCTGCATGCTCTCACAGTCTTTTTTGTGTTCCAAAGGGGGACGGCAGAGTAAGGACAATAGTAGATTGTAGTAAGCCGAAAGGCGAATCTGTTAACACTTGTGTTCAGGACGTTTGTGGGAAGTTTAGTTATAACAGTGTTGATACTGTCATAGAATTGATGGAGGCTGATGATTGGATGTCAATCGTGGACATCAAGGATGCTTATAGGGCGGTATCTATTCACCCGACTAACCGTAAGAGACAGGGGCTAGTCTGGGATCTTGGTGGCAAGATAACCTATCTTCTTGACACCCGCCTTTGCATGGGCCTCTCCTCTAGTCCTTTCATTTTTCAAAAAATCTCCGACATGGTAGTCAGATCTGCTATGAGACAGGGGGTCGGTAGAGTGGTTAATTATCTCGATGATCATTGCGTACTAGGTAGAACAATCAAAGAGGCCACCCATGCTCAGCTCTCTGTTATAGCTATTCTTCGGAGGCTTGGGTTTTTCATAAATTTTAAGAAGTTAACTCCTCCAAGCACAAAAGTAAGATTCCTCGGTATTATTATAGATTCTTGTAAATTAGAATTAACCCTTCCAGAAGACAAGATGGTTAAACTGATATCGACCCTATCATCTCTATTTGATCGTAAGAAGGCTACTCGGAGGCAGCTCGAGCAGCTCGCTGGGCTGCTCTCCCACTGCTCAAAAGTGGTCAGAGGGGTTCGGACTTTTTGTAGAAGGCTATATGATCTGATAGGGACAGTCCAAAAGCGCTACTACAAGATAAGATTGAACGCTGGAGTCAGGGAGGACATTGCTTGGTGGTTAGGCTTTGCAAGAATCTTTAACGGTAGGGCTATGATATTGGGGAAGTTCGCCCCCACTTACTCAGTCTATAGCGATGCTTCCAAATGGGGCTTCGGCGCGATGCACGGCCATGACTGGCTGACCGGTTCATTTTGTAGCCAGGATCGTGATTCCTTAAGTCATTATCTCGGGCACCATTATGTCGGACCTGACCCCCGTGTAGATGAGGCTCATATTAACATTCAGGAGATGCTTGCTGTCTATGCAGCAACACTCAGATGGGCCGGTGCTTGGGCCAATTCTTCTATATTGTTTATTACTGACAGTATGACAGTACTTTCAGCCCTATGTACGGGCAGATCAAAATCAAAAGAAAATGTTTTATGTTCGCCGCCTGTTTTGGTTAGCAGTGCAAAACAATTTCACCTATTCAGCTGCGTATATTAGCAGCGGTGAGAATCGGGCTTGTGATAGCCTAAGTAGATTGAATGATGACACTAGTGCTCAGAGTCTGAGAGTGATAGACAACAGCGCGACCCTCTGTTGCTCTTTTATTTTTGATAAAAGTTTTTCTTCTTACAGGACAGCAGTTGATGAAGGAGCAAAGGAGGTTCCAAGAGGGGGCTTACGCCCCTAATTCCCGAGTGACTAGGAGCGCTCAGGTCAAGAAGTATCTGGAATTCATTGCGGAATTTTCAGATTCTCATTCTCCTTTTCCTTGTCCTTCTTCCCAGGCTGCATTATACGCAACTTGGCTAGCTAGATCTCTTCGTTACCGCTCTATTTTAAATTATCTGAGTGGGCTTAATAACTTCCTAAAACAAAATAATTTGCCTGAGCTTAATTATAATGACTATTTTTTCTCTAGCACTCTTTGCGGTATAAAAAGAGAGTTAGGAGATTCTATAAGGCAGTCTCTTCCAATCCTTCCAGCTATGTTATTGAAGATATTCAGCCTGTTGACGCTTAATTATGGACACGTTGCTTGGCGCGCTGCAGTGCTTTGCTGTTTTAGGGGTTTGTTAAGGAAATGCCAGGTCACTCTCTCTCTCTGAATCTGCCCTCCGCCGGAAGGACTTTAAGTTTTTCAACTGGGGGATGCTGCTTACAATTCGCAGATCAAAAACAATTCAATTCCGCCAGCGTATTCTCCAAGTTCCTATTGCTCGGTGCTCTCAGACTGATCTCTGTGCGGTCTTTTGGACAAAACGCCATTTTTCCGAGCTGGTGGTGGATCCAGAGGGGCTTGCATTTCGTGTTCCATCTGGGGATGGAGGTTCTGAACCTATGACTTATGAAATTTATGAACGAACATTGAAGACCTTTGTCCTGGAGGCGGGGCTTAACCCGGTTGATTTTTCTTCTCACTCACTCCGGCGAGGAGGTTGCACTTTTTTGTCCATGTGCGGCGCAACCATTGAAGAACTAAAGGCCAGGGGTGATTGTGCCTCAGAGACAGTCTTCACCTATTTACGCACCCCTCTCTCTGAGCGAATTGTCCACGATATTCGGGTTGCGTCCACCCTTTCCTCTACAACTTTCGACTCTTCTGGGTTGGGAGGCTCACCATAGGTGAGTCTTGGCATTTTTCTGTGCCAGAGGCAAGTAAAACTCTCTCAACCCAGTTGTGTCTTTTGTTGTCTTTCCCTAGCCACTATTTATTTGAGGTATAAGAATTATACAAATATAAATTTGCGGAGGAATAGTTAAGCGTTCCTGATTAATCTGATATTTATTAATATTACTTCGATGTTTACCCGATTTATTATTATTATTTATTACTATTCTATTTCGAATCCCTTTCCCCTCCCGTTCCGGCATTCCGGCTGGACGATCCTGGCCCTCGTCCGCCGTGTCACGGGTGATCAGACTGCCTGTAGCCCTCAGTCCTTTCTGATTTTTTTTTGATTTTTTGATTTTTTTTATTACTACGGTATGGGCATTTTTCTGTGCCAGAGGCAAGTGAAACTCTCTCAACCCAGTCGTGTCTTTTGTTGTCTTTCCCTAGCCACTATTTATATATAGAAATATACATAGTGGACAATGAAAACAATCAACTTCTGCAACTTTAAAGAGGATTTACAAATCAAATAACGACCTTGACTTTAGTGATTGAGACTCAAACTTTGACGCTCCCAGAATTCCACACTCCTCTATAGTCCTCAGCTATGTCTGGCTTTCTGATTAGTACACGCATGCCTCGTGAAACAAGAGAGTGGGTTTCCCCTGAGCTTTGCCTGTCCTTTTGTCTTTTCTAATTAGACCAGTTAATTCTATGTATTCTAATTGGTCACGTGGTCACGTTTTAATGAGGAGAGGGAGTAGCTCTGCCATTGCCTCGTTGTGTATTGTTATTGCGGCAATTAAACGCGACGCCTTGGAGATCAGAACCATCAACTATCCACATGTATAGTTAGATAATGCTATATTGACAAGTTTGAAGTAGCATCGGCTGGGATGGAGGGTGGGTGGGGAGGGTAGGGGTGGGTGGGGAGGGTGGGGAGGGTAGGGAGGGTGGGGATGGGTATCTGAGCAGGAAAGAAACCCACCCACCAGACTTTTTACCCATTACTCACTTTGTTTAGTACCTGTCGCCTTGTACCTGCCACTCTGACCTTCACCTTCTAAGGCTTGAGGGCTCTCCTAAGCTGCTTAAATAAAGTGTGTTTACCTCCACCTCGCCCTCCCCCTTTCTACTTGTTTTGCCGATCTGTAATAATACAGTACTCAATATTTCAGTGTGTGTTTGGTCGTAAGGAACATCGCGCCTTTTTACTTTATTTGTCTTTTCTGTTTTTAAATTTTTTTTAAATTGTTTTCAATAAGAAAAGGCCCTTTTCATCAGCTAACTGACCTTTCAGCGCATGTATTAATTAATCTATCGGAACAACCTGATCATTTCATATCTGGATGGAAGACTCAACATTTGTGTGCAGTGAGTTACATTGCCCGATCAATACTCTACTAAATCTACTAAATCTATAAAAGGACATTAAGAAGACAACATTGTGCGACAATGTCAAAGCACCAGTATTGGTGTACAGAGCAAATAATATAATGTCCCATTGATATTGTAGCAGTAGGCACCGATCTCTCATACAGAGATGGGTAGGCGTGGATGGGGTGATGACATCAGGGAGCCTAGTTGGTGTGATGGTTAGCACACTGGTCCGGAATGCAAGAGGTGTGGGTTCGAATCCTGCTCTAGGTGCAACATTTACCATTTTGATGGCCTCCCATGACAATGGTGATGTACAAGCTACACACTCTAGCCGACACGGCGTAAAGCAACCATCAATCAATCCAATGCACAATGTGCGCAGAACTCCAACTCAGTGTGAGTCCATGATGACCATTCCATACATATATGGTCAAATACATGGACTGCCTTATGACAATTCTCACTCATGGGAACGTTATAGTGCTGTTCCCCTGGGAGACTAAGCCACTGCCATTGTGACTCAATAACCCACTCAGTCACATTATCCTGATACTCAACTAACCAGTCCTTTCCCTATCCTAGTAGTAATGCCGAACGCCAGGCGGGATTCAAACTCTGAACCTTCCGCATGGGAAACCTGCGCTCTTACTGATTCGGCCATGGAGTTTGGCGTATATACACTGTATAAGAATTATACGAGTATAATAACCCGCAATATCCCTCCTTTCCCTCCATCACTCACTCAGCTCCATGGATTGAGGGAGTCTCTCCTAGTCATCTACTGCTCCAGCCTCCCCAACCCCCAGCTCCGACGGTGGCGCCACCACCCCTGCACACTGTAACCGCCTTAGGTATATGGGGGTATATGGGAGATGGTGTATGTGTACGCATGCTCGCCACATATCCCCATATGATGCCCATATAATGTGGAAAATCGGATATGTACCCATCACGCATACCGCAAATCGGATAGCGCATCTGTGGAATGTGAACAATCGGATATATATGGATTCACGTATCACCTACGACGTATCATCATGCAGCGTTATTTTCACTTCGTGCTTGTGGAACGTTAGTTTCACGGCGAGTTCCACTTGGCTTGTTGTGTGCGAAGAGTTAGTGAATAGCACCCTTCCGCTCCCTCTCCCTGACGTTACAGATGCGCACGCATACATTGCCGAGGTCATTACCTCGTAATGAGTGTCTATGTCCCTGCAGACCCGGCGCTCAGGTTACTAACGAGTGAAACAAAGCTTATCTGTGACTGCTCGGTTGTGCTCACAGAGCTGCTCACAAAGTCCCCCTCCCCCTCCCCTCCTCTCCTGCCACTCTCCGTCCTCCCCATTCCCCTCTTCGCTCGCCTCTCCTCTCCTTCAACCTCCTTCCTCTCCCTGTCATCCTACCCCTCCTCCTCCTCCTCGCCCGACTCTCCTCTCCTGTCACTCTCCCTCCTCGCTCCCTTCCTCTCCTGTCACTCTCCATCCTCCCACACCCCTTCTCTCCGATCACTCTCCTCCTCATCCTCCTAGTCCTCTCCTGTCACCCTCTCTCTTCCCCTGTATCCCCCCTGCTCTCCGTTCTCCTCGTCGTCCCCTCCTCCACCTCCCTCCCCTCCTCACACTCCTCTACCTGCTCTCCCTGCTCTTCCGACTCTCCCTGCCCCCCTCCCCTCCCCACCCTACCTCACTCCCAGCCTTAACTGCCCGGCCCGGCCTGCATTTACGCATGTCTTGCTAACATCTCACCTTCCATTCTCACCAATTTACAAACTAGACCAGGTACTTCTCGATTAGATTAGTTGAGTCTGCGATTGAGAACTGCGCACAACTACCCCTCCCTCCCCTCCTCTCCCCGCCGTCCTCCCATCGAACCCCCTCTATTTCCCCTCCCCACACTCATCTTCACCACGAACTATAGTATAACTCGTCCACAAAGCCAACGATGCTCTTAAAGCAACACTGCACTCTAATATGCTAATAACCTCCTACCGGGAGGATTGTGAAATGGCCATGCATAATCTCACCCATTAACAATAAAGGCATTATCATTTCGTAACCACTGGCATCTCATACAACAAATCTCATACAAAGACCATGTTGCCAATGAGGAAGTCTGTGCCAAGATCCAACAGGAAAATTGGACCACACAAAGATCACCTGACAATTGTAAAGAGATGCAAACCGCAGTCGTACGGCCACATTTCCTATTCATCAGATCTGGCCAAAACCATCTCACAAGGCACGGTGAAAGGGAGAAGAAAGCAAGGCGGACAAATGAAGAGGTGTGAAGACAACATCAGGGAATGGAGAGGCGGAGTTCTGCAAGTCCCAAGGGGTAGTGGAGAAAAGGGAAAACTGGATCAAACTGGTTGCAAATTCATCTGTGCTGTCCCAGTGATCCTCAAGGTTCAGGGCTTGTTGATGATGGTGGTGATGATGGTGATGATGGTGATGATTGTAACGATGCCTTACATACAAATATTACTGTATAACTCTTTCATGACCTGTCATACAGACCACAAATAATGATTCCATTGCTCTAACATTCCAACATTCGGGAGTCGCACAGCCGTACAGGAATATCACTTTTATTAACCATAGCACCCAAACCCTGCCCTCCCGATCAGCCAACCACACCTCACACCTCGCTAGGCCCCCTTCTTCGCTCATAGTAACACACACTCTAACTTAAGTCTACGGTCACTCTCCTCTGGAGAGCCGACCTCACCACATTTCCTTCTTCACGCATCTACCCCCCACACCTCAATGTTTGATCTTTATAATTCAACCACCAGACGGGATGGTCGATTGAGTTGAGCGTCCGCCTCCCGCTTTGGTAGATCGTGGGATGGGTTCGAACCCTGGTCGTGTCAAACCAATGATATGAAAATGAATACTTGTCTTTTCCTAGCCAGGTGCTCGGCATTATTAGGATAATAAGCGTGGGGGCGGGGGGGGGGGGGGGGTCTGTGGGGGGTCTGGGATGTGGGGGAAGGTCTGAACATCGGAACCGGGTAAGTCTATGAGCATGCGCAGTGGCGGATTGGGCCGTTTATTTGCAGGGATCTGTGTTTAGTTGGCAGGAGGTGGGATAGGTGTGTATGTGTCGGGAGAGGGGCATGTGTGCATGTGTGTTGGGTGGGGGGCGGGGAGAGGTGGAGGGGGGTTCCTTGTTTATGTTTATTTATAGCCGTCTGTGTATGTTATTTGGCCTGAGTAACGAGTGGTGGACTTGTCGTGATGATGGAGGCTGGGGAGGGCTCGGGGAAGCAATTATGCTAATTACTCTGTTGGGGGTTATGAGAATGGATACGTGCCTCATGGTGATTGGGGCGAGGGGTAGTTTGATATCTGGGGGGGGGGGGGGGGGGGGGGGGGGGGGGGGGGGGGGGGGGGGGGGTGCCGCTGTTGGAAGTGTGTGTGTACCGGGTATTCTCGATGTCGGACATCCGGGCACTTTTTGCGCTCACAACGCTCGAAGGGTAAAACAAATGCCACTGTCGTAGATACAACATTAAAACCACCCTAACTATCACAGTAATTTGTGCTTTTTGGTGCATGGAAAGCAAATTTCTCTTGTTTGTATTAAATAGGTCAGATCTTTCTCTACAATTTCACATTGAGCTTTTTTGTTATCAGCCAATTGGAAGTTTCTTGAATTTATTTTGCGAAAATAGTTTTTGAGGCCATGATCTGGTAAGCCTACCACTGGGACAGACACTCAGAATATCCCAACTTTCACTATTATTTCTGTTTTAAATACTTTCAGAGAAAATTGTTCTTAGGTTAAATTAAATACTTCAGATCTTCCTCTTCAATCCTGCATTAAGATATTTTTAATGGACCCAATGAAAGCTTTCAATTTATTTTGCAACAATAAATTCTCCGCATAGACATAGCATTGCCGGAGCACAAATCAATGCGGTGTTTTACCCTTCGCGGGCTAGTTTCCGGTGCTGTGACGTCACGCCGACATAGAGATGTTTGTCATCAGCATGTGTGTCTGAATATAGTATTATATACTTCCATATATATAGCACAGTTCTTACTATCGGATAAAGCACAGTGTCTGGATATATAGGATGGGCGACGCTAAAAAAAACACTTTTAACATTCGCCCCGCAGTTAGTTACACTGACCTATCCAGCCCTACTTACTCACAGGTGGCGCCAGCGCGGGAATTACTGGAACTAGTCTCCTAGAGCCTTGTGAAATTAAGGTTAATGGATATTGGTTCACATATTATTGCGCTGAGGGTAGGAGAACACAGTAATTAGTGGGATGGGCGAACGCCGGCTGATACCTCCTAAAACTAAAAGGCCCCCCGATTATTAAAAGATTATTAATATATTTCATAAAAAAAAGGACACAGCATATGAAGTACAGACAGTCATTCACTGTGGGTAACCCTAAATACCAACTGTTGCAGTTTATTAAAGCAAATTCAGCAGAAATGGGGCAAGTGGAGGGCAGGCAGGTACCACGTTTAGGAGCAGACCTGCCCAGATCCAGGCTCTCACCCACACCCAATGACCCTCCCCCCCCCCACCCCAATAACAAATACATTGATGTTTTACGTCCTGGCAACATCTAAGGTTATATCAGGACAGGTACCGACTTGTCACAGCGCGGACTCATGGCAACTTTTTAGTACTGCCCCACTGGGAGACCAGGCCACCGTCACCATGACCTGATATCCCGCTCAGTCACGTTATCCTTTCAGTATGCCAAGCAATCCATATATAATAGTATATAGAAATGCAAGTAAACAGTGTTGGACAATAGCAAGTAAAGAAAGCAGGATAATTATGTAATTAATAATAAGCGCATTATGGTATTTATGCATTCCAATAATTCAAATTGAGTGACATGCTTTCAAAACGTGACGTGGCTGATGTTCCCAGGTAGGGACCACGACTAGGAATTCAAAACGTCTTGGTTTCTCAAAGCGTATTGAAAAACCAAGACAGTTTACGTATAGAAACAAATAGGGGTGAGCTGTCACAGTCTGCTACTACTTTGATATCGAGGATGGAACCTAACAAAATATATCATTAGAATGGGTGTAAGTAGCTCTTCACAGTTTCCATGAAGATAATGCTCCTGTGAATAGTATGTTCATAATATTAAATTTAAAATACATACAATCTTATTTTGCATATAACATTGTGCTGCTTGTATTCTGGAATTAGTCATTTTTACTGGTGAACCAGCATGGTCTATATAAAAAAAGTACTTTTCTTAGAATCAAAATCCTGAATATTGTTAATGAGAAATAATCACAAATATGAACAAATCATGATGTGTGGTGTCATATAAGCCATATCTCTAATGTACACACAGGCAGATGGGTTGTTGTTTTAGCAGTCTATACAAGGATGACCACTGGAAGTGGGTGTGGGTGCAGAGTGTGATTTCTCTCTGTGTGGTATATCCATCACACAGAATATGTGTATTTGCATATATACACGCATACATATATATATGCACACACATACATATATATATGCATATATATGCATAAATATATACATATACACACATATATATATGCGCATATATATGTGTAGATTTGCGTATATATGTGTATACGCATATATACACAATTTTTTGCATATAAGTATATATGCATATATATATATATGTATATAACGGTATGTTTCTAAGCATATATATGTTTCTAAGCATATATATGCATAATTATATAATATACCCGCATATATGTGGATATATGTGCCTATATACGCCTATATGCACATATATAATGTTTAGATACGGTTATAAACATATATATGCGTATATATGCATAGATGCATATATATGTATATAGACGTGTAGATACATGCATAGATGTGTATATATATATGCATATATCCACATATATTCGCATATAAGTATATATTCACATATATATGCACGTATGTGACACAATACTTATGACTAAATCATGATATACATTGATATACATATATATACATATATATATATTTAACCGTCGGGCTATTCCACCCCCGCTTAAGGCGAGCCTACGTGTTAATATAAATAATGGTTTCCATCTGAATGTCTTGTGCCTCCCGCCGCCGGTTGTCTGTCATCCTGCCAGCCTGACCCTTGACTAGCAATGTCCGAGGTGGAGAGTTCGACTCCTGACAGACCATGGGCAGAAGGCCCTTAATTAAATAAGATTATAGAGCAATCCAAATAGCAATCTGAAGTTGACCATAGCGGTTAATAATATAAATGTGGAGAATAGTAAAGAATGCAAGGAACGTTCATGACACTTCTTAGGAGCTCACCCTTTTATTCTTACCTCTGACTAACAGAATGAATTGATCAATATAACCTATGTTCTTAGTTAAATATAGTTCAACAGTAGAATGTATGTTATAAGTCCCCTCCCATATAATTAAGTTAAATAAGTTTGGAATTTCCATAATAAAGGCCTAAATCTTGGCTAAAACATCAGAGCATGCAGAAACACATCTGATGGGTCTGGGTCCGAACGCCCGACCTTCTATCATTGCTAGGATAGTCACAATCGACGTATCCAAGCAATGCTTTACAGCAGGGAACCCGGCCTCACAAATGTGGCAGTTGCGAGCCCGCGCAAATAATAGCAAAATGCATGCCCACGCAAATAAGGGCAAAATGCGAGCCCGTGCAAATAAGGGCAAAATGCGAGCCCGCAAATAATCGGTCGAGTAGTCTCGCCCACTTCACATATATATATATATATATATATATATACATCTATGTACACACACCTGAAGACTGAAACCGACGAAAACCTTAACTTAGTCATGAAACGGGTGTTTTTAGGTTTTATACGGGAGGTGTGTACCAAGCTTGACTCATTCGGCAATCCTGTCTGGTCTTGTCACGGAGCGAGGCAGTCAACGACCGAGGAGGGTGTTTACAGAACTTCCTGTATTTATACTTGTATAATTCTTGTACATCACATATAACTCATATTTTATATACATATCTATATATAGAAATATATATATTTTATACATATATATATTATACATATATATATATGTGTGTGTGTGTGTTTCGCAGGTCCTGATGCCTCACAAACCGCATTACCTAGGTGGCGCTGTTTCCTACAGCGCGTCAGTCATATTTCTTCTCCAGTCATTACAAACACACTCCGACGGTCGTCGCCGCTCACTGCTACGAGGTGCTGCAATCTCTACCCGTCATCGCCTTAACGACGTTAGGTGGAGTGGCTCCATTGGGGAGCTGTGTAGGTAATCTCATTCATAGTCCGTGGAAAAGGTAAGAGCTACACTTGGAACTTCACCACATGAATTTGCCACACCTCACGCAGCGAGTCGTGTAGCCACGTGCAAACCAGGATGTAGTGTCCGGATGATGAGATTGGTTGATTAATTGATTTATTGATTTCTCGTTTCATCGGTTCCTTATACCCCTGTCACACTATGACGTAATGAGCCAACATAAGTCTGACGTGCTCACGTTTCGTCATTACGTTGACGTATGTTGGGTTACATTATGATGACGTCAGAATGATGTTAGACTGGCGTTGAGCTACGTCACGTTACATCGTGTTACGTCAGGGCGCATCAAGCTTTTGAACCTGTTCAAAACTTTCGACATAACTCGAACGTAACGGTTTACATTCGCCGTACATTCTGTACACGTTCGGCGAACATCAATGATGTTAAATGGATATTAGTCGAACGCTGCTCACTACGTTCCACTATGTTGATCCACATTAAAGCCGGTGGAAATGTCCACGCGGTGTAATGGGAATGTCAGGAGAACGTACGCTGAACATACGTCCAACATACGTTCAACATAAGTTCAACATTTCACCACCATGTCAGGACATATGTAACATCACGTAACACAGTTCTGGCGATGGAACAACGTACATAGCGTTCCGTGAGCGTAATGACGTTGTCCTCTCGCGTGAAATGATGCTATCACTATGCTTTACCAACGTTACGCTCTCGTCAACTATGCTGCATCAACGTTCAACTTTTCCCCAAATTTGCATACTATGCCGAGAAGTTCGACGTTTTTCACATTCTCCCTATGCTGATGTCGTCACATCGTAGTGTGACAGGGCCTTTAGTTACTTGGTTTTGAAAAAAAAGTTATTTATTGATTTCACGGTTCTTTGGTTCCTTAGTTACTTGGTTCCTCGGCTCCTTCGATCATTGGTTCATTGGCTCCTTGATTCCTTGGTTCCTTGGTTCCTTGGTTACTTGGCTCCTTGATTTCTATGTTCTTTGGTTCCTTGCTTCCTTGGTTCATCGATTCCTCCATTGCTTGAATCATTGGTTCATTGGCTCCTTGGATCCTTGGTTCTTCGACCCATGAGCTACTTGATTCCTTGATTTCTTGGGTCCTTGGCTCGTCAGCTCGTTGGTTCCTTTGTTCCTCGCTTCCTCGCTTCCTCGCTTCCTTGCTTCCTCGCTTCCTCGCTTCCTCACTTCCTCACTTCCTCGGTGTCTCGGTTCCTCACTTCCTCAGTTCCTTGGTTACTCGTTTCCTCGGTTCCTTGGTTCCTCGGTTTCTCACTTCCTCGGTTCCTTTGTTCCTTGCTTTCTCCCTTCCTCGATTTCTCGGTTCCTATGTTTCTCGGTTTCTCGGTTCCTCAGTTCCTCAATTCTTCAGTTCCTCGGTTCATCAATGCAACCTTTCTCTTTTAGGTCAACATTCCCAAGATACTGTTGGTCCCGAAAATACAGATATCTCCCAGAATCCGCCCAGTGTAGACCGTGCTTAGGTCGCAGTGGTAGTAGACCAGCAGCTGTGATGATAATGTACGCACTGATTCTATATAGCACAAACATGGCAAGCAGTGGCACTGATTAGCAGGCGTGGTAAGAGAGAGTACCATATATGAACAAGATGCAGTACTGATACCAAATTTGGAATGACTCAAACTTAAACGATGGTTGGGTGGTTGTTGGAATTTTACGTCCTGGCAACATCTGAGGTCATATCAGGATGGGTACTGACTTGTGACAGGGCACACTCATGACGACTTTATAATGCTGTCACACTAGCAAATCAGGCCACTAGCTCCATAACCCGATATTATTCTGATGCTGAGCTAACCAGTCCTTCCCCTATCCTATTAATGCTGAGCGCCAAGCTAGGAAGTGACAAGTATCAATTATGTAAGTCATTGGTTTGACTCGACCAGGAATCAAACTCCCGGCCTTCCGCACTGGAGGCATGCACTCTACCGATTTGGCAACCCACGTCTGGTCAAAACTTAAAGGATTGTAAGTGAAGTTGATGCGTAATGCAGCATTAGGGGTATAACCATAAATGAGAAAAAATACAAAGTACAAAATTGTTTACGCCTGCTTACAGTTACAGTAAATACAAATATATATAAGCACAGAATGTAAAAGTGCATATTTTAACAGATTTAGTGTGACAAAATTATGTTGTGAAGAGAAATCGTTTACACATGCTAACAGTGTGACAATGTAGTTATGCTCTTGACCGTCACGTAATGAATATACACTGTTGTCGCGATAGTGCTGCAAATAAAGGGAACAACGTCCCTAGAGTGGCACATTTTCGCCATTCCGGAGCGAGCATCCTAACCATTAGGCTATCAATACACTATGAGTACGATGCATTCACCCTACCCACGGCTACCTGCCTATGTGGCTTATTGCCTGTAAGAACAATGCAGACTAAGATACTCCTCCCTCTGGATGCGTAAGTGTTTCCAATGGTTATTGTCTATGAATTATGTAATGCTTATGGTTGCCCATCTACATGAAATTCACTTATATGTATATGCACAGGGCAGGCTTGCCAACCATATAGCTAACTAGTGAATCAAAGAAACAACAGCAAAAACCACCCTCTGACGTCGTTCGAGAAACTAATTTTGTTAAAGTTGCATAGTCCGATGGTTTGGGATTTCTGCCATTTTTCTGAGATAAATATTTTAGACTGATCATTATTACAGACTTTACTTTAGTGTGAAGTAACTTTTATTTTAAATGGTAAACTTTTGAGATATTTGAAGTGCAAGCATGTCAAATTAGTTTTGGCAAGCATGCATGCCAAAACTCTGACACCATAGACTTCTGCAGCAACAGGTTCTATAAAATTGATTCAGTGTTCCCTTCTATGCAGAAACAAATGTTTAATAAATGCACCAGGATATAAGTTAGATATGTAGAATCAGATCTAGATAATTGTTTTGGTTTTGAAAATGTGATACTTCATCGGACTATGCAACTTTAATAGCAGCCGAGTGTGGAAAAGATCTTCACTCATCACCCCCCCCCCCCCCTATCTAGCGTTAGTAGAAGAGCTAATGTTGTGGGTAGTAAGTCAAGGCATGTTCACTGGTAATGGTCTTATAGAGGGTTTCCACTAGCAAACTGCCATCTGACAGTAGTGGAAAGAAGTAATCTGTGTAACAACTCACTGTGAAGGATGCTCTGTGGAAAAGGTCTTATAAAGGATTTCCACTACCAATACGCCCACTTGTAATATCTGGTGTCCTCGGCCGTCAGAGCCCCGGATATCACTACTCTCCCCAGGTGTGTTCTGACAACTGTCTGTCAGTTCCCACCTGGTGTCCCCCTTAACAAACTTGACAGTGAATGAGTTGTGCTTTATTGGCATCAACTCCTGTTCACTTACTGGCGACCAATCACCCTCACTCATTACCCACTGCCCACACAGATCCTCATGACTCTTGCTAATGTGTATAAGAATCAGTGTCTACATCCCATTGAACCTGAGTCCAATGGTTGTTGCACACAGCTCAGTGTCTTTGGAATAGCTGTTGCTCATTTGAGTGTAGAAAGTGGAGTCTCAGACAAGAGTGCCTGGAGTCCTGGACAAGAGTGCCTAGAGTGGGGTTTGAGTGTCAGGTATAAGGAATGCAGGTGACTGGGCTCACACAGCCAGCCAATCAGACATCCTCTACAGCCTGGGTGGTGAGGCCCTAATAGGGGGCATGTGTCACTCAACCCCCAGCTGCAGGTGGTGCCATTATGTATGCAGGATGGCTGGGTGTGCTTGCCCATCAGCCCCATGGTAACAGGTAGTTGCAGACAGTTACAATAAACATATATTAAAAATGCCCTTCCCCTCCACTTGCATTCTTTCTGGTGCATGGAGGGGACATTTCACTGATCATTAACCATCTCTTAAGTATGAACATCAGATCACAATCTCGGTCGCTATTGTGTTATCACATTTTCCACATAGGCGCTTATGTCACACAGCGGGTGGGGCACCCATTGCTTCTCTGTTACATAATTCCTAGTCCCCACTCCGTCGCCCGAGAATAGTAATGCTCTTTGCCAATATATAAATCCGAACTGAAAATCTGTATATTTTTACACACTGATGGAAGTGTGGGTTGTAGCTTACCGTAAAGGATGCACTGTGGAAATGGTCTTATAGAGGATTGGCACCACCAATACGCCCTCTGATGGCAGCTGTAAGAACTAATGTTGTGGGTTGTATCTTAAGGTGAAGGATGCACAGTGGAAATGGTCTTATAGAGGATTTCCACCACCTCTGAAGGCAATAGGAATAACTAATGTTGGGAGAAGCTCACTGCGCATGCTCCTCAGAGGGCCATCAGAGGGCGCGTCGGTGGTGTAAATCTTTTATAAGACCATTACCACAAAGCATGCTGGACCATGAGCTGCTATTCAGAACATTAGTTCTTTTCATTACCGTCAGAGAGCGCATCGGTGGAGGGAAACCTCTATAATACCTTTTCCACAGAGCATGGTGAACAGTGAACTGCTACCCACAATATTAGTTCTACTGCTAACTTTAGATGGTGGTTTTGGGTGGTGGAAATCCTCTGTGTGACCTTTTCCACACAATATACTTCACAGTGAGTTGTCCCACACATTAGTACTTTCCATTACCGTCAGAGGGTGCATTGGTGGTGGAAATCCTCTATAAGGCCTTTACCACAGAGCATCCTGAACAGTGTGCTACTACTCACAATATTAGTTCTACTGCTAACTTTAGATGGCGGTTTTGGGTGGTGGAAATCCTCTGTATGACCTTTTCCACACAGCATACTGCACAGTGAGTTGTCCCACACATTAGTTCTTTCCATTACCGTCAGAGGGCGCGTTGGTGGTGGAAATCCTCTATAACTATAGTAAGACAATGCTGAAACGTGAGCTACTACCTAAATAATTACTTCTACTACTAACGTCATAGGAGGGTCCGAATCCTATTAACCCAGCTGTATATAGTCATTATGTTTACTGCATTTTTCTGGTGTTACATATAGATGGGATGCGGAATACCCTGAACACCTGCATGAAACATTCCTACCCTAGCGCCACCTACACTCCTTGGAGTTGAGTCGTGTGCCAGAGATTCCGGCACACTTGACACTGGCACTCATTAACACTAACGGATCACGTGACTCTTGCAAACACAGATCACCTACTCGGTCTTACCTTGCTTACACAGTTTCAGATAACTTGCAGGTCACCTATGCAGAGGTACCAAATAGATAGGCGTGTGAATAGGGAGATATCGTTAGTAAACATATTTTAAATAGGGAGGAATTGGGTAGTTTCAAGGGGGAGGGTGCGGGGCAAAACGTGCGTTCTGATGCATTTCAACAAAAATAAATATGCGTACAAAAATTGTTTGTTAACAAGAAAACTACAATGATTCTTCCAGAGTGTTCGTCTTCGAACAGCTGGTGACTTTTGCATCTCATTAGATGTGATGTGTGGTACTTTAAGAAGGGTAGCTCATGCTGTGCGTGTGGTTCATACAGGGGTATTTGTGTAATCTGGGTCCTTAACTCAATTGAACATTAAAGTTGCACAGTCCGATGGTTTTAGATTTCTGTATTTTTTCTGAGATAAATATATTAGATCAATCACTACTTTACCTTAGTTCAAAGTTACTTTTATTTTAAATGGTAAACTTTTGAGATATTTTGAGTGCAAACATGAAAAATTAGTTTTGGCAAGCTTGCCAAAACTCTGACACCATAGACTTCTGCTGTAACAGGTTCTGTTAAATTGACTCAGTATTGCCTTCTACGCAGAAACAAATGCTTAATATGTGCATCAGTATCTAAGTTAGGTATGTAAAATCAAATCTAGATAATTGGTTTGGTTTTGAAAATTTGATATTTCATCGGACTATGCAGCTTTAAGCCAATCAGGATGTTGTGTCTGCGAATGCTTAGCGTATCTAGTTTAGCTCTACTGTGCATCTCAATGGTATGCAGTGCTTTACAGTTAAATACGGTATGGAACCCTCTATTGTCCATAGTATTGAGCTTTGTTTGCTGCTACTCATCCCTATGTGTAATTAAAATATGAATAAACACAGTTACCCTCCCCCCCCCCGCCCCCCACCAAAAGAAATAAGTTGGCCAAGCCAATCTGAATCTTTTCTTTTTACTTGTCACTACCTTGCCGCATACTAATATACTCGGCTTTATTGGAATAAAGCAAGGCCTGGTTCATTGGGCTTCGTGTCTGAATAAAAAATGTCATTGGGATGGTGAAAAAAAAGGAAAGTTTGTTTTATGTAACAATGCCTCTAGAGGACATTGATTTTTATCATCACCTATTGGACACCAAACATATGATCATTCTGACATATTTCTTTGGAGGAAACCCGCTGCACCACATATATATAGGCTACTCTTTCCCATAAGCAGCAAGGGGTATTTTATATGCACTTTCCACAGCCTTTGATGAACCAGTTGTGGACCACTGGTTGGAATAGAAAATAGTCCAAACTGCAACTCTGTCCACTGAGTAGGATCGATCGGATGACCCCACACCTTCACAGGGCGGACACTCTACTGCCTGAGCTACGTCACGCTCGCCTGGGATGGTGAGGTCACGTGGCACAGCATCCCAGTGGGGCAGCACTATAAAGTCATCATAATGTGTGTGCGCGCGCTGTCACAAGTCAGAACCCGTCCTGATGCGACCTAAAATGCTGCCAGGATGTAAAACCCCAATAAACCAGACCACCCGGCGCACACCAGACGGGATGGCCGAATGAGTTAGAGCGTCCGTCTCCCGTGCTGGTAGATCGTGGGGTCGTGGGTTCGAGCCCCGGTCGAGTCAAACCAATGACTTTAAAATTGATACTTGTTGCTTCCTAGCCAGGCGCTCGGCATTATTAGGATAGGGCAAGGACTGGTGTGCTCAGTGTCAGGATAATGTGACTGAGTGGGATACCAGGTCAGGGTGCCGGCGGTTTGGTTTCCCAGTGGGACAGCACTATAAAAGTCGCCATGAGTGCGCACTGTCACAAGTCGGTACCCGTCCTGATATGACCTTAGATGTTGCTAGGACGTAAACAACAACAACAACAACACACCATGGCTTACACCGGTGCGACCCCAGTGAAGTGAGTCAGCATTTTATGTGCTGCCCAGACGAGTTTTATACTAGCTACTTTAGCTAATACAATAGACCAAAGCGACTCCTTCATACTAGACGCAGAGTCACCATGGGACACGATGGCTGAGGATTCGCGGTTTAAAGTGCAGATGTACTGGCGTTTTAGGTCCTGGCAACATCGAAGGTCATATCAGGACGGGCCTTAGCTAAGACTAGTAAGAGACATTGCCAAGGCCACCTTTAATGAGATGGTAATTCGCACTCGAAGGCCTCGTCGCGATATGACCTTAGATGTTGCCAGGACGTAGAACTCCAACAAACAAACAGCAGTCGTAGGCTGGACTATGCACAAGCATATTGCCAGAGGCTGAACCCCCACCCCCAGCCCCAGCCCCACCCCCACCCCCACCCCCACCCCCACCCCCACCCCCACCCCCACCCCCACCCCCACCCCCACCCTCAACCGCTGCCTTCAAACCGAACTGGTCTCTGCCATATATCCAAATGATTGTGGAAAATTACCTGATAACTAAGGGATAATCATCTATAAATTATTTAATTACCTTATTTTCTTTATGAACATATTCAGTATATGGGTCACTGTCCTGAAAACTGGTCAGCATTGGATGGGATTTTAAAACATCAATAAGAAAAACTTCCTACTTATTTTTGTCCTTATACTTTTCATATTTCTTTTTTTGGTACATTAGTTGTTTAAGCAGCTGAAATTTCAGTCGCAGACGACTGGTCTTCCTCATTCCACTGCTCCTTGCCCTATCCTAGTAATGCCGAGTGTCTGGCTAGGAAGCGACAAGTATCAATTTTTAAGTCATTGGTTTGACTCGACCAGGATTCGAACCCACGACCCCACGATCTACCAGCATGGGAGACGGACGCTCTAACTCATTCGGCCATCCAGTCCGGTTCATGTGCATGTTCATGTTCAGATTTGATGTAAGAAATAAGGGAAATAAAATAAACTGTGTACAACTTTGGTCCTTTTAGTTATGAAGTGTTTTTGTACCAAAGAAAACCATTTTACAGTCAGCCATTTGTAACATGACATATGGGACATGGTTGAATCCTTATTAACATTTTGTATTGCATTGATATATCAAACAAAACAGTTCCCAAATCAAAAAGGAAGTATGTATTAACATGTATGGATGCTTAAATTTAAAAATAAATTATTTGATGTCTTCAGAAATAACATTACAAATTTCTGTCACAGATGTAACCAGTGGTGTTTGGATGCCACACAAATATTGTACACTAATTATTCAGTGAATAGCATGGCTGGGAATAAAATCATTTTATCAATATAAGCACTACATATTTCTGTATATTATGCCATGATTAACATGCTTCTAAGTATGACATTATTTAATTCTGCTTAGATTTTTATTAAGCAGACTGTGTGGTGTCCTAAACATGTACTAAATCTGAGCAACACATGACATACTGCTATAAGACATAGCTTAATCATGGACTACATCTTTACTTTTTATCTCATCAATTTATATTTTATATAGATGTAAAGGGGAGATTTCCAGCTTTCATTTGCAACCAAAAAATGTTTAAAATTCAAATATTAGATTTTAACTCTCCATGTGACATTTCTGGCCAGTCTTCAGGAGAGTGACCTATACATATGTTTAGAAACATTATGCTACCTAATCGCTAGAAACCATGATTCTACTCGACACGGATATGGTGGCCGAATCGGTAGAGCGCAGGCTTCCCATGTGGTATGTTTCTATCTAGTCTGTCTCTCGACATTCTCTGTGGCGGAGTAGTTAGAGTGTCTGACTTTTTTCTAGGTCAGACTCCTAATCTGAGGGTCGGCAGTTTGATTTCCCGTGCCCCCAGCTCTGCCAATTTGGATTTCCACCGCTGTGTATAACTTACAGTGTCATCAAAGGCCGGTTGGTCTCATACCATGTCTATGTGGTGTGGGAGGTTAAAAATCCCTTGGGTCGGTAAAAGTGTAGGCTCGGGCTTTCTATCGACCAGCAGTGGAATGAGGAAGACCAGTCATCTATGACTGAAATTTCCCCTGCTTAAACAACTAATGGACCAACAAAAATATGATCCTGACAAGGAGTAGTTAGTACGGTATCAGGATAATGTGACTCTCTGGGATATCGGGTCATGGCACTGACGGCCTGATATCTCAGTGGGGCAGCACTATAAAGATACGGTGAGTGTGCAGACACAAGTTGTTACCTAGATTTTGCTAGGACTTTGCTAGAACAGGGCGTCACTCTAAATAGTTTCAATTCATGTAGCGAAAACCTGTAGAACTAATGATTGACAGGCTGGTCACCATAGCAACTTTCCACCCAGTGTTAATAAACAACCATCACATGGTCATAAACCACATGGCGTCACTCAGTAAATGTCTTGATTGGTGGACACAGTAGGGCGATGAACATCAACACTGGAGGCAGCACCACGTGACCTCATGAAATAGGACACCTACCCCAAATAAAGGTGGTGGAGGGCCAGTGTCTTACTCTTAAGTGGCAATCGACCGATCCGTCCTGCCACCAAGGCTCCGACAGTCGGGGATGGTGGGTTTGATGTGCAGATTCCAGGAATCTATATAATCTACCCTATCTAGAATCCCACACAAAGATCGTCTCATACGAGACAGTAATTTGCACTTAAATCCGATGGTCGGGGATCGGGGATCGGGAATCGGTGGTCGGAAGTCGGTGGTCGGAAGTCGGTGGTCGGGAGTCGGTGGTCGGGAGTCGGGAGTCGGGAGTCGGGGGTCGGGAGTCGGGATTCAGGAGTCGGGAGTCGGGGGTCAGGAGTCGGAGGTTGGGAGTCGGGGGTGGGGGGTTGGGAGTCGGGGGTCGGGAGTCGGGGGTGGGGGCTCGGGGCTCGGTGATCAGTGATCAGGAGTCGGGGATTGGGAGTCAGATCGGGAGTCGGGAATCGGGAGTCTGGAATCGGGAGTCTGGAATCGGAAATCGGGGATCAGGAGTCGGGGATCGGGAGTCGGGGATCGGGAGTCGGTGATCGGGAGTCGGGATTCGGAGATCGGGAGTCGGTGGTCGGGAGTCTTTGGTCGGGATTCGGCGATCAGGAATTTGGGATCGGGATTCTGGGATCGGGAGTCGGGGATAGGGATCGGGGTCGGGAGCTGGGATTGGGATCGGGGATCGGCGATCGGGGATCGGGGATCGGGGATCGGGGGTCTGGGGTCGGGTTTCGGGGTTCGGGGATCAGGAATTCAATTCTCAAGACGCCTTGGTTTAAGGGGCCCACTATAAAAGTGTAATTTAAGAATAAGATGTTGGTGTCTGTGTAGCCGGTGGGTCAGTGAGATGTTTGGTGATCAAGGGTTTAATTTACACTTGAAAGTCGGTGAGATGTTTTGTGATGGAGGGTTTAGATTAAATCATGTCCATGTATGTACATTTTGCACTTGCTCAAACTCAAAGTTCTCACTTAGCCAACGTTAGTGCTACATTGTTTTAGTCATAACCATGCTACTATTTTGTTTTATATACTGGTAAAAGTGTATGGCCGGAAGGGCTAGTACATTAGGACTGAACAGTTATATTCCACAACATAAAATAACCTTCTTCCGAAATAAAGATATGTCATCAATATAATCGAATAAAGCACAATTACTGCGTAGTATGGGCTGGCCTTTAAAACAAGTAAAATGTCCTATACTGTGAGATGCCCTTTAAATCACATGAATACATGCATGCATGTGGACTGTAACAAACACCTCAGTGAGTGTGGGTTATTCCGCTAACTCCTATAGTGTTGCCATGGAATATAATAACATTACTGTGTGGTATGAGGTGGCCTTTAACTTTTTAAGACAAGTAAAATACTGTGTACTATGAGATGCCCTTTAAATCACATGTATGCGCATGTGTGTTTCATTAGCTCGCATGTGGACTATCGCAAACACAACTCAGTGAGTGTCTGTTATTCCACTGATTCCTATAGCTTTTCTGGATTATAAAATCTGATACACAATATCCTATTAATATATTCCATAGCTTTGCCATGGATTATACAATCTGATACAACAATTAGATCCAAACAAATGTGATCATTCCATTCAGTCACGCTTTGAACATGCGCACACTACACACAAGTTGACGCATCCGGATTAAATAAACAGCGCGACCAGCTTTTCCCGCCAAATCCCAGCTTCACTTTCACAGTTTCAGACAGAAGCAGACGACATCCATCGTACGAGTACCTGCGCATGCGCGCCGCGTTGGTTCACCGGCGTCCCGCGGGGAGGGAGTGGGGGCGCCACTGGTGCCACCCGGCGCTTCTTTTTAGTTCATCAATCTCAATTAGCATGGCCACAATGCGGCTCATTAGCACTGGTAAGTAAGCCGCCGGGTCCCCGGACACCCCTCAACTTGATTACTGTTTAATGTTCCAGGGTGGGAGGGGGCGCGGCTTACCAACGAACCGACGCGCCCACCTTCCTCCCGGATTCACTAACTAGTGACTGACGGAAATTTCCCGAAGAGCAATCAACAGCAAGGCCGCCAAGCGATTGCTGAATCGGTAGAGCGCGGAAGGTCGGGAGTTCGAATCCCAGCCGAGTCAAACCAAAGATTTATAGAAATTTATATTTGTCGCTATTTATTTATTTTGGCCACATCATTCGTCAGAGTTCAATATACCGTACATTGTTGGAAGGGAAGGTGAATGGCAGCAGAGGGAGAGGGAGACCAAGAACATCATGGTTTACAAATATTTCACAGTGGACAGGCTTGAATTATTCACAGTCTATCAGAACAGCACAACATTGGGACAAGTGGAGAACCATTGCATCCAACCCTTGACTAGAGGATGGAATTATTGATTGATTGATTGATATTTGTCGCTACCTAGCCTGGCGCTCAGCATTAATAGGATAGGACAAGGACTTGTTAATGTTAGCTCAGTGTCAGGGTAATACAACTGTGTGGGATATTGGGTCATGGTGCTGGCAGCCTCATTTCCCAGTGGGGCAGCACTATAAAGTTGTCTTGAGTGTGTACTGTAACAAGTCGGTACCCATCGTGATATGACCTTAGATGTTGATATGACCTTAGATGTTGCAATACCAAACAAACATCCATTATCATGCTGGGTGAAATGTAACAACATAATGGTTAGTTTGGGTAAGTTTGCATAATCCAATTGATTTTAGTTTACGCAATATGTTTTCATAGATAAATATATCAATATGTTGAGCGACATAATCTACGTTGCTTTAGTTTAAAGTAACTTTGATTTTATGGTTTTACACTGGATATCTTTGGAGATACTTGTAGTGAAAATATGCTAAATTAATTGTTTGTGTGCACACTGAAATGCTTGATCATCATAAATATATAATGTTGTGTGATATAATCTATTTTGCTTTAGGTCAGAGTAACTTTGATGTTATGATTTTAACATGGCTATCTTTGGAGATAGATGAAGTGAAAACACACGTAAATAATTGTTAGTGCTTGTTTGACTTGAAACAGTAAGAGGTTTTAATAAATTGATTTAATATTCCTTCGATGATGCAATATCATGTTTAGTGAGGCCATAAATATCTCGGTTGGATCAAATATACTATATACTAATGTCATGGGGGTGATGAAAATGGAAAATATTGCGCCGAGAGCGGGACTCGAACCCAAATCTCTTTGCTTTCCAGCCCAGTGTGCTAACCTTTACACCACCGAGGCTCCCTGATATCAACACACTATCCACGCCTACCTGTCTATGTGGTTACTTGCCTGAGAGGACAGTGCAGCCTACTACACTTGTCCCCCTGGAATTATAAGTCTTTTAAATGGTCATTTAATTATTACAATTGCATACATACAGGCAATGCACTTACACATACATACACAGGGTAGGTTCAACAACCATACAGTGCAGAGCTTGTACAGGATCATGGTCATGGCAACTAGTGTCATGGGGGTGGACACTGGTTGCCGTGACCATGGAAATAAATTGGAAATATTGCACCTAGAGTGGGACTCGAACCCACATCTCTTTGCATTCTGGGCCAGTGTGCTAACAATTACACCACCTAGGCTCCCTGGTATCAACACACTACCCATGCCTACCTGTTTATGTGGTTACTTGCCTGAGAGGTCAGTGCAGACTACTTACTACACTAATATAGGCAAGGTTTGTAAAAAGGTTTTTTTTTTTAAATGACCCGCCCTCTGATGGCGGTTTGAGAATTAGCTCACCATGCCGCATGCCCTGCGGTAAAGGTCTCATTGGGGAATTTCCACTACCAAACTTCCCTTTTACAAGAGAGGAAGACCAAACATAGGCAAGATTTGTTCACAAAAACGTTAAGGTTTCATCGGTGTTATTCAAATTTAGACGTAGAGCGTCATATGAGTGTCACTAGAAATGAAATTTATTTGTGGAGGGAAATGGCAGGTGAGTCATTGAGGAAACCTCCCTTAACCCCCCCCCCCCCTCCGCCCCGTATCTCCACCCCCACCACCAGCCACCTCCCCATTCCCTTTCCTCGCCACCGCCAGGAGGGGTGGGGTGGGTTGGGGTGTGGAGGCTAGTTCGTGGGCACGCCACCAGAGGGCCGCTGGGAAATGTGGGTGATGCGTCATTGACGTTAACGAAGCTGCTATTTTCGTGGGCGTCCAGTTTATTTTAACAGCAGGAATCTCGCTTTCATTTTCTTTTATTTGATTTGTTTGTTTGTGTGTTTGTTTCCATATTGAATTCCAATATTGAATTCCACGATGTTCATTTGGTGCAATAATAATATAAGTTTATCTCTCACTCGCTCTCTCGCCGTGAATATGACCCTATGCTGCCGACACGTGTAAAGAAACCACCAATCAATCAATCAATCGCTCTGTCCCTCTCCCTCTCTCTCTCCGTCTTTCACACCACGCTCTCTTCCTCTCTCCCTCTCTCCCCGACTCCCCCTCTCTTCTTCTCTCCCATCTCTCAATCTCTACTCCTTTCCCTCTCCCTCCCCCTCTCTTCTTCTCTCCCATCTCTCAATCTCTACTCCTTTCCCTCTCCCTCCCCCTCTCCACTTCTCTTTCATTCTCTTTCCACATCTCTCCTTATCCTCTCTCTCCCTCTCTCCCACTTTCTCCCCCCCCCCACTTTTTTCTCTTCCTCTTTCTCTCTTTCTCTCACAGCTTTCTCCACATTATTATTATTATGATTGTTATTTTGGTTGATGCCCTTCGTTCTAATTAGCGTCTCCAGATGGCATGAGGCTGCTGCTGGTGGTGGTGTTGGTGGTGGTGCTGGTGGTGGTGGTGGTGGTGGTGGTGCTGCTGCTGCTGGTGGTGGTGGTTGTGGTGGTGGTGGTGGTGGTGGTGGTGGTGGCGCTGGCGCTGGCTGCGAAGTGGGGACAGCGGCGACCCAGTGGTCCACAGCAAATAGAAAAGTCGCCATTAAGTTGGTTGGTTGTTGGGAGTTTTATGTCCTGGCAACATTTAAGGTCATATCATGATGGGTACCAACAGTACACACTCATGGCGAATTTATAGTGCTGCCCCACTGGGAAATCAAACCACCAGCACCATGCCCCAATATTGCACTCAGTCACATTATCCTGTCACGGAGCTAACCAGTCCTTGCCCCATTCTAATAATGCCGAGCGCCATGCTATGAAGCGACAAGTAGCAATTTTATCAAAGATTCTTTGACTCGACCAGGAACCGAACTCATAATAAGTATCAATTTTATAAGTAATTTGTTTGACTCGATCCGGTGTGGCAGTTTCAGCTCACTGTCAGTTTCAGCTGTGCGCATAGACTCAAACTAAAGGCATTGTTAATGGTCACGAGCAATCTTCATACAGAAAATACAGAAAAAGTGATATATCTCTCAAACCACACCACCTATTAACAAATCGCTTGGTACACATATAGAAAACATCTTTACCAAACAGATTATATTAAATTTATAAGGTTAGGCTTCTTGATTTCTATTAATTTGGAATAAAACTAATGGTTTGCATTGCGCATACCGTCAAACTCAAGGCATTGTCAATGGTCACGAGAAATCTTCATACAGAAAGTATAGGAAAAGTTATATATCTCTAAAACCACACCACCTAGAAACAAATCGCTCGGTACACATATAGAAAACATCTTTACCAAAAACATTATATTAAATTTATAAGCTTAGTCACGATGCTGTTAGATTTTGATGCATGCAAAGGAAACTGACAGTCAGCTGAAACTGGCAGTCAGCTGAAACCGCCACACCGGTACAGAACACCCGAACCTTCCGGACGCGAGGCTCGCTCTCTACCGATTCGGCCACCGCGCTCGGCCAAAAGCAAATAGAAAAATCGCCATTAAGTCAGAGCGTCTCTCCGTGGCATGCTTTCAAGGGGTTGATGAGCACAAAGAGGCTAACGAGCAACCTCGTGGAGACCGTGAGATGTCGGCGAGACTTGGCGAGACGCGGCGAGAGGGGGGTGGGTAACCAAGGTAACCAAGACAACCAATCAGTCGCATCCCGAGCAGCACGCTCAAAGTAGATGTCTCACGGCGCATTGGAAAGAGCCCGCGTTGCTATAAAGTAATTGTCACTGAGAGTAATGCCCGGTACACACCTAGCGTATACGATCGTTTTCCCGCACCCACCTAGCGTATACGATCTAAAACTGCCCAAAAGTCGTGAGGTGTGCACTCCCCTAGCACACCTACCGATACCGATTGCGATTCACTACTAAAAACTAATTTTTAGGGCTAAAATGGTAGGTGTGCGCTAGCACTACGATTGCGATTCCCGATTCGAAAAATGAATCGGCCCGACTTCAGTTTTAAGCTGATCGGGAGTTTTAGTGCGCGAATCGTATACGGTATGTGTGTACCTAGCATAAGAACTGGACACTGTGGCCGAAATCGGTCGAACACAGGCTTCTCTTTACGGAAGTTCGGCAGTTGGAATCCCCCACCGCGTCAAGCCAATAACTTACAAAATGTATACTTGGCACTGGCAAGACTGGCGCGGCACTCGGAATCATTAGGATAAGGCACAGACTGGGTTTGCTCAGTATCAGGATAATGTGATTGAGTGGGATAATGTAATTGAGTGGACTGATCTCCCAGTGGGGCAACACTATCAAGTTGCCATCAGTGCGCACTGTCACACGTCGGTATTCCAACAAACAGTAACAATTGTCACTAAGGTTACCCCCAGGGGGGGTTCGAATCCCGCATCACGTCACAACAGGAAATGTGCATTCAACTTATTTGGCCATCCTGTCTGGTCATTAAAGCTGCATAGTCCAATGAAGCATCAACATTTCAAAACCAAAGCAATTATCTAGATTTGATTCTATATATCTAACTTATGCCCGGTACACACCTACCGTTTACGATCGTTTTTCCACACCCACCTAGCGTATACGATCTAAAACTGCCCCAAAATCGTGAGGTGTGCACTCCCCTAGCACACCTACCGATTGCGATTTGCGATTTTTAGGACTAATGCCAGGTACACACATACCGTATACGATTCGCGCACTAAAACTGACTGGCCGACGCGACTCATCACGACCCGTTTCCCGACTAAAACTTACGACTGGGGGTGTACACATCTACCGACTGGAGCGCGACTGGGCGCGCACATATACCGTCCCGATTCGCGACTGCCACCTACGCACCTGGTGTTTTTAGCGCGAACTACATGAGCATCAGCGCCTCCTAGCAGCTGGTGTGGTCCAACGCAAGATGGCGCCATGTGTGTTTCACTGCACGCAACTGGCGGATATGGGGCGAACTATCGTATCGTGAGCAGTCGCTGAGGGATTACAAATTCAAATTCAAAAATGGTGCCACGTACACCAGAGCAAAGAAGAAAAATCGCTGAGGCACTTGCAGTGCTTGCGATCCGTGATGTGCGACGTCGAAGGATAGGTCGGCAAGTGTGGATTCGTCCCCACATTGCTCAGCATGCTCAGCTTGGAGCGTTCAACACCCTGGTAGCTGGATTACGTGCCGATGAACCGCAAGCGTTCACCAACTATAGCCGGATGCCAGCGCCACAGTTTGATCAGTTGCTTGAGCTGGTCAAACCTCGGATCGAGCGTCAGAACACAACGTTTCAGGCGTCGATCTCGGCTGCAGAGAGGCTTGCGATCACCCTACACTTCCTGGCGACAGGTAATAATTTACTTTGTCTTATACATTATTTACATTCCGATTGACTATCTCTTCGACGATATCGTTTATTTAGTTTATTTTGTACTGTGGTGTTTTTTTCTGACTTTGTGTTCGACGATATGAGCTCACATTAACAACCCTTTTTCTAGGTGAGTCGTTCAAGAGCATAAGCTACCAGTTTCGGGTGGGTGCGACGACCATCGGGCAGCTTGTCCCCGAGACGTGCGACGCCATCTACGCAGCACTGAAGGATGACTACTTCAAGGTAACAGTGCTTGTGTTAATTTTCTTTTTATTGGGTTTCACACAAAAACATGAACATGAACATGATAAACATGATAAACATGATATGCACAACGCGTGAAACTTGTAAATTGGAAACCAAAAACAGTAATTATAAAATCTTATGGGAATGTCACTATGATCAAGTTGAATATCGATACAGTCATCAGATCCTAACAAATGTAAATATGTTGTCGGTGACTTTTCATTTCTGTTCAATAAGATTCCTACTAAAACACTGCTATGGGTAAACAGAGCAAAACCACAAACCAAAAACAGTAATTATTAAATGTTATGGGAATGTCACAATGATCAAGACCAAAAAACCAATTTAATGTTGAATGTCGCTACAGTCATCAGATCCGAACATATGTAAATATGTTGTCGGTGACTTTTCATTTTGATTCTGCCTAAAACAACAAACCAAAAACAGTAATTATTATATCTTATTTCTATTCAGTAACTGTTCAATAAGATTGATACTAAAACAACAAAACAAATCCTGAAACTGCTATGGGGAACCATAGCAAAACTAAAACTGACCACGACTATGTCCAGCCGCTGTTGTCTGTGACCAATAAACAAAATTAATGTGTAGTGTCGCTACAGTCATCTGATCCTAACATATGTAAATACGAGAAGGAGGAACCGGCGGCATCTGTCCCAGCGGTGCCTCTTGCTTGGGCGATGTCCTGTTGTTGGTTTTTAATCTCCAGCATTTTCAGACTGCCGCGAAAGCACGCCTGCTCGATGTCGTTCTGGGTAAGAAGCAGAACGCGCGGATCACTGATCTTTCGCAACTTCATGGCGATGCTTTTAGTGAACACTGCGATGGCATCGTCCGGCTCGGCCCGCGTTTCTTTTAGATTCTGCAGAACGAGCTCCATCAGCTCATTCTCTCGGCTGTCTGCGTCCGCGCGCTTGCGTTTGTTGGCTTTCCTAAAATCCTGGATGGACTTTGGGGTGCTCGCGATAGTGTCCGTTTCGTCTTCCGGTTCGTCTTCAATCGTTGCCACAGCTTGCGCCGATGTGAGGCTTTCCGTTTCACCATCGTCGTCGATCTCCGCCACGTGCTGAGAAACAGAATAGAAACACAATATTTTTTAAACAAACATAACAATTTAGTGTTCGTCGATCTCCGCATCCATGTGCTGAGATACAAAATAGAAACACAATATTTTTTAAACAAACATAACAATTTAGTCTTTTTGTTTTTGCAGACCCCGTCAACCCACGACGAGTGGAGCAAGGTAGCGGATCTGTTCAGCACACGATGGAATTTCCCGAACTGCATCGGCGCCTTGGACGGGAAACACATCCACATCAAGCCACCTCCACACTCGGGATCGTCGTTCTACAACTATAAGAACACGTTCAGCATCGTGCTGATGGCTCTGGTGGACGCCGACTACCGTTTACTGTACGTCGATGTGGGTTGCAATGGGCGCGTCAGTGACGGAGGAGTCTTTGCTGGCTGCACCCTACAGCAACAACTGGAGAATCATGCAGATGCATTCCCACCCCCCAGGCCTGTCGCCGGAGACGATCGGCCCCTGGGCCACTTCATTGTGGCCGACGACGCGTTTCCGCTGAAGGAATACCTCATGAAACCGTTCAGCCACAAGGACCTCCGCTTAGATCACAGGATCTACAACTATCGCCTGTCGCGCGCACGTCGGGTTGTAGAGAACGCCTTCGGTATTCTGACGAACCGCTTCCGGGTTTTCCTGACAAACATTGCCCTCTCCCCAGATAAGGTGGAGCGCATAGTGATGGCCAGTTGTGCACTGCACAACTTTCTGCGCGAGAAGATCGGCACCACCTGCAATATTGACTACGAGGATCCCAGGACGCATGCTGTAATTCCCGGCGCGTGGAGATCAGACAGAGTGCTCACCCAGGCCCCCCTACAGTCAGGAACCAACTCGACGCAGCGCGCAAAAACGCAAAGGGATTACTTGGTCGAGTACGTCAACTCGCCGACCGGTTCTGTGCCGTGGCAGGCGGCCATGATATAGATGGCTGAACAATCGTATTGTATTATTATTACTGTAGTATTGTATATATTATTGTATTACTGTATTCCTGTATTATATTAGTGTTTGTTAGGTATCGTTACCTCATCAGGTTCGTGGCTGAAGCTTGGGGCGGGGAGCTGGTGGTTGCTCAAACTTTGGCGTTTCTGGACGTGGGGTGCGAGGAAAGACAACGATGTGTGAATCCAGGTCTGTCGTGTTGTCATTGGCTTGGCCCCCGAGCCCGACGGCTGTTGTTTGCGGAGACGCGTATATTGCGTGCGTAGGTTAGTCATCCGTTTCTGTATAGAAGCGGCTGTAAATACATATAGAAGACGGTTGTACAGATTGTATATAATAAATGTTGACAGTGTGCAAAAGTTGTAAATTTTGTATATAATAAATGTTTACATTGTGCAAAATTTGTATATAATAAATGTTTACATTGTGCAAAATTTCTACATGTGTGATATTGCTAGAATATATTAAAATTTCTATATAGAACACGGTTGTACAGATTGTACAGATTGCCACATTCGGCGGCATTCTGCGGTCGCCATCTTGTCATGTAGCATTCTCTACCAAGTTTCATGCTAAAGTTTCACGATTAAGTTACGTAAACGTGCTAGATAACAGGCTATAGATGCTCTCATGACACCCATGTACTACAAGAAACCGCATGAATCCTTAATCGGGAAACGGGAATCGGGAAACGCACAACACAAATACAGATACAACAGACTTAAAACACCGGTACACAGGTAGCGTAGGTTATCTACGACCCACTACGACCCATGTTGATGAAACAAAACAGTGAAAACTATTGGAAAAACATGCTTACCTGACTGCCCGACCTCTGCGGTGATTTCGGACAATGCAGTAATCCTCTTTACTCGATTGGAGTACTCGGGACTACACACGTCGAAGAGACACGGGCGATCTCTCCACATTTCTACCATACAATTCTCGGCTTCATTCGTCCAGTCCGCCATTTTTTTCCTCTGTGTACGGACAAAGTCACATGACCCGATTCCACCCCTCTGATTCGCTTATCGCTAAAACCCTGACACGACCGGTTGCCGGCTAGCACACATATACCGTATACGACACGACTGCCCGCTCACATCTAGCGTTTCTCGAACGGCCCGATTCATTTTTCGAATCGCTTGCGACTCGAGTTTTAAGCCATAAAACTGAGTTTTATACGCGAATCGCATGCATCTAGTGTGCGCGGGGGTCACACACCTAGTGTGCACCGGGCATAAAACGGTAGGTGTGCGCTAGGATTACGATTGCGATTCACGATTCGAAAAATGAATCGGCCCGTTTTCAGTTTTAAGCGGATCGGGAGTTTTAGTGAGCGAATCCTATACGCTATGTGTGTACCTGGCATTAGATACTGATGCACTTTTTAAGCATTTGCTGTCACACAGAAGGGAACCTGAGTCAATTTAATAGGACTTGTCACTGCAGAAGCCTATGGTGTCAGAGTTTTTGCATGCTTGCCTAAATTAATTTCACATGTTTGAACTTCAAATATCTCAAAAGTTATCCATTTAAAATAAAAGTTACTTCAAACTAAAGTATGGTAGATTATAATAATCAAATCAATATATTAATCTCCGAATAAATGACAAAAACTCTAAACCATCGGACTATGCAACTTTAACTTAGTCAGAGTAAACCAGGGTTTTTCGTGTTTTTCGTTTAATTCTGTAATGAAAGCCAACTAGCGGACAGTTGATGGACATGTTCGTGGGAATGCCGTCAATGCTGCTCAGTTATAAAGTAAATATGCACTCGTTCACATTTATGGCGAAGCGGCACGTAGCTCATGCGGTAGAGTGTCCATGTGTGAAGGTGTCGGTCATCCGATCGATCCTGCTCAGTGGACACATTTGCAGTTTGGGTTATTTTCCATTCCAACCAGTGGTCAAAACTGATTCATCAAAGGTTGTGGTATGTGCTGTTCTGTCTGTGGGAAAGTGCATATAAAAGATCCCTGGCGGCTTATCGGAGTAGCCTATGTAGCAGCAGCAGGTTTCCTCCAAAGAAATATATCAGAATGACATATGTTTGACATCCAATAGCCGATGATAAAAATCAATAAGCTGTAGAGGCGTCGTTAAATAAAACAAACTTTATGTTAGTTCGGAATTAAAATCATTAATTGTCGTCTTATGCGAATTGCTAACAATTAGCTAGTAGCACGAGTGGGTGGCAGTGAAATAGTTTATTATTAAATTGCCCCTCTCATTGAACTCCTTTTTCCGATGCACAGTATCGCCAGCAGGTGGCGGACATCACCCGGCTTACACGAACAGGCAGATTGGCCGAATGAGTTGAGCTCCCGTCTCCCGTTTTGGTAGATCGTGATATTCGAATCTCATTGGTCGAGTCAAACCAATGACTTAAAAATGTATACTTATCGCTTCCTAGACAGGCGCTCGGCATTATTAGGATAGGGCAAGGACTGGTTGGCTCAGTGTCAGAATAATGTGACTGAGTGGGATATCAGGTAATGTGGTTGGTGACCTGGTGTCCCATTTGGGAAGCACTATAAGGTCGCCAAGAGGGCGGACTGCTACAAGTCAGTACCGGTCCTGATATGTCCTTAGATGTTGCCAGGACGTAAAACAATCAACCCGGCTTAGACTTCCATCAGGAGCTTCTTGAAGTCTCACTCGCAAAACCAAAGCAGAGGTTGACATTCCCTCCAGGGAATGTCCCTCCCAATCTAAATGAAGAATTAAATCAATTCCATGGTATGACCATCATAGCGCAAAGCAGATGAGAATCTATTCAAAGAAAATGCACTTTGAATTTCCTAACTACCATAGCAAAAAGCAGACGACAATCTAATTAAAGTAAATACACTTTGAATTCCCCTACTAAGAAATGACAATCATTGGAAAAAGCAGACGAGAATCTAACAGAAATAAATTCAATTTGAATATCCATCACATGACAAGATCAGTACATTCGATGACAGGCGAGAGTCTATCAGAAATAAAATAATGCACTTTGAAAATCCCTTTTTAGAAATGACTAGCACAGTAGAAAGCAGACGACATTCTAACCAAAATATATGCACTTTGAAATTAGCTGACCATTATAGACATAGTAGAAAGTAGATGACAACCTAACAAAAATGAAAGCACTTTGAGTTATCTGACCAAAGGTTGACCATCAATAACCGACAACATATGACAACTAAAGGGCCTATCACACTATGATGCATAGCCTTAGCGTATGCCAATGTATGTGATCTTCGATCAACACGTTGGCATACGTCATCATACTGTACATATACTTTGGGCATATGTTGGGTACGTTCCGGGTATGTCACTATAAGTCATCTTACATCGCCGTGCGTCGAGGCTCTGAAAATATTTTGTGCATGCTCAAAATTTCCAATGTGTGTCGACGTGTGGCTCATATGTTGAACTTATGCTGTGTGTACATTCGGGATATGTCGGCGTACGTTGGGAGTTTGTTAGGGATACATTGGAATATGTTGCTGCATGTTAGTTGTTACCCGTACGTTCAGCCGGTAGGAACGTGCAGTCTGCATACAGTCTGCGTACTGCCAATGGATGGATAACATACTCCTAACATACTTCGAATGTATCCCTGCCATATCTCCAGCGTACTTAACGTATACACCATATTTCTACTAGTTCTAGCGATGGAGTAATATACGTAACATTGGTCAGCATACCGTGAGTGTATGCAAGCATTTTGCGAATGTTTTGCGAGGCATGTGAATGCTCTCATACGCTAGCAATAGGTCAGAGATACATTCTGCATATGATACATACCTTATGTGTACGTTGTGTGAACGTTGTGTGTACGTTGTGTGTACGTTGTGGGTACGTTGCGTGTATGTTGTGTGTACGTTGTGTGTATGTAGTGTGTATGCCCATTTTTATCCCCTGCTGCTGAAAAGTTTGACGAATGCGGTCGAACGTTGAGCACGGGCTGACGCCGTACGTCGTAGTGTGACAGGGCCTTAAACAATAAAAAAAATACACTTCCTCCCCACATATGTATAGTGTCCATAAACTGCTTATTTCGGGAATGCTGATTTTCAGTGAGAATTACGAGAGTGGAATGATTTACTTGCTCTAGTCCACAATTTAAACTGGAGTTGACACTCCTCCTCCCTATGCTGCCCGACTACACTGGGTTCTGGTGTTTTATAGTGATGGGTTAGCGGGTTGGTTGCCATGGTGCCAGACCCTTATTAACCTTTCGCGCCGTGGCGGTATGTAGTGGTGTAGGTTCGGTGTTGAGGCAACTTGCAGTGCGCATGCGCGCGGCAGATTGGCTGCGCATGATTGATGCGTAGCAACGGAGCAAGCTGCTTCATTCATCCTGTATTAAATTGTTGGTTTTGTTAGGTGTTTTTTTTGTTGGGGGGGTGGAGGGGTTCTTTTGTTCAGGGTATTTCCCCCCCCCCCCCCCCGCCCCCATTCCCACATTAAATATTAGCAGCTGGGTTCGGCTGGGTTCGGCTGGGTTCGGCTGGGTTCGGCTGGGTTCGGCTTGGTTCGGCTGGGTTCGGCTTGGTTCGGCTTGGTTCGGCTTGGTTCGGCTGGGTTCGGCTGGGTTCGGCTGGGTTCGGCTGGGTTCGGCTGGGTTCGGCTGGGTTCCGCTGGGTTCCGCTGGGTTCCGCTGGGTTCCGCTGGGTTCCGCTGGGTTCCGCTGGGTTCCGCTGGGTTCCGCTGGGTTCCGCTGGGTTCCGCTGGGTTCCGCTGGGTTCCGCTGGGTTCCGCTGGGTTCCGCTGGTTCCGCTGGGTTCCGCATCACAGATTCCGTTTCTGTAACCATCACTCTCGGCCCAGTTTTACAGTTGCATAGTCCGATGATTCGGGGTTTCTGATTTTTATTTTGAGTTAGATACATTAGGCTGATAATTTAATTAACATCACCTTAGCTTAATGTAACCTTATTTTAAATGGTTACCTTTGGAGATATTTGAAGTGAAACCATGGCAAATTAATTTTGGCAAGGATTACACATTGTATCAACATAAGGTTCAGCAGTAATAGGTTCTATTAAATTGGCTTAGTACCATATTCTCTGCAGTCAGAAATGGTGTTGAAAGAGCTTGAGCTCATTCGGGGTCATTGCAGGGGACATTAGAAAGGGAAGTCGTTGGCCCCTCCCTCTCCCTCCCGCCGGCCACCACCCTCTGGGTGGGGCCGTGGCGCTGGGGGGGGGGGGGGGGGGGGGAGTCTCTCCAGGAAGGGCACTGCAACCAATACCACATGCCAATCATGCCGCGCCTCCTCACTACACCCCTCTCATTCGTCAGCACATTTGAGACTGCCTCTCTCAGCACCCAATCACAGTCCTCCAAAGCAGACCCCCCCCCCCTCAGCTTCTCACCTCACCTGGTCACTCCGCTCATCTCCACTGGACTGACCACTAACCTCCTTTCCCCCACCCACACACTCCGCCGAGGTCTTAACACATTAGATTATATAATTTAATAACATTTTAATTAATGACATTTAACATTGTAAACCATATACATGATTATTACTGTTAATAATTAAGTAACTGTTGCTACCCACTTTTGCTCTGTCATTATTCAACTCGGCTCATTTGTTCACTTGTCTCATCTCCCCTCACCTCACTCACATCCCTCACCACTCCGATCACCACATGACCTTTTCCCTGCAGCATTCGGATGCCACACCTGAAAATGTAAAGCCCCTGGGGGCTGGCCGGTGTCGCGGTTTCAGTTCTCAACCAGTTTCAGTTCTCAACTGTCGCTTCTGCGCATGCGTGGATTCGAGTGACAACTTTGCTTTTGCTGTTGATGTGTGTGTGTGGTGATTTCTAATGTGTAAATCACTCTAAAACCCTTAAAGTTAAAACCTCATATACCGACCGTATATTGTTAAATGAAACACACAAGTTGGCAAACGCCCATAGCGGCCATTTTGAATATGTTGCATTGAGATTTAGACGCATGCGCAGAAGCGATGTTGAGAACTGAAACTGGTTGAGAACTGAAACCTCCAACCCATGCTTCCCTGTTGCATATGCTATGGACTGTAATGCTAAATAATTGCACCAGGATCTATCTATGTTGAATATGTAGGATCAAAATTAATCTAGAGGAGTATTTTGGTTTCGAAAATGGCATGCTTTTATCGGACTATGCAGCCTTAAATACAGTTCAGGACGAGGGATATATATCACTGTATACATAGGGGCCTATGTGTATAATTATGTATATATATATATATATATATATATATATCTGTGATTGTGTGTGTTTGTGTATATATAGCAGATGTGTCAAGTATATAACATGGTGATGGTAATACGCAAATTGTGAATAGGAAGAAATAGGATAGCCAAAGGGGGAAGGGTGCGGGGTGGGGGCGGGGGGTGCCCCCTTCCAGGGGGGTTTCTGGGGGGGTGGTGCCCGTGGAAATGTTGAAAAAACGCATTCTGGTCCATTTTAATGAAAAATATGCATATTAATTTTTTTATATTTTAAACAAGCTGACATAAATTCTTTAGTGTGCGATTGCAAATTAAAAGGGTGAAATCGGGAGACTGGGGTTATTTTGTTGTATTTTAGGGAGATCTCCCGCAAATTTGGGTGATTGGGTTATTTTATTATATTTTAAGGAGATCTCCCGTCTAATCGACAGGCTTGGCTTCTCTGATGTAATGTATATTGTTCATATACTGCAGTAGTTTGCACTTACCACTACTACCACTACTACACTACCCCTACCACTACCACGACCACTACCACCACCACTACCACTACCACCACCACTACCACTACCAACACCACTACCACTACCACCACCACTACCACTACCACCACCACTACCACTACCACTACCAACACCACTACCACTACCAACACCACTACCACTACCAACACCACTACCACTTACCTCACCAAATTGAAAGGCCAGTCACCCAGGTGTGGTGTGCAGCTTGGTTGTAGTGTACTTGTAGCAGTCGGTCTGTGTTTTCCAGTGGTCAGACAGCGACCCCCTAAAGTGGCACACATGAATCGGGTCGGAGTTGTAGTGTTGTGGGCAGTGGTGCCCCACATACTTGACAAGCTGCGCCGATGAAAATAGCTGACCAGAGTCACCCACCTGGGGCCGTATGCACCAATCGGGGTTAGTGCCGTAACCGCGGCTAGGCTAGCTCCACACGGCTAATTGTGAGAAATCGGTATGCACGAATCGGTGTTAGCTCTAACCGCGAAATTTAGCCTAGGCTAAGCTAAACCATTTTCAAATCAGGTTTTACTGCTAGCCGGGGCGGTTAGTGTGCATGTATGGATGTCAATCTATTCAATGCGATCATATTTAACAGAATTACATATGCAATAAGTGAAATTTGATCAATTTAACCTTAAATGCGAAGCGTTATTAAGGCTACTGCCGCATTGGCGGCGATATTAACAGTTATATTTTCTAATCGACGAAGGTACAGTAGACAAACCGCCGCCGCCGCCAGTATGGAAAGCGACGTCGATGCGGCCGCGGCGGCGATTTGTTTACGTTACGTTCGTCGATTCGAAAATATAAGTATTAATATTGCCGCGAATGTGGCTGTAGGCTTAATAACGCTTCCAATTTAGGGTTAAATTGATCAAATTTCACTTATTACGTATGTAATTCTGTTAAATATGATCGCATTCAATAGATTTGAGCCAAATATAAGGGTAGAAACGCAGAGGGAATTCCCAAATCTATAAATAAACTCCCGGTTAGCTATCCGCAGCGGCTAAAACATTGGTGCATACCGATTCACACATTTCTCAAACCCCCCGCTACCCTGAGGTAGCTATCCGCGGCTAGAGCCTTAACTCCGGCTAAGCCTAACCCCGATTCGTGCATACGGGCCCAGGGCCCGTATGCATGAATCGGGGTTAGTGCCTTAACCGCGGCTAAGGTATCCCCGCAGGGCTAAATGTGAAAATTTGGTATGCACCAATCGGAGTTAGGGCTAACCGCCGACCGTAGCCTCGGCTAAGCTAAACCATTTTCAAATCAGGTTTTACTGCTAGCCGGGGTGGTTAGTGTGCGTGTATGGATGTCAATCTATTCAATGCGATCATATTTAACAGAATTACATACGCAATAAGTGAAATTTTATCAATTTAACCCTAAATTCGAACCGTTATTAAGGCTACCGCCGCATTGGCGGCGATATTAATAGTTATATTTTCGAATCGACGATCGTGCAGTCAACAAATCGCTGCCGCCGCCAGTATGGAAAGCGACGTCGATGCAGCGGCTGCGGCAATTTGTTTACTTTACGTTCGCCGATTCGAAAATATAATTATTAATATCGCCGCCAATGCGGCGCTAGCCTTAATAACGCTTCGAATTTAAGGTTAAATTGATCAAATTTCACTTATTACGTATGTAATTCTGTTAAATATGATCGCATTCAATAGATTTGAGCCAAATATATCGGAAGAAACGCAGAGGGATTTCCCAAATCTATAAATAAACTCACGGTTAGCTATCCACAGCGGCTAAAACATTGGTGAATACCGATCCACACATTTCTCCAACCTGCCGCTACCCTGAGGTAGCTAACCGCGGCTAGTGCCTTAACTCCGGCTAAGCCTAACCCCGATTCGTGCATACGGCCCCAGCTGAACGGGAAATGAGAGTTTACGGGGAGCTATGATTGGCACGGCGATAGGTTCTGGAACCAGTGAAGGGTGACTAATGAGAGAGGTGAATAGACGATTTCCACCACCAACATGCCCATTTATGGCAGTGGAAAATACGAGTGATGCGTGGAATAATACTGTGTGGATCATCCTCTATAGTAATAGGTTTTATATAGGAATTCCACCACCAATATGCCCTCTGATTGCAAGAACTCGGGGTGTGTGGTATAGATAAAGGATTCACCCTGTACTTGCAGTACACGGGTGAATACCAACGCTATATAAAAGCTGTCGAAAAAGCGGGGAAATGCAATGAGAGCCTAAATTCACAATCTAAGAAGCAACATTTATTCTTTATATATGTTTTGATATTTCCCCGCGACCTTTGAGTTGAAAAATTTAATATAACATGCAGTTTAATAGACTTTAGAAGTGAAATCGACAGCGTTCTATGGCCGCCATCTTGTCTTTTTGCATTCTCTCCCATTTCACCAACTCTGTGCCGATATAAGTACCAATTTCATGCTGGAGGCAGGCATTCTACTTCCTGTTCCTACTAAAGCTATTTTCATCCGTATTTACACTACTTTGTCGTTCACCCTGTACTACAAGTACAGGGTGAATCTTTTATCTATGTGTGGTACTGCTTCGTGCGCATTAGGGCCTATTTTTCGTGGTAAAAGGTGTTATAGAGAATTTCCATCACCAATCTTCCCTCTGATAGCAGTGACAAATACTAGTGTTGTATGGAACAGTACTCTGTGCATCATGCTCTGTGGCAAAAGGTCTTCTAGAGGATTTACACCACCAATCCACCCTCTGGTGGCGGTGGTAAGAATGAGTATTATGTGGGATAGCTTCCTGAGCATTAGGTTTCGTGATCAAAGGTCAAATAGAGGATTTCTACGATCAGTTTGTCCTCGGATGGCAGTCAGTGGTTAGAAGTAATATGGGTAGACATTTTACTGTGCAGTGTTCTGCAGAAAAGGTCCATGAAATACGACAACAAAATACCTACCATAGCATACCCGTAAACCTAACCATAACCCCCCCCCCCCCCGCCTGTTTTTATTACCAGTGTTTTTATCTATCAGTGATAGTATCACAATAAGACACATTTACTTGTATTTAACGCGTATAAGTTGTCTAATTTTGCGCCATTTTCAAGGAATGGATCTAGAACTACACAAGATGTGTATACACGTGAAGCCACTGACTGGCACTTGAATAAAACTGGGTTTGTTCTCAAAATTTGATGATATTTATAACTCTTTGTACTTTGGTGTTGCTGATTTTATTTTCTACGGAAAAATGACCTGGCAAATAATGACAAGTTCTCCGCAGGAATTTATTTGTTATTACGTCGGACAAGACGAGGCCAAATGCCCCTTACCACGCCCCAACCTTAACTCCCACCTCGCCCCAACCTTAACTCCCACCCCGCCCCAACCTTACCTCCCACCCCGCCCCAACCTTAACCCCCACCCCGCCCCAACCTTAACCCCCACCCCACCCCCACCCACCACTACCACCTCCCACCAACACTACCATTTCCATCTCCTACCACCCCCAAAACTCCCACTACTACCACGTACCACCACCACCAATTTCCCCCACCATAACTACTACCAGCACTACCACCAGCACCACTATCACCACCACCACTACCACCATCACTACTACCACCACCACTATCACCACCACCAGTACTATCACCACAACCACCACTATCACCACCACCACTACCACCATCACTATTACCACCACCGCCACCACTATCACCACCACCACCACCACTATCACCACAACCACCTCTATCACCACCACCACTACCACCATCACTACTACCACTACCATCAGTTCCACCACCACTACCACCACCTCCACCACTACCACCACCTCCACCACTACCATTACTACCATCACTACCACCACCTCCACCACGACAACCACCTCCACCACTATCACCATCTCCACCACTACCACCACCTCCACAACTACCACCACCTCTACCACCACCACCACTACCACTACCACCACTATTACCTCTCTATGATCACCACCATAATCACCATTGCCCCCACCAAGGTCACTGCCGAATTCCCCTTGAAGGCTGGCAGTCACATGACGTACGTACTTGTACTTAAAAACAAACTCGTGTACGTGATGTCAATAACTCACCAATGACAGCTGACAGCTGACAGCTAACAGCTGACAGGAGACCCATTCACGGGTTCCCTTCAGATGGCTTTGTGTTACAAACTTGTGACACAACTTCAGGGAAATAAATAACTTCTGATCACAGATCAGTTGAGCTTCCATCAGTTTAGAGGACTGCAAAAGTTTTTGACTGCAAGGCGTATTGTTTCCAATGATATGAAAATTATTATTCTTTAGTATCCTTTAAAATAATGCAAGTGTTTTCAATTCTACCTGAGACCTGTTCGCCCGCCATAATTAAACGAATGCCTTTGCCTTGACTTTGAATATCGTGTCTTCAAATTGGTATTCAGTGAATCAATAACGCGTATAACTAACTACACTAGAGTTACACTAGAATTTTCCTAACAAACCAACATTTATATACCGCTAGCCTAACTGCAACTGAACATTAAAACTTACTACAAGTTTACCAACTGAATACAGAAGATAACTTCTGCCTACATTCTAAATACTATGTAAATACTCACATTGATCTGACTAATATTGATCTAGTTATATGACAGTACTGTACCATATTGTTATGGAACATTTGGGTTTCGGAATTTCATTGTGTTACATGGTGCAAATTGTGTATTCAACAGGTATTGTACACCTTATTCTATATACCTTTGTGTAAATAACCCTGAATTGACAAATGGCTTGAAGACCAGTTCTTCGGCACTGACAAAAGACTTATTCAGCAGAATAAACATATTTACCAAAAACAAAAATCTAATCACTAAGAATTTGAATTAAGCTCCTTGATTTATGTTGATTAAATCATGTAGATGAATAGCTGCTTTGTTGCACGGAAATAAGATTGAGGTGGTGAAGATTTCTATCGGGAAAGAAACTAATTAAGCACACCTTTCAAATGCTTAGACATCTTCACAGATATGAACTAAAGTGATGCCATAGTAATTAAAATGAAGTAATGATTCATGTGAATACTTCCCACGAGAGACATAATTTGATGACTTGGAGTTTAGTATAATTACAAAGTAAATCTTGGAAGGTGTTGTCATTATGGTGAATGTTTTAGTTTTCAATAGATCTAATGAAATATCTGCATACCATCGCGAGTTACCCAAAGCACATTCTCCGTGGATTATGTGCAGTGAGGTGCTACCCACAACGTTAGTACTTCTGACAGCCACCAGAGGGCAGGTTTGGTTGGGGAAATCATCTATAAGACTTTTTCCACAGAGCATCCTGCACGTTGAGCTGTTGGCTACAACATTATTTCTTCCCACTGCCACCATAAGCCAGGTTCGTAATGGAAATCTTCTATAAGACATTTATCACAAAGGGTACTGCACAGCGAACTGCCACCCACAATGTTAGTTCTTCCCACTGCCATCCGAGGGCAGGTTGGTTGTGGTAATTGTGAGGACAGGTTCATAGTGAAAATCCTCTATGAGACCATTTTTACAGAACATGTTGCACGGTGAGCTGCCACCCACAATGTTAGTTCTTCCCACTGCCGTTAGATGGCGCATTTGTGTTTGCAACACCACCTACTGCAAGTGAGCTGCCACCCACAATGGTAGTTCTTCCCACTGCCGTTAGATGGCGTGTTTGTGTTGGCAACACCACCTACTGCACGGTGAACTGCCACCCACAATGTTAGTTCTTCTCACTGCCATTAGATGGCGAGCTTGTGCTGGCAACACCGCCTACTGCATGGTGAGCTGCCACCCACAATGTTAGTTCTTCCCATTGCCGTTAGATGGCGCATTTGTGTTGGCAACACCGCTTACTGCACGGTGAGCTGCCACCCACAATGTTAGTTCTTCCCACTGCCATTAGATGGCGTGTTTGTGTTGGCAACACCGCCTACTGCATGGTGAGCTGCCACCCACAATGTTAGTTCTTCCCACTGCCGTTAGATGGCGCGTTTGTGTTGGCAACACCGCCTACTGCATGGTGAGCTGCCACCCACAATGTTAGTTTGTCCAACTGCCGTCAAATGGCACGTTTGTGCTGGCAACACCGCCTACTGCACGGTGAGCTGCCACCCACTATGTTAGTTCTTCCCACTGCCGTTAGATGGCGTGTTTGTATTGGCAACGCCGCCTACTGCACGGTGAGCTGCCACCCACAATGTTAGTCCTTCCCACTGCTGTTAGATGGCGCGTTTGTGTTAGCTACACCGACTACTGCACGGTGAGCTGCCACCCACTATGTTAGTTCTTCCCACTGCCGTTAGATGGCGCGTTTGTATTGGCAACGCCGCCTACTGCACGGTGAGCTGCCACCCACAATGTTAGTCCTTCCCACTGCTGTTAGATGGCGCGTTTGTGTTAGCTACACCGACTACTGCACGGTGAGCTGCCACCCACAATGTTAGTTCTTCCCACTGCTGTTAGATGGCGCATTTGTGTTAGCTACACTGCCTACTGCACGGTGAGCTGCCACCCACAATGTTAGTTCTTCCCACTGCCATTAGATGGCGGGTTTGCGTTGGTCACAAAGCCTGCTGCACAGTGAGCTGCCACCCACAATGTTAGTTCTTTCCATTGCCGTTAGATGGCGAGTTTGCGTTGGTCACAACGCCTGCTGCACAGTGAGCTGCCACCCACAATGTTAGTTCTTTCCATTGCCATCAGATGGCGCATTTGCATTGGTCACAAAGCCTGCTGCACAGTGAGCTGCCACCCACAATGTTAGTTCTTCCTACTGCTGTTAGATGGCGCATTTGTGTTAGCTACACCACCTACTGCACGGTGAGCTGCCACCCACAATGTTAGTTCTTCCCACTGCTGTTAGATGGCGCATTTGTGTTAGCTACACTGCCTACTGCATGGTGAGCTGCCACCCACAATGTTAGTTCTTCCCACTGCCGTTAGATGGCGCGTTTGCGTTGGTCACAAAGCCTGCTGCACAGTGAGCTACCACCCACAATGTTAGTTCTTTCCATTGCCGTTAGATGGCGAGTTTGTGTTGGTCACAAAGCCTGCTGCACAGTGAGCTGCCACCCACGATGTTAGTTCTTCCCATTGCCGTCAGATGGCTCGTTTGCGTTGGTCACAAAGCCTGCTGCCAGTGAGCTGGCACCCACAATGTTAGTTCTTCCCACTGCCGTTAGATGGCGCGTTTGCGTTGGTCACAAAGCTTGCTGTACAGTGAGCTGCCACCTACAATGTTAGTTCTTTCCATTGCCGTTAGATGGCGAGTTTGTGTTGGTCACAAAGCCTGCTGCACAGTGAGCTGCCACCCACGATGTTAGTTCTTCCCATTGCCGTCAGATGGCGCATTTGCGTTGGTCACAAAGCCTGCTGCTGTTAGTTCTTCCCACTGCAGTCAGAGGGCTGGTTCATGTTGACAATCAGCAACAGTGGAGATGTTTGTTTGTTTGTTTGTTGTTGTTTTACGTCCTAGCAACATCTAAGGTCATATCAGGACGGGTACCGACTTGTGACAGTGCGCACTCATGGCGACTTTATAGTGCTGTCCCACTGGGAAACCAGGCCGCTGGCACCATGACCTGGTATCCCACTCAGTCACATTATCCTGACACTGAGCACACCAGTCCTTGCCCTATCCTAATAATGCCGAGCGCCTGGCTAGGAAGCAACAAGTATCAATTTTTAAGTAATTGGATTGACTCAACTGGGACTCGAACCCACGACCCCACGATCTACCAGCACGGGAGACGGACGCTCTAACTCATTCGGCCATCCCGTCTGGTGCAACAGTGGAGATATATGGGTTAGTTCAATATATCCCATGCGTCGGTCGATTTAGAGAGGTTTTATTAGTTCAATATATAGTAAAACCTCTCTAAATCGACCGACGCATGGGACCAACTTTAAATGGTCCATTTAGGGAGCTGGTCTGTTTAGAGAGTTTCCCGACGTGAGGAATAATCCAGTTCTATTTTTTGTTATAGAATTTGATACAAAATATCATATATGTTCCCATTGCTCGGAGTGAGCAGACAACATTTTTATAGATAAAACCAAACAGAATAAAACCGTGATGGTTTCATCACGGTGTTTATCTGCAGAGGAGCACCTACAAATTGGTCGTAATGCTCGCATTGCGTTTGATTCGTGGCGGGGAAGGAGCACCCCCCCCTCTCTCCCCCCCGGGCCGCGACCGTTGGCTCGCTGACATAACTCCCCCCCCCCTTTTCTCGGCCCTTATAACCGGCCGCCCTAGCTGCTCCTAGCCACTCGCCTATCTTCACCCTCCAGGCCCGGACCTTATTTTCTACTTTGGCTCTCCTCTCACACGCGGGCCGTCACACTCCGCCGCCTCACGCGACGCCGCCTCACATGACGCCTCCCGCCTCATGCCACCTCGCCTCCCGGGCCCACGCTCACACTACCACCGTCATGCCAGTCGGATCACGCCCCCGGGGCCGCCCCCCGGGCCGCCGCGGACTGCGCCGAGGCCGGAGCGCCTCGACCGCCTCACAGGACGCCGCCGCCTCACAGGACGCCGCCTCCGCGACCTCCGCCGCCCCCAGCCTCCAGTCGGAGGCCACCTCATGGGCGAGCGCCGTCGACACCCGGATGGACGCCCAGGCCGCCGCCATGCAATGCCAGGCCGGCGCCATCGACCACCTCACAGCCCTGGTCGAGTCGATCACCCTCGCCCCCCCTCGGGCCTCAACCTATGCCGGCCCTGCTGCCCCGCCTCCACCTCGGGCCCCGGCCGCCTCGCCCCCATCCATAGCCGACCGCATCGCAGACATGCTACAGGAACTCGCCGCCGGGACTGGAGGGGGTGCCCCCCTGACCACGCACCCTCGCCTCCTCTCCGCCCCCGCCTCTCCGACGCCCGCCTACGCCTCTGCGACGCCCGCCAGCGACATCCACCCCACATACCAGCCATACCTCAGGCGAGGCCTCTACTCCGCCGCCCCCCGCCCCGCCTCCATCCACCCAGCCCCCGACCGCTCCCCCGCATCCGCGGCCGACGCGGTCAGGGAGATATTGGAGTCCACCGAGGCGCAGGGAAGCGGGCGGTGAAAAGGTATACCCCCAGGTTACCTTTTCCCTCACGACCTTATTGAGAGAGGCCCCGAGGGGAAGGCTCTGAAGCGAGGCGAGGCGACCATGGAGGAGTACAACCTCGCCCGCCGCATGCTCGAGTCCCACCCCTCCTTCCCCACCGACGCCCTCCCCGGATTACTGCACCACAACATCACCGTCCTCAGAGACGCCGTTACACATCCCTGGCCTACCGTCCGGCGATATTCGGAAACCATCTTCGCATGGGTTGCCGACGGCCGCCTCCCCGATGGGTGGCGCGACCCAGTCGCTATAAACACCGTGAGGATGGACGTGATCACCGCCCCCCGCGACTGCCTCTGGGGGCGGAGCCAGACTACTTCCCCCCCCCTACCCGCGCCCGCCCCACCCCTCCCCCCACACACTCACGCCCCTCCAACGCCGACCCACGCACACCCTATACCCGAGAGGCATACGGGATACCCTGCCCTGCCTGGAACAGAGACCCCGCCTCGTGCGATCTTGCCCCCCCCGGTGAAGCCCACGGTGACCAAGGCGTGAGGAGGAGGCACGCATGCGCGTACTGTGCGAACGTGCGCCGCATCCTAACCGTCCACAGCGAGGCGGTCTGCTACACCAAGCGCACCCGCGACCGCGCCTCAGCCGCCCCCGCGATCACCTCGCCGGATTTTTAGCTGCTCCTAGCCACTCGCCTATCTTCACCCTCCAGGCCCGGACCTTATTTTCTCCACCCACCCACCCTACTCTTCCCTTTCCTTTCTTTCCTCCCTTCCTCTTAGGTGGAGGGCTCATCGGGCCACCTCCCTCCCGTCTGAGATCTTACCTCGGAGAACACTACCCTCGGGCATGGCCCCTGGACTCACTGACTATTCTTAACTGTACCTTGACATTTTACCTTCAGAGATAGAGGCTACATCATTGACCCTCCTTTGTACTCATGCATTTCTTATATTGCCTTGTCTTCTGAATAAAATGTTTTTATTCCAACTCCTCTTTTCTCTCCTTCCTCGTCACGTATCAGTATCGGTTACCACATCTTTCTTCTTCTCACTTTTTTAAAATTATTTAGATAAGCGATTTTACATCAATTAATTACCATTATCTTTGGGTGGAATATCGGGAGGATGCGGAACTAGAATCAATCGTCTGCCGATGGGGGTGGGTGGTGGTGGGGCTGGGGTGGGGCTGGGGTGGGGGGGGGGGGGGCTGACGTGTGGCGTGGTGTGGGTTGTTCTGCTGCTTCATTAGTGCGCAACTATATTGGAAACCAACTGATGAATCAGCTGAAGCCGAATACGAAACAATCCCTCAGACGAGACCTGGTAACAAGACGGGACGACAGGTGCATTAGGCTGGCCCTGCCTGGCTTCATTTTACTAACGGGTAATTCACATAATTATTCACATGCAAATATTGGCCACACAACGTTCCTGAAAAAATAAATGTCCTTAGGTCATTATAACTTAAAGTATTTTATGTGTGTGGGATAATTAAGGTTGCATAATTGGATGGTTTTAAGTTTCTGACATTTTTAATATATATAGAGATTTAAAGTTTGTTTTATTTAATGAGGCCTCAAGACCATATTGATTTTTATCATTGGCTATTGGATGTCAAACATATGGTCATTTTGACACATTTCTTTGGAGGAAACCCGCTGCTGCCACATAGGCTACTCTTTCCAATAAGCAGCAAGGAGTCTTTTATATACACAGGGACCAGACGGGATGACCGAATGAGTTAGAGCGTCCGTCTCCCGTGCTGGTAGATCGTGGGGTGGTGGGTTCGAACCCTGGTCGAGTCAAACCAATGACTTAAAAATGTATTCTTGTCGCTTCCTAGCCAGGTGCTCGGGATTATTAGGACAGGGCAAGGATTGGTGTGCTCGGTGTCAGGATAATGTTACTGAGTGGGATACCAGGTCATGGTGCCAGTGGCCTGCTTCCCCAGTGGGACAGCACTATAAAGTCACCATGTGTGCACGCTGTCACAAGTCGGTTACCGTCCTGATATGACCTTAGATGTTGCTAGGACGTAAAACAACAACAAACAAATATATTATGCACAGGACAGCACATACCACATCCTTTGATGAACCAGTTGTGAACCACTAGTTAATATATCTATATATATATATATATATATATATAATATTACAGTTAAACTAGACTTACCTGTAAGTTGACGTATTAGTTAGATTCTTACGAATCTTATGAATACGAAGATGATCAGGGCAGTTAGAAGCCGGCAGCCAGACATGTACTACACTTACCTGTGCCACGGCACACGAACTAATACTTTCTCAAAAGTATTATATAACCTTGTTATAGAATAAACTGTGTCCAATGTATCCAATGTATCCGATGTATCCGATGTGTCCGATGTGTCCGATGTGTCCGACGTGTCCGACGTGTCCGACGTGTCCGACGTGTCCGACGTGTCCGACGTGTCCGACGTGTCCGATGTGTCCGATGTGTCCGATGTATCCGATGTATCCGATGTATCCGATGTATCCAATGTATCCAATGTATCCAATGTATCCAATGTATCCAATGTATCCAATGTATCCAAGGTATCCAATATATCCAATGTATCCAATGTATCCAATGTATCCAAATGTACCAACTGTACCAAATGTATCCAATGTACCCAATGTACCAAATGTATCCAATGTATCCAATGTACCAAATGTATCCAATGTATCCAATGTATTCAATGTATCCAATGTATCCATATGTACCAAATGTACCAAATGTATCCAATGTATCCAATGTACCCAATCTACCCAATGTACCAAATGTATCTAATGTATCCAATGTATCCAATGTACCAAATGTATCAAATGTATCCAATGTATCCAATGTATCCAACGTATCCAATGTATCCAATGTATCCAATGTATCCAATGTATCCAATGTATCCAATGTATCCAATGTGTCTAATGTGTCCAATATATCCAATATATCCAATGTCCATGTACCATCTGTAAAGTGTAATGTGTATCCACTCTAGAAAGTTCCACACTTACCTTGAGTCCCCACACCACATCTGCTGCCTGTCTGGCTGTCGGCTTCCAACTGCCCTGCTTGTTGACTTCTGTTATTCAGAAGATGATCTAAGAATCCTATGTTACTTTAGTTTGAAGTTATCTTCAAAGAAATAAATACTGAAAACTTTGCAGATATCTGAAGTTTGCATGGCTTGTAGTGGTGGTACGTTCTATTGATTCACGTGTTGTACCTTTTGGGCAGGAATCAATGATTAATAACAGTTGGATAATATATGTGCATGTAATGAGGTTGAACAAAAATGGTGCTGTGTTATCTGATTATGCAACATGAAATATATAAATAAATGGAGTTTATTTACAATATGCAGTTATCGAGCTATGTATACAAAAGTTGCATAGCCATTAACTCAAACATGTTTTTTTTTGTTTAAAAAAAAAGATTTTATTGAGGCTGTATTTATACTGTCCATAGCATATAAGCCTGGGTACCCAGGCATGTTTTCAATGCTCGCCAATTGTAGTGTTGGTGTTATCTTAACACACAGTAGTTGCTGATAAGTTATTTGATTTCCTGCATTTCAGTAGCATGTATTTTATTTTGTTCTACTCTTATCGGTTTAAAAAATTAAATATGAAGCTTTATTATTTTAAAGCAGAGCTGGATTAATCAGATTTGCTAAATAAATTCAAATTGGATTCAAATCGATTTCTGGTTTGCTCAGGGCTAGATAGCTCTTTTTTGAAAGAGAGAATTGCGATAAAAGAATATTTAAATAAAGATAATTTGAGCGTGTTCAGAGGCCCTAAAATTAAATTTGAGTGGAGGACTAATTTATCATATAAGTGTGGACCAGACGGGTGGTCGAATGAGTTGAGTGTCCACCTCCTCTTTTGGGGAGATCGGGGGATCCGAACCCATGGGTTCATGGGTTCGAACCCTGGTCGAGTCAAACCAATGACTTAAAAATGTATACTTGTCACGTCCTAGCCATGCACTCTGCATTATTAGGATAGGACAAGGACTGGTTGGCTCAGTGTTAAGATAATGTGACTGAGTGGGATATAAGGTCATGGTGCTGGCAGCCTGGTCTCCCAGTGGGGCAGCACTATAAAGTCACCATGAGTGAGCACTGTCACAAGTCAGTACCCGTCCTGATATGACCTTAGATATTGCTAACAACAAACAAAACAAATGTTATAAGTGTTCGGTGAATTGTTTAGTTTGTCTGGACCACGCCGTGCTGTATGGGACTGAGAAGGATTGGTGCAATTTGATTGGCTAATGCCATTCAGTGTCTGGAAGTCCTGCCGATATATGTATATATATATATATACATGTATATTATATATGTATATCTATATATATATATGTGTGTGTATATATACATACTATGGCTCAGAGATCTACTATCGCACAATGAGAAAGCAATAGTGTTTGCCTGGTTTGTATATGGTTATTGTTGTTTTCTCGGCAAAGAATATGCAGAGGGCAGAAACAGCTGCATTGCAGCTCAGTGAATGCTGTTTGTGAATCATATTAGAGATCACCCAAAGACTTCACCATTTCAATAGTCATAGAAAGCATGCGCCTATGGGAAAGGTTTTTTTTGTGTTAGTCATTATGACTGTTATAGTTTAATACAATTGGTGATATTAATTAGATTAGTATGCGTAAAAAGAACAGGCTGTGTGGGGGTCATGTCGCTGTGTTAGCCATATTGGTGGCATGTTCGCTGTTGACCAAGTCGCTCAGTCAGGGAAAATGTAGTTCAGCAAGTAGTAGGGAGCACAATCGAATGAGAAGTGGCAGAACTGACAATGTCCAGTAAGGATTTCAGGTGGCACCAATAGTGAAACTATAACATATATAGGCCATATAAATATACTATGTGGACATGGCCTGCAAAACACAAAAATGATAAATTGGTAAATTTTACTTCATACATCTTTTTGATAAGAAGTGCTGCAATAATTAAATACCCTTATCGCTGGGTGATGAAATTGAAACCGATCATGATAGAGCCGGCGGTGCGCGATCGCGTTGGCTTCAGTATATTGAAAACCAGTTGATGAAGAAGGTGAGAATGGAAGTTCTTATCGGTCCAGTTAATTCATGCATCGCCTCTTATCTCGGCATAGTTGGTTGGTTGTCCTGGCAACATCTAAGGTCATATCAGGACACGTACCGACTTGTGACAGTGTGTACTTTTAACTGGTGACTTAATAGTGCTGCCCCACTAGGAAATCAAGCTGCCAGCACCATGACCCGATATCCCACCCAGTCACAGTATCCCGACATTGAGTTAACCAGTCCTTGCCCTATCCTATTAATGGCGAGTACCAAGCTAGGAAGCGACAAGTGTAAATTTTGTAAGTCATTGGTTTCACTCAATTGGGAATCAAACTCCCGATCTCTGACACGGGAAGCTCGCGCTTTACCCATTCGCCTACCGCGTCCGGTATATCACGGCATAGCAAGCACTTATGAAAGCTGCAGAGTCCGATGAAAAACATTACATTTAATAGAATGCGTCTGGAGGTGGACATCTTGTATTACACATTTTCCCTACAGAACATGCTGTCTTACCCACAATAGTCCTTTTCCACTGCCATCAGATGGTTTTTGTGGTGAAAATCGTCTATAGCCGTGTTTACACGGGCAATTGTAAAGTGAATTAGGCAAATCGATTTATATGAAGCGAAGTAGTGGTGGGTTTACACGAGCGAGTTTGAAAGTGTGTCGGCGACCGGGAACCAGCAGCCTTAGTGGTGCGCCTGTAGCCGGCGAGCATTGCTATTTGTTTAGTTTACACTCGTCGATTCGACGCTGATGTAGCTGCTACGTTAATATCACTTGGAATTTAAGGTTAATTTAATTAAATTTCATTATTTGAGTATGTAATTCTGTTAAATATGATCGCATTCAATGTATTTCGGCCTAATCGGTCCCTAACACTGCCGGGCACCAGCGATTAGTTACAGCTGAGCCTGTAGCCAGCGAGCACCGCTATTTTACACTATCGCCACCCGGGAACCAGCTGAATCGATTCATATAAACTACCTCGCAAGGTGGTTTACATAAAGTGAATCATATGAAGCGAATCAGCCCTAATCCGCTTCAGTGGCGCGTTTACACGGCGAATGTGAGGCGAACTAGGCAAGGCGATTTATATGAAGTGACTTAACTCGCCCGTGTAAACACGGCTTATAATACATGCCCATCCAACAGAACATGCCACACAGTGAGCTTTTAGTTTTACCTACAACAATAGTCCATCTAGTGTTAGTGATTTCTCAGTTATCTAATGCTGGTATGTCCGCAGTTCCTACTATTGGGGTATTAACTTCCTGCGAAGTATGAATTTGGAACACTATGCTTTGATCAGGGTATTTAAAAATAAAAGGGTCCAGGCGTTGACTCTCTGGAACATTAGATGGCACAGGTGCCAGTCAGAAAGGAGACGCGGAGTGCGGCCAACCAGCCTGTAATCAGCGTTCTGCTCGCTCGCCAATCACACCGCAGCCCAGTCCAGCCTCGCCACCAGAACCGAACCTGTGCATGGAGAGCGAGGATCACTACATCTCGCGTGATGTCACTTCCGTCTCACTGCTGCTCTGTGATTTTACAGTCACTGACAGTAAAATCATAGTGCGAGGCTTCAAGGGCTCTTTTTGACTCTTTATTTTTTTTCTTTAAATTTAAAGAAAATATCTTTTTTACCGCAAGGTTGGGATTGAGTTTGTGCCATACTTTATAAATAAATATTCGCGGTATTTTACTTTGGTTTGGGGGAAACAATTTATCATAAATGACTAACTTCGGAGATATTGATGATAGTCCCTAAGTTATTATGTCCAATCGCTGACTTGCCTCGATTTGCCCCGGTTGCCCTGGCAATGCCGGGGACCGGGCAGGCCTAAGTCAGTTGGCTACTCGATTTCAAACTTTACCGGTAAGCCTGTTTATTATGCTTGCCATGTCGCACAATAAAAGTGACCGACCCACCTCTCGTCTCTCTCTCTTATTACATAGCCCTACCTTATATGATGATAAACTTTGACATATATGATGATGACTTTAATGATGAACATATATAATATTATTGGGGTATCCACACCGAAATTGTGATCACCACACCTTTGAACGATACTTCCAGAATTGAAATATTACATTAAATTGACTTTATTTTCCATGCATGTAGCAATCAATAACTGGTTAATAATTCATTGGTATCTAAGTTAGGTATGTGGGGTCCTGGGTACGGATGCTTTCTGTTTTGTCCCTCCCCCCCCCTCCGCTAGGTGGTGTATTGATTGTGTCATTCCATGATAAGGTTGGAGGGTATTTAGATGGGTAGCAACATGACCAACACAACTTTACATATTCAGAGTTATCATGATTGAATATGACTATTGTCATGGGGGTGATGAAAATGGGAAATATTTCGCCTAGAGCGGGACTCGAACCCACATCTCTTTGTATTGGCCAATGTGCTAACCATTACACCACATAGGCTCCCTGATATCACCACACAACCCACACCTACCTGTCTGTGTGATTACTTGCCTGAGAGGTCAGTGCAGACCACTACACTCATCCCCCTGGAATTGTAAGTCTTGTAATGCTTACAATTACATACATATAGGCAATGCACTAACACATACATACACAGGGTAGGTTCAGCAACCATACATTGCATAGCTTGTACAGGATCATGGTCACGGCAACCAGTGTCTTGGGGGTGATGAAAATGGGAAATATTGCACCTAGAGCAGGACTCGAACCCACATCTCTTTGCATTCCGGGCCAGTGTGCTAACAATTACACCACCTAGGCTCCCTGATATCACCACACTACCCTCGCCTACCTGTCTATGTGGTTACTTGCCTGAGAGGTCAGTGCAGACCACTACACTATTTATAGTTTTCATATTTTATGACTATTGATAGTTTTAATATTTTACAACTGCCTATTATCTGTGAGTTATTTATAGCCCAATTAACTGCAAGTGCCCGTGTTCAAGCTATGGTGATTACAATCATTCAGCCCTAATTGCACTCCTCAATTGTTATAATGACGTAGGCTGGGGAATACTTACATAGTTGGATGGGATTTGTCTATCAAATACAACTTAGCATCATGGATCACTGATTATGAAGGACTATAAAGAAGCAGTTTAGTGCAGCACAATTCCCCAAGGTAAGTAGCACAAAGCTTGGATTCACTATTAGTTATTACGAATATTAAGCCCTTTAACTCTACATTACATGCAATTCCACCCAGTACCGCCACCACTACCACCAATGTAGTGACAAGTATCAAGTTTTAAGTCATTAGTTTGACACGGCTATAGTTTGAACCTAGTATATATATACATATATATATATATACAAGTAGGAACTCAACCTATTAGGTCATCCGGTCTAGTTCATTTAATAATACTTATCAAACCATATTCAATCAATTGGCCATGTTTTCTTTACTAACATTCATAGCAATGTTAACCACTAAATTAACTATCATGTTAAGTGAGCAATTGCGCAAACAAACCAAGTGTGAGCGGAGTTTCTTTGGGGTCTTTTTTTGTTGTCATTCAGATACAGTAATTGCCTTGACATGACAGCTTCATTCGGCTGTGTGATCTTGATGACATCATGATGTTGTCAAAGTGATTGCCACGACATTCCACTGTGCCATGTCCCATCACGCTGAAAGGCAGTTTTGAAGGGGAGCATTCCATCTCGATAGAAAACGGGTATGCAAAGATAAATATGGTAGTTTCCAAAATGAATACCCTCAAATTTGACAAAAATGTATTTGCATGACTTTTCATACAGCGGCGTTTCGCAGACGCATACATCGCCTCGGTATGGTTTCAACATGGCTGCGGCGTGAATAGTGTGAATTGGGGTATTAACTTAAACATTATATCCATGTACATATATTGATATAATATTGCAGTAATTAAGCCTGCAAACTGCTCTGAAGAACAGCAAACATAATGCTTGAGCAATATTTAGCACCCAGCTATGCAGCCTTGATTCCTACAAAGCACTTGAGAGTAGTCTATAGTGAATCAAATCCACATCATTGCAAATTATAATGCCATTAAAATAATTACATAGATTTATCCAGAATGAGGTGTATAATGAATATAATCAACATTAGGCCTGGAATCTTAAGCGAATTTACATAGATACATATTTTCAAAATGGGCTCTACCTGTAGAGGTCACCAGTTTGTAGAATCTAATGCTGGGATATGTGGCTCTGTACGTAGGCTATGAGGAAAACAATGCAGACAAAGAGAAAGGATGAGAGTAATGTGTAAGGGAGAGTCCAGCCCTCTGGTTTATTGTTCTATAGTTACATGGGTTCTTGGTGACATAAGAGATGGGTAATATTGGGCAGCGTTGACCATGCGAAGTGATTCCAGCTGGCTCGGCCCAGCAGGCGTCCCACAAATAATATGTTTACCAATTCCTAGAGCTTTAACAGCAATTGGTGACTGCTGGTGAGGAGGGCAATGGATGAAAACTAAGTCTACATCTTTCCTAAGTAACACTTCGTCGACTTTGTTTGTGCTGAAGCTTATATCCAAATCCTTGGCAACATTAATAAACATTAATAAACTTAAAGAAATTGAACCATCTGTGGGAAAGCCACCACAGACTCATGCGGGAGGTCGGCGGGACCAAGCGGTCCTTAGCCTCCGCCGTATTGGCCACTTGTGGCTTACACATGCTTTTCTGCTCAAGGGGGAGCCTCCCCATGAATGTATTGGGTGTCAGTCCCCGCTGACACTCAAACACATTTTACTAAGTTGCGTTGATTTTTTGGCCCTGCGCCAACAGTTCTACACTGCAGACAGTATGCGTGACCTTTTTACTAAGGTAAAACAGGAAAACATTTTTGCCTTTTTGAGGGCAGCTGGACTGTACCACCTCATATAGTTTACTAAATAGCTTCTATCAATTATTAATAAAACTTTTCTTTTTCTATGGGAATTTGTTTCCCTTGACCACAAATATATGATTGTGAGCTTTCTAATTTAATGAGTGTCTATTGGCACATAATTGATTGTCTGCTTTTACATGTAAAAGCGATGGTTTGAACAAAAAACAAACATTTCTCACCATGAATATGGCCTATGCTACCGACACGGCGTAAAGCAACCACCAATCAATCAATCAATCAATCATGGGTTCTTGGTAGAGTATCATACCACCTCCTTCCACCAATGGCAATCGAGCATTCCTGTTCTCACCAATAAGAATCCAGCATTTCTGGTCTCTATGGATACAAGTGGTCTGCCCACCACCAGTAGCTGTATGGCCCCCTTGGCAACCACCAACCTTGACCATTTGAGTGTGGTGACCCCTACCCCAGCAGGGCTTGGCCCTGAGTGCAATCAAACCCAGACCTGCCAGCACCACTATGTCTATTTACATCCCACACAGGCACCGCCAACCCATATATATATATATATATATATATATATATGCACCTGGCCAAGAACACCGATCAGTAATAGAACATTTGCATTCCCCCTTGCTGAATATCGGAATATTTTACGACTACCATCAGAATCCCCCAATGTCATTATATATCATATATTGATTATATATTTAACCAAATATATATAACCATCATACACAATTTTTAATAGAAACAAAATTAATTGGGGATTTCTGGTCTCTGCCTGCAGCCCCAGACACCCTTCACCCGCAGTACCAGTGCCTCGCCCGACACTGGAAGCCAGTGTCCCCTCCTGCCGCCGCCGCCTCCGGGACAGCTTCGCCCTACAACCTGGTTGCCCACACGCCGATGTCCACTGCCAAGGCCATCCACGAGATCCTGGAGTCCGCCGAGGCGCAACACAGCGGCAAACGAAAGGTATTCCCGCTGGCTATGTTTTCCTCCACGACTTGGTGGAGAGGGGTCAGGGTGAAGGCGGTGAAGAAGGGGGAGGCATCCAGGGAGGAGTACAGCCTCGCCCTCCGGATGCTCGACTACCACCCTCCTTTCCCTTCTGACTCCATCCCCACTCTCACCCATCACACCATAGCGATTCTCCGCGACAACCTAACCATTCCCTGGCCTACCGTTCGCCGTTATTCCGAGATGGTATTCACATGGATCGTGGATGGCAGGCTCCCCGACGGATGGCACAACCCGGTCACCATCAACGCCATCAGCCTCGAGGCCCTCACGGTCGCCCTGACGACCACCTTGGGCACAACCTCCACCTCTTGGGCGTCCAAGTCAGCCCGCAGCAGAAGCCACCCCCACGCCTCGCAGGCCGACGCGCACACCCCCTACACCAGAGAGGCCTACGGCACGCCCTGCGTCGCATGGAACCGCAACCCCGCATCTTGTGACCATGCAGTGGCCGGCAAGGCGCACAGCGATCAGGCCACCAGGCAGCGCCACGCATGCCTACTGCGCCAATGTCAGGTGAATCCTCACAATGCACAGCGAAGCCGTTTGCTACACAAAGACAAACTGTGAGCGCGACGGCGGGGGGCCCCTCATCGGATTTTTCATCAATCAGCGGCACTCCTCCCACCCCATGCCGCCCAGACCGCAGCCTGCCCCCCCCCCCCCCCCCGTCACCCAAGCCCTGCCGCCCCGAGCGCCGGAGTGGCGCCCCGCAGCCCCTCGCACCCAGATGGTGTCGCCCCCGCGGAGCCCCGTGACTGCAGCCCCGTACCTGATGTGGTTGGCCGTTAACGCCGCCGTGCCGCCACTGCCCACCGGGGCGCTATCATCCACACCGCTGACCACCCCGCCCCTCCCGCTGCCTCCCGGGGCCCCCCTGGGCCCCCCCTGGGCCCCCCCGCTGCCCCGATGCCACCCATGACACCGGCCCAAACGACCGAGCTCTCGATTACATCACCCCTTGCACCCTCGTCTCCTCAGATACCGCCCCCGCACCGCTCTTATACCCCTGTCACACTACGACGTAACGAGCCAACGTGAGCCTAACGTGATGATTTTTCGTCATTACGTTGCCGTACGTTGGGTTACGTTATGATGACGTCATAATGACGTTAGAGTGACGTCGAGCTACGTCATGTTACGTCGTGTTACGTCGGCGCGGGTCTAGGTTTTGAACCTGTTCAAAACTTTTGACGTATCTCGACGTGAAGCCGTTACGTCGGGATGACGTGACAATGACGTTAGGTAGACGTTCCGCGATCGTTATAGCAGCGTAAGTGACGTTAGAGTCACGTTATGTCACATCAGACCGACGGCCCGGGTGGGAGCAACGTGTGGGCAGCGTTTTGCACGTTACGGTCACGTTACGGTCACGTTACGGTCACGTTACGGTCACGTTACGGTCACGTTACGGTCATGTTACGGTCACGTTACGGTCACGGTTACGGTCACGTTACGGTCACGTTACGGTCACGTTACGGTCACGTTACGGTCACGTTACGGTGGCGTTACGGTCATGTTACGTCCACGTCGCACCCGTTACGGCGACGTTACGCTCACGTTACACTAACACCCGGTCACGTCGCCAATTACCCCTCCCCCCTAATGTTGTCACGTTACAGCTAAGGTCACGACGTACACCGACGTTACTTTCACGTTACGCTCACGTCCACAATTTGCATATTACGCCCATAACGTCGACGTAATATAATTATTTTCACGTTCTGCCTACGCTGACGTAGTCACGTCGTAGTGTGACAGGGCCATTAGATGCCACTGCACTTCTCAGTTGCCTCACCCCAGCTGTCACCCCAGACGTCGCCACACCGCCAGGAGTTGCCGTAGCTGGTCCCCCAACCCACCCTGCCCCGGCTCCCGCCGCGGCCCACCTCTCAGATGTCGCCGCAGTCACCCCTTTACATCTCACCGCCTGCCACTCCCGGCTCGCCGCCCGCCTCCAGGACACCCTCCCTGCTGCCTCCTCATGCGGCCCCAACCCCACGAGTACCGCCCCACCCTCCTCTCCATCTGGCCCCACACCTCCGGTGAGGCCTGAACCCGATACCCCAACTTGACCAGGGCCCATGCAGCGCACCGCGATGCGGGCCTACCCCTCCACTCAGGCCTCACCATCCCAGCCTGGTGGGCATGCCTCTGGGACTACCATCACCTCGACATGGTCGACTTGTTAGAGTTTGGCTTCCCCGTCAACTACGCTGCCGATGCCCCCCCATGCCCCACTTACACTAACCACACTTATGCGAGCACGAGACCCACCTCCAGGACTTCGTCACCACCGAGCTGGCCCACCGTGCCCTCGCTGGCCCCTTCCACATCCCCCCCTTCACCCCCTGGGTGCAGGGCTCCCCCATGATGACCTGACCCAAGTTAGATCCAGGGAAGAGGAGGGCCATAGTCGACCTCTCCTACCCTCCCGGAGGCAGTGTCCACGCCGCCATCCCCCGACGGGAGTACCTCGGGAGACCCCACACCTATAAGCTCCTCTGTGTCGCAGATATGGGGCGCCGCCTCCTCCACAAAGGCCCGGCGCTTACTTATGGACCGCGGACATCTCCAGGGCCTACCAACAGCTCCGGGGCGACCCCCTAGCTTGCCTGCTGTACAGCATCACCCTCGACAACACCATCTACATGGACCTCAACCTTCCCTTTGGCTGCCGGTCCTCTGGGGTGGCCTGTGTCTAGGTCACAGCAGCCCTGGCCTTGGTCTTCCGGTGCAAGGGCTTTCATATCCTGGTGTACATCGACGACTACATAGGCTGTGAGGGGACCTACCTTAGCGCCTGCCAGGCCTTCGACTCTCACACTACGATCACAAAATGCTCATGGCACATCCGCAGAATGCCGGTGAACGTTATATACGTTAAGCGAGCTCCAGACAAGCACCTTATATGGCAAATATGTCAAGACACGGTGGAGAAACGCCAAATGAACGTTGACCATACATTATGCATACGTTAGAAAAAGGTTGTCATACATTGTCATTACATTGTCAACACACGGACTGAACATTACCGCCCGCTCTCTGTCAGACTAACGAAAGTCAAAGTAGAGCTACGTATGAATAATGTACCTCTAACAAGCGTGTACCATACATTGATGTATGTCTAACGTATGCATAACGTAGGCCCAACATAACACCCATGCATTGTCGCCCATTGACAGTTTTGTGCATGCACAAAACTTTCGCGACCCCTTGACGAATGATGCCGTATAACGACAAATGTTGACATATATTGACGTATACCAATGTATGCATAACGAACCCATAACGCATATCAATGTAGACCAACGTAGGCACCTACGTGGGCACGCGTTTCGCGAAGCTTCGTAGTGTGACAGGGCTATTAGCATGAGGTTTGACGTTTGCAATAAGTGACTGGGCAGTTTGTTGTCACTGACTCCCGACACGAGCCGATCCGACCATAATTGATTCTTCATGATCACCGTAATCAGAGTAGGTGATTCTGAGCTGGGGCCTAACGTGTGGGTAACGCTTCCCAATGGTGGTACGTTACCGACGCGCTGACGGAACGCTCGCTGTCGTTGGAAAAAATAGTCAACGTAGGACAATGTCACACAACGTTCTTCCAATGCGCGTCTAACGTATCTCGACGCGCCCCTAACATTGCCATAACATTGGCACCAGCACATCGTCGCACGTCGAAAGTTTTGTGCAAGCACAAAACTTCACAGATCCCCTGACGCGTGCCGCCGACCGTCACCGACTGTCGCCGTCCATCAACGAATAGCAATGTGCGCCTAACCCGCGCGTAACGCTTCCTGATGTATCCAGACGTTGCGCCAAAAAATCACATATGTCGACGCATGTTGGCGAGAAGCGTTGTAATGTGACAGCACCATAACATGGGTATTGGGCTCCCAAACCTGGCTCGCCTCTGTAACTAAGCACGCCTAACTTTGGAGTCACCTTTCTGATTAACCCTACACTAATTTAACATTGCATACCTTCCGCCATCTAGCGACTCTTATTGAACTAAACTGAACCCGCCGTCCAACAGTCCAAGTAACAATGGGCGCTTCTTCATGTCCCCACCTATACACTGATTTTGTAACTAATCACATACGCCACCTAGCGGAATTAGTCTGTATTCTAATCCCACGATCTACCAACATCGGGGACGGACGCTCAACTCATTCGGTTATCCCGTCTGGTCCCATATAGTTGAACCGCGCTGACTTTTTCAGAGTTGTAAGGAGACTGTGCAAGCTACTTTTGGTGTGGTTCGCCATATATTAATATATTAGGATGTTGCCTGTGTATGTGTAACCCCATGATGCGATATCCCACTCACTCGTAGGACGTAAAACAACAACAAACAAACAAAAAACAAATCCCACTCACTCACATTATCCTAAGTCCAAAGTAGCCTCCGGGGAGAGGGCCTGTGCCATTCCTGCCATTCCCACTAAAGCAATGGCAATCAAGTGGTGAATCAAGTGGTGAATAAAGTGGTGAATCAAGTGGTGAATCAAGTGGTGAATCAAGTGGTGAATCAAGTGGTGAATCAAGTGGTGAATCAAGTGATGAATCAAGTCGTGAATCAAGTCGTGAATCAAGTCGTGAATCAAGTCGTGAATCAAGTCGTGAATCAAGTCGTGAATCAAGTGTGGTTTAGCCAAGACTTGTTTGCTTTGTTTGTTGTTGTTTTGCATCCTAACAACATCTAAGGTCCTATCAGGACGGGTACCGACTTGTGACAGTACACACTTATGGTGACGCTGTAGTGCTGCCCTACTGGGATACTAGGCTGCCAGCACTATGACCCAATATCCCACAGTCACATTATCCTGATACTGAGCTAACCAGTCCTTGTCCTATCCTAGTAATGCTGAGCATCACGCTAGGTAGTGACAACTATTAATTCTATATAAGTCATTGGTTTGACTCGGATTCGAATTCCCGACCTTCCCCACGGGGATCCTGCGCTCTACCGATTGGGCCACCACGTCCGGTGATATAACCAAGTGAGGTCTGTAATGAAATTATGTATATGTATATATATATACATAATACCAAACGGTGGTTAAGTTTTAGGGTCCTTCTGATCACTACTTCTTTGTTGATTGGCACTGCCCACGGCGCATGTTTTTTGTGCCTAGAATGCACATTCCATATTAATGTTGATGGTGTTTACTAACTTTGGTCACTTCGACCAGAGTGACATCCATTTTGAGTCATGTAACTGCGAGTGTTGTAAACCCCGCCATTAGATAGTGCCACCGATATGCTTTACTGCATAATGGTACAGATCGATTCTAGCAGATGTTGGCACCATATTGAAACAGGACCGTGCACCGCGTCTGGAAAATAGCAGAGAATGTTGATATATACACACTTTCTGAATATAGTCAGAGACCATGTATATATATATATATATATATATATATATATATAATGACAGTTCCAGACAATGTTGGTCAAAGGGTTGATGCGGAGCCTAGCTTTTAACCCATGATTGGCACAGATTAAAGCTAGTATATGTATATTGTAGTTGGGTAGGTGGAGAAAGTCGATGCTGTTGCCTGCTCTGCTGCCTGAGGAGTAGTATTGATGTCAGTGGCAGTATTGTGAGAGGTTCAAGTGAGTGGCTATAGAGGGCGCTGGTGAGACAGCACCCATTGGTGGAGTAGTGAGGCGCAGGAAATGGCGGAGTGGTGGGTGTCTCCTCCCCCCGCCGGATATCAGATACAATCCTAGCATATTGCGAGCCAATGTGTTGTCAACACGACAGGTCATTAATAAACATCAGATGTTATTTTCTCAAATATGTAGTAAATTAGTTTCAATCATAGGAGGAGCATTCATAGGACATACATAATTTTTAACATTTATGTTTCTGGAAGCAATCGAACTATATATATATATATATATATATATATATATATGTATTGATATATGTATTTATATTTACATATATATATAGATATATATTCATATAATATTTATATGTATTTATATGTATTTGTATGTGATGTAAAACGCATTATATGAGTATAAATGCAAGGGGAGCATATACTTTTTATATCTATTCCCCCTTGGCGCATTCGTGCAGTGCAGTGTAATTGGTGGGTGGGACCCGCCTCACGCCACACACACTGTATATATTTTTATATAGTTATATACATTCTTTCTTTTTTTAAATTTATATATATTTATACATTTTTATTGTTTTATTCATGCATTTATATATATATTTATTTGCATATTTATATATATATTTATATATATATTTATATATATTTATACATTTTTATTGTTTTATTTATGCATTTATATATATATTTATATATATATTTATATACATATTTTTATATATATTTATATATATATGTATATATTTATATATATATATATATATTTTTTTAAATATATTTTTATATATATTTATATATATTTATATACTTATATATATTTATATGTGTGCTCTATAATCTATTAGGAGAATATAAACAAGAACACTACCTCTTTTCAGTTCGCTATATTATTATATACCATTTACCTAGGTTCTACTGCATGCCATCAGTTAGCTATGTAGTTCCAGATTTGGCCATGCCGGAGCGCTAGTCGTAGACCCTGACACTTGCATGTCAGTTGTGGCTGGTCGTTATTGCCCCTAGACCCACTCGGACTGTCAATTTTATGCAAACGTTTACATTGCGATAGATCATCATCATCATCATGCTGTCGGTCTCAATGCGACAAAGACTGCTTTCATTTCTTAACTGCAGCTCTCCATTTATGTCTCTGCTGTGAGAGTGATGTCCATGAGTCTGTCCTAATGTCTCTCAGCATCAGGTTTCTCTTGATAGTATCATCTTTTTCTTCTTCCTGGCTGATTTTTCACTGTCGATGGAAGATGAGGTCGAGCAGCACTTTTCTTGGTAACTCGGGCGATGACCGATCTGGTATGGTATTTCATGAAGTTGTGCATTTCATAAAAGCTGCTTGCAAGGTGTTGAAGTGCTGCTGGCTTTTGCAAGTTACTAGCAGCACTCTCTCGTGACGCAAATAGAGGTCTCACACCAGCAAGAATATGTTAAGACAGGCGCAAACTATTTGTCCCTGCAGTGGCTGGCCAGGAGATGTTGGGAATTCCATTCATCACCACCCTTAATGCTGCCACGGCAACATCGTTTTCTGTTAGGGTTTGCTCCCTTAGCCTTTGGTTCTATCAAAAACCTATGCCATAAGCCAGTGGTTTATAACTTTGCAAGGCAGGGTGTCAAGCTCCCTGAGGTATTTTTGCAGATAGGTACTGCAATACCCACATACCCACATACCCACATACCCACATACCCATATACCCACATACCCACATACCCACATACCCACATACCCACATGCCCAGATACCCACATACCCACATGCCCGCATACCCGCATACCCGCATACCCGCATACCCGCATACCCGCATTGCGATAGATACATGCACAGATATAAAACACTGGTAGCTACATTGAGAAAAACTTTAATCTTCCCATTCATTTTTTTTTAAGAGAGAATGTTTAGTGATTGGCAAATTGCAACTGCAGAAAACCATCACAATTGTCGCAATCCTCCGAGAGTGTATGCCCAGCATCAGAGGCGTGGCGGGCAATTCGGAGAGGAGGTGTGGATACAGTAAGCTCCACATCATTAGGTGTGAGACTCAATGCTTGCAGCGAGCTGCCCCTCACCAATAGTGAAGGGCGGAGTGACGCCACACGCAGCAGCATTAGCAATGTGGTAGGCATCCTGGTGCAAAACAACTTACAATCCAAATTCGCACACAGGTACATAGTTGAAATAATTTGAAAATGTGCAATGTATGCTCAAATTTTATATATATGTAAACTTGCATAGTCCGATGGTTTAGAATTTCTGAAATTGTCTGAGATAATTACATTATTTGTATTGGTATTATCTACTGTACTTTAGTTTGACGTAACTTGTATTTTGAATGTCTAACTTTGGAGATATTTGAAGTTCAAAGATGCCACATTCATTTGGGAAGAAATGCTAAAACTCTGAAACCATAGTGTCGTGGGGGTGATGAAAATGGGAAATATTGTGCCTAGAGCGGGACTCGAACCCAGATCTCTTTGCACTCCGGGCCAGGGTGCTAACCATTACACCACCTAGGCTCCCTGAGATCAACACACTACCCACGCCTACCTGTCTATGTGGTTACTTGCCTGAGAGGTCAGTGCAGCCTACTACACTCGTCCCCCTGGAATTATAAGTCTTTTAATGCTTACAATTACATACATACAGGCATGCACTAACACATACATACACAGGGTAGGTTCAACAACCATACAGCGCAAAGCTTGTACAGGATCATGATCACGGCACCAGTGTCATGGGGGTGATGAAAATGGGAAATATTGTGCCTAGAGCGGGACTCGAACCCACATCTCTTTGCACTCCGGGCCAGTGTGCTAACCATTACACCACCTAGGCTCCCTGAGATCAACACACTACCCACGCCTACCTGTCTATGTGGTTACTTGCCTGAGAGGTCAGTGCAGCCTACTACACTCGTCCCCCTGGAATTATAAGTCTTTTAATGCTTACAATTACATACATACAGGCACTAACACATACATACACAGGGTAGGTTCAACAACCATACAGCGCAAAGCTTGTACAGGATCATGATCACGGCACCAGTGTCGTGGGGGTGATGAAAATGGGAAATATTGTGCCTAGAGCGGGACTCGAACCCACATCTCTTTGCACTCTGGGACAGTGTGCTAATCATTACACCACCTAGGCTCCCTGAGATCAACACACTACCCATGCCTACCTGTCTATGTGGTTACTTGCCTGAGAGGTCAGTGCAGCCTACTACAATAGCCTTCAGCAGTAACAGATTGTATTAAATTGATTCAGTATTCCCTTCTGTGTGGCAAAAAATGGTTAATAAGTGCATCAGTATCTAAGTTAAATATGTATGATCAAACTAGATAATTATCTTGGTTTTGAAAATGTGAGGCTTTGATCGGACTATGCAGCTTTCGTAAATATGCATATAAGTATATGATAAATAATATGATTATATATATAACATATATAATTGAACAACACGAGACAGACATGGTATCCATCGGCATTTATTTTTCGTCAGCCTCACGGAAATGGGCCAATTGGTGGTTTATTTAAGATGTCGGTGTCGCAATTCTTAAAGTGTAGTGCATTTCTTTGTTCTATATTAAATTATCCTAGAAACAAATAAGGTTGTTGTATTTTCTCTAACTTTACATTCAGGATAAATGTAAGGACATTGCAACACCTCTGTCAATGCTAAACTATAAGTATGCCGATCGACGCCGACATCCAATGATCGACGCCGACAACTTTAACAGATGTCGGCGTCGCAATTCTTAAAGTGTTGTGCATTTCTTTGTTTTATATTAAGTTATCCTAGAAACAAATAAGGTTGTTGTGTTTTCTCTACCTTTATATTCAGGATAAATTTAAGGACTTTCCAATCCCTCTGTCAATGCTAAACTATAATTATACTGTTCGATGCCGACATCCAATGATCGACGCCGACAACTTCCCCCAATTGGCCTCTTTTCGTGATCCTGACTCATGTACATATATATACATGTATATATATGGGTCACTCTCCTGAAAACTGGCTAGAAGTGTCACATAGAGAGTTAAAATCTACTATTTGAATTTTTAACATTTTTTGGTTGCAAATGAAAGCTGGAAATCTCCCCTTTACACTTATGTAAAATATCAATTGATGAGATAAAAAATAAAGGTGTAGTCCATGATTAAGCTATGTCTTATGTCAGTATAACATGTGTTGCTCAGATGTAACACATGTTTAGGACAGCACACAGTGTGCCTAATAAAAATCTAAGCAGCATTAAATAACTTCATACTTAGAAGCATAATATACAGAATTATGTAGTGCTTATATTGATTTTTTTTAAAGAGGAAATTCCCAGCCATGCTTTATTCACTGAATAATTAGTGTAAAATATTTGTGTGGCATCCAGACACCACTGGTTACATCTGTGATGGAAATTTGTAATGTTATTTCTGAAGATATCAAATAAATTCTTTTTAAATTTAAGCATGCATACAGAGTAATAAATACTTCCTTTTTGATTTGGGAACTGTTTTGTTTGATATATCAATGCAATACAAGATGTTAGTAAGGATCTAACCATGTCCTATATGTCATGTTACAAATGGCTGACTGTAAAATGGGGTGTATTGGTACAAAAAAACTTCATAACTAAAAGGACCAAAGTTGCACAAAGTTTATTTTATTTCCCTTATTTCTTACATCAAATCTGAACATGAATATGAAAAGTATAAGGAAAAAACTAAGTAGGAAGTTTTTTTATTGATGTTTTAAAATCCAATCCCATGCTGACCAGTTTTCAGGAGAGTGACCCATATACATATATTTACATATATTTATCCATATATATACACATGTATACATATATATACACATATATATATATATGTATATCAGGTCAGTTCTTGAAATTAGAATTGTTTATATCAATTAGTGCCAAACCCACTAAAATAACGCTATCATTTTTAAAGCGAAACCCCTTCTCCCACACCGGGATCACATCACGTATCTGATTTAATCCAATCCTGCAGAAATGTGATGATTTTTTGTTGTTATATCATTAAGAAGCCAAAAGCTGTGGTCATAGTGTTAGAGGAGAAACCACGCGACTGCTCCCTCTAATCGGATTCGCTGCGTCACTGCTGTCACACTGTCAGAGTCTAGGGGCCAGCCCCTTGTCTCACGGTCGAGCAGCTCACCACGAGAGTAAGTAGGTCATTGATCCCCCTTCGCCCCCTGCATAGCCCCCGCCCCCCCCCCCCGACCCCCGTCTCTGTCCCCCCGGAGTCCACTGATCAATACCAGCCACTCACAGGCCTGACCGGATTAAAACACCTCCAGGGAGCATGTGGATGAAGGGCTGGAATGGGGGGGGGGGGGGGGGTTCTTCCTTACTAAACAGGTCAGGGGGTCGGGTTCCTAAAATTATCATCTTCAGTGCTGGTTGCCGAATATTAATAAGACATTCAGTGGGAGATTAACACTGTATAATCCGAAGAAAATATCAAAAAATTGTTAGCTAAAGATATTTGTCTAGATTTGATCCTAGATGTCCTACTCCTAGTTTCACACTGAATAATCCGATGAAAGCATCAAATTTATTTTTTAACCAAAATTAGTTTACTAGATTTGATCTTATATGTCCGAGTTAAACACTTCATATTCAGCTAATTCGTTGAAAGCATCAATTGGTTTTTTAGACAATGATATGTTATCTAGATTTTATCGTTGATGTCCGAGTACTTACTAAGCGTTTATAACTATTTAGTAGGAGTTATTGTGGAAATCTTGTGATTATGGCCTAGTAGGAACTCTTTAGTGGGATTTAAGCCATTGTCACACCTCACCGGACTGAGCACCAGAGACCACCAGACAAAGAATTGTCTAGTCCGGTGCTCTCCGGTACACAAAATGTATCGAAATGTATTGAAATGGAGTGTAATTGGGTCAATTGCCGCCAGACAACCGGATAAGTATCGTACATGTACCGGACGAGAACCGGACATGTAACGGATGGGTACCAGACATGTACCGGACAAAACTGACAAACCGGACACCATAGGATGGGTACCAGACATGTACGGATGGGTACCGGATGGGTACCTGATGGGTACCTGATGGGTACCTGATGGGTACCTGATGGGTACCGGATAGGTACCGGATGGGTACCGGATGGGTACCGGATGGGTACCGGACATGTACCAGACAAACCGGACACCAACCAGACACCTCCATCCAGCCGTGTCCGGTAGAAGTTTTGTGCATGTTCAAAACTTGTACCGGACACCGCCGGACACCACCGGACACCACCGGATGGTTACCAGACGGTAACCGAACATCGCCGTACACAACCGGACAGTGTCCGGTTCTCGTCCGGTTCCCCATTCCGGCAAGGTCTGACAGGGCCTTCACAGTTGAAATGTTATGTTTAATACCTAATGGAAAACTTATTACTAGGTATTTCTGTGGTAATATTCTGATTAGTGGATGGTAGTAGCCATTTAGTTAGAGTTGCAGTGGGAATATCTCGTTGAGTGTCTGGTGGCAACTATTTAGTATGTATTGCTGTGGAAATGTTTAGTTTACTGTCTAATAATAACTATTTAGTTGGATTTCCAGTGGAAATATTATAAACTCCTAGGTCATATAGATCAGCATGAGACAGACAAACTCTGATACATTCGGCACAGTTAGAGCCCTGCATAAATTAGCAGCGTTGAATCAGCTGAACTGCTTTACTGTTCAAAACGTGTATAGATCAGCATGAGACAGGCTAAATCTGATAAATCGACACAGTTAGAGCCCAGCATAAATTAGCAGAATCAAATCAGCTAAGTTGCTTTACTGTTCAAACTCATATAGGTCAGCATGATACAGACTAACTCTGCTAAATAGATACAGTTAGAGCCTTGCATAAATTAGCAGCATCCAATCAGCTGAGCTGCTTTACTGTTCAAAACTCATATAGATCAGCACAATACAGACTAACTCTGCTAAATCGACATAGTTAGAGCCTTGCATAAATTAGCAGCATCCAATCAGCAGTCTAAATTTCAATGTTTTTAGGCTTTAAGGCTGTCATAGTATGCAGACTATTATTGATTGATTAATTGATTGATTAGTGGTGGTTTAGCGCTGTGTCTGGCAGCAAAGACTATATTCACCATGACAGGAGGCTAGTCGCATTTATTATGTCACTTAATCCCATTAATAATAACAGACTCGAATCATACCCACACCTCAGGAACAAGAAACTGGGGCATTAGCAATCATGAATTGATATATGTTACTAGAAAGAAAATAAAAACAAAAAACAAAACTACTCCCCGTATGGGTAGATCATACAAAAACTACACAAAAGAGGCACTAGAAACTCATCTGAAAGAGAAAATTAAATTGCCATTTCCAACTGAGATAGGTGTAAATGACCAATGGAACAATATCATTGGGGAAGTCAGAAAGCATCTGGACACTACCTGCCCAATAAAAAAACTTAAAATCAAAAACAACCAAGACCCATGGGTAACCCCAGAATTAATCAACCTAATTATGGACAAATATAAAACAGGCAAATTAGCGAGCGACTACTAAACATAGAAAACTACCACAAAGCAAGAAATCGTAGCCAGAAATCAGTGAGAAAAGCCAAAAGACGGTACATTGTCAATCAAGACAAGCAATGGGGAAAAAACTCACACAAATTCTGGAACAATGTGAAAATACTAATACCAAATAATAAAAATAAAGAATGGATTACCCTTTACAACAACGAGGGGATGGAAATCAGCAACAACGATACTGCTAATATAATGAACAAACATTTTTCTACCATAGGCAATAAACTATCCAAACAGTTCAACACAAACTGGACCACGAAAGCGCCACAATTAAACACAGACATTGGAGATTGCACAACCACAATAAAAGAGATAAGTGAGCTCATAAAATCAATTGATTGCAACAAGCCTTCGGGCATTGAAAATACCTCAAGTATAGTATTCGGATGCATCCCAGATGTTATATGTGAGCTATACAACAAATCGTTCACAGAAGGTACTTATGTGGACTGCTGGAAACTAGCCAAAGTAACACCGCTCCACAAAGGAGGGGATAAACAGGTACTGGGAAACTATAGACCGATCTCCATACTCCCACTGCCTGGTAAACTATTGGAAAAAATAATGCATAGACATAATTATTATGGACCACCTAAACGAACACAAAATATTAAACAGTAAACAGGGCTGTTTCAGAAAATACCACTTGACAATAAAAACAATTGCTAACTTAATAACTGATATTGCAAACAGTATCAATAAAAAGAACCTAGTGGGTGCAGCGTTCATAGACTTCAGGAAAGCGTCTGACACAGTGGACCACCCTATCCTAAGGAGCAAACTAACCCAAATGGGAATAACGGGAGTAACAGGAAAATGGCTAGCGAGCTATCTAGAAAACAGAAAGCAATGCACCACAGTAAATGGATCCATATCCAATGAGGAAAAGATAACTTGCGGAGTACCCCAAGGGTCAGTCCTGGGGCCACTTCTCTTCCTCATATATATTAACGATCTAAACAACTGGCTAGAAATTGAAAACATCCAACTATATGCAGATGACACTCTGGTATATGCTGCAGGCAAAACAATCGAAGAAATAGAAACGAAACTGAATCTAACACTAACAAAACTAATCGAGTGGTGCCAGCTAAATAGGATAACCATAAACAACAGCAAGTCAAAAACAGTACTATTTGGTACCAGGCTAACAAGTAACGAGAAAATAAAGTGTCTTCTGGGAAACACTGAACTAGAACAAGTAGACAACTACCGATATCTGTGAGTGGATCTAGACAGACACCTAAATTATGTCCTCTGCATAACAAATACTATCAAAAAAGTAAACCATAAAATATGGCTACTGGCTAAACTGAGATACTATATGACTGAAAGCATGGCAATTAAAATATATAAAGGCATGATCCTCCCCTACTTTGACTATGGCGATGTAGTATACATGGGAGGAAATACAAAACTATTAAACAAACTACAGGTGCTACAAAATAGAGCCCTCAAAGTATGCCTTCAGGTGAACAAAAGCTATCCCACAATCGAATTACACAAAAAATGCAATGCAACACTACTAACGAGTAGAAGGGAAACGCACCTCAAAATACTGGCACACCATTACACCACTAAACCAGGCTACACAGCAACCCCCCGTAGGGACACCAGGCAAATGGCAGCCCCAGTGCTACTGACAGCAATAAGTAACACCAACATTTATGAGAGAAGTGTACTGGCCATGGTGGCACATGCCTGGAATAATCAACCCACACAACAACGGGCAATCGAAAGCATGGACCACTATAAAAGGTCCTTAAAGAAAACATAATACACAACCACCTACTGAAGAAACAATATCTCACCTGATCTTGGGCGCAGTCACTGCTTGCTGTATTCTGGCACAAAAAGCAAAAGACCGGCCAGAAAAGATGGTAGATATTACAAATACGGAAACTAGCCCTACTAAGTACTAAGGAATTCGAAATGACTATCACCATAGGGCGCAGTCCATCTGGGTATGTGTACTGGCACAAACCAAAGCAGAACCACGCAGGCCATGGTCATGCATCTGAATCACCCTGAAATATAAAATGGCTAACCATACAACACAGCCATCCCACCTAGTGCAGTCCTGAAGGGTCCAGGGGTGTTCTGGCACACTGGTGTACTATCTAAGGACAGGGCATGGGTGAAAGGATGCTGTAACAAACCACAATGGGATGGGATCCTCTCCCACAGGCCTGTATGTCATCTGCGTAGATGTACATAGTAGGCTAAGTTATCATATACAGGTTAGGAAAAACCTTGAAAATTTATTTTAAAAACTAATATAGAAACTACTAACACCCAAAACCGCAAAGGTTGGCCCGAGAAAGATCAGGTAAAGACTCCTGAGTGCGGGACCAGACCAATCCAGAATCACAGCTGTCCAGCGTTGAAAACAAGCACCCTCACGGGAGCTTATACGTTATGGGCAGAATAAAAAACTTGTCACAAAAAAAATATATATATATATTGTCATTGAAATTAACAGGAAAATGGGACGCGGTGAGTGAGTGATTTGTGTTGTTTTACACCATGTCGGCAACTAGGGCCGTATTCATGCAGGAAACTGTGATATGCGCGCAGCACTGTGAAGTCATCATGAATGCTTACTGACTGGTAACCATATTGATATGACCTCATATGTTGCTAGGACATAAAACCGCGCATCATTCATTCACTCCCTCATCATTAGCCGTGGTTATTAACGTAGAGCCCACCAAGTAATGTCATTTCGATAACTACCTCGGAGACTATTCAATGACTATTCATTACCGCACCTAGCGGCAGGGAATGAAGACTGCTCCTGGGGGGTCGGGGCTGGGGAGGTAGGAGGGTGATTGTGAGAGCCCCCTGGCGGGAGAGCGGTCGGCGAGGTAATGAGAGCTGTCAGGATTAAGTACATAATATATCTAGCACTGTCTGTTCTCTTTAGTCTTCTGTCTACCCGATCCATATGAGTTTGGAACAGTAAGGCAGCTCAGTTGATTGGACACGGCTAATTTATGCAGCGCTCTAACTGTACCGACTGTATCAGAGTTACTCTGTCTTGTGCTGATATATTTAGGGTGCTGCTAATTTATGCAAGGTTCTAACTGTATCGATTTAGCAGAGTTAGTCTGTCTTATGCTGATCTATATGAGTTTTGAATAGTAAGGCGGCTCAGGTGTTGGGGTGCTGCTAATTTATGCAGGGCTCTGACTGTGCTGATTGTAGCAGAGTTAGTGTCTCATGCTGATCTATATGAGTTTTGAATACTAAGGCAGCTCGGCTGTTTGGGTGCTGCTAATGTATGCAAGGTTCTAACTGTATCGATTTAGAAGAGTTAGTATGTCTCATGCTGATCTATATGAGTTTTGAACAGGAAAGCAACTCAGCTGATTGGATGCTGCTAATTTATGCAGGGTTCTAACTGTGTCGATTTAGCAGATGTTGTCTGTCTCATGATGATCTATATGAGTTTTGAACAGTAAAGCAGCTCAGCTGATTGGATGCTGCTAATTTATGCAGGGCTCTAACTGTGTCGATTTAGCAGAATTAGCCTGTCTCATGATGATCTATATGAGTTTTGAACAGTAAAGCAGTTCAGCTGATTCAACACTGCTAATTTATGCAGGACTCTATCTGTGCCGACTGTATCAGAGTTAGTCTGTCTCATGCTGATCTATATGAGTTTATATCTATATAGTAAGTAACCTCAGTTGTTTGGGTCCTGTTAATTTACGCAGTGCTCTAACTGCACCAACTGTAGTAGAGTTATTATAGACCTATGTCATATGACATCAGCATAGGAAATTAGGTCAGTGCGTGCGCAGCTTGGCTGCAGGATAACATATGGTCACAATGTAAACTCAATGGCAGTGAACCATCTTCATACAGAAAAAGTAAAATATCTCTCAAACCACACAACTGAGAAACAAACCGCTTGGTACACAGACAGATCAAATGTTTAACAACCAGATTATATTAAATTTATACGGTTAGGGTTCTGCATTTCTATTAATTTGGAATAAAACTGACGTTTTGCACTGCGCATACCGGAAAACTCAATGCATTGTTAATGGCCGTGATCAATCTTCATACAGAAAAAGTTAAATATCTTTAAAACCGCACTACTTAGAAACAACCCGCTTGGCACACACACAGATCAAATGTTTAACAACCAGATTATAATAAATTTATAAGGTTATGGTTCTGCATTTGTATTAATTTGGAATAAAACTAACGTTTTGCACTGGCATACCGGCAAACTCAATGCATTGTCAATGAGTAATCTTCATATAGAGAAAGTGAAATATCTCTAAAACCGCACAACTTAGAAACAAACCCCTTGGCACACAAAGAGATAACATGTTTAACAACCAGATTATATTAAATTTATACAGTCAGGGTTCTGCATTTCTATTAATTTTGAATAGAATTGACGTTTTGCACTGTGCGTATCGCAAACTCAGTGCATTGTCAATGGCCGTGAGCAATCTTGAAATATCTTCCTAAAGAAAAAGTTAAATATCTCTAAAACCACACCACCTAGAAACAAACCGTTTGGCACACAAACAGATAACATCCTTAACAACCAGATTATATTAAATGTATAAGGTTAGGGCTCTGCATTTCTATTAATTTTGAATAAAACTGACTTTTTGCACTGTGCGTATCGGCAAGCTCAATGGCAGTGTGTCTTAGTTCTGCAACCAAGGTGTGTGCGTATACACAATGTTTATAAACATTGAAAGGGGTCTGTCTATATGTAAGTGTGGAAGAGTAAGGCAGCGTTACTCTGCATTCCTAGTCGGTACAAAAGTCACTCACACTAGACTGGTCTTAATTATGCTAGGGGAAATTGTGTGTTTTGCTTATATTATTCAATAACCATTTCCCCTGCGCAGTCTGTCGCCTGCTGACTGAGGGCCCATCGATAATGTTAAAGCCGAGCATTGCGCAAGTTGGCGATGAGTCACGAATCCCCCTGCGTGCTGCAAATACCATTAAGGGCCCTCGACGGGGGCTTCCTGGAGGGGCCTGGTGTGTGTGAGAGAGAAGGGGGAGGGGGAGGAGGAGAGGCAGTGTTTGTGTTGACGAATTAAATCGACTTGTACCTTCGGCGCTCTAGAAACTTTATCCCTTGACGCTGTGCCGTATATCCCTTAGGATCAGAAGCCGAGGTGTATTTTCTTTTTAATTCTTTTAGATTTAATTTATATATTTATTTTATTCAATATATTTCATTTTTTCCATTTTATCCAGTATATCCAGTTTATCCATTTTATCCATTTTATCCATTTTATTCATTTTATCCGTTTTATTATTTTTAATCTTTTTATTCGTCCTACTCATTTTATCCATTTCATCCATTTCATCCATTTCATCCATTTCATCAATTTGCTTCGTTTGCTTCGTTTGCTTCGTTTGCTTCATTTGATACGTTTGTTCTGTTTGATCTATTTGATCCGTTTCATCCATTCGTTCATTTCGTTCATTTTGTCCATTTCGCTCATTTCATACGTTTTGCTCATTTCGCTCATTTCATCCGTTTCATCCATTTCGTCCATTTCGTTCATTTCGCATATTTCATCTGTTTCGTTCAATTCGCTCATTTTGCTCATTTCATTCATTTCGTTCATTTCGTCCATTTCGCTCATTTCGTTCGTTTCGTCCATTCCATTCATTTTGTCCATTTCACTCATTTCATCTGCTTCGTTCATTTCACTCACTTTGCTCATTTCATCCATTTTGTTCATTTCGTTCATTTCGTCCATTTCGCTCATTTCGTTCATTTCGTCCATTTTGCTCATTTCAACCGTTTCGTCCATTTCATCCATTTCGTCATTTCATTCATTTCGTCCATTTTGCTCATTTGGTCCATTTCGTTCATTTCCCTCATTTTGTCCATTTCACTCATTTCATCCGTTTCGTCCATTTCGTCCATTTTGTTCAAAATTAATAGAAATGCACAACCCTAACCTTATGAATGTAATATAATCTATTCCTTGAATATGTTTTCTATTTGTGTACCAAGCGGTTTGTCTCTAGGTGGTGTGGTTTTAGAGATATTTCACTTTTTCTATATGAATATAATTCAAGATTGCTCACGGCCATTGACAATGCATTGAGTTTGCTGGTACGTGCAGTGCAAAATGTTTATTTTATTCAAAATTAATAGAAATGCACAACCCTAACCTTATAAATTTAATATAATCTATTCATTGAGTATGTTTTGTATATGTCTATCAAGCAGTTTGTTTCTAAGTAGTGTGGTTTTAGAGATATTTAATCTTTTCTCTATGAGTTTGCAGTGTGTCAGTGTGTCGTCCTGCAGCCAAAAGGCGCGCGCACTGACCTAGATACCCGTGCTGACGTCACATGAAATAGGTCTATAGTCAACCTGATATAGTTATCTACAAAATTGTGCAAACATTTGAACGTCATCGGACTATGCAACTTTAAACTTGCAGGATTTGAGACCACTGAACAGACTGTGGAGTTTGTGTACTTTTAGTTGAACAGAAGGGGTTTTATATGCTATATGTTTAATTTATATCCACTGTGTCGCTATATAGGGTATGCACCTACGTCACGCAAAGCGGAAGTGCGGCCATTGTGGCGATAGTAACCACAATAATAACACACTGTCACACCGTAAACTCAATGGCTATGAGCAATCTTGATACAGAAAAGGTGAAATATCTATAAAAGTAATCCACCTAGGAACAAATCGCTTGGTACACATATAGAAAACATGTTTACCAACAAGATTATATTAAATTGACAAGGTTAGGGTTCTGGATTTCTATAGATTTTGAATAAAATCGACGCTTTGCACTGCGCGTACCGGCAAACTGCCCGCGAAGGGTAAAATACGGCAATGCTATGTCTATGTGGAGCATTTATTTTTGTAAAATAAATTTAAAAGCTTTCATTGGATCGATTAAAAATATCTTAATGCGCGATTGAAGAGGAAGATCTGAAGTATTTAATGTAACCTAAGAGCAATTTACGCTGAAAGTATTAAAAACAAGAGATAATAGTGAAAGTTGGGATATTCTGAGTGTCAGTGCCAGTGCATTGTCAATGGCCGTGAGCAATCTTCATACAGACAAAGTGAAATATCTCTAAAACTACAACACTTAGAAACAAACTGCTTGGTACACATATAGAAAACATATTCAACGAATAGATTATATTAAATTTATAAGGTTAGGGTTCCGGAATTCTATTAATTTTGAATGAAATACACGTTTTCCACTGCGCGTAAAGGCAAACTCTATGGGATGTTTACTGGTTGATATCGCCACAATGGCGGCGCATCCGGTTCGTGTCGTCACGTGAATACCCTATATAGGTGGAGGGGAAAATGGAGGAGAAGTTGACCATATATGTAGGGTATGGTTAGTAAGATTACCCACAAGTCACCGCTCCGGCCCGACGCCCTGCCCAATCTGTCCGCAGCCACTGGCACTGGTTTATTCGACCCTGGGGGGGGGGGGGGGGGGGGGGGGGGGGGCGGGGTCATTCCATGCACATCAATTTCCGAGTGGCAAAAAAAAATAAGAGAAAAAGCCAAGCCTAACAAACTGCATAAATGTGATTATTAGAACTTATAGTTATACGAGTATAAATAGCCAAAGTTGTCTGCATTTCACCACAGTCTATTTCGTGAATAGCACTGGTGGTGCTGCCACAGTGCGGTCACCTCATTAAAGCTGCATAGGCCGATGAATTATCAAATTTTCAAAACCAAACCAATTATCTCAATTTGATTTTATATATCTAACTTAGATACTGATGCACTTATTAAGCATTTGTTTCTGCGTAGAAGGCAATACTGAGTCAATTTAACAGAACCTGTTTCTGCAGAAGTCTCTGGTGTCAGAGTTTTGGCAAGCTTGCAGTCAAAATATCTAAAATGTTTACCATTTAAAATAAAAGTAACTTTGAACTAATGTAAAGTAGATCGATACTAGTGATCGATCTAATACATTTATCTCAGAAAAAATACAGAAATTCAAAACGATCGGACTATGCAACTTTAACTAACTGCTACCATCTATCTATGTCAGTCTCAGCAAATTGGTAAATTTCAATAAGTATTTCAAATCCAAATCTACACGTATAAAAAGTAGAGATAATCACATATAAATTAAAACCTATTTGGTTTAGAAGGAAATAAATAAATGCGGATTATTAACCTGCTAAGCTAATACAGCTTTTTATGTAATACAGTATAACCCCGTTAAACCAAGCTCGAATAAACCAAACGATCGGTTAATCCAAACTTTTTTCGGCGGCCTGGCAAAATACTACCACATAAACAAAAAACAATAATCAAAGTGTCCACATACATTGTATATTATTACATGTGCAATACACGCTTACTCAAAGTCAAAGTCAAAGCCAAATCTCAGTTAAACCAATGATCGGTTAATCCAAACACATTTCTAGGGTCCCTTCAAGTTTGGTTTAACGGGGTTATACTGTATACTAATAATGCGGTTACAGCGCCGCCCCTTGCCCCGCCTTAGCCGCAAGGTTCAGCACTAATATGGGTCAGAGGTCGTGACCCCGTGACCCAGAACACATCCTGCGCACCGGTAACAAGCTAAATCCTGTAATTATGGACGCGAGCTCGGCTTAGGGGACCAGGGCGGGGTCAGCCGGGGTCAACCGGGGTCAGCTGAGGTCAACCGGGCCAAAAGCTCGCCCACTCTCATTCCCACACCACCCACACGCACACACCCCTTTGCGATGCAGAACGAAGTTGGTGTAGTTCAGGCTTATTATACCGATGTGCTCCAAACAAAAATTATGGGTTCCATATTCTTTTTTTTAATCTTTAAAAGAAAGTTGTATCCTTATCCCGAATATGCGCCAATTGAATGTTCTTTTGCAGGTGGACAGATGTTTGTGGCGCGTGGCTGGTTGCTGGTGGCTGGTAATTGGTTGTTGGTTGTGTTGGTTGCTGGTTATCTCCTAGATAAAAGATTCACCAGGTACTTGTAGTACACGGGTGAACGACAACATAGTATACATACAGGCAAAAATAGCTTTAGTATGAGACAGGAGCTAGAAATTGTGGTTCCAGGATCAAATGGCTACATATATAGGCACAGAGTTGGTGAAATGGGAGAGAATGCAAAAAGACAAGATGGTGGCCATAGAACGCCGTCGATTTCACTTTTAAATCTTATTAAACCAGATTTTTTATTATATTTTTCAACTCAGAGGTAGCGGGGAAATGTGAAGACATGTACAAAGAATAAATGTTGCTTCTTAGATTGTGAAATTAGGCTCTCCTAAAGACTCATTTCATTAGCCCGAATTTTCTACCGTTTTTATATAAGGCTGGTCTTCACCCGTGTACTGCGAGTACCGGGTGAATCCTTTATCTAGTTATCTCCGTTCTTGTTGGATGGTTGCGCTTGTGTTTGTTGTGCTTGTCGTGATTGTTGTGGTGGTTGTGGTTGTTGATATTGTTGATATTGTTGAGAGTGTTGGTATTGTTGATATTTTTTATATTCTTGATATTCTTGATATTCTTGACATCCTTGACATTCTTGACATTCTTGACATTCTTGACATTCTTGACTTTCTTGACTTTCTTGATTTTCTTGATATTCTTGATATTCTTAATATTCTTGATATTCTTGATATTCTTGATATTCTTGATATTCTTGATATTCTTGATATTCTTGATGTTGATAAGATCGTTTCTGTTGTTGTTATTATTGTCATTATTGTCATTATTTTTATTGTTATGTTGTTATGGTTATTGTCGTTGTTGTCATTGTTGTCGTTGTCATCGTCGGCATTGTCATCGTTATCGTCGTTGTTGACGTTGTCGTCATTGTCGCCATTGTCATTGTTGTTACTGTTTTGTGTGGTTGCTGGTGGTTGGATACTGGTTGCTGGATACTGGTTGCTGGTTGCTCGTCGTTCATTGTGCTGGTTACCGGTTGTTCTCCAGGGGCCATATGTACGAGTCGGGGTTAGCGTGCCAAACCTGTGGTTAGCAGCGATCTCCGGGTTAGTGGCAAAAAGTCGGGATGTATGGAGCAGTGTTATGGAAACACCGCAAGCTTAAGGTTGGCTACGCTAACCCGAACCCATATCAAGTTTACCGTCAGTGTTAGGGACCGATTAGGCCCAAATCTATTCAATTCCATCATATTTAACAGAATTACATACTCAAAACATGAAATTTCAATAAATTAACCCTAAAATCAAACCGATTTTAATGCTGAAGCTACATCCACGGTGATATACATATTGTCGAATCGACGAATGTAAACAAAACAAATCGCCGCCATCGCCAAATCGGCGGCTATATATTAGGCCCAAATCTATTCAATGGTATTATATTTAACAGAATAAGATACTCAAGAAGTGAAATTTGGTCAAATTAACCACAAAATTAATGCCACCGCTAAATCGGCGGTGATATTAATAGTGTCAAATCGACCAATGTAACCAAAACAAATCGCCGCCGCCGCCGAATCGGCTGCGATATTGAGAAATAGCGGTGCTCGCCGGCAACAGGCTCAGAGGGATTTCCCAAATCTATATTTAACTGCTAGGTTCGCTAACGCCTCCGTGCTTTGGACCTGTACATACCCAGTGATCCATTTCCCAACACTGGCGTTAGCTAACCCGAACACGGTTCTTAACATCGGAGCCTATAAATAATTCTTCACGCATACGGCCCCTGGAAGCTGAATGCCCCCTGACCCTCCCCCAATCCCACCCCCCAACATCGATTTGCGCCTAATGGTTTAATGCGACCCGCCCACATTCCAGCTGCGACCGGAAGACCAGCATCACGTGGATGCGCCTGCGCAGCGCGCAGCGCACAGCGCGCAGCGCGCGGGTGTTGAACGCGCAGCGGACTGGAGTGGAGTAGGAACCGCCGAATGGGTGTGGGTGTGGGTGTGGGTGTGGGTGTGGGTGTGGGTGTGGGTGTGGGTGTGGGTGTGGGTGTGGGTGTGGGTGAGGGTGTGGGTGTGGGTGTGGGTGTGGGTGTGGGTGTGGGTGTGGGTGTGGGTGTGGGTGAGGGTGTGGGTGTGGGTGTGGGTGTGGGTGTGGGTGTGGGTATGGGTGTGGGTGTGGGTGTGTGGGTGTGGGTGTGGGTGCGTGAGTGACGGTGTGTGGGAATGTGTGGGTGGGTGTGGGTGTGTGAGTGACGGCGTGTGGGTATGTGTGGGTGAGTAGGTGGGTGTGGATGGGTGGCATGGGCGTCGATGGGTGGGTATGTGTGGGTGTGTTGGTGGTATGGGTGTAAAGGTGTGTGGGGTGTTGGGTGGGGGAGTGGGTGTGTGGGTATGTTGTTGAGTGAGTGTGTGGGTATGTGGGTGTGAAGGCGTGTGAAGTGTGGAGGTGGGTGAGTGTGTGTGGATGCTTCGGTGGGTGGAATGATTCTTTGCATCAGCATTATCTATCCTAGACATTTAATAATTATATATATATAATACCAAACGGTGGTTAAGTTTTAGGATCGTTCTGATCACTACTCCTCTGTTATGGCCCTGTCACACTACGACGCTTCTCGCCGGCGACCCGTCAACGTGTGGTGTTTTTGGGCAATATTTGGTGAAATATCGAGAAGCGCTGGTGGCGCGTTATGGGCGCGTCGGTACACGTCGGTACACTACTTTGTCGCCGGCGGGTCGCCGGCGAAAGTCGGCGCGCGTTATTGGTCGCTGAGTGTTTTGAACATGTCAAAAACCACCAGCGACTGGCAACGCGCGCAAATATATGGGTGAGGACGTTAGGTGCGCGTCGCGCTGCGTTGGACGCGCCGGAATAACGTTATGGGAACGCTAGGAAGACGGCGCGCGCGCAGGAGGGTCGTTGCTCACGCGTTGCGCAAACTGGGCCGTTTTTGTTTTAGGCCCTAGCAACATTTAAGGTTAAATGAAGACGTTGCGCCAAACTTCTTTTTTTTTTTCCCCAGCGTGTCGACACACGTTGGCCGCGCGCGCATAACGCGCTGCGCTGACGCCGATCTTTTCCCCCAAACCGGCGAAAAGTTTGACGTTTCTCGACGCACAAGATTTCATTTTCAACGCTGACGGGTCGCCGAGAGAAGCATCGTAGTGTGACAGGGCCATTAATCTGCACTGCCAACATGCATTATCATAGTCCACTGATCCTTTGCCATGTATCTGTTGTTAGCATGTTTTTTGTGCCTAATGTACACATTTCATATTAATTTTGAATTTCAGGTAAAAATTGTTGTTAACTCTGCCATTAGATAGCGCCACTGATGTGGTTTACCGCATGTACATATGGATTCCACCAGATGGTGGCATTATATTGAAGCAGGACTGTGCACAGGTCCAGAATATAGCAGAGAACATAAATATATACACTATCTCTGAATATAATCATAGACCATGGAAATATATAATGACAGTTGAACACAATATTGGTCTAGAGAGTGGTGCGGAGCCTAACTTTGGAAATATTTGAGGCAAAAATATTTCATATAAATTTTAGCATGCACATTGGTATGCACATTGAAATGATGAGCATTGTACGCTTCAGCAGTGATGAGTTTGGTTTAATTTACTCACCATTCCCTTATATGGAGCACCAACTGCTTAAATAGTGCACTAGTATCTAAGCTGGATTTATGAGATCAAATGAAGGTAAAATGTGTTGCGTGCTTGTTATTTTGTTTTTTCTAATAATGCTTTCATCGGACTAACACATCTGGGCCGCCTTCAGGGTACGCCTCCGTGACATCTTGGAGACGTCTTGGAGATGGCTTTTGGCTTATTTGCGTTCAGGGTGCATCTTGGAGATGTCTCGGAGATGGCTCCCATTTCAGACAGGAGACAAAAGTGCCTCGAAAATGGCAGCCGTATTCACTGGTTTCAGCCAATCAGAGTGCTTCTTTTCCATTGCAAAATTGCTGCCGCCTATGGGTGTTATTTATGTACTAAGGCTCGGCGGGCTGGGAACCAGACGGCTGGGACCAGTGACACGAGGGACCAGGGTAGAATAACGCTGACGGGTAATAAAGCATTGAGTAACAAGACATCAACGTGTACGGTCATTCCTAGTCTCAATCACATTACATGGTGTCAGAGGTGGAACCTTAGACAGACATGTCTCTCCCGGGTTTGAAACCACCCGAGCCATTGAACTAGGAGGAAAACCTGTCAGCCAACTGGAAGACATGGATTCATTCCTTCAACATATATGCTACTGCAGCAGCAGGAGTGCAGAGTAGGAGTGAGATAGTGCAGTGCTGCGTATTCCTGCATGTTGCCAGATCGGAGGCGCAGAAAGTACATCAAGCAATGAGATTGACCGCAGTGGACACAGACAAAGTAAGGCCCTATTCAACATGTACAACCAAGGACAGGAGGGCATGGACACCTATGTACGTGAACTACGATACCGCATCGGGCAATTTGAATACGGTGATTTGCTGTTGCGTGATAGACTAGTAAGCGTTTTTAAATGCGACACCCTCAGGGATCGTCTGCTCCAGACACCTAAACTGACTGTGTGAAGAAATGTGCAGAATGAGTGAACATCGCGCAAAGCAACTCACAAGTGACAGCAACCCTGAATAAGCACTGTGCGCTATACAACAACAGGATTCAATATGACACACACCACGGGCAACAGGATCATAGCAGCAACACTACGAGCGAACACCCGCTAGATTCTCTCATGATCAGTAAAGCAGAAAAAGTAGCACACAAGCAAAATGAAGTTGGTGTGGCTACTCTTATCGTCGGGACCGGGAGGCATCCCCTGCAAAAGGCAAGACATGTGCTGTGTGCAAAAAAGGAGGACACTTCACGAAAGTATGCCGCAGCAAAACCGCGATGGTCAATAAAATAACAGTCAAAAACAACAACGGCAATGACGAATGGCACAATGAACAACCGGGGCCGGATTTGTTCATATTAAGATAGAAGTCAAAATACATGTCGATAGCTCTATCCAACCTGTAATTGATCCTCCCAAAAGAATTCCCCATGCTATCGAAAATAAAGTAAGCGAAAAAGTAGATAGAATGATCAAACTAGGTGTAATTCAACCAACACAAGACAAGTACAGTATAAAGTGGCATTTATTCTTACTATTTCGTTGTTACATTTAAGCCATGAGATGTTTGATTTATTAAGATTTCGAGGATTTCAGGCACATAGCCCTATGAATGTCACTTGTAGTTTGGGTGGGTGGGACGCCAAATCCAAAGAAGAGAACACGTCCTGTCGATCGAAATGCTCTGGTGGAAGTGTCTATAATGAGACTGGGTCGCATCTTGTTATGCAAATTTACAGAAGGTGGCGCCACAGTCAGAGCATTATTAGTGACGAAAGACATTATAGATGGCGCCACTAGTCGCCTACATATTAAGTATGTACTTTTTCTTGCATGTTAAATTACCCATGTTGAAATCAACATTGACAATTCAACCAACGCAAGACAAGTACAGTATAAAATGGCATTTATTCTTACTATTTCGTTGTTACATTTAAGCCATGAGATGTTTGATTTATTAAGATTTCGAGGATTTCAGGCACGTAGCCAAAAATATAGCTCAAGTGCCTGGAAGCTGAGACTGGATGTTGTATGTTGACACAGCAGGAGAGGTCCAGTGACCATTGTCTTACGTCCTGCCTTGATGACCCTTGGAGGCAGAAATGTGGAGAGTTTAACGCATGGGTGTGTAGCGTTATAGCACTGGGTGCTAAGTGGCCCACCACGGCCAGGGCTAGTCTTATGATTGAAAGCACCGGGTGCTAAGTGACCCACCATGGACAGGGCCAGTGTAATGATTGAAATTAATCCACGAACATGTGAGTGGTAGCCACATGAGTCAAGAAGGCCGGCCATCGTGCCAATGTGGTGTCCCGGACACGTACTCGCCCCCCAGGCAGGTGCTGGGCAGAAAGCGAACCAGAGTTGCTGGAATGCGATGTCTCTAGGAGACAATAAGTCGAATGGTGTCTTGGATGACGACACGGACATTGATGCCCAGAAGTGTTAGCCTCAGATCCTCGCGTGACCTGAGTGACCATGAAGGCAACCGGATGTCCTGAAATTGCTGTGAGTACCTTATTGTCCATGTACAGCCAGGAGGCTGGCTATGGGTTGCCGGAGGCACTGGTGTGGTATTGTGGATAACCTGGGAAGAGAGGCAAAATACTACAGTCGAATCCCAGGTTATAATATGTGGTTGTGTGTGAAGCGGCTAGTAGTTGAGCCCATACACCCTGCCAGGTATGGAACCACCCGACCTTCGGCGAAGGTCCTCCGGTGATGGGACGATGCATGCTTTGAGTTAAAATCCTCGAGTGCCATATCAGCCCAGAACGTCCTCGTAGCCCACTTCTGGAAGTAGGTCAGCAGTCAGCATGCTTTGAGTCAAAACTCCTCGATGATATGTTGGAGTTAACGTTAGTATTTGTCACTGGAAACGAGGCTACCATGCGTGGCCACCAGAAGACTACACCTCAGATGGCTCGAGCATGGCACCAAGGGAGAGTATTTCTCACAGAGTTCCCCATGTGAAGCACCCCTAGGGCAGAGCAGGGGCTAGGAACCTCGTCCATATGGGTGTACTGTTACTGGCATACCAATGCTAGAATGTTCTGATGATTAGGGTGGACTATATCCACAGGGGACAACAGCCGATTACACCAAAACACAAATGGCTGCATGTCGGGGCATCGGCTATCTTGGTGTGAGATATCGAGCATGCTGTCATGGCTGCCTCCATGTGGCGTGACATCAGCAGTCCTTTTGAGTTAAAACTCCTCGATGATATGTTGGAGTCAAATGGCCATCCCTGTCATGATAGATTAGGACGGTATCATGGCCGCCTCACCCGGCATAGCAAGGGAGCCAAGCCACGTTACTCCAATAATGCTTCATGGCCTATTCAGCTTCATGAAGTAATTAACTTGTGGCTGTGGACACTTGTCCATTTGGTGACTTAGTAGGAGCATCACAAGCACAAGCTATAAGTAATAGTTGTTTGAGGGTGTGGCCACCATGTGTTGACAAGCATAGTATTTAGATAATGTCAAGATGTTTAACTTGGGCTATGGCCACTTGTCATCTGTGACTAAATAGGACCAACCCAGGCATGAGCTCTTGGTGTGTGCCTTAATATGAGTGGAGCTATGTTTGTTAGAGGAGCGCCATGATGACACAGCTTATAGCCCATTGAGCATGTGAACATCGTCCGTATGGCTGTAATAACGACATATCACTTGTTGTGAGAATAGTTGTGGACCAGCCAAGGCACAAGCTCTCAATATAAGGGCCTTATATGGTGGCGTAATTACCTAATGTTGCATAGTGACACATCGTCCTTATGGGTGTAATAGCCATATGAAAACTGTCAGGGTGATGGTCATAAGGTACCCTTGTATGAGTAGCATTATTATGACTACGACTAGGTATGATGGTGATGGTTGTGAACATGCCGCGTAGTTGGTAGATGAATTCACCTTTCGTTCAGGAGGTTGTTATACTCGTGACTCAGTGTAGCGAAGTCCTCAGGGCTGGGCGGGGTGGCGGTTGGGGGTGGGTCAGGTGGGTCGCTGAAGGCGGTGTCGTGGGGGTCGGCGGCTGTGAAATCTGCAGAGGGCTCCTCGTGGGACTGGGCTGGGCTGTGTGCTGAGGCGTGAGGCCCGAGGTGGTGATCCCCGGCTGAGACTGGGCGGCGCTGCGATCGGTGGTCGCTGGGAGGTTGTCGGTGGGAGTTGCGGGGCTGTCGGCAGTGGTGAGGGTGAGGCGCCGGAGGGGGCCCCCCGGGCCGGCCGGGGGGAGGCCGGCGGATCAAAAATCCGCCGAGGTGGAGGGGGGGGTCTGGCGCTCACGGGTTTGTTTTGTGATGCAGTCGGCCTCGCTGTGCATGGTTAGGACGCGCCTCACATTGGCGCAGTATGCACAGATGTGACGGCGCCTGTCCCCCGCCTCACCGTGGGCCTCCCCGACGTGGGCCCGATCGCACGAGGCGGGGGCGCGGTTCCAGGCCGGGCAGGGGGCCCCGTGGGTGTCCCTGTCGTAGGTGGCGCGGGCGTCGGCTTGGACTCGGGGGAAGTGCGCGCCTCAGTGGAGAGGGTCGAGTAGGCGGGCGAGGGCGGCGGTGGCCTGGTCGTCTGGCATGGCGAGGCAGTCTAGTCTCATGAGGTTGAGGGCTACCGGGTCATGCCAGCCCTGGGGGAGGGTTCCGTCCGCGATCGCGGTAAACACGGTCTCGGAGTACCGACGGACGGTCGCCCAGGGGTAAATGAGGTTATCACGGCAGACTGCTAGGTGGTGGTGGTGGAGTCCCTGGGCGGAGTGGGCGGGGAAGTCGGGATGGTCGATGAGGGTGAGGAGGGCGAGGGTATACTCGTCCTTCGTCGCCTCCCCCCTCTTCACCGGCTTCCTCTCGGCCCCTCGTTTCACCAGGTCGGAGGGGAAGATGTAATTGGCCGGGATCCCTTGGCGCCTGACGGAGTGTCGCGCCTCGGCGGATGCCAATATGTCCCGGACGGCGTCGGCCGCGGAGGCGGGGCTGTGCCGGATGGCCTCCTCGTGGTAGGCCGGCGACGTGGCTGGCGGTGCTTCGCTGGAGAGGTGACGGTACCTCTCGTACTCCGGGTGCGCGGCCCCGGGGAGGGACGCCTGAGGCGGCGGCGGGGGCCGGGCTGTGGTGGCGGTACGTGCCCGAGGCGTTGGGGCGGCCTGGCGCCTCGGGGCAGATGAGGGAATCTCCGGTGCGGGGCGGGGTTCCCCGGTCTCCAGGGAGTCGATCCGGGCGTGGAGGTCGGCCGTCGCCTGGCACGCCTCGGCGGCGGACTGCTGATGGTCGAGCTGGATGCGCTGGAGTGCCTCCAGCAGTGTCGACATCTCGGAGCCCGAGGTGCGGCCCGAGGGGGCCGCGAGGGACGCTGGGGCGGAGGCCGGGGACTCGTCCCGGCCGGGTGCTGGAGAGGGCCCCAGGGTGCGGGGGGCGGCCCGGGATCCCTTCCGTCCACGTCCTTTTCCTTGAGGCATGCTGAGGCTGAGCTGGGGCAGAGGTCCGAGGTGGAGGAGCCAAGACAGGAAAGAGCAGGGAACTGGAAGGCGGCAGGAGGGTGAGTGCCTGAGGGAGGCCGGCGGGCGGCCTTATAAGGGAAGGGGGGGGCGGCGGCAGCAGCTGAGGTGTGAATGCTGGCGGCCCGGGGGAGGGCGAGAGGTGGCGAGCAGCGGGCGTCGGGCGAGGCGGGAAGGCTGCGCGACAGAGGGGGGGGCGGGGGAGGAGGGGGCGCGCCGCGCCATCGGCCGAGGTGAGGAAGCAGCGCGACAGGGCGGGGGAGGGTCTCTTCCTCTCCTCGCATCAAACGTAATGCTTCGCATTACGACCAAGCCTGTGTCACTTTGTTCTATGAGTATATCCAACAGCGGGGAAAAAGAGTCTCTGGGCATGTCTGTTACAAGAGTTGTTAGATTCTTGCATTGTGCACTGGTGGTTGTCATGGATATTTTCTGACGTCAGCATTTGAGGTAATATTTTAAGATGGATGAAGAATGCTTCACGGCTTGATGTCATTAAACAAATCTTATGCACTGCCCGACCTCAAAGTCGACCTTTGCGTCTAGACGATGTCTAGACGATCGCCATCAGCCGCCAGACAAGATCTGGATATAGTTCACATGCACTCTGCATACTGATAACTTTCGTCTAGCGAGTAGAAATCTGGGTCACCGTCTGATTGATGGTGCTTATGTACAGGTCAGTGTAATTATTGGACCAGTTATTTATACCAGTGTCTTACCGCAATTTAGCCAGGCCACGTTAATCGGATAGCCGTAGCGTCGAAGCTGTATACATGCATTGATGGGCAAGAGCACAAGTGATAGATTGTCAAGTTGTTATGAAATGGCAAGGCAATATTATGTCAAATAGGTGCTGATATGCTACGTAGGATGGTAGATGGGATCACCTGTTCCTGGAGGAGCACCAACTTATTACTGCAAAGTAGCCAGGCAACAGTTAATCCGAAGTCCGTAGCTCGTTTTTTTTTGTCTGTGCATTAACATGTTGTCGTCTGTCCAGGGCTCGCGCCGGTCCTTTGTTCAACAAGCATGGGTGTCTTGTGCATGGAAATAATGTACCCTTGCGTAATTGTTATTGCATGGTGTAAAAATATGGGTGTAATCGGCGCTGTTAAGCCGTATTGTGAGTGTCAGGATGGTAGATGAAATCACCCATTCCCAGAAGAGCACCCACTTCCAGAAACGTCCTGGTTGCCTACCTCTGAAGTATGTCAGAAGTTAGATTATTTGGGAATGAATAAGATTCAAACCCACCGTCAATGGTAAGATTAAAAACTCACATTCTTCAAAATCGTGCGCAGGACGTCGGGCATGGTCAGAACAGCAGCTGATGAAGCAAAGGTGAAGGAAGTGTGTCGATCCAATCAGACAATGTTGTGAAGGAACGAGCATGCTGTCATGGCCGCCTCCACATGGCATGACGTCAGCAGCCACTTTCAACAGCGTAGTAGACCGTGAACCTGACAGTCAGCATTTTTGAAACCGAACGATCCAAACGTCAATCCCGTCACTGACATCGACCATCCGTCGTGTAAAGTCACCAGGCCAGAGTTAATCCGACGTCCGTAGCTCAATCCCTGCATCCGTGCATTGATTTTTTCGTCAGTCCAGGGCTCGCGCCGATCCTTTGTTTGACCCACATGAAATATTGTTCCGTAATTCATCGATTACTGCCACTACGATCGTCCTACCTTAATGTTTTTTGTCAGGGTTTAACGGCATGTTCTTGCAGAGTCTCCTGTCTCGATCTTTGAATCGTGTGTGCTTTCGAATCGGCATCTTGTCGAATCTTTTGAAATCCAAAGAAGAGAACACGTCCTGTCGATCGAAATGCTCTGGTGGAAGTGTCTATAATGAGACTGGGTCGCATCTTGTTATGCAAATTTACAGAAGGTGGCGCCACAGTCAGAGCATTATTAGTGAAGAAAGACATTATAGATGGCGCCACTAGTCGCCTACATATTAAGTATGTACTTTTTCTTGCGTGTTAAATTACCCATGTTGAAATCAACATTGACAATTGTGGAAGAAACTGAGCCTACCCCATGGGTTAACTCAATAACAATTGTAAAAAAAAAATAAGATCCGCATTTGTTTAGAACCAATGAAATTAAACAAAGCTATAAAGTCAACCTGGGAAGAGAGGCAAAATCTGACTAATATTGATCTAGTTATATGACACTACTGTACCATATTGTTATGGAACTTTGGGTTTCAGAATTTCATTGTGTTACATGGTGCAAATTGTCTATTCAACAGGTATTGTACACCTTATTCTATATACCTTTTGTGTAAATAACACTGAATTGAAAAATGGCTGGAAGACCAGTGCTTCGGCACTGACAAAAGACTTATTCAGCAGAATAAACATATTTACCAAAAAAAAAAAACAAAAAAAAAGTGAGGACCATACCCTACCAGAACAATAGAAGAAGTTGTTTCAAAACTAGAGGGAGCAAAATTCTTTTCTGTGGTAGATGCAAAAAGCTGGTACTGGCAAATTCAGCTCGACATCGAGAGATCAAAACTTTGTACATTTAATACACCGTGGGGCAGGTTCAGATATACCAGGCTGCCATTCGGAATAAAAACTGCTGGAGACATATTCATTCACGCGATGAACCGGATTTTGCATGACCTAAAAGGTGTTAGCATCATAACCGACGACATTCTGGTGTACGGTAATTCATTGCATGAACATAATGAAAATCTACGTGCAGTTCTCAAATGAGCAAGACAGGTAAATTTAAGATTGTATCCTGCCAAATCGAGCATATGCAAAACAAATATTGAATATGTAGGTCACATCATATCGGAAAAAGGTATAAGGCCCAACAATGAGAGAGTACAGGCAATCACTGACATGCCTACCCCCACAAATAAACAACCAGTACAATGATTTCTAGGTATGATCGCATATTTAGCCAAGTTCCTTCCTAACCTAGCAGAGATAACTAAACCCTTACGCATACTAACAAATAAGGAAATTGCACGGCACTGGGAAACAGAGCAACAGAAAGCATTCGACAAACTAAAAAACATGATAACACATGCACCTATTCTCTGTTTCTATGTCACAAAAATAATAACACTTCAAGTGGATGCCTCCGAGTCGGGTCTTGGAGCAGCTCTATTACAAGAAAGTCACCCAATTGCAATGGCCTCTAAGGCCCTCGATGAAACTCAAAGTAGTTATGCTGTTATCAAGAAGGAGCTCCTAGCCATCTGTTTCGGTTGCACAAAATTCCATAACTACATTTTCGGTTAAAAAAAGTATGCGTAGAAACAGACCACAAACCACTTGTATCGATCGTAAACAAACCTTTGCATCAACTGTCTGCTCACATGCAATGCATGTGCATGCAGTTACAGAACTATGATTTAGAGCTAGTGCCCATCAAAGGTTGTAACATGTTTGTTGCAGATGCGCTCGAGAGAGACCACAGCACCAAGACTGGTCCAAGCGAACTGTTTGACACGGAAATCAACATCGCAGCTGTAGAAATCCTTCAAGAATGCATACAACAAATCACCACCGAAACGCTAAATGACACGGTATTGCACACCACCATTCCACACATTTCGACACGAAATAACAAAACAGGACAAATTATTATTAAAGGGAAACAGAATAATCCTACCAGAACAACTACAAAAAACAGTGCTCACTAAACTACATGAAACCCATCAAGGAATAATCAAAAGCAAGAGACTAGCAAGGGAACATGTGTTTTGGATGTGGATGCAGACCAAATTAGATGATTTAATACAATGGTGTAGTTTGTGCCAACAATACCGGAAGAAAGACCGTAGCGAGCCTTTAAAGCCCCACAAAATTCCATGCATCCCGTTCAACAAAATAGGTGCAGACTTATTTCAAATAGGGAACCAACACTATCTACTATTAGTCAATTACTTTTCTAAATATCCAGAAGTAATCGAACTATGTGTAAAAATATTCTGATAAACGCATTGGTGGGGGAATGCAAATGGTCTATTATGGTCAAAGATATATAGGGCCAGGTGCATAATTGTATTTATGTAGTTGCTGGTGATACTTTACTCATGGTCAATAGTCATTGTGTGTTAGTCAGATAGTGTGAAAGAGGCACTAGGAGATAGTGTGTAAGGGGCACTTGGAGCTCTACTCACTACCCCCTCCCCCCTCTGTTAGTCAGGGATCACCACACACTCAGCTCAGGGCAGGAGGTGGCCAAGCAGCCACGCCGCATGGTGGTGGTGGGCAGAGCACTGTAGTCATGGGAACCCAAGAATGCTTGATGTTCATTGGTGGAGCTTGAGATATTTGATTCTCATTGGAGAATAAGGTCCGGTGGTGTGCCATACCAGATCCATGTACCACTATAAATAATAAACCTGAAGGCTTGGCTCTCTCTCTACTTTCACTTTTTATACTCTTCCTTTCTCTTCTTGCCTGTATTGATTTCATGATAGCCTGCCTACACAACCACAGATTCCAGCTGTGGACTTTATATAGGTCAACAATGAGCAATGCGGTCATATTAGCCATGAAGCAAACGTTCGGTAGACACGGAATTCCCGCTGCAGTTATTTCAGATAACGAGCCACAATTCACCAGTGCCAGATACAAAGGAAAAGTTTACGAATTTGAAATAACATTCTCAAGCCCGCATTATCCACAAAGCAATGGGCCAAGCGAAAAGACATATTCAAATGGTGAAAACAATGATGAAGAAAGCCATGCATGAATCTAAAGATTATAATCTATTTCTGCTCAATTTTCGCAACACTCCACTAACAGGGCTAAGCACATCACCCGCTCAATTATCAATGAGCCGCAGACTGCGATCAAAATTACCAACTAAACATCTAAAACCAAAAACAGTAAAAGTAGACGACAATCAAATCGAAAAGGTACAACAGAACCATAATAAATTCTATGGCAGGCATGCAGGAAAACAGCACAAACACTTGAAAACTGGAGAACACGTACAATATTGTAAAATTTCCCGATATTTAGGATATTGGTTATGGAGAACTATTCTATAATAAAATACAAATGGACTATATAATGATAAATGGTATGTAAAACCAAAGGCATATGGAATTGTGTGGAGTTGCTAATCCATTCTGGAGTTAGTATGGAGATTATGTATTAATATAGATAGTGAGAGAGGGTCACTTCTTGACATGTGAGAGGGTCACTTCTTGAAATGTGAGAGAGTCTTTGGAACTCTCCTCACATACCCCCTCCCCGCCCCAAGATCATTGCACATGCAGCCACAACAGTGCACTGTAGAACTACACACCGTGCCTTGGTTACAAGGTTCTAGACCCTCATTGGTTGATATAAGAATGCCTGTTATTGATTGGAGGATTTGATCATGTGTGTACCACCATCTTGATTCCTGAAGCTATATATATATATAATAAATGAGGGAGTCTAATTCTCCTACCTTTCACTCTATATCTGCTTTCCTTGCTTGCCTGTAGTGATTTCCTATTAGCCTATCTACACCACTCAAACTGCCAGCCGTCGACTTTACAATATGTCACACAAAGGCAAGTGAGCTCCAGGGACAATCACAAAAGAAACAGACAAAGACTTCTGAAATTACGAAATACGAAACAAAAACAATTTAACACTGAAAAGAAATCTCAAACACATATTCCCTACCCATGCCAAAGTTAATCAAAACCGACAAGTAATCCGAAACCCAACAGTCCAACAAACGAGAAACAGAGATAACACAGAGATAACAATGCCAGCCATCTATGTCACTCGTCAAGGCTGAGAAATAAGGCATGTGAATAGATTAGGGTTAAACACGACTATGTTTGACGTCCAATACAATAGCCAATGATAAAAATCAATGCGCTCTATTGGCGTCATTAAATAAAACAGGATGTCCTTTTTTTCATGTCTTTACATTCTTTCAGATTCCTTTGCATTCCTTCGCATTTCTTAACATTCCTTCGCTTTTTTTTTGCTTTTTATTTTTGTAAAGTATTTATTCATCTGAACGTGACATTTGTCAGCGCCAGAGCACTGGTCTTCCGGCCATCTTACTATTAGAATTGACAGTCTCAATAATCTAAGTTTGATCAGTGCTGTATTAGTTACAGCACCAACCCTGTAGAATTAAGGGAGTGGCTCCCGCTGTATAATGTACAGCACCAGTCACTGTAGTTCATGCAAAAATGGGGAGCAGCATTCCGTCACATTTTTTCGCATTCCCTGCATCTCTCCGATTTATTATTCTGGGCAACTCTGACCTGTGGGTCTCAATCGATAAGTAGACGCATTATCCCTCGACTGAGGTCCACCATCTCCTCCCACCAATCCAGGAGCCCCGTCGCACTAAGAGGATCACCGACTGTTCTCGCCGAAATAGCGCAATTCGCGACTGCATCAACCGTCATCCATTTTCCCCACCTCAATCAATCAATGGGTGCCGTCTTCTCGAAGAAGATTGGCTGCAATGGACCTCCATCTCTTCCTGTCATTCGTTCCTCTCACGCATTCCACATAGCTCATTGCTGTCCACTCAGTGATGTTGTCCATCCATGTTGTTCTCCTTCTCCCTCTTGGGCTTTTCCGTTCTATCTTCCCTTCCAGTATTCTTCTCTGTGTCAAAGTATTAAATTTTTCTGTTTTTGATCGTTTGTATTATCTGTCTCTTTGTATTATCTCCCACCTATAGAATAATATAGATAGATTTAGCACGCTGGATGTTTGCAGGACTAGGCAGATGATAGACCTTTTCCACAGTGGATGCTGCATGGTGAGCTCCGCCGGACATTTGTTGTTGGAACTGCCATCAGAGGGTGGCTTGGTGGTGGAAATCCTCTATAAGACCATTTCCACATAGCATGGTGCATAATGAACTGTCACCCACAACATTGGTTCTAGTTATTGCTTGCTATCAGAGGGCAGGGTGGTGGTGGAAATCCTCTATAAGACCTTTTACCTAGAGCTTGTTGCACAGTGAGCTGCTATCTATAATATTAACTCTTGCCACTTTCCCCAAAGGACAGGTTGGTTGTGGAAATCCTCTATGAGACCATTTCCACAAAGCATGCTGCAGAGTGACCGGCATCCAACATCATTTGTTCTTGCCACAGCCAATACACGACAAGTTGGTGGTTTGTTTGTTTGTTTGTTGTTGTATTATGACCTTGCAACATCTAAGGTCATATCAGGACGGGTACCGACTTGTGACAGTGTGCACTCATGGCGACTTTATAGTGCTGCTCCACTGGAAGACCAGGCTGCCAGCACTATGACCTGATATCCCACTCAGTCACATTATCCTGACACTGAGCCAACCAGTCTTTGTCCTATCGTAATAATGCCGAGCACCTGGCTAGGAATCGACAAGTATCAATTTTTAAGTCATTTGTTTGACTCGACCAGGGTTCGAACCCACGACCCCATGATCTACAACACGGGAGACGGACGCTCTAACTCGGCCATCCCGTCTGGTCAAGACAAGTTGGAAATCCTCTATTATACCTTTTCTATAGAGCACGCCGTGCACAGAATTGCTGCCTTCAATATTAGTTCTTGTCAGTGCCGTTAGAAAGCGAGTTGGTGGTGGAAATCGTGTATTGCTTTGCTTGTCTCTGTCCTGTGCGCGGAGGTAAAATCACAGATCAAGTTCATACTCTATTAATTCCTTCGTCCTTTAATAAATTAGTGTTTTTTTTAATGTGGGTTTTTTTTTTCAAATAAAAAGACAAACCTCCACCAAGGAACTCGTAGAAAACAATTCCTATGTGATCAATAAGCCTCCTATGTGGCCATAAGATTTGAAACCCTGGAGTTTGGGAGTTCAATCTTTGCGGAAGTGCTTCAGGGCGTGGAGCGGCAGTAGGATGGGCCGGATTGGTCATTTCATTTCAGATACACACCCATTTAAAGCTATGGCCAATCACTGTAAAGCATGGGGGATTCCTATCATTCAAGCCACCTCCTGTATGTTCTCCTGCTTCCGGTTTGTGTGTGAGGTTTTTTTGGTGGGTGATTCGATTCTATATTTGTAATCTTTAAACTCATCGCATATGTTTTGATTTAGTGAAAGAATGACGAGAAGACAGGTAATCCAGGTAAACAAAAAATGTAATCAGGAAAGGATGGGTGAGACCCGAGACAAACCATAAGGTTGGTTGGTTGTTGGAGTTTTATGTCCTGGCAACATCTAAGGTCATATCAGGACGGGTACCAACTTGTGACAGTGCACACTCATGGCGATTTTATAGTGCTGCCCCATTGGGAAATCAGGTCGCTGACACCATGACCCAAAATCGCACTCATTCAGATTATCCTGACACCGACCTAACCAGTGCTGGCCCTATTCTAGTAATGCTGAGCACCAGGCTATGAAGCGACAAGTATCAATTTTATAAGTTATTCGTTTGACTCGCCTGGGAACCGAACTCCCGATCTCCCGATTCGACCACCGCGTCCGGTTAAGCGCTAAGTTGAAGTGACAATAAAGAAAAAGAAAACAAACTGAAGCAAATAGAAGAGTCGAACTTACGTGGGTGGGTGGCCAGACAAGTTAACCCAGGCTGCCAGGAAGTGAGGCAGCGCAAAGGTAGGGCGGGGGATTTTTATGGGCGAAAGGGTGGCAAATGCGGCAGATGAGTAAGTGGGGCGGCCAAACCAGTATTCTTCAAGGCGACAGCAGGCTAGGTGACCTGCGAAGAGAGGCGGAAGGTGGACCCACTTGTCGTCCCATGCCAAATCAAGCACAATTTGATTAATTGCGACCAATGGAGCAAAACATAGGTCAGGCGGCAGCGTGTCCACATGTGAAGGTGTGGGTCATCCGATCGATCCTGCTCAGTGGACACATTTGCAGTTTGGGCTATTTTCCATTCCAACCAGTCGTCCACAACTGGTTTCATCAAAGGCTGTGGTATGTGTTATCCTGTCTGTGGGAAAGTGCATATAAAAGACCCCTAGCTGCTTATCGGAAAGAGTAGCGTATGTGGGGGCAGTGGGTTTCCTAAAAAAAAGTATATCAGAATAGACATATGTTTGACGTCCAATAGATGATGATAAAAATCAATGCGCTCTAGAGGTGTCGTTAAATAAAACAAACTTGTTTGCGACCAATATGCATGTTTTCTATATCTGACCTATATATCCGGACCAATATGCATGTTTTCTATATGAGACCTATAATATTATCCGGCTCATAATGGAATGGATAGATGAGGAACAGATAAGCCATGCCGTATCATCTGAAGCATCTAGTGCCTTATGTATCGATCAAATCTAGTAGGTAGTTTACGTCGGTGCATTTAATGATACGCTGAATGGTTTATCTATTTATATCAAATTGGGTCATTAAAAGGATATCAAGATTGGTGTTATTTTCTAATTAGTATATTCACTGCTTCTACAAAGTTTGAAAACACAACATAATTAACGCGCCAAGCATTATTCCTCATGAGATAAGCTAACAAGGATGTGAAGTGAAAAAAGATATCGAAATTATGTGCTCTATAATCTATTATGGGAATATAAACAAGGACACTATCACTTATCAGTTCTCTCTATATTAGTTATTACCTACTGTACTACTGTCATAGGACTTAGTTATTACCTACTGTACTACTCCATAGGGGTTTAGTTCCTGCCTCCGCCACTAGGGTGCCACCTGTGAGTGGCTCCTGGCCACCCGGATACCAGCTGCGTCTGGTCACTATCGCTGCCAGACCCGCTCGGATGGTCAGATTTTAAATTTTAGGTGAGCAATTAACATATTCCCGCCAGAGAATAGATACTCTTCTCAACCACTACAGTCTCTTGTTATTCTGTTTACCAGGGGCCAACTGTTTATATATATATACATATACATATGAAGAGCTATTTTCCAGAATGCTATACGCGCCGATCCAAAAGGAAAAGATGTCTTCATATATATAAATAGCTCTTCATATATCTACATATATGAAGAGCTATTTTCCAAAGCACGAGCTACGAGCTTGGCATTGGCATTGGAAGCTCATTTTTTTAATTGGCGCTTATCGCGTTTTGGAAAAGAGCTCTTCATATATAAACTTATATATATGTTATATATATGTATACATATATAAAGGTATATAGTATTAGTGGTGTGAGTGGTATGTGGATGCCAAATTTAAAATAGTATCTTTTCACTTCAAATATCTTCAAAGTTAGCCATTTTAAATAAATGTTACTTCAAACTAAAATAAAGTTGATTAGAGCAATTAACTTTAAAGCCTCTCCTACTTTCAGTATCATTGAGCTGACATATTACTCTGTAGGTGTCCAACGATAAGCTAATTTCATGTGGGACGCATGCGTACTACACATGGTACTAGGCATGGATTTATCGGAGAACCACAACTTCAGCTATCCATTTATTTTTAGCTGCTGCTGATGAACTGCATCCCCCACTAGCAGTCAACACATCAATTGGAAATCTGGCTGAAACATGATTTGGTAACTCATCCAGAAAGTCAAACAAATGACTTTAAAATGTATACTTGTCGTTTCCTAGCCAGGCGCTCGGCATTATTAGGATAGGGCAACGACTGGTTGGCCTGGTGCCAGGATAATGTCACTGAGTGGGATATCAGATCATGGTGCTGGCAGCCTGGTCTCCCAGAGGGACAGCACTATAAAGTCACCATGAGTGTGCACTGTTACAAGTCGGTACCCCTTCTGATATGACCTTAGATGTTGCCAGGACATAAAACTAAAACTTCAGCAACCAACGATCCAGCAGGACTTCCAGCACTTGGGGATAACAGAAATTGCATACTTGAGCCGTCCTGATATGACCTTAGATGTTGCCAGGATGTAAAACAACCAACCAACCATACATGAGAGGGAAATTTAGGATTTAATCTGAAATGTCCTCAGCCACTCTAGACTAGCCACTCACAAGATTCACCGGATGTGACTAATACCTCCACGGCAAATAGTAAGTAGGACACCTTTCGTCGGATTTTGCATTAAGACCTGGATGATGGAAGTCACAAACCAAAATAGTCAGTAATCAGGTAATGAGATCTTTCCGCTGTCTGTCATGGCAAAATGCACATTTCGCTATACACGTATACTACTTACTCCTAATGGTGTGACCATGTCACTGCGGCAGCATACCCAAGCCAGACTTCAGTAACAGTTGGTTGGTTGTTGGAGTTTTACATCCTGGCAACATCTAAGGTCATGTCAGGACGGGTACCAACTTGTGACAGTGCACACTCATGGCAACTTTATAGTGCTGCCCCACTGGGAAATAAGGCTGCCGGTGCCATGACCTGACTTCCCACTCAGTCACATTATCCTGACACTGAGCTAACCAGTCCTTGCCCTTTCCTATTAATGCCAAGCGCCAGGCTAGGAAGCGACAAGTATCAATTTCATAAGTCATTGGTTTGACTCGAGCGGGAACCGAGCTCCCAAACTTCTGGACGCGAGGCCTGCGCTCTACCGATTTGGCCACCACGCGGTGTCCCCATGCGGGAGATGGGGAGTTCAATTCCCGGTCGACTCAAACAAATGACTTATAAAATTAATACCGGTCGCTTCCTACAATGGCACTCAGCATTAATAATAGGATAAGGCAAGGACTGGTCAGCTCAGTGTCAGAATAATATGACTGGGTGGTGGGATATCGGGTCATGATACTGGCGGCCTGATTTCCCCATGGTGCAGCACTATAAACTTGCCATGAGTGTGCACTGTCACAAGCCGGTATCCGTCTGATATGACCTTAGATGTTGCCAGGACATAAAACTCCAATAACCAACCAACCATCCAGCAGGAACTTCCATACATGAGCCGTCCTGATATGACCTTATATGTTGCCATCCACCAACCCCAACACGCTCACAACTATGATATGAGGAGAACACGATGGCCAGCAAACCAGCACTGCCCGTCGCCATGACGACAGTCAACTGGCGGGTATATCCAACCCTGAGTGTTGTTTTTGGGGCGTTTTCAGTCGCATTGGTGAGCTGAAGGCTGCACATCTGCAGCACTGAATGGGCACCGTTGAAAGCGGTCCCATGTGGTCGGGAGTTGGCTTCCGATGGGTAGGATTCAGAGAAATGGGGGTTGGGGGGGGGGGGGGGGGGATGAAAGGAAAAAGGCAGCCTAAGAGCCTAACCACAGTCCTCTGAGAGGGCCGGGGGAGGCTGAGTGGTTGGTGTAGTTCTGCACCCCAGTAAGACCCTAGGCCATCCCAGGACGTGCACTGACTTGTGACAGCGCGCACTCATGGTGACTTTATAGTGCTGCCTCACTGGGAAATCAGGCTGCCGGCACCATGACCTGATGTCCCACACAGTCACATTATCCTGACACTGTGCACCAAGTCACTGTCCTGACCTCATAATGCCAAGCGCCGAGGAGCAACAGGTCCCTATTTCATGAGTCATTGGTTTCACTCGACCAGGATGCAAACTTCAGTCCCTCCAGATTCACCAGTATGCACAGTAAGTCCGGCCAAGGCCAGAGGAAGAAGTGAAGTGAGGATGGGATTAGTTAGGCAGTGGGTGGGGTTACCTGTTAATTGTTAGTGAAAATTAGTGAACCCTGAGTGGTCGCCGGTGACCGCCTCATCGGCCACTTCCGGTAGCCAGAAGGAGGCTGAGATGAGGACGTCTCGGCTGAACAAGTCGACGTCCGTATGTCTCTGCAGTCAGGGTGTGAATGGTGCGAAGTGGGGTGTGTGGGTGTGTGGGTGTGTGGGGAAGGGAGGAGAATGGTGGGTGTGGGGTGGGGAGGAGGGTCGTGGGTGTTGTGGTGTGAGGAGGAAAGTGGTGGGTTTTCGGTTTGGGGTGTAGGGGTGTGGGTGTGTGTGGAGGGGGCAGTGGTGGGAGTCAACATCCAGTGGAGGAGAGGTGGGATGGCGCCACCAGTACAGTGTTGCAGCTTACAGAGTATAACAATAATCATAATAAATAAGTAACATTCCCTTCTGTGTCTTTGTACTCGCTTAATACGCTATACATCACATATATAGATTAAAGAAACTATTATAGGAGCAGACTTCACTTCTTGATGAGGCATATCTGACCCACATCGAGGCTGGTCCCAGCGCTGCGCGTTCTGGATTCGCCGCTTTGTGAACTTGAGATGAACCTGCACCCCAGTGGAAGGGTATGGGAGGGAGGGTGGGGGGGGGGGGGTGAGGCTGTGGACAGGTATAATCTCGTACAGAATAGCGTCATTTCCGGCGACAGTCCACAATCATTTCCTTAAGTTAATTACTGCGGCCTTCGCAGCCCTACATTAATGACATCGCCGCACAGATTCATCAACCGAAGGTTACAGTGGCAGCCCTCAGTACGTGGGCACTGCTTCACCAACATATAGACACACACAGTGCGCACACGCATGCGCGCCAACTCGCTATGGCGGACCACTGCGTATTTTGTATTTAAGCTGCATAGTCCGATGAAGCATCACATTTTCAAAACCAAAGCAATTATCTAGATTTGAGTATATATATCTAACTTAGGTACTGATGCACTTATTAGGTATTTCTAGAAGGGAATACTGAGACAGTTTAATAGAAGGTGTTACTGATGAATGTACTACAGATGGGCCCGGGGGGATATGATTGAAGTATTCAAATATCTCCATGGTATCTACAAGACAGGCGGCCCCCTTATCAGAGACTCCAACACCAGGACCAGAGGGCACTCCCTGAAGCTGAGGAAGCGGTACTCCAGACTGGACCTGTGACACAACGTTTTCGGCTTTAGGGTGGTTGACCTGTGGAATGACCTGTCGGAGAGTGTCGTAGCAGCAGAGTCGGTGAACTGTTTCAAGTCCCGACTGGATGCATACTGGTCAAGCATTACATATATCTTGGAGCCAGTTACAGTTGCTACGATCGACCACAACTGAAGAACTGTCTCCATTTCTATTTATTAAGAGCGGCTAACAGGTCCAAGGGCTATTATAGCTGTATCCTATTGATTTATTGATTGAAACTAAAGTAAGGTAGATTATAACGATCAATTTAATATATTTATCTCAGAAAATGACAGAAACTCCAAGCTATCGGATTATGCAACTTTAAACAGGGGAAATTTCAATCGCGGACAATTGCTCTTCCTCATTCCACTGCTTCTTGCCCTATGCTAGTAATGCCGAGCGCTAGGCTAGGTAGTGACAAGTATCAATTTTGTTAGTCATTGGTTTCATTCGGCCAGGGTTTAAACTCCGAAGTTCGAATCCCTTGACCTACCAGAACGGGAGGCGGACACTCAACCCATTCGGCCATCGCGTCTGATTATTAGCTCATATCCATAAAATTGAGATGTACACAATGGAAACATTTGGAGAAAGCTTAGACTCTGGCTGGTTTGTAATGATTCACCGCTAGTAAATTGGATATAAACCAGTTAAAAGACTTACAATTCAGAGGGCCTTGAATGAGTGTAGTAGTCTGCACTGACCTCTCAGACAAGGAGGAGTCACATGGTATGCGTGAATAGGCTAATTACATCAGAGACCCCAGATAGACTAATGGTTAGGATGACATCCTCCGAATGGCAGAGTCTGGGTTTGAATTTCTAGGTGGCTGCAATGTTCCCTCTCTTTGTATTGATATATATAGTTATATATATATAGCACAGTACTATATATACTATTCAATGCTATATGCATATATATAGCATGGTAATCGTGTCGGCCTTTGCTATAGGCTGCTCTATTTTGTTCACTATTGTTGGTGCAAGGAAAAGATAGGCGAACCAGTTGTAGCACGCGCCCCTGATAGACCACTGACCACTCACGACTGACTCGTGAGCTGCTCACTGAGAAGCCAGCAGAAGACCGGTTTACGCACACATCACCGTCATTTTTGTCTTAAAGCTGCATAGTCCGATGAAAACATCAAATCTTCAAAACCAAACCAATTATCTAGATTTGATGCTACATAACTAACTTAGATACTGAAGCACTTATTAAATATGTGTTGCCATGCAGAAGGGAATATTGAGGCAAGTTAATAGAAATTGTTACTGTAGAAGTCTATGGTGTCAGAGGTTTGGCATACTTCCCGAAATTAATTTAGCATGTTTGCACTTCAAATATCTCAAAAGTTAATCATTTAAAATAAAAGCATATATATATATATGGATATCATCACCATACCCGTCCTAATACAACCTTAATGTCTGTGGGAAAATGCATATAAAAGACCCCTTGCTGCTTATCGGAAAGAGTAGCCTATGTGGCAGCAGCGGGCTTCCTTCAAAGAAATAGGTCAGAATGACCATATGTTTGACATCCAATAGCCGATGATAAAAATCAATGTGCTCTGGACGCATCGTTAAATAAAACAAACTTTTCCTTTTTTGATATGATCTTAGATGTTGCGACAACGTGAAACTCCAACAACCTACCATAATGATCATACTTCGTAAATTATTAAAGCTAATATACTCAGCATAGCACAAATAGTGTGAAATTAATGGCTATCTAACCTTATTATACTCCTCTCTCGATCCCTCTCCCCACACTCTCTCACTCCCGCTGTCTCCTCCTCTCCCTTTCTCCCTCTCTCACTCTCTTCCTCCCTTCCCCGCTCCCTTTCTTCCGTTCTCCCTCACTCCCTTTCTCCCTCTCTCCCTCTCTCCCTCTCCCTCTCTCCCTTTCTCCCTCTCTCCCCCGCTCTCTCACTCTCTCCCTCTCTCGTTCTCTCCCTCACTCTCTCTGTCCCTCACTCTCTCTCTCTCCCTCTCTCCATCTCTCCCGCTCTCCCTCTCTCCCTCCCCCCCTCTCCTTCTCTCCCTCTCTCCCCTTTCCCTCTCTCCCTCTCCCCCCTTTCCTTCTCTTCTTCTCCTCCTCTCCCCTCTCTCTTCTTCTCTCCTACTCTCCTTCTCTCATTCTCTCCCTAATTCCCCCTCTTGTACTTCCGCACTCTCCCTCTCTCCGTCAATCCCCGTTTCCCCCCCCTCCCTCTTCCTCTCTCTTTCTCTCTCTCCCTCTCTCACGTCTTTCCCTCTCTCACTCTTTCCCCACCTCTCCCCCTCTCTCACAGTCATTATCCCTCCCCCATCTCCCCCTCTCTCCCCTTGTACCCCCTGTTCATCTACACACTCCCTTCCACTCCCTTCCACTCCCTTCCACTCCCTCTCTCTCTCTCTCAATGCCCTGGAGTAGGCGACTCGTAATTCAATGTAGTAATTAGATAGCCGATCATTGCCACTTGCTGCAATGAGACTCGGTGAATTGAGTGAGTGGCTGTGGCACCAGGAGGAGAACCAACCCCTGGGGGTCAAAGGGACCAGGAGAGCCAAGTGCTGGCCGCTAAGTGATAACTGCGGTGCAGGCGAACCTGTGAAGCCCGTCTAGACTGGTACCCACACATCCAAACAGAAGAAGCAATTTAGCATAAAGTAAAAGAGGAAGCAGTTTAGGTTGTTCACGATGTTGTAAACTCAATATAAGAAGTGAATTATCTTTGTATCTACTTTTTTTTCTTTATGTGCTTCTACATTAGTTGATTAAGCAGGGAACACTTCAATCGCGGATAATTGATCTTCCTCAATCCACTTCTCCTTGCCCTATCCTAGTAATGGCAAAAGCCAGGCTAGGTACCGACAAGTATAGATTTTTTAATTATTGATTTGACTCAGCTGAGAGTGTGAATTCTGTGACCTACTAAAACGGGAGGTGGACGCTCAACTCGTTCAGCCACCTGGGCTGGGTACATGCAGAGTCCGAAACTGCATAATCGGATGAAAACACTAAAGTACTGCCCTAGATTGTATCCTACATATCTGTCTTAGATACTGGTGCAGTCATTAAACATTTATTGCTGCATAGAATGAATAGGGGCTGTAATATAATAGAATGCAGTAATATAATAGAACGTGGTAATATAATAGAACACGGTAATATAATAGAATGCGGTAATATAATAGAACATGGTAATATAATAGAATGTGGTAATATAATAGAATGCGGTAATATAATAGAATGTGGTAATATAATAGAATGTGGTAATATAATAGAACGCGGTAATATAATAGAATGTGGTAATATAATAGAATGCTGTAATATAATAGAATGCGGTAATATAATAGAATGCGGTAATATAATAGAACATGGTAATATAATAGAACGCGGTAATATAATAGAAGGCGGTAATATAATAGAATGTGGTAATATAATAGAATGTGGTAATATAATAGAATGCAGTAATTTAATAGAACGTGGTAATATAATAGAACACGGTAATATAATAGAACGTGGTAATATAATAGAATGCAGTAATTTAATAGAATGCGGTAATATAATAGAACGTGGTAATATAATAGAACATGGTAATATAATGGAACATGGTAATATTATAGAATATGGTAATTTAATAGAACGCGGTAATATAATGGCATGTGGTAATATAATAGAATGTGGTACTATAATAGAACATGGTAATATAATAGAACGTGGTAATATAATAGAATGTGGTAATATAATGGAACGTGGTAATATAATAGAATGCGGTAATATAATAGAACATGGTAATATAATAGAATATGGTAATATAATAGAATGGGTCATTGTTGAAGACTAGGATGTCCAGCATTTCGATGCATACACTCAAATTAGTTTTGTATGATTTCACTTCAAATATCTCTAAAGCAATATGGTATGGAGGCCGAATTCATACCGCGGGGATTCTCGGAGCAGTCTGATCACTGGTTTCTAGTTTGTTGTCGGCAAAGTTGGTCAGCCGAATCTTAGGCCTGAAGTGAAATTCTGAATTCTGAAAATAAGATTATCAAAATATTTCCATGAAGATCAGTGAAGCTTGATGATTTGGCAAAGGAACGACAGATGTATCTAAGCGAGTGCAGGTAAAGAGAGTTTGCCCACTCGTAACAATCGGAACAGTTGCGGCCAAACCCAGCATTATGTAGGAAATAGCAGTAGGATGAGTATGTGGACAATTTTGTGTCACTGGTTCGCTGAAAAGTGGAGAAATGGGGAGAGTGTGACCAATGGCAGAAAGGGTGAGAAAAGCTGATTGCCGAATAAGTTAGGCGCCCGCTTTCCGTTTGGGAAGTTCGTGGAAATTTCACCCAGGGTTCGAACCCCGGCCGAGATGAAACCAATGACTCAAATATTTAGTAAAAGAAGTAGTATGATGAGGAAGACCAATTTTCCGCGATTTGAAATCCCCCCCCCCCTTCCTAATCAACTAATGCAACCCAAACAAAAACAACTAAAGAGAAGAGTAAGCAAACGCTGACGCACAGACGACAGTTGGGGGAAGTGATTTATTCTGGTACCCTAGCCTTCTCCCGCTGACGCGCGTTCATGACGTCACACACTCACTCATTCACTCAAATGTTGCAAATGGACGTCTGCTGCTGACAAATGTGTTCGCCAGGAGCAGGCTTTAAGTCAACATGTCGGCTTATTTGAGGCGGGCTTTGGAAGAGTGCGGTGGCAAATGGATCGGGATGGGAGATTGCGTGGTCTGGAAGTAATGGAAAGGAGTAGCAAAATGATTAGTTCACAGAGGTGGCGCCAAATGTGGGTGGACGGGAATGAAGCATGAAGATGGTGGCCCGCCTCAGTGGGCGATGGGGGGGGGGGGGGGTTCTTTATACTCTATTACTATTATATTGCACGAGAGGTTGAGAAAGGCGAGGTGTTTCCAGTATTATCTCACGTGATAGATTGAGTAAGTCCAGGCGGTCGTGTTATTGCATTGAAAGACAGCTTTAGTAGGTTGAGTTGACTCTTTGTCTTTGTATTGTATTACAAGTTAGGGTTCAGTAAGTTAAAGCGGCATAGACGGGATGGCAGAATGAGTTAGAGCGTCCGTCTCCCATGTTGGTAGATAATGGGAATATGGGTGCAAACCCTGGTCGAGTCAAACCAATGACTTGGAAATTGATACTTGTCACTTCCTAGCCAGGTGCTCGGCATTATTAGGATAGGGTAAGGAGCAATGGACTGAGGAAGACCAATCGTCCGCGATTGAAATTTCCCCTGCTTAAACAACAAATGTACCAACAACAACAAAATAAAAATCAGTTGAAAGCATTACATTTTCTAAATCTAAGCATTTATTTAGATTTTATGTACATCTGTTGATATGAATGTCCTCATATGAAATTAGATGTTGCTAGGACGTAAAGCAACAACAAACACACGAATGTGTTTTATCTATATACTGGTGCACCCATTAAGTCTAGATATTGCAGTTTGGTGCTCCTGTGATATGCTGCTACATTTGAAAACAGATCAAGAAAACCTATGTGGAATGAAGAAGACCTATCGTCTACGATTGAAAGTTCCCTTGCTTAATCAAATAATCTACACTACTACTCCATCACTACACCGAAATTACTCATTGATTTTTTTCATTTTAAATTACTTCAAAAGTTAACCCTTTAGAATACAAGCCACTTCAAGCAAAAAGAAAGTTGATTATAAAAATAACCCTAGTATATTTATCATTAAAACATGTCAAAACCATCGGGCTATGCAACTTTCGGGTCATGATTGTGCACTGTCACATGATGGTACCCGTCCTGATATTACCTTAGAAGCATAGGACATAAAACAACAACAAACAAGCGTGACTTTGTGGCTAGTTGTTTTAACCACTCAGGCAATACAAGGGCTCAGTTAGAATAGTCTAGATTGCCGCAGCATTGGTTTAAAAAGGAAATTAGGTCAAGTAGATTAAAGTTGCATAGTCCGATGAAATATCAAATTTTCAAAACCAAACCAATTATCTAGATTTGATTTTACATATCTAACTTAGATACTGATGCAATTATTAAGCATTTGTTTCTGCATAGAATGCAATACTGAGTCAATTTAATAGAACCTGTTACTGCAGAAGTCTATGGTGTCAGAGTTTTGGCAAGATGTTTGCACTCAAAATATCTCAAAAGTTTACCATTTAAAATACAAGTAACTTTGAACTAATGTAAAGTAGATACCAGTGATCGATCTAATATATTTATCTCAGAAAAAATACCGAAATTCAAAACCATCGGACTATGCAACTTTAAGACATAAAAGAATTGTTTAATCAGAGGAGTAATCTTCGTTAATTTTATTACGGCGCAATCTACTTGGTCACTGTCATTGGTTGGAGGAAAAAGGCTGTTGGAGTAAATCCACCTTTCTCATTATTCTTGCTAATTTTGAACCCCACAATGTCTATTTATATTGCTGTCCTATACTTAGCCTTTATCGAATTGTCTTGTTCTCAGTCATTGGGTTAGTGAAACAAAGATGTCAGAGCAAATTCGCCTTTCTCATTAATCTTGATAATTTTTAACTCCACGATGTCTACCTAATACCTATATTGCTGCCCTATATTTGATCCTTTATGACATTTCCAATTGCATTTGATCACAGATCTATGTGCTCAGACTGTGTATGTCTGGAAGAATAGTGTATGTTCAGTAAATTAAAGCCGCATAATTCCATTTAGAATATCAATTGGGTTGACTGAGGGTGAGAGGCGCTCATTTGCTGTCATTTGCTAGGGACACCGGGTACAGCAATGCTCACACCACAACCCACCACCAGGGCGGCGGCCAATCACATCTCTCATGCTCATTGGCTCCTATTGCCTGACCTATATCCTATAACTCTTCATCCAATCATGTTGCAGCTCATCCCACCACTCTTCTTCGACAACCAACCAGACGGGATGGCCGAATGAGTTGAGCGTCTGTCTCCCATTTTGGTAGATCGTGGGATTCGAACCCATGGGTTAGAACCCTGGTCGAGTCAAAGCAATGACTTAAAGATTGATACTTGTCACTTCCTAGTCAGGTGCTCTGCATTATTAGGAGAACGCAAGGACTGGTTGGCTCAGTGTCAGGATAATGTGACTGAGTGGGATATCTGGTCATGGTGCTGGTGGTCTGGTCTCCCATGGGGCAGCACTATAATGTCGCCATGAATGCACACTGTCACAAGTCGGTATCCCTCCTTGTATGACCTTAGATGTTGCCATGATGTAAAACTCCAACAAACAGCATCAATCATAACCAAGCAATGAGTGGTTTGCAGACCAATCAGCCTGCCTGTACTTGTGAATAAAGTTGTTTCAATTCTGCTTTCTGATTGTCTGTGCCCATGCCAGCAATGCTAATATTAAATAGAGAGGAGAATATAAGGGAGATATTACACTGCAGTTCTTTAAATGGCGGCATTTTTAGACTTTGGGGGTTATTTATGGGTGTTTTTTTAGTCATTCACTGAATTCAATAAACGCTAATTTCAATGTGAGATAACGAAAAAAAATAGCCAAATTTGGACAGCGTTTCAAGAAAACTCATTACAAAATATACACATTTGGTTATCGGATTACATGGCCCAATCTTCAAATTTTCTAAATACTAATAACTAACAAGTGTAACTAATAAAATTTCTTTTTTTCTTGAAGATTTATACTGCCTATTATGGATAAGCCTGAATAGACTTGTTTTCACCATTAGACAGTTTGTCGATAGAAAGCCCGAGTCTACACTTTTACCGACCCAAGGGATTTTTAACCTCCCACACCACATAGACATGGTATGAGAGGAACTGGCCTTTGATGACGCTGTAAGTTATCCACAGCGGTGGCAGAGGTGGGGGCATGGGGAATCGAACCACCGACCTTCAGATTAGGAGTCTGACCTAGAAAAAAGTCAGACCCTCTAACCACTCCGCCACAGAGAACACCAAATATGCTGAAAACAACCATACGAGGATTACTCATTATCACAACGCACTCGTGCAAAATCAAAAACAATATTGCGTGTTAAGAGAATTGGTTATGCCAGAGTGTGTTGGAGCTAATCAATTACATAACTTGATTATTAGATAGATCTATTCAGGGAATTGCTTTCAGTCAACATTCAGGATCAATCGCATGTAAGCACAGGTTCATTATGTATGCAGTGCGTGTACTTAATTAGCCTAAAGTGTAATTAGTGATCAGATTGACATCAGGTTTAATCTAAAATGGACCAGACCTTGCAGGATGGCTTTTAATAACCCCCCGCACCCCCCGCCCCCCCGCTTACATAACCCACCCCCTCTCACACACACACCCCACCCCTCCCCCACCTCCGCCCCACCACACACACATTTCTCCAGGTAAGGCAATGCTGGGAGATCCCAGGCACACTGCAACCCCCCCCCCCTTTTTACCCCAGGCCTTGATTGTATGACATATATGAGTACCAGTCTGTGAGGTAGATGACTAAGCAGTGTGGCGTGGCATCCAGGCACGTACAAACACTTGGCACTCGTTAAAGATCACCAGCGAAAGGATGTATTAGTAAGAACCACTTAACTACCTCACTTTCGCGCCTTCACAGCATTGCTGGAACGTAACTGGAAGCGTGATATACACACAGATAGATGCATATACATGTATATATAGAGCCATATATATTCTTAAATATTCATATAAATATATAATCATATATGTTAAATTTAGATATATATGTACATATATATATATGTACATATATATATGTATGTGTAGTATAAATACTATTTATGCGAATATTATTGAGGCTGACAGTTGTAGCTGTTGAACTGGTAACTGACACAGATACTAGACATTTCTATGTTCCTATGTAAATGTTGGTGAGGCTCCATTGGGGTAGAGGTATCTAACTGCTAAATGATATTGTTATACAAATTATTGAGACATGTGTTGGTAGGTTTGGGGTAAACAATACAGTTATTGAGCTGATGTGCAGTTTCCTACAAAGATACTTTGATGTGGCCTATGGTACTGCAGAGTTGTTGCAGCAGCCTGGGGAGCCAGGTGCGAGCTCAGAATAGGTCAACTGGGCCTGAGCCACAGGCAACCGGCGAAAATAGCTGAGGGCCGGTCAGTCGTCATTGGGATTTTTTATCAATAAAGTTTGGTGAGCTTAGTTATGCCATCCAGAGACAAGAGCCAAATTATATTGACTGTCTTGCATTCATTGATTAATAGTATATGTATATATATATAGATATATATGTAGTCCCATATCTACAGAGGCGGTAGAAAGGAGGTTCACGATTCCTACCTTTTTCCCATTAAAATATAATTGCTAGTTTTGTAACACAAGTTTTTGGCCTGTAGCTAGCCCCATTGTAAAAGTATTGCTATGTGTGATATGTATTGTATATATGTTATTTTGCTCTCTGTGCTATATATATGACATATATGACGTGTTCAGGAGCAAATCCCCATAAACGCCAATCCAAAAATTGACTTAGAATTTTTCAAGTTTACCTGAAGGTAATTTTAATTCTCACTAATTCCACGTTCGTTATAAAGAAATGATTACGGAGTAATGAACAAAAAAATAGGAATGTAAACAATTTACCTTTTGAATGTTTATTTCAATATTCGGATTAGCGTTTATGGGGTTTTACGCATGAACTCTTCATATTATATATATTCAGTGTGAATGTAATCTTTGCTACTGGCACGGCGTAAAACCACCAACAATCATTCACTGATATATATGCTATACAAGTTATATGTCACATATGATATCTGTTATACAGGATTATGTACTATATTCTCTAATTAGTGGTTTCAGATCACTCTGATCTGAAACCACTAATAGCCACCCACATAAAATCCAAATGGCAACATGAGTGGGATGAAAACATTAATAAACTTAAAGAAATTGAACCATCTGTGGGAAAGCCACCACATACTCATGCGGGAGGTCGGCGGGACCAAGTGGTCCTTAGCCGCTGCCGTATTGGCCACTCGTGGCTTACACATGCTTTTCTGCTCAAGGGGGAACCTCCCCCTGAATGTATTGGGTGTCAGTCCCTGCTGACACTCAAACACATTTTACTAAGTTGCATTAATTTTTTGGCCCTGCACCAACCGTTCTACACTGCAAACAGTATGCATGACCTTTTTACTAAGGTAAAACAGGAAAACAGTTTAGCCTTTTTGAGGGCAGCTGGACTGTACCACCTCATATAGTTTACTAAATAGATTCTATCAATTATTAATAAAACTTTTCTTTTTCTATGAGAATGTGTTTCCCTTGTCCACAAATATATGATTGTGAGCTTTCTAATTTAATGAGTGTCTATTGGCACATACTTGATTGTCTGCCTTTACATGTAAAAGTGATGGTTTGAACAAAAAACTAACATTTCTCGCTGTGAATATGGCCTATGCTGCCGACACGGCGTAAAGCAACCACCAATCAATCAATCAATCAATCTAATTATACTATGTATGTTATATATGTTATAGATGTTACATATTATATATCTGCTACATGTATAAAGAAAATATTTGCAATATGGTATATAAATTGTATATATGTTATATATAAGATATATGATCTACATGATATATTATATACATTATATATGTTATATGCTATATATGCGCCATATTATATATCAAATATATTATATGATACTGTAGTAGTCTGCACTGAGCTCAGGCACATGGAGCCACAGAGACAGGCAGGCGTGGATAGGATGATTGCATCAGCCTAGAGAGGCTACTGAAAAAGAATGCTAGATTTTCCCCAGTTATGATTTCTACAGCCAGTCATGTTGGCCATAATCGATTAATGCGTTCCGGGCGACTCGGGTCACCCGAGTCGTCAGAATTTCAAATAGAACACCGCGAGTGGAGTCGACATATACACGGGCAGTGTGCAAAACAACCCAACCCCAGTAACCCACCTCTTGGCTGGGGTTTACAAGGAGCGGTGATGTCACATTTGCGCTGGTACCATCCTGCAGGATAACAGCCACGAGTACCAGTCATACATTTTTTTGTTGGTGATAACATAGATTAATGAAATGGAAATATCACTAAACTATGCCATCATAAAAATAGTTCAATCATATTTTGCTGTAATTATATCGGCTACTAAAAAACCAAATAAAAGGGCCACCATTTTGGTCACCCGAGCATGGAGAAGCTTATTCGATTATTCAACCCGAGTCTGCAGGATGTGCGCATGCGCCAAAAAGTGGCTCGGGTGACCAGAGTCGATTAATCGATTACGCCCACTGTCTACAACATCTTTGCACTCGCGTCGACGTAGAGAAGAGTGGCTTCCGTTTCTCAGACCTTTAACTGACCTTTAGACGTGAGCCTGGAGCTCCTTCACAAATATGGATCTATAGACGGGATCACGGTTCCGACTGCACATGCGCTGAAAACGGCGTTGGCAGCAAAGCAAAGGTGTACAGCCATTGAGTTTGCCGATATGTGTAGGGCAGAACTTCGATTTTATTCCAAATTAATCAAAAATACATAACAATTTGGCACAAACATGGACGGAAGGATGCAATATAATAATATAATGAATATGTTTAAGACAACTCTCCATAATTATGCATTTTGAGAGAAACATACAATTTCAGTCACTTTACAGGCTGATGTTTACATCACCATTGATTAGCCATATGTAATTCTTGTTCTAAATATTAAATTGTCAAATGTATCAACAAAAACTTGTTTCAAAGAAATATATAACCAATATCTGATTAACCCTACTCATTTTCTATTTATACATATGTCATTAACCATAGGATTTGAATAAAAACATGAATAAAATAAGTAAAACTGACTCTGGCTATGGCTCTAACACTAGTCTGAGTGCCAAGATTTGTCTAACTCTAAATGCACATGGTATAAGATGTGCTGATTATATTGATGTGAATGCAATGCTGGATAAAATATTAATATCTTAATTTATTATGTATATTTTTTTAGTTAGCGTTCTATGTTTCAAACAAGAGCTGAGATGAGCTGAAACTAGCACATTTCATAACTGCAGCCAGTGTATTAGCATGTGCCATGTGCTTCTCGCGGGGTTTGTTTTGCTCTGACGCATCCTACAATGCACCGCACCGCTGGAATGGTGATGTAGTCTATTGAGTGGGGATTTTATTCGGTCTAATTGAAGGGCTGGAGAACTGGCCTTGCATGGGTTAAAATATAAATGACGCATTCAGAGAGGGTGGCCACTTACAATCAGCCCACTGGGAATTTACTCTCTTTTTTTTCTTGTTTTATTTGGTAAATAGTTTTATTTCTCAGACTATTACAATTGTAAAAACTGTGGAAGTGGTCTTCCGCTTGTAGATACTTATATTTACCCAAAATAGTTTAATGATTAATAAATTTTGGAATGAAAATATGTGAGGAATAGTGAAAGAAAGGATGTATGTTAGTAGGTTTATTATTACTGATGGTGATGTGGAAGTCGAGTGCATGACATTGTTGTTTATTGGGTTTATTGTTTATTGTGTTTATTGTTGTTTATTGGGTTTGTATGTAGCAACGTGTATGCAGGTATTGCAGGTATTGCAATACCTCAAGGAGTTTGACGCCCCTGCCCTGCAGAGTTGTAAACCACTGCCTTGTGGTACAGGTTCTTGACAGAACCGAAGGCTAAGGGAGCAAACCCTGAACAGAAAACCATGTCACTGTGGCAGCATTAAGGGCGGTTTATATATGGAACTCCCAACATCTCCCGACTAGCCACTGCAGGGACAAATAGTTTTGCGCCTCTCTGGACATGTTCTCGCCAGTGTGAAACCTCTATTTGCTCCCCAAGAGAGTGCCGCTGGTAACTTGCAAAAGCCAGCAGCACTTCAACACTTTTGCAGGCAGCTTTCATGAAATGTTCAAAAAGAATCTCCGGTGGACTGGACACCTCATGAGGATGTCATCAGACAGGCTACCAAAGCCGATTCTCTATTCTCAACTGTCTTCGGGTTACAGAAAGAGAGGGCGCCCTCGTCTCCGGTTCAATGATACCATCAAGAGAAACCTGAAGCTGAGAGACATTAAGACCAACTCATAGACATCACTCTCACAGCAGAGAGCTAAATGGAGAGTGGCAGTCAAGTAATGAAAGCAGTCTTTGCCGCATCGTGACTGACAGCATGATGATGACGATGATGGATTTGTACATACCAACAACATCTAAGGACAGGTACCGACTTGTGACAGTGCACACTCATAGAGAATGTATAGTGCTTCCCCAATGGGAGACCATGCCGCCAGCACCATGACCCGATTCTCCACTCAGTCACATTATGCTATAGTGGAAAGTGAAGAGCTCACTATCCGCTAGGTGGCGCAACAGGTAAGCAGTCTCACATACGTGAAGTATGTTTTTATGTGTAAATAGTGAAACCATGGAACCAAAGACTTAGAACATTTATATTTGCGGTTTCCTTCCCTGGCGTTTTGTATCACTGGGAAACTGACTCAGTTGGATGAAGCAGCATCTCAATATGGCAGTACTATAAAGCCAACAGTAGTGTGCACTGTAGCAAGTTCCAGTGAAGCGGTATCTCAATATGGCAACACTATAAAGCCAACATTAGTGTGCATTGCAGCAGGTTCCACTGAAGTAGTATCTGGATATGGCACCACTATAAATCCAACATGAGTGTGCACTGTAGCAGTTCCTAGTCAAGCAGTATCTCAATATGGCAGCACTATAAATTCAACATGAGTGTGCACTGTAGCAGGTTCCAGTGAAGCGGTACCTCAATATGGCAACACTTTAAAGCCAACATTAGTGTGCATTGCAGCAGGTTCCAGTGAAGTAGTATCTGAATATGGCAGCACTATAAATCCAACATGAGTGTGCACTGTAGCAGTTCCTAGTCAAGCAGTATCTCAATATGGCAGCACAATAAAACAAACACGAGTGTGCACTGTAGCAGGGTTCAGTGAAGCAGTATGTCAATATGGCAGCACTATAAATCCAACATGTAGCAGGTAGATAGATACCTGCCATGATAAGACCTTAGATGTTGTCAGGACATAACTTCCCAATTACTCAAGTGTCACTTAATTTGAGTGCGGATATATACTTAGCTAATTGTGTTCACCAGGTTAGATATTAAAATAGGGTGCTACTTTAGAACGTGGTCTACTGGGACTTCAATCCTACTCCTAACTCTAACAGTTAAGTGAAATAGGAATCTTAAGCCCTGTTTACACGGGCGATTTAAAACGCCACATATACAACATCCTGCCTAGATCGACTCACATTTGCCGTGTAGACGCAGTTCTGTGGTGTTTTAGGGCTGAATCGCTTCATATGAAACGCCTCATCTATACCACCTCGGGAGGTGGTTTATTTGAAGCGATTCAGCTTGTTCCCGGGCGGCGATAGTATAAAATAGTAGTGCGTGCCGGGAACAGGGGGAGCAGTAACTAATCGCTGTTTCCCGGCAGTGTTAGGGCCCGATTACGCCGAAATCTAGTGAATGCGATCATATTTAACAGAATTACAGACTCAAATAATGAAATTTAATTAAATTAACCTTAAATTCCAAGCGATATTAGCATAGAAGCTACATCTGCGTCGAATCGACGTGTGTAAACTAAACAAAATAGCAGTGCATGCCAGCTACAGGTGCCTGCTTGTTCCCGGCGCCGACACACTTTCAAACTCCGCCGTGTAAACACGCATCTAAAACGCTTCATATGAATCGCTTTGTCTAGATCGTTTCACAATTCCCCGTGTAAACACGGCTATAGAAGACCTTATCTTATCTGACTTGATACGTTTATTTAACTTACTGTTTAGGGTTAGGGTTTTGGTTAGGGTTAGGGTTAGGGTTATGGTTAGGGTTAGGGTTATGGTTAGGGTTAGGGTTAGTGTTAGGCTTAGGGTTAGGGTTAGGGTTAGGTTTAGGGTTAGGGCTAAAGTCCCGCTATACCGCACACTAAAGTGGCAGCAAAAATTGATATTGATAATTTACATCCATGTTCTTCTCAATATTCTGCAAGATATTCTGACCTCAAGAATAAGCACACTTATTTTGTTTAAATGAATTTATCCTTCGGAAAAATAACCTTACATTCATTATCTATTCACCTCAGATTCAATATTGACTCAGCAACCCGCGACCTATTTGCAAAGAAAAGGTTGTAGCTTTTTCTAAAATAAATAATTAATGTAGTAGTCTACACTGACCTCTCAGGCAAGGAGAAACATACATAGGTACGCATTGATAGGGTGATAATTGCTTCAGGATGCCTAGATAGTGTAATGGTTAGAATGCTAGCCACAGAATGGCAAGAGGTGTGGGTTCGAATCCTGCCATCTTTGCAATGGTATCCAATGGCATCACCCCCACGACATTAACCTAAACAGATGAAGCCAAATAACTGGATGAGATCAGCAAATGAATTAGATCCTTGCCTCCCTGTTGATGTGGTCATGGGTTCGATCCCAATACACGTTCAATTTATTAGTTCAAAACTTGTAAAGCTGACCCTATTATCCTTTTAATTGCTACATAACATATGATATAAAAAGTGTAACTGGTTATATTGAATTATGACCAAAAACTGACTTTTTGTCAACTTCTCAACCAAGAGCAGTGCGACGGCATTAAGAAATGACATCCATATGAATAAAAATCCATTTACTAAAAAATAAATGTCATCAGAACTTTGTGTAAATAACTACCACCCATGGCTCGAACTTTGAAAACAGTGCTACGGAACTGAGAAATCACATCCATATAAATAAAATGCATCCCCCCCCCAAAAAAAACACGAAATGTTAGCAATCGAATTTGTCCTTAATTAATTAATTAATTAATGCAAAATTGATAGAGAAAAAATGGTAATTTTGGAAAAGATTGGTGCTGGGTGTGATTTATGTTGACATAGCACTACTAAATTCATGTATCTCTATTATACAAGTTGATATATAGGTTTGATGGTTTAAGAGTTTGTGTGATCTGCAGCAGATTTTTTTCCACATACCCGGCGGCTATGCTGCTGATTACTCAAACACCCTTAATTCAAACACCTGCTTAATTAGGGGCTCACTGCCACAATCAACGGATCTAGGGCCCTGTGCTTAATGTAACGCGCTAAAAAAAAACAGACGGTAGGTAAGGTGAGGAGGGTGGATTTTCTTTCCCCAATGAATAATTTCTTTCAAATTTAATTTGCTCACTCTCGTGGGAATAAATTTGATCAATTTATATATATATATATTCAAAGCTGAAAGCGTTTGAGATATTGGTGTATTTTGTGTGTGAATCATTACTCTACGTTTTAATATATATTTATATATATACAGGTATGTAATGGTTATATACTGTTAGTGTTATGTATATGTTTATTTATGAGCTTTTACTTGAGAGAATCCGCGAAAATTAACACATCGCTGGCGGCAATCAGATAACTGCTAGAACTCGTGTAAGCCACGAGGCTCATTTAATTAGCTACTTCTCGGAAGCAAAGGTCGAATTTAATGCTTAATTTAAACCTTCTTAATGCTGAAATCCCCAACGGAATGCACGCCATGCATTTCAAAGTTCAAAATGCTCAAATTGAAAGGATACTTGCACATTCACTGTTCACAGGGGTAGAGGATTCCATGGTAGTTGGAGCTTTCAATCAATCGGTGCCGTCTTCTCGAAGAAGGTTGGCTGCAATGGACCTCCATCTCTTCCTGTCATTCGTTCCTCTCACGCATTCTGCATAGCTCATTGCTGTCCACTCAGTGTTGTTGTCCATCCATGTTGTTCTCCTTCTCCCTCTTGGTCTTTTCCCTTCTATCTTCCCTTCCAGTATTCTTCTCTGTGATTCCTGGGCCCGTATGCATGAAGTATTATTTATCGCCCCCAGTGGTAAGGACTGAGTTCGGGGTAGCTGGTGGTAAGAAATGGGTCACGGGGTATGCATGAAGCCAAAGCGGCGAGGAGGTAGGTACCCTAGCAGTTACTTTACATTCGTCGATTTGACACTATTAATATCGCCGCCAATGCGGCGGTAGCCTTAATAACGGTTCAAATTTAGGGTTAAATTGATAAAATTTCACTTATTGCGTATGTAATCCTGTTAAATATGATCGCATTCGATAGATTTGACCCGAGTCGGTCCCTACCCCCGCCCTTATACCTGCTACTGAGTGGGGGTAGCTTACCCGACTTTTAACTCGCAGGGTTTCCATAACACTGCCCCATGCATACCGACTTTTCGACGCTACCCCGGATATCCCCTCTACCCCCAGGGGTAGAGCGCTACCACCGCTCCATGCATACGGGCCCTCTGGTGTTGTATGATGTGGCCAAAGTATTTAATTTTTCTGTTTTTGATCGTTTGTATTATCTGTCTCTTTATTTTCATTCTTGTTAGGACCTCCACGTTGCTTATCATTGCTGTCCATGGAATTTTTAACATTCTTCTGTATTGCCACATTTCAAATGCCTCGAGCTTTGTTGTTGGAGCTTTACGTCCTGGCAATATTTAAGGTTGTATCATATGGGTACTGACTTGTGACAGCGTGCACTCATAGCGACTTAACAGTGGGAGATCAGGCCGCCAGCACCATGACCCCATATCCCACTCAGTCAGATTATCCTGAAAATGTTGTAAGTCATCGGTTTGCATGTTTTTCTGATTTATATTCACATAATCGATTTTATATCACAACTAAATGAAACGCATGTATTTAATTTATTATTAATCATAGTGCACAAAATAGCCAGCAGCGTATGATCTACAACATCAAACATTTCATTTATTTCAGGAGCCAATGAAAACTGAGTGAATACGCCTATTGTTGGCTTTGCTTGTGTTATTATTCATAGCCTATATAGAGAACGACTAGTTAAATAATAATTCAACTTATCCGAAACTAAGACTCGGATAAACTGATAGTTTCGTGAAATGTCAAAGCCAGACAACCAGCGTGTACGCGCACAATTGACATATGGACTCATGCATTCATTGACACATCAACTAATCAACATATTTAATTGGAACGTTCCCACTACACTTAGGGTTGCGTAATCCGATGTTTTTGAGTACCTGCAATTTTCTGATATAAATACAGTAGATTGGGTGTTCTAATCGACTTTGTTTTAGTTTGAAGTAACTTTTATTTTGAGTGGGTAGCTTTGGAAATGTTTGAGGTGAAAACATGCTATGTTAATTTTGGTAACTCTACGCCATATAGCTGACCACGTGACATCTCGTATCCACCCACCCACCCACACCTGCGCCTGATCATGTGAAAACAAATACACCAAATGAGAGAAACAATTACAAACAAAGAAAACGTGCATATATGTTGCAATTGTTGCTTACCACAGTATTGTTCTCACAGTTTGCATTTGTCACATTAATACCAGTGTTTAATTGTTTGTCGATGTCTCACAGTGTACATATATACTGTAGTAGGCTGCACTGACCTCTCAGGCAAGTAACCACATAGACAGGTAGGCGTGGGTAGTGTGTTGATCTCAGGGAGCCTAGGTGGTGTAATGGTTGGCACACTGGCCCGGAGTGCAAAGAGATGTAGGTTCAAGTCCCGCTCTAGGCGCAATATTTCCCGTTTTCATCACCCCCACGACACTGGTGCCGTGATCATGATCCTGTACAAGCTTTGCGATGTATGGTTGTTGAACGTACCCTATGTATGTATGTGTTAGTGCATTGCCTGTATGTATGTAATTGTAAGCATTAAAAGACTTACAATTCCAGGGGGACGAGTGTAGTAGGCTGCACTGACCTCTCAGGCAAGTAACCACATAGACAGGTAGGCGTGGGTAGTGTGTTGATCTCAGGGAGCCTAGGTGGTGTAATGGTTGGCACACTGGTCCGGAGTGCAAAGAGATGTGGGTTCAAGTCCCGCTCTAGGCACAATATTTCCCATTTTCATCACCCCCCACGACACTGGTTGCCGTGACCATGATCCTATACAAGCTACGCGCTGTATGGTTGTTGAACCTACCCTGTGTATGTATGTGTTAGTGCATTGCCTGTATGTATGTAATTGTAAGCATTAAAAGACTTATAATTCCAGGGGGACGAGTGTAGTAGGCTGCACTGACCTCTCAGGCAAGTGACCACATAGACAGGTAGGCGTGGGTAGTGTGTTGATCTCAGGGAGCCTAGGTGGTGTAATGGTTGGCACACTGGCCCAGAGTGCAAAGAGATGTGGGTTCAAGTCCCGCTCTAGGCACTGTATTTCCCGTTTTCATCACCCCCACGACAATACCATTCAGGCACTGCTTTGTGTGTACAAAAGAAAAAGCAAAAATACTAAAATACTAAGCAAAAATGCAAACCAAAAATACAAAGCAAGAATACAAAAAAAAATACGAAACAAAAATACAAAATAAAAATACGAAACAAGCATATAAAACAAAAATACGAAACAAAAATACAAAATAAATATATGAAACAAGCATATACAACAAAAATACGAAACAAAAATACAAAACAACAAATCTTAAACAAAAATACAAACAAAAATGTAAACAAACATACAAAACAAAAATACAAATCAAAACTACAAAACAAAGATACAGAACAAAAATACAAAACAAAGCGATAAGAAATATATAACAACAACAAAAACAGTGAGTCTTAAGAACGTATTCGATTGTTCACAGCACCGTTTCTTGGAGTTGTCGCGGAGTGTCTTCCCGACTTTGCATCACGTCCCTCACTGATGCTGTATAACTGGAGTTCCTGCAAACAGAGACCGAGCACCACACAGAGACCCGGTATAATACAGCCAGCCAGTAAGTACCCAGCATGCATCACGGCGCTACAGAAGAAAACGCCACATTAATCAACATCGCAATATTATTATTAAACATTTTTATTCCCCGGCCTTCCACTCCTCATATTTGTTCATTCCAACAAAGACTACAACGATGTCATGACTCTTAGCGGAGAATATGGTTGGGTGGGTGGGGGGGGGGTCCTTAAACCTCCACTACTGAGATCCAGCGAATAGATTAATCATCATTTCATCTTGTTTCCTCTCTGTTCAATCTCTAATCTCAGTCAATCTTTTAATATGACCCCTTGTGAACCTCAGTCTTTTACTTCTGATTAAATATTAAGCACCGTCTACCCTCCACACCCACCCCCTTCTTGCACTTTACATACATCATGGTTCTGTGTGTTTTAGCTAATCATTGTTATTCAGGCCGGAAGCCATGCCTTTTGTAAAACATCAGCCACAGTGAAGAGTCAAAGCACGTGACTTAATAAGAATGCCTTTTCAGCATTTGCTATCTTAATCTCTGTGCGGTTAGGCTAGATTTCTTTTAAATTAATCTCCCTATAAATCTTGTGTCATCCATCCTTGTGTGTACGTCACTGACTTCCCTCATCCTCCTCTTTCTCTCCGCCCCTCTTTCTCTTTTTTCTAAATTTTGTTATATTGTATTTGTTGATTAAAGCTGCATAGTCCGATGTAAATATAAACTTTTCAAAACTAAAACAATTATATAAATTTGATTCTACATATCCAACTTAGATACTGGTGCACTTATTAAGCATTTGTCACAACACAAGGGAACAGACTACATCACGCTTCCGACTGAAAACGGCATTGGGAGCAAACTAAATGTGTACAGCCATTGAGTTTGCCGATACGCGTAGAGCAAAACTTCGATTTTATTCAAAATAAATAGAAATACATAACAATTTGGCACAAACATCGATGGAAGGATGCAATATAATAATATAATGAATATGTTTAAGACACAACTCTCCATATCTAAGCATTTTGAGCTAAGAAACATACAATTTTAGTCACTTTACAGGCTGATGTTTACGTCACAATTGATTAGCCAGAAGTAATTCTTGTTCTCAATATTAAAATGTTAATTGTGTCGACAAAAACTTGTTTCAAAGAAATATAAAACTAATATCTGATTAACTCTACTCCTTTTCTATTTCTACATATGTTATTAACCATAGGATATAAATAAAAACATGAATAAAATAAGTAAAACTGATTCTGGCTATGGCTCTAACACTAGTCTGAGTGCCTAGATTTGTCTAAATCTAAATGCACATAGCATAAGATGTGCTGATTATATTGATGTAAATGCAACGCTGGATAAAAGATTAATATCTTAATTTATTATATATATTTTTTTAGTTTGTATTCTGTTTCAAACAAGAGCTGAGATGAGCTGAAACTAGCACATTTCATAACCTCACCCAGTGTATTAGCATGTGCCATGTGCTTCTTGCGGGTTTGTTTTGCTCTGACGCATCCCACAGTGCACCACACCGCTGGAACCGTGATGTAGTCTATAGGGAGGCAATTTAATAGAACCTGTTTCTGCAGAAGGATATGGAGATTTGGCATACTTGCCTAAATTAAATTTCACGCTTACGCTTCTAATATCTTCAAAGTTAGCCATTTAATCAAAAATAAAGCAAAGTAGATTATAATGATCAATCTACTTCATTTATCCCAGAAAATTGCAGGAATTCAAGACCATCGGACTATGCAACTTTAAGCAGGAGAAAGTTCAACTGCGGACAATGGGTCTTCCGCACCATTGCTCCTTGCCCTATCCTAGTAATGGCGAGTGCCAGGGTAGGTGGTCATTGGTTTAACGCAGCCAGGATTTGAACCCCCATTGCTATAAATCCCATGACCTGAAAACATAGAAAGTGGACACCCAACCTATTCTCACCCATACTTTCCCTTCCATATAAACATTCCTTCTTAATTTGCGAAAGGAAAACAAGAACAACTGATGCATTAAATTAAAGAAAAGCTACATATTTAATTTAGCAGAGCTGTTTATCAGATTCAGGCAGCCTTTGAAGTTCTTTGTTTCCCCCTTTGGCGTAGCCATTTGATGTTCTCATTAAAACATTACCTGGTACACGCACTCTCTGTAAATACTAGAACACAGAGACTGAATGCGAGGAGGGATGACTACTGAAGCCAAACTTATCAGTAAATATTATATTATCCACGCAACCCCCCTCCTGTATCCGTCTATACCGCAGTATTATGTTTGTTTGTTGTTGTTTTACATCCTAGCAACATCTATGGTCATATTACGATGGGTACTGACTTCTGACAGTGCGCTCTCATGGTGACTTTATAGTACTGCCACATTGGGAGACCAGGCCACCAGTGCCATGACCCAATACTCCACACAGTCACATTATCCTGACACTGTACTAACCAGTCCTTGTCTTATCCTATTAATGCCGAGCACCAGGCTAGGTAGCGACAATTATTAATTGTATAAGTCATTGGTTTGACGCAGCTGGAATTCGAACTCCCGACCTTCCACAGGGGAAGCTTGCGCTCTATCGATTTGGCCACCGCGTCCGGTCCCGCGTTATGATTAAAGCTGCATAGTGCGATTAAAGCATCACATTGTCTAAACCAGAGCACCTGCCAAGATTTGATTCTACATATCCAACTAAGATCCTGCTGCGCTTATTAAACATGTAGGCCCCTATTGTCAAATAGAAGGGAATACTAAGTCAATGTAATAGAACATATCACTCAACCCATGGTGTCCAACATTCCAACCTGTGTGCCAAAATGAAATTGGCATCTTTTTATTTAGATAAATTTTACTTAGATAAAAGCGAACTGGATGGCTTGAGCTCCGGCAGGCAAGTGAGCATGAGGTGACTACATCTATTACCACCTTCACCGCACCCTGCGTCTCGTTAGCGAATTAATCATGTTAGCTAGGCCAACATAACCAATGTAATAGAACATATCACTCAACCCATGGTGTCCAACATTCCAACCTGCGTGCCAAAATGAAATTGGCATGTTTTTATTTAGATAAATTTTACTTAGATAAATTTTACTTAGATAAATTGTACTTATATACATTTTAATTCGATAAATATATTAGGTTGGTCGGAATAATCTACTTTACTTCAATTTCAATGGATGTGTACTACCCTGCATATTTTCAATCGTAAATAGATAAATATATTACGTTGGTTAGGGTCATCTACTTTACGTTAATTGTAATGGGTGCACACTACCGTTGATATTTGCAATCGCAAGTAGATAAATATATTATATTAGGTTCATTGGGGTAATCTACTTTACTTCAATTGTAATGGGTGCACACTACCATTGATATTTGAAATCGTAGGTAGATAAATATATTATATTAGGTTCATTGGGGTAATCTACTTTACTTCAATTGTAATGGGTGCACACTACCGTTGATATTTGCAATTGTAAGTAGATAAATATATTATATTAGGTTCATTGGGGTAATCTACTTTACTTCAATTGTAATGGGTGCACACTACCGTTGATATTTGCAATTGTAAGTAGATAAATATATTACATTAGGTTCATTGAGGTAATCTCCTTTACTTCAGTTGTAATGGGAGTGCTACCCTGGATATTTGCGATCATACATGCAAGATTTATGATTTCAGGGGGGACTCATCTCCACAGATGAAATGTCAAACAGACATGTTGTCATGGGTCAGTTAATATTGCATCAGGGGGCATAGACAGCCTAATGGTTAGGAAGCTAGCAGGTAAACAGGTAAATGAGATTCTCCTGGCTTGGCGTGCAAACTGAACGAAGCAGTTTACACCGTTGAGAACAAGAATAGTGTTCGTGAACAGTTCGAATACCACCCACCAGCCAGAAACTAGGTTAAATTGTTTTCTTTCTTGTTTTTGGTGTGGTTTTACATCCTAGCTACATCCAAATTGATATCAAAATAAGTATCGACTTGTGACGACGGGTCACACTCATAGCGACATTATATAGAACAGTGCCCACTGGGACACCGAGGCCACTGGCACCATGACCCGATATCCCACTTAGCCACATTATCATGATACTGAGCAAATCAGTCCTTGCCCTATCCTATTAAGGCCAAGTGATGGGCTAGGTAGCGACAAGTATCAATTTTGTTAGTCATTGGTTTGACTCGGTCAGGGTTGTAACCTACAACAGTTGGATGGTTGTTGGAATTTTACGTCCTGGCAACATCTAAGGTCATATCAGGACGGGTACTGACTTCTGACAGTGCGCACTCATGGCAATTTTATAATGCTGCCCCACTGGGAAATCAGGCTGCCAACACTATGACCCGATATCTCACTCATTCAAATTATCAGGACACTGAGCTAACCAGTTCTTGCCTTATCTTATTAATGCCAAGCGCCAACCTAGGAAGCAAAAAGTATCAATTTAGTAAGTCATTGGTTTGACTCGACCGTGAATTGAACTCTCGATATACTGCACATGTGACCTGCGCTCTACCAATTCAGGCCACTGAATCCAGTGGCCACAACGTCCCGCATGGGAAGCTAGCTGCCCAGCGCTCTTAGTCTTAGTGAGTCGGCCATCTTGTTCCGGTGACCTGGGTTGAAGTTTAATACCTCTGGTGGATACTGCAACCCGGGATGGCAGATCATACAGATGTGCTATTGGGAACCTTACAACAGCAATCACCCTAAAAGCTTCTGACGCAGACACACGTCTCCCTGACAATGACGCATGCGCAAAGTTAGGTAGGTCCCTGTCACCAACAATTCACATTGACATCAACATTGGCGGGGAAAATATTTGTTGAGAATACACAGTTGTGGGGGAAAACAAGAAAAGTTATTTTCCTTTCTTTGTGCAGGAACGGGCGTGGTGGCTGAAATGGTAGGGCGCTGGCTTCCCGTGCGGAAGGTCGGGAGTTCAATTCCCTGTCGAGTCAGACCAATGACTTTAATATTGATACTTGTTGCTACCTAGCCTGGTGGTTGGCATTGTCAGGATAGGGCAAGGACTGGTTAGCTAGGTGCTAGGATAATGTGACTGAGTGGGATATCGGGCGATGGTGCCAGCGGCCTGATTTCCTAGTGAGGCAGCACTATGATGTCGCAATGAGTGTGCACTGTCACATGTTGGTACCCATCCTGATTTGACCTTCGATGTTTCCAGGACGTAAAACTCCAACTAACTAACTTTATTGCTGATTCATGTGTTTTACACTAATGCGTAGACCATGCCCTAGTCAGAATAATTTGGTGTGCGGGTGTGGGTGGGTGGGTGAATGTGGGTGGGTGAGTGGGTGAGTGTGTACTCCATGATCCCCATGCAGTAAGGAATCACCCTACAAACCGCTCGGTGAATTATTAGTAAGTTTAAACCTGGGCAAACACTATCTGACACTGACAAATACGCGCAAACTCCTACCTTATTGCTAGCAATGCCAGTTAGCAAATCGACATCCATGTTTATAGGCCAGCTGAACAGCAATGGATCATGGGTAATGTATGCACAGTTCAGATACGTCACTATTGAATGGCGCCGTTTTCTGACGTTGTATTGCCACTGAACGATTGGTTTGTAAAATAATGGCATTGGAAGGTTTGTGTGACGTCATGCTTTAATGGATATGCCTATAAAGCTAGAATAGATTAAATAATAAATGGGGGTTTTCAATTCATTCTAATTATATGGATGGGCCGTAGGAGTGGTGTGAATTGTCACTCTGGAATTGGGTCATGACTCGCAGGCCGGAGGAGCGGGACGTAGCTCAGGCAGTAGCGGGTCCAGCTGTGTAGATGTGGGTCATCCAATCGATCCTGCTCAGTCGACATATTTGCAGTTTGGGTTATTTTCCATTCCAACCAGTGGTCCACAACTGGTTTATCAAAGGCTGTGGTATGTGCTGTCCTGTCTGAGGGAAAGTGCATATAAAATAAGCCTTTCTGCTTTTCGGAAAGAGTAGCCTATGTGGCAGCAGCAGCAGATTTCCTCTGAAGAAATGGGTCAGAATGGCAATATGTTTGATGTCCAATAGCCAATGATAAAAATCCACGCGCTCTAGAGGCATCGTTAAATAAAACAATCTTTCCTCTTTTTTTTACTCGCAGGCCCTGATACCATAGTTGGATACCGGCAATACTAACCTCACATTTATTACACAATGCAGTTATTGCAACAATTGCACTCAGACATATATATATGAAAGCACCTTTTTATTTATATGTAAAGCTGACTGCATCAGACACACTAGACGTGGAGCCACATGGGCGGGTATGCGGGGTTATAGACTGATAGCATCAGGGACCCTAGGTTGTCCAATGGTGGAGATGCTTGTCTCAGAATGGCAGAATGATGGGTTTGAGTGCCGCTCTAGGCATGGTGTCGGATACGGTTGCAACCATCCATTGCCTGAAGAGTTGAAAACAGAAGCATTAAATCCATTGTCAAAATAAACCATTGGAAAGTCTTAGAATAACGTGGTATGTTGGCTTTGTAGGGTGGGTGGCTCGAGCGGCTAATCCTGTCCCACACCACGCCTGTATTGCAATTTCAGTGGCACACCAGTTTGCGAGGGACACATCGCTTCTGCGCATGCGTCAAAATCGAACAGCATCGTCACTAACCTTATAAATTTAATATAATGTTTTTGGTACAGATGTTTTCTATATGTGTACCAAGCGTTTTGTTTTTAGGTGGTGTGGTTTTAGAGATATTTTACTTTTGCTGTATTTTCTGTATGAACATTGCTCACGACCATTGACAATGCCTTGAGTTTGACAGTATGCGCAGTGCAAAACATTAGTTTTATTCAAAATTAATAGAAATCCAGAACCCTACCCTTATCAATTTAATATAGTCTTTTTGGTACACATGTTTTCTATATGTGTACCAAGGGATTTGTTTCTAGGTGGTGTGGTTGTAGAGATATTTCACTTCTTCTGTATGAAGATTTGCTCACGGCCATTGACAATGGATGTGTCCCTCACATCCATTGTGTCACAAACTGGTGTGCCGCTGAAACTGCAACACCTGTTCTGATTCTGTAACGAGAGTGACTGAGGAAGCCATTCATAGCCAGGATAGTGGCGAGTTCATTTTATAATGCAACAGGTGGAATTCGGTTTGGAAATAGTTAGTGCCTGAAACGATAGGTGGCGGGGCATTCGGTGTTCTTTTTCCCCCGCACTGTGGTTGGTCATTGGGGTTTTACGTCCTGGCAACATCTAAGGTTATATCAGGACAGGCCCTCACACTGTGAATTACCCTCGTTGCAAATAACACAATGTCCAGTAATGGCTTCGCATGTAACATATTGTATATTTTCTTTTGTCGTGTCAATGGAATGTTCGCTTAACAACTCTGCAATCTTAGTGGTGATTGTCGCGTAGTGTCGACCAGGCTTTGGTAATGGTCTCAAGTACTGCCACAATTCAACGATGTTTAAAAGCTGGATGCGATTTGCTAGGTTTAAAAAAAAGAAAAATTGATGTCATCAGTATAATAAATGTATGGGCATCTACAAACAATCAGAAGAGTGGCTTTCCCCTCCTCTCTCAGTGGGATATAAATGTGTGTTTATATGTAGCAAGTGTTTGTGCAAAGATTTTATCTTCAAGCCGGTATTAAAGTTGCATAGTCCGATGCTTTTGAGTTTCTCTCATTTTCTGAGATAAGCATATTAGGTTGATCATTATAATCTACCTCAGTTTAGTTTGAAGTAACTTTTATCTTAAATGGCAAACTTTTGAGATATTTGAAGTGCAAACATGCTAAATTAATTTTGGCAGGCTTGCCAAAACTCTAACACCTTAAGCTTCTGCAGTAACAGGTTCTATTCAATTACCTCAATATTCCCTTACATGTGACGACAAATGTTTAATAAGTGCACCAGTATCAAAGTTAGATATGTCGAATCAAATCTAGATAATTGTTTTTGTTTTGAAAATTTGATGATGTCATCGGACCATGCAGCTTTAAATATGTATCCGCTCTGTTGCCCAGCCTGCTCTCATTCTTCCCATTAGGAGAAATCAGCTTCCAATAACATTAATGGTTGCACTCCATTACTACACATAACAAGGGGACCAGACGGGATGGCCGAATGAGTTGAGCGTCCGTCTCCCGTTTTTTTAGATCGTGGAATTCGGTCCCCTGGTCAATTGAAACCAACGACTTACAAATTTATACTTGTCGCTTCCTAGTCAAGCATTTGGCATTATTAAGACAGGGCAAGTACTGGTTGGCTCAGTGTCAGGATAATGTGACTGAGTGGGATATCAGGTTCTGGTGCTGGGGGTCTGGTCTCCCAGTGGGGCATCACTATGAAGTCACCATGAGGGCGCACTGTCAGAAGTCGGTACCCGTGCTGATATAACCATAGATGCTGCCAGGACTTAAAACTCCAACAACCAACCATCACAACGATACAACATTGAAAATGATGAAAATAAGTTGTCATGACTATATCCATGCACAACTTTTTTTGTCGCACTTTTATTTTATTTCTCTAAATAACATGCCAGTGCCTATGTCCTGGTCTTCCAGCCCTCATGACAAATGCTGCAACACACTGTAAAATATTCTCATAAAACGCATTGGTGGGTGAATGCAAATGGTCTTGTCGTGGGGGTGATGAAAATGGGAAATATTGCGCCTAGAGCAGGACTCGAACCCACATCTGTTTGCATTCCGGGCCAGTGTGCTAACCATTACACCACCTAGGCTCCCTGATCTCAACACACTACCCATGCCTACCTGTCTATGCGGCTCCTTGCCTGAGAGGTCAGTGCACACTACTACACTCGTCCCCCTGGAATTGTAAGTCTTTTAATGCTTACAATTACATACACACAGGCAAGGCAATGCACTTACATACACAGGGTAGGTTCAAAAACTATACAGCGCGTACCTTGTACAGGATCATGGTCTCGGCAACCAGTGTCGTGGGGGTGATGAAAATGTGAAATATTGTGCCTAGAGCAGGACTCAAACCCACATCTCTTTGCATTCCGGGCCACTGTGCTAACCATTACACCACCTAGGCTCTCTGATATCAACACACTACCCACGCCTACCTGTCTATGTGGCTCCTTGCCTGAGAGGTCAGTGCAGACCACTACACTCGTCCCCCTCGAATTGTAAGTCTTTTAATGCTTACAATTACATACACACAGGCAAGGTAACGCACTTACATACACAGGGTAGGTTCAACAACTATACAGCATGTAGCTTGTACAGGATCCTGGTCACAGCAACAATGTGATGGCTCACGGTCTTCCCCATACTGTGCCACGCACTCACGGAAGAATGCCAAGATTCAGTATCAGTACCCTTCAACCTGGTTTATTACAAAACCTCTCTACTCTCCGCGGCATCAACAGTCAACTGACCCACCCCCTAACTCGCCAGGTCCCATGTCGCCTCTATAGGTATGTACGGGGTGAGCTAGCCACACGCAGTAGAGGGCAGACCCATCGGGGGTCTGCCCGGTGGCTAGCCTTCCGGCACGTAGCGCAGTTCAGTGTAACTGCGTAGGTGTGCGGCGTAGTGTCTGCCGCCATGCCGTAGTAGTGGGGTTCATGTACAGACTACTACAGTCTATTGGTGAAAAAGGTACATAGGGCGGGGTGCATAAATGTTTATGTAGTTGCTGGTGGTGCTTGATTCATTGGTCAATAGTCATTGTCTGTTAGTCAAATAGTGTGTAAAGGCCACTTGGAGCTTTACTCACTACCCCCTCCCCCGTCTGTTAGTCATGGATCACCACACACTCAGCTCACAGCAGGTGATGGCCAAGGGAGCCACGCCACATGGTGGTAGTGGGCAGAGCACTAACCATGGGGACACAGGAATGCTTGATGTTCATTGGTAGAACTGTAGATGCTTGATTCTCATTGGAGAATACGGACAGGTGGTATGCCATACCAGATCCATGTACCACTATAAATAATCAACCTGAGGGTTTGGCTCTCTCCCTACTTTCACTCTTTATACTCTTCCTTTCTCTTTTTGCCTGTATTGATTTCACCATAGCCTGCCTACACAACCACAGATTCCAGCCGTGGACTTTATAGCACTAAACAAATTATATCAGTGGCAATGGACAGCTACAAAAAGTGTAGCACAAAGTATTGATGTGAATTGAATAGGCCAATAATGAGATAAAAGAAAATAATAATATGGTGGAGTGAGCTATCTTGGACAAGGACCCCTAATGGTGGAAAAGACACGGTAGACTACAGTAAAACCTCTCTAAATCGACCGACCATGGGACCGACTTACAGAGGTTTTACTGAAAATAACACAAACTGATGGCGCCACCACCGTGCTCCGCCTCACCTACAGTTCCCACCCGACACCGCGGGACACACTTCCTGTGTGACGTCATTGTCTATTGGAGCCACGTGACACTGTAGGTGTACACTTACTGTGTACGTCACTGAGATGGTCAGCCGGCAATGTCGTCTGCCACAACACCACGTCTAAAGGTGGAGTGGCGGGAGGTTCAACTTACCCACCATTGTCCTAGTCAGGTACAATAACTAGGTCACAATATTAACCAGTAAACTCCATGCCGTGCAGACAAGGAATCAAGTGCGCAGGCGCACCGTCAGCGATCAGGTGCCCCTCTTCGAAATTGGATGAAAGAAAGCTGTGCGTTATTATATAAAGCGTGATATATTCACAGTGGTGCTAGTGTGTAGCAATAGAAGACCCGGGAACAATCAGGATGTTCTTGTCATGACCTGCTAACATGACTTCCGGTTTCTCGAAATCCGTCAGGCTCCGGAAATCACTTGGTGTTCTTCAGAACTTTGTTTTTATTTTATTTTATTGTTTTCATCTATTTTTCTTTCATTTCATCCTCTTTTTTTAATTTTGTTCTCGTTGTTTTCCTTTTTCTTTTTTCTTTTTTGTTTATTCCCCATTGTTACTTTGTTCGCTTTCTTCTACTTTTGTCCCTGTCTTCTTGTTTCTCTCTTTTTTGTGTTGCTTTTATAGAACAACTATATGTCATCTATTTATGAGAATAACCTCTCCAGCAATCTAAGAAAAGTTGGTTGGTTGATTGGTTGGTTGTTGGAGTTTTACAACCTGGCAACATCTCAGATCATATCAGGATGGGTACCGACTTGTGACCAGTGCACACTCATGGCAACTTTATAGTGCTGCTCCACTGGAAAATCAGGCCACTGGCACCATGACCCGATATCCCACTCAGTCACATTATCCTGACACTGAGCTAACCAGTCTTTGCCTCTCCCCCTTAGCACCCCCTCATCCACCCCCTTCCCTTCCACCTCCACCCCTCACCCCCCATGGTGCAGTGCTCAATTTTAAAGTCATTGGTTTGACTCGACCAGGAACCGAACTCCAGACCTTGATTGTTAGAATATATTTAATCATAGTTTGAAGGAACTTTAATTTTAAATTGCAACCTTTGAAAGTTTTTTTATAGTGAAAACATGACAAATTAATTTTGGCATGCACATCAGTCTTACAACATAAGAATCACAATTGATTGGTTCTATTAAATTGACTTAGTATTCCCTTCTATGCACAAATAAATCATTAAATAGTCAACACATTTTTAAGTTAGATGTATAGGATCAAATGTAGATAAGTCTTTGTAGTTTAGAAATGGTTATGCTTTTTTTTTTGGTCCATTAGTTGTTTAAGCAGAGGAAATTTCAGTCATAGATGACTGGTCTTCCTCATTCCACTGCTGGTTGATAGAAAGCCCGAGCCTACACTTTTACCGACCCAAGGGATTTTTAACCTCCCACACCACATAGACATTAAATAGTCCTTTCATAGGACTATTTAATTATGCAGCTTTAAGAACACTTTTCTTTTTTTAATAAATAACAAAAGCTGAGACAACTGACTGTCCACTGTATATCCATACAAGGAATATCTGTGGTAATGTGGCTAACACTGTTAGCTTTCTGAGTTGCATACACACACAAAAACCATCCCATATTTTATTATCAGTGTTAACTCAGCCGAAATAAAGGATCCTAATTAATGATCAAATACACAAATAAATACGATCTAGGGTCCTGCTTCGATAACCTTTAGGATCTCTCATGTGTGTGAATGTCAACGACAATTTCTTCAAGAAAAAGTAATTTGACTAGGCCCTTCCTATGATATATTCATAATCCCCGATCAACGGCACTGCATCTACAACATCGACTAGTATCCGCCGGCGTTGACTTTGCGAACTGACATTTAAGCAAAAGAAGAGCTGCAACTATTATTCCAATATTGCAATATTGCAATTGTAGGTTTTTGTTTCTTCCCACAACTGTATGTGATGAACCAAGGGTGTGGGCAGGAAGCGACCTGACTAATTAATTGTGGTTACTAGCCACCAGGTGTGGTTTTTTGGTTACGTGCTGAAAGGCAGTCGATTAGTCTGCTCGCCTTAAAGTCCAGCAAAGACCCTATAATACTAAGACGGCTCACTCCCTATCTCTCCCATGGTCATGTAAATTTCACAGTGCCACCTTGTGGCGGGTTTGATCAGCCCGGCTACTGGTTGGTGTTTCACATGTAAACACATACAATTATATTACATATGAGATAGGTAAGTATGAATACACATCAATATGAAATTGCTATGAACAAATACACATCATCATCAGCATCATCATCAGCATCGCCATCATCATACATCTTTCACATTCATATATACATTTATACATATAATATAGCACCTGTTTAACCAAGAGAACAGCCAGCGCACCAAGTGGTGGGTTTGATCATTTTGATTACACAGTACAGGCTGAGTGAGCCGGCTTAGTATTATAGGGTCTTTGAGTCTAGGATAATTAACGTAAACAGGAAAAGGTCAACGGGCTGCAGGCAGAGAGGCGATCAGTTAGTGGCTTAGTGGCTTTGTGAGTTAGTCAGTTAGTGAGATGGTGAGTTAGGGACGTAGTGAGGCAGTGAGTTAAGAGGTAGTGAAGCTGTCAGTTAGCAGGTTAGTGGGTAAAGGCCCTGTTACACCTTACCGGACTGGGGAAACAGATAGAAACCGGAAACTGTCCAGTGAAATACATCAATGTCCGTTTTATATACAGTAGGCATCCGGGGTTTCCGTTCTCTTTCTGGTGGTGTCCGGTGTGTACGGTGGCAAGTTTTGAACATGCACAAAACTTGTACCAGACACCGCCGGACTGACTTGTATAGTTGGTGTCCATTTTAAGTCTGTTTAGTCCATTTTGTTCGGTACATGTCCGGTACCCATCCGTTACCTCTCCGGTTTGCTTCCTGCAGAGTCCGTTGACCTAGTTGCAGGAACTCGGTCAGTATATGTTTTCGGCGCGTCCGAGAATAGTCCTGTATGTGTCCGGTTGATGTTCAGTCTGACCGGTTGTTGTCCGGTTATTGTCCGGTTATCGTCTGGTGGGTATTCGTTAATGTACGTTCCTTGTCCATTTAGCATCCATTTCGTCTGGCGGAAAGCACAACATTTCGACACATTTTGGTACATTTTGATACCGAACACCACCGGACTAGTCAATTCTTTGTCCGGTTATGACCTTGCTCAATCCGGTAAGGTGTGACAGGCGTTTTAGAGATGGTGAGATGGTGAGTTAGTGAGGTGGTGAGTTAGTGGGCTAGTGAGTTATTGAGTTAGTGAGTTACTGAGTTAGCGGGTTAGTGGCTTAGTGAGATAGTGACTTAATTGAGGTAGTGAGATAGTAAGGTAGTGAGGGAGAGAAGGGAAGAGCAACAAGAGAGGATGAAGGGAGGAAGAAGATAGGGGAAGAGGTGGCCAGAGAGGGCAGGAAAGGGAGAGAAAGAGAGGGTAAGAAGGCAGGAGAAGGAACGCAGGAGAGAGCGATAATGTGTAGACAAAGAGGAAGAGAGGGGGAGAGCAAGAAGAGAAGGAGAAGAGAGGGAGAAGAATTGGGAAGAGAGGGGAAGACAGGGGAAGAGAGGGAGAGAGGGCAATGGAAGGTACGAGGGAATGAGCAATAATATGTAGACAAAGAGGAAGAGAAGGGGAGAGCAAGAAGAGAGAGAGAAGGGAGGGAGAAGAAATGGGAAGAGACGGGAAGAGAGAGGAAAAGAGGGGAAGAGGGGGGGGGGGGAAATAGGGGAAAAGTTAGGACGAGAGTGGGAGAGGGCAAGAGAAGGAGAGAGTGAGAGAATGAGCGAGGGCGAGAGCGATAATATGGGGTGAAAGAGGGAGGGAGGGAGGAGAGAGAGGGGAGAGGGAGAGCGGAGGGTGAAAGAGACAGGGATGCGGGTCAAGTGCATTTGTGAACTTGTTGCAGGCTCCCGTGGTCAGTCAACCGTGACGCATTATAAACGATGCGGCGAACAAAATGGTGACGCGCGCTGAGTGTGTGCACATGCGTCACTTCCGGCCAGACGAGGCGTCCGATAACCTCTCGCAGCCCGAGTCTCGTGGGTGCGTTATCATAAAACGCCGGCAACCGCCCCGTGCAACGCCCGCCAGTCAACGGCGACAGGCGTCGTCACACAGATGCATGGGTCGGTGCCTGATGAAAACGGGAAATTGTTGTGTTCAGAACAGGATTTGAACCCACACTTCTTACCATTCCGGGACTAGTAATAGTATGATAATCGTTAGACTATCTAGGCTCCCTGATCCACCCTATCCACCCTATCCACCCTATCCACCCTATCCACTCTATCTATACTATCCACCCTATCTATACTAACCACCCTATCCACCTTATCCACCCTAATCAACCTATCCACCCTATCCATCCTAACCATCCTATCCATCTTATCCTCCCTATCCACCATATCCACCCTATCCATCCTATCCACTGTATCCATCCTATCCATCCTATCCAACCTATCCGTCCTATCCATCCTATCCATCCTATCCATCCTATCCATCCTATCCATCCTATCCATCCTATTCATTCTATCCATCATATCCACCCTATCACCCGATCACCCCTTCACGCTAACCACGCCTACTTGTCTATATGACTCCTTGCCTGAGAGGTCAGTGTAGACTACTAAACTTAGTTGTGTGTATATATATATATATATATATATATATATATATATGAGCCTGTCTCAAAAGGTACTAACTCTGTTTTTGTCCATTGTAACGATTGACACAAAACAGCACAGAAACTGGTATACTGAAAATACAAGGGCATTTGCTTCAAATCAATACGTATTCTATTGGATTATGAAACACCATGTAAAAAACAAATCAGTTTATCCTGAGCAAATGCATAAGCAGATAGTATGTTGATCGTTACAATGGACAAAGTTGTGTCCCATATTGCTTAGCACATTTTGAGACAGTCTTATATATATGTATATTGTGCGACTGAGCGACTGGTGCGTCCATTACAGACAAGGAAGGCTGGTGGCAGCGCCACCGCTCACATGCGTGAGGTCCATGAGACGTAATAAAAAATAATCAGTACATAATATAACAAGTGATTTGCTTCCATGCCTTTTTACTCACATAATACGTTACGCATCACATGTATGCATCACATAAAATATGATAATAATAAAATTAGATGTTTTTTGTGCGTGTGTATATATATATATATGCATGTATATATATATATATATATATATATATATATATATATATATATATATGCATGTATATATATATATGTATATATATATATGCATGTATATATATATATGCATGTATATATATATATGCATGTATGTATATATATATATATCTTACCGTCACTATCAATTTTGCTTTATAAAAAGCTTTGCTCGGGGAGCAATGGGTGTCAACTATTTGCTGATGATAAACTGATTTATTTTTAAATGTATAGCGGGTTTGCGTGTTGATTGTTGGGGTTTTACATGTTAGCAACATCGCATGTCATAATTTGATGCACAATCTTCGTTTAATGTGATCTTATATCAATGCACATGGCAAATCCAATTATGTTTAAATTGTAATGTTGCAAGGCCGGAAGACCAGTCAGTGCCTCGCCTTTGACATATTTTACTACACACACAAAATGAACTGCTTCTGACAGTGCGCATGCATGGCTACTTAATAGTGGTGCCTAGCTGAGATACCGCATTGCGCCGGCACCATTACACCGATATCACACTCAGTTGCATTATCCTGGCACTGAGCCGGACAGTCCTTGTCCTCTCCTACTAACGTCAATCGCCAAGAAATGGAGCCGCAGGTACCAGCTTTGTAAATCTTTAGCTTGACTCGAACGGGCATCGAACCCGCGACCTTCTGCACACAAAATGAGCGCTCTGCTTATCCGGCCACTCCATCCGCTGGATTATAGGGTAGAGTGACTATGTGGCTAGGAAAATGGGAGGGGTGTTGGTGATCCGGTGGGGGTGGGGTAGGGAGGATGGTTGGTTGTTAGATTCTTACGTCCTGGCAACATCTAAGGTCATATCTGGATGGGTACCGACTTGTGAGAGTGCGCACTCATGTATGAATTTATAGTACTGCCCCACTGGGAAATCAGGCCACTGGCACCATGATCCAATATCCCACTCAGTCATATTATCCTGACACTGAGCTAACCAGTCCTTGCCCTATCCTATTAATGCCAAGCACCAGGCTAGGAAGCAACAAGTATCAATTTTATAAGTCATTGATTTGACGCGACCGAGAACCAAATTCTCGATCTCCCGCACGCAAGGCCCGCGCTCTACCGATTCGGCCACCGCGGCCTGTTTTGGTGGGGTGGGGGTGGAGGTGAGGGTGGGGTGAATTGGAGTTGGGGGGGAGCAGATGGCCTGCCGGGAACCAGCCCACTTGCTATCCGGGCCGCACTTCGTCCACACCTCCTCTGCTCCTCTCTGCTGCGCCTTGCTCCTCCTTGATTATGTCTGAAAAAGTTCCAGGAGGGAGAGCCGGCCAGCATTTCACTTTCTACCTCTTACTCCGTCTGTGTCTCTGGCTCGCCGGCTGGTCACCATAGAGCAAAGAGACACAGCCCTTTAACTCAACTCTCCTCATTTCTCTTTCCTCTACTCTACTTTTATTTTCTCCCGGGCTTACTCCTCCCCCTGATCAAGGCGGTTGTTTGCTTGGGTGGGGCCCTTTTACGTTTTCACTGTCTCGCTTTCTTCTTGCTGCAGAACCGGCCTTTCCCTGTCCCTTCCTCCTGAACCCCCAGCTGCTGGATATGAGTGCACTGCTACTGCCCGACCGGAGTGGTCCGGGGCCGCACCAATGATTCTTTGTTTAATTGTTGTAAAAAGATCCCAGCTTCTCCAACTGGCCCACCTGAAGTTTAATCTTCAATCCAAAGATCGGACCGGTATTATCGGTGCCTTTCTATATTGCTGCAGTTCTGTAGCCGGTAAACGTTGTATGGTTACAAACCCACCGTCAAGGAACCAGCCGCCTACAGGTGTCCCGGATGGAGAGCGTGTGGTGTGTGTGTGGTGGGGGGGAGGGTGTCAGGTCACGTGGTCGGCGAGCTAAGAGATCGATCAGCAGAACAATCGGTCTGCATCAGTTCCTGTTACAAGCCGGGTTCTCAGTGGGCGGGCATGGTGTGGGTGCGTTATGGTGAGGCCTGGAACCTGGTACTTGGAAGTAAAGCTGCCCCAGGAGCTTCAACCCATCGCTCCTGTTTGTTGGAGTTTTAAGTCCTGGCAACATCTTAGTAGTTCATATCAGTATGGGTACAGACTTGTGACAGTGCGCACTCATGGCGACTTCATAGTGCTGCCCCACTTGGAGACCGGCCACCAGCACCATGATCTGATATCCCACTCAGTCACATTATCCTGACACTGAGCCAAACCAGTCCTTTCCCTATGCTAATAATGCCTGGCTAGGGAGTGACAGGTATCAATTTTCCAGTCATTGCTTTGATTTGACCAGAGGTTAGAACTATGAATGTTGTATACTAGTCTCTATTGGAGGCGTTCTCACGGCCGGGCGTCATGGTCAACTATTTGCACAGAGGGTTGTGGTTTTTTTGTATTTTAAAAAGGGTGCAAATATGTACATCTCTTCCTAATGTTACTTCCCCACTATTGACTTGATCGACTATAAGCCTGAATTGTGATGTCTAATACTCATCTACTACTGATTTGACAGTCTAAAGACCTGTATCAGGATGTCTATTACTTATCTCTTACTGCGTTGGTAGACTATATGCCTGTATCAGGATATAGATGTATATTACTTATCCAGGTATGCAGGTATTGCAGGTATTGCAACACCTCAGGGAGTTTGACGCCCCTGCCCTGCAGAGTTGCAAACCACTGCCCTGTGGGACAGGTTCTTCACAGACAACGTCGTGAACAAGATTTGTCTAATGTATGTCTAACGTACATCAACATATGTCTGATATATACATAACATACACCTGACGTAAAAGCCACACGTTGTCAAACATCAACAGTTTTGTGCATGCACAAAACTTTTGCGACCCCTAAATGAGTGATGCCGTATAACGACGAATATTGATGTACATCGACGTATACCAATTTACGCACAATGAAGCATAACGTTCGAGTAACACATATCGATGTACACTGATGTATTGGTGCAAAATCACCTACGTCGGCACATGCTTGCCCAAGGCATTGCAGTGTGACAGGGCTAGCCCTGGTCACATAGTCGTTAGTGGAAGTAGTTGAACGCAACTCTCACAGCAGAGAGCTAAATGGAGAGCGGCAGTCCAGTAATGAAAGCAGTCTTTGTCGCATCGTGACCAACAGCATGATGATGATAAGAATCTCTTGCAGGAGGATATTCTGAAACTAGCACAATGGTCCGAGAAATGGCAATTGCCCTTCAATGAAAAGAAGTGCAAAATTATTCATTACGGGAAAAATAATCCTCATTATGCCTATAATATGAAGAACACTGTCCTGCAACAAGACAGCTATGAAAACGACTTGGGCATAACCTTCGACTCCCAACTCTCCTTTCAGAAACACATGAGGACTATCATCTCAAATGCTAACCAGACAGTAGGAATAATTAAAAGAACTTTCCATCGCCTCAACAAAAACAATTTTCTCATTCTATTTAAGTCTCTTGTTAGGCCAATTTTGGAATACTGTTCACAAATTTGGAGCCCAATTTTTCAGAAAGATATTCTGGAGATCGAAAAGATTCAGAGACGTGCAATGAAATTAGTTGCACTTATAAAGGACTTACCCTATGAACAACGGCTCAGACAATTGAAACTTCCTACCCTTTCCTACAGAAGGAAAAGAAGTGACATAATTGAGGTATTCAAAATTATGAAAGGTAGATATGAACCAATTTTTCACCTTGAATAAAAGAGAAGGTTTGTTTGTTTGTTTGTTGTTGTTTTACATCCTAGCAACATCTAAGGTCATATCAGGACGGGGTGGCAGTCGGGGCCATACTCTCAAACTAGGAAAACCCAGAGACATTACAAAGTTAAGGCAACACAGTTTCTCAAACAGGATCATAAATATATGGAACAGTCTCCCACAAAATGTTATTGTTGCCGAGTCAATAAATTCATTCAAGAACAGATTAGAAAAAGCATGGGCTGATGATCCAGGGAAATTTGACCCCTTATTCACCACATGCTACTAATTATTCCTTGTGTTGCATATTTACTTGCAGTCAAGCAAAAATGAGAGACAAATAAGTGTTCACACTTCCTGTCTACCATTTGCTATTTCGCTATTTCGATGATGATGATGATGACTTATCCATTACTGGTTTAGTGGGCTATAAACCTGTATCGGGATGTATTTTCCTTTTCCACTACTGATTCGGTCGGTTATATTCCTGTATCATTGTGTATATCACTTATCCACTACAGATTTCATAGGACTAAGCATCGCGACCGACAGCATGATGATGATGACTGACTCGGTAGACTATAAAGCACGCTTCTATGCAGTAAGAAATGCTTGATAAGTGACGAGTATCTAAGTCCAGTATTTAGAATCCAATCTAGATGAGTGTTTTGGTGGGTTATTCTAACTATACACTTTTAACTGAGCAGCATCTGGGCCGTATCTCTTTGGGAAATCTGCTAACATTTAATAGAAAGCACAGATTAAAATGGTTGAATGTTTCCAAAAGGCCAACATATATACTAAGTCTTTCACCTCTCCCACCACCATCAGGTTTCCCAATCTGGCCTTTGATGCCCCGTATAATGTAAAACCAATAATCCAACAACTATTAACTTCCCCAATAGTGAGAGAGTGAGTAAATTAAGCACCCACGGTCATGAAAAGGTCAATACACACACCTACCTGGTGGACGCCAGGTAACGAGATTAACTAATGTTGGCATCATTTGCAATATTGGTAACATTCGCACCATTCGCAAAATTCACAACATTTGAAACATTAACAACATTTGTAACATTTACAATTTGTGCAACGTTGGCAACATTTACAATTTTTGCAACATTTGCAATGCTTGCAACCTGCAGAATATTCTAAACATTCACAGCATTTGCAACACTCACAACATTCACAACATTTGCAATGTTCGCAACATTCGCAACATTCACAATATTTGCAACTTTCGCAACATTTCCAATGTTTCCAACATTCACAACTTTCAACAATGTTCGCAACATTCACAATATTTGCAACTTTTGTAGCATTTGCGATGTTAACAACAATCGTGACATTCACAACATTTGCAATATTCACAACATTCGCAGTATTGATTATATTGAAAACATTGGTGACATTAACAAGTAGGTCTTGGTATAAGGCATCACACCCCTACTGGCTCTCTGTCCTGAATCTTTCCAATATTTCCAATATCACCAATGTTGCTAATATTGTCAATCTGGCCAAACTGTAGACTGAAGACATACTGGTGTAATTATACAAGTAGGACTTGGTCTAAGGCATGACACCCCTACTGGCTCTCTGTCCTGAATCTTGCCAATATTTCCAATATCACCAATGTTGCTAATATTGTCAATCTTGCCAAACTGTAGACTGAAGACGTAAGGGTGTAATTATACAAGTCATCATCATCATGCTGTCGGTCGTGATGCGACAAAGACTGCTTTCATTACTTGACTGCCGCTCTCCATTTTGCTAAGTACATTTCATGAAAGCTGCCTGCAAAAGTGTTGAAGTGTTGCTGGCTTTTGCAAGTTACCAGTGGCACTCTCTCGGGGAGCAAGTAGAGGTTTCACACCAGCAAGAACATGTCCAGACAGGCGCAAAACTATTTGTCCCTGCAGTGGCTGGTCGGGAGATGTTGGGAGTTCCATACATCAACTGCCCTTGATGCTGCCACAGTGACATAGTTTTCTGTTCAGGGTTTGCTCCCTTAGCCTTTGGTTCTGTCAAGAACCTGTACCACAAGGCAGTGGTTTACAACTCTGCAGGGCAGGGGCATCAAACTCCCTGAGGTATTGCAATACCTGCATACAAGCAGGACTTGGTATAAGGCATCACACCCCTATTGGCTCTCCGTACTCATGGTCATGAGGCCACCACTTGGTGTGCATACCTCTACTCAGCCGTCTGTGAGAGGGTGAACCGGTGACCCTTCTCTGACCTCTGCTATCCAGCCAGTGCCCAAAGTGGCCCCACATGTTCATAACAACTTAAAGAAGTTGCTTAAGTTTTTAAGAATCGCTTACGTACTTGTTCAGGACGCCCCAATTCTATTTATTTACTAGAAAGAAATATGGAACATTAGCGGCTTATATGTATCCTAATTTCCCACAAAATCATTGCCCACTACGGACTTTCCCTAACACCCCCTATATCCCAAAGAAAATTCTTCATTAAATCGAATATTGATCGATACTTATATTTAAAATTCAGATTAAAAAACAGGTAGACAATATCTTATACAATTAGCTAAGGGGGGAAAATAAACCTACTTAGCTTATATGCCAGATGCACTCTTTTTGTTGTTCTGACCGTGCGGATATGACCTTAGATGTTGCTAGGACGTAAAACAACAACAAACAAACCAAAATGTTGTTCTGATGTTAAACTAAACAATGTTTTTCCTGACTTGTGATAATCTACGTTAAGTTGCACCAGGTGGCGCCAGGTACACCATCACCTCATTACTTCAGGCTTTATCTACTGGAAGGAAGCACTGTACACGTTGGAGACCTTACCTATGTTGATCTATGGTGGCTGTAGTTATTCATTTCAACTCTAATTCCATTACCAAGGTTGAATTCTATATAGGATAAATGTGCAGGTTGACAAATCTGGCTATAGTCAACTGAGCTTTTGCAAATTTTCATAGTGGAATACCTCACTAGAAAGCAAGAAATTATGTCTAAATATCCGAATATGAAGACTTCAGGTGCAAAACCACGTAAACGCCAATCCAAATATGGAGATAAACATTGAAATCAAGCCTTAAAAAAGTAGTTTTTTTATATTCCTACTCTTTTGTTCATTGATCCTTAACTCTGGTCATAATCGATTAACACGACCCGGGCTACTCGGGTCACCCGAGTCGTCAGAATTTCAAATCGAATACCATGAGTGGAGTCGAGAAATACACATACCATGTGCAAAATGACCTGACCCCAGTAACCCACCTTTTGGCTGGGGTTTGCTAGGAGCGATGACGTCACATCTGTGCTGGTACCTGTAGGATAACAGCAACCAGTACAAGTCCTAAGTGTTGTTTTAATGCTTCTTTTTTTAATAACCCAGATTGTCAGCTTCTACAATCATAACATACTTTAAATCCTATTTTGCTGTACTTATATCAGTTATTGAAAAAAAATATTACGTTTTAGATTAAGCCACCATTTTGTATTCGTTTATTCAATCCGAGTCTGTAGGATGTGCGCATGCGCCAAAAAGTGGCTCGGTGAGCTTTAAAATTATTTTCAGGCAAAAATCTGTTATTTATACTACATTTTTGGATTACCGTTTACATGGTTTTGCACTTGAACTCTTCATATATATAAACCATTTAGTGGGGGAACGACTTAGTAAATTAGCAATGAGTATTAAGAACTAGTTTATTAGCTGCATCAAAAGGCGACAGACCATAACTGCCCATGCTATTAATGTGTTGGCATAGCCATAAATCCCAAACAATAGGGGTACCTCCAGTCAACCGTGGGGGTATATACTGGTCTTTGGTGCACTCATGTAACGCTTCCTGCTATTGGTGGAGGTCCAAACTTCCCAATCTTCCCAACCTTCCCAATCTTCCTAACCTCCCGATTCTTCCCAATTTTCCCATTCTTCCCAATCTTCGCAATCTTCCCAAATTTGCCAACCTTCTCAATCATCCCAATCTACCAAACCTTCCCAGTGTTTCCAAGATTCCCAATTCAATTCAATTCAATTCTTTTATTTTAACTCTCTGCAAGGTATGTTTACAATAAACTGAGGTGATACAATACATGCATACAAATTCCTTACAGACAGAAAGGATCCAAGAAAAGCGATGCTTATCTAGCTGGTCTCTATCTAGATAAAAGATTCACCCGGTACTTGTAGTACACGGGTGAACGACAACGTAGTCTAAATACGGGCGAAAATAGCTTTAGTATGGACCAGGGAGTAGAATGTCTGCCTCCAGTATCAAATGGATATTTATATAGGCACAGAGTTGGTGAAATGGGAGAGAATGCAAAAAGACAAGATGGCGGCAGTAGAACGCCGTCGATTTCACTTTTAAATCTTATTAAACTAGATATTTTATTATATTTTTTAACTCAAAGGTAGCGGGCTAATAATAAGACAGATGTAAAGAATAATTGTTCATTCTTACATTGTGAAATTAGGCTCTCATTTCATTGACCCGTTTTTTCGACAGCTTTTACATAGGGTTGGTTTGCACCCCTACTGCAGCAGTACGGGGTGAATCTTGTATCTAGTCTCCATCAATCTTCCTAAATCTTCCAAACCTTCCCAATCTTCCTAATCTTCCCAATCCCCTCGACGGATGACATCTATCAACTAGAATGGTCGCTACACTTTGGCGCATGCGCACAAGAGAGAGGCGGTAGACCCTATGTATAGCAATGGCTTATCAGAGCCTCGATAAACATCGAGGCCTGGACCAGTTACAGCAGATGCATTATTAACAACACCTTTGGTCGTAGTCGGAAATGGCAACCGGCTCTTTGGCAAGTGTAATTGCTGCGTGGCTTGGAAGTGGCTGATTGAAAACCATAATTAATCATCGCAACCCTGGTTTTAGCTTCGGCTCACATGTTGAAATGAGAGTTAGTGCCGCTAATAAAAGAAGTTAAAGAGAAATTGCTGACCTTCATTGTCGTCTGCTTCCGCAAAAGAATTATTTGGTTAAAAATAAAAAAATAAAAATTATTATTATTACATTTGTTGATTAAGCAGGGAAAATTTCAATCACGGCCAATTGGTCTTCCTCATTCCACTGCTCCTTGCTTTATCCTAGTTATGCCGAGTGTCAGGCTAGGTAGTGACAGGTATCAATTCTTAAGCGATTAGTTTGACTCGGCCAGATTTGAACCCCATTGATTTGATTCTCATGACCTGTCACACGGGAAGTGGGCACTGATCTCATTCTCGGGAAATAAAATTATTATAAAGTGTTCATGCAAAGCAAGAAGAAAAATGTCGTCCTCATTCTCTAAATGAACAATTTATTAATCTCTTTATTGGATATATTCCGGCCGCAGAAGGCATTTCCTTTCAGAGATTCTGACTCTCGCAATATGATGTTTTTCTCGGATATTTTTCTTTTGTTGTCAATTTTTATTTGGTGGGGTTTTATTAAACTTTTTTTTATGGGAGGCAATTTAAAGAGCGAATTTGATATGCAATCATTTGTGTGTTGCATGATGTAGATCCACTAACCGAATACGGCCCCCTTTTACGACATATATCAGTGTTCAATTGTACGGTTTCCAGCAAACCCAACCCCACTACCACTCCACCCCCCTCCCCCAAAATATAGGTCATGACCTACTGACCTGCCGGTGTTTACAAGTGGCAATATGCGCGTTTATGTGTGACTTCCTATGTACTCCTTTCCTCAATGGTGATAGGGCTAATGGAGCCGGTGGGCTGAGGGACCAGGTTGGGCACGTGCAAAAAGAAAATTAGCCAGTCTCGTCTTGGTTTGGAAGCTGCCTGGTTCACAGACCTGCCACCTAACGGACGAGTTAAGAAAAAAAATGTTTTAATTAAAGCAAGGCTAAAAACACGGCTGGCGTGTCGACCAACCAGTAGTTCGACTGTAAAGGTCAGCAAGGAAGTGTTTGCAATGTTCTCATTTATGTTATATATATGGGCTGCATAATATTTTATGTGCATTATAATAACATTATAATTATATAAATAACGGAGCTCACATATAGGTTTAATTGTATTTATTATTGTCCGTACTTGTTATTGTTGAGTTGGAGTCGCGCGCCAACCTCCTTCGGCACGCGCGCCTATGGGGCGCCACCTGTACAGCGCCATATTGGACTCACTTCTCACTGAATTTCGATTGAAGCAGACGTGTGTGTCGAGAGCTCATAATGTATTGCGATTTGTGTGGTTCGTCGCACAAGACGGACAAATGCAAAAAGAAAGGACGTAAAGGGAAGAAGTTAGTATCGACAAGAGTTACACGCGCTTCAGCTCGACAAACAGGTGAGAGTCTAAAAGACTCAAGAGAGAGTTCACCTGAAATTTTGGAGAGAATGTCGTCACTTACGTTGGGCGAACAAGAGACTTCGCTTTTGAAAGAAATAAGAGACATGGAGTTGGAGGAGCGAGTGATAGAATTACAAGAGAAGCGAACACTCATGAAGAGAAGACGGCTGGAATGGCAAAAAGCAGGGGACGAACAGTTGCAGGGGACGACGACTGCGGCGGTAACCTCGACAGAGCGAGTGGAGGCGGCCATGACAGACGAATGGCTGCCGGCAATGGTAGCCGGTGCAGGGGTCGGGGCTACAAGCGGGAAGGACGAACATTCAAGATACGGGGTGTCGAGACCTCGGCATAGGTCGCGAACAAGGCGGAGGCGGCGCACGCCGTCGGATTCAAGGAGTCGAAGCAGCAGTAGTAGTCGACGACTTCGAAGTAAGTGGAGTATCAGACGGTTTGCTGTGTTAGGGAAAGAAGTGAAAAAGTTGAACTGTTATGAACTACTCACGGCTTCAATTAGGTGGTGCCTTGATATACAAGATTTAACTATTGCAGACTATCGCTCTTTTCTTGAGCATATATGCTTTATGGCGTCCAGAGCTCGACAAAATGATTTTATTGACTCGACACATGTGGAGTACGATAAAGACGTTCGTAAATTAGCAGAGATACAAGGGTTTGCAGCATTTGGTAGTAGTAACACGGGCCTGGGAATGTACCACTATGGCATGCACAACATGCGGTCGAAAAAACAGTCGAGTAATGTGCGTAGAACAAAAGAGGGCAAGACTGGGTGCTTCAAGTGGAATAAAGAAGGTGGTTGCAGTAGGAGTGATGACAATTGTAATTATGGTCATTGGTGCATGAAATGCGGCAGTAAAAGCCATAAAAAAATTAACTGTACTAAAGACTGACGAGTTAGGTCAATTATCAAACCCGCAAATAAAGAGGGGAATGTGTCTGTAATACATGGCAAGATGGTGGGAAGCGATAGTAATATTGCTAATTCTAATATTAATCCCATGTTAGTTGTGAAAAGTACAGTGAATTATGGTATGTCGGGTTCTTGTTTTAATGACGATACTGTAAGGCAAAGTCCTATAGTCAGACACTTGAAGCAGCATAGTCTCGAGAGTGGACTACATGATAGTCATGAATTTAATTACTCGCGTCCAATTGTTAGGGAGGTTACATGTCCGGCGCCCACGAATGAAATAGTGGGCGTACCTAATCGGGTTCAAAATACATTGGGTGTGCAATTAACTAATTGTGTGCAAATAGAGCCAGAAGGTGCGAGCCAAGTTAACGATAATAATGCCAATGTCATACTAAATGAAGTTGCATGTACTAGTGATACCCAGGCAGTAGGTCAAAGTGGAACAAATAAGCAAATAAATGAAAGTTCTGCTGTTAATTCTGAGGTTTCTCAATTGAATAGTCAAGTCAGCAGAATATGGCAATGTTGGATTAATCATGAGAGTATTAACGAAAATGACATGTTATATGTTAAAACAATAAGGGGAGAATATAATTGTTGGGACTTCTATATTAAAGAATATCCCCATAGTAGTCCAGTCGTAATTCGTGTTGATGGTGACTGTGGAGATGGTAGTTGCACATGTATGCATTATATAGCAGGTAATCGGATGCAACTTAGGCCATGTCGGTTCATTTGTGAGATGTTTATAAGGGGTGATACCGATCCTGACTGGGTTTATATTTTGTGGGGGATAGTTTTTGGCTTCCACGTTACAAATATCGACTGTACAGTGGATTATGAACCTATTTTTAAAAAGATCGGTAACACGCTTTACAGAGACATTATTACGCAAAAGTTGTTGTTGGAGTTGAACCGGGAGATAATTAGTTTAACGGAAAGAACACCTCAATGCGTTCACAATATTTTTTGCATCCCTAAAGAGATTGGAGGGCGAGGAATAGTCGACTGCAGTAGGCCAAAAGATAAGTCTATTAATAATTACACGGAGAAGGTAGCTTTGAAGTTTAATTATAAGAGTGTCGATGATGTGGTAGATAATATAGAACAAGGAGACTATTTGGCTACTGTAGATTTGAAAGATGCATATCGCGCTATTCCTATCCATCCTGTGGATAGATCTAGGCAGGGCCTAATTTGGGATTTTGAAGATGGAAGGGGGCCCGTTTATCTGTTGGATAATAGGCTTTGTATGGGATTGTCATCAAGCCCCTTTGTTTTTTCGAAAGTTTCAGAATTCATAGGGAGATGTGCAATTAGAGAGGGAGTGAGTCGTATAGTGAATTATCTTGATGATTTTTGTGTCATCGGTTCGACTTACAATGATACTGTAATTTTGCAGAATAAATTGATTAGTCTTCTTCGAAGATTAGGATTCGACATAAGTTATAAGAAATTAATTAGTCCGAATACGAAGATTAGATTTTTAGGTATAATGGTTGATTCTGTAAAATTGGAGTTGACACTTCCTAAAGATAAGTTGGATAAATTAAGTGCTACTTTGGAAACCTTTAAAGGGAAAAGGAAGGAAACCAGAAAGAACCTTGAGAGGTTGGCGGGATTGTTAGCCCACTGCGCCAAAGTAGTGCGCGGTGGGCGAACTTTTTCTCGTCGAGTATACGACTTAATAAATACGGTAGCTCGTCCATATTATAAAGTCAGGCTGAACTCGGCATTCAGAGAAGATATAAATTGGTGGAGTTGCTTTGCCAAGGAATTCAATGGGAAGGCCTTGATGATGGGAAAGTTTTCGACAGTGAAGTCAGTTTATAGTGATTCGAGCAAATGGGGATATGGGGCTATGCACGATATTGACTGGTTGGTTGGATGTTATGACAAGCAAGTCGATAGGAAGTTACAGGAGGTGGTGGGTCACCATTATGACCAACCTGAGAATAAAGTGTTAGATGCCCATATTAATATACAGGAAATGTGGGCGGTATATGCAGCGGTGGAGAGATGGGCACCCGGATGGCAAGGGGACTCAGTAGTTATGGTAACGGATAGCGCCACGGTACAGTCAGCGTTAGTGACAGGAAGGTCGAAATGCAAGCTAATAATGCATTATGTAAGAAGGCTATTTTGGTTGTCCATAAAATATAATTTTGTATTTACCGCGGTGCACATTGCAAGTGAGTCGAATATTATAACGGATGCATTGAGTAGGTTAAATGATCGTTATATGCAGGATGTCATACATAAAGCAGATTGTGATAAATGTCTATGCTGTGGTATTATTTTTGAACGGCCATTCTCTTTACAGGGATCGATAAACTTAGAGATGAGCAGAGGGCATTCCAACTAAACTCCTACGCTCCTAATTCTGTGACGGCTAGGGAGGTGCAGGTGAAAAAATATCTGACTTTTGTGGAGGAATTTTCCGCAACACACTCCCCCATCCCATGCGACTCGTCACAGGTGGCTTTATATGCGACCTGGTTGGCTAGGACTTTGAAGTATTCCTCGATTATTAATTATTTAAGTGGACTAAATTATTTTCTTAAAAGAAATGGAGCGGTAGCTATTGATTATGCGGATTTTATAATTTCTTCTACGTTGCGAGGGATTCGAAGGGAGCTTGGAGATACACCTAAACAGGCCATGCCATTATTGCCAAATATGTTGAAGAGTATTTTTTCTCAGTTATCGACTAGTTCGGGTCATGTTGCTTGGCGGGCGGCTGTCCTCTGTAGCTTCAGGGGGTTGTTGAGGAAGTCGAATGTGACTCATTCAAGGGCCATGCTCCGTAGGAAGGACTTTAAAATGTACCCGTGGGGGATGATTTTGAAGGTTCGTAATTCGAAGACAATTCAGTTCGCAGAAAGATCTTTAATCATTCCTATAGCTCGTTGTGCAGACTTAGAGCTATGTGCAGCCCATTGGACTGAAAAACATTTTGAGGATAGGCCAGCCGCAGGTGATGATTGGGCGTTTTTGTTGCCGGATAATAAGGGGGGAATTTCCCGTTATCTTATGAAATTTACCAGTCGACACTCAAAATATTTGGGGGTCGAGTTGGTTTGGATGTTGATTTATTGTCATCGCACTCTTTACGAAGAGGGGGATGCACGTACCTGTCAATGTGTGGTGCCTCGTTAGAGGAGATACGTACGAGAGGAGACTGGAGTAGTAATGCAGTGTTTGAGTATTTAAAAACACCACTGACTACAAGGATAATGAATGACATGAGAGTTGCGGCAAGGTTAGCGGATGAAATTGTTTGAGTTGGGTTGGGGACCTGGTAGGTTTTGGGCATATTTATCAGTCCTGCCAGAGACTAATAAAATAGTACTCAGCCCAACTCATGTTTGTTACCTTTCTGTCGCAGTGACCTTTATGTGCATTATAATAACATTATAATTATATAAATAACGGAGCTCACATATAGGTTTAATTGTATTTATTATTGTCCGTACTTGTTATTGTTGAGTTGGAGTCGCGCGCCAACCTCCTTCGGCACGCGCGCATATGGGGCGCCACCTGTACAGCGCCATATTGGACTCACTTCTCACTGAATTTCGATTTTTGTTGGTGGGCATATTTATCAGTCCTGCCAGAGACTAATAAAATAGTACTCAGCCCAACTCATGTTTGTTACCTTTCTGTCGCAGTGACCTTTATATGAATATAAATAGCGGATGTCCTTGCAGTGCTGTATACCCCAGGGCAAATCAGGCATACCTAGCTGCCTCCCATATCCTCAGGAAGCGGGATGTAGCTAAGGCAGTAGAGTATCCATCTCTGAAGGTGTGGGTCAACCGATCGATCCTTCTCAGTGGACACATTTGCAGTTTGGGCTATTTTCTGTTCCAACCAGTGGTCCACAACTGGTTTATCAAAGGATGTGGTATGTGCTGTCCTATCTGTAGGAAAGTCCATATAAAAGACCTCTTGCTGCTTATCGGAAAGAGTAGCCTATGTGGCGGCAGCAGGTTTCCTCCAAATAATTATGTCAGAATGACCATATGTTTGATGTCCAATAGCCGATGATAAAAATCAATGTGCTCCTTTTTCCCCACACTCCTTCGCCTAAGAATCGATGGTGGGGGTAGATTATTTGTTTGGTACATTAGGTGATTAAGCAGGGAAAATTTTAATCGCAGGCAATTGGTCTTCCTCATTCCACAGCTCCGTGCCCGATCGTAGTAATGCCGAGCGCCAGTATCAAACTTTAAGTTTATTGGAATGACGAGGCCAGGGTTGAAATCACGGATTCTATTCCCACAACCTACTAAAACAGGAGACAGATGCTCAACTCATTCACCCATTCTGTCTAGTACATATTTTAAGGTTGATAATTATTAAGAAAAGAGCAGGATAAACTCAAGTTTCTCTCTGTATACCATTATTACCCGTTGTAATCTTCGTACGTATTATAATAAGCAGAAATTTTAAAAGTGGTGCAGTATATATGGGGATTCAGCAGCTGGGGTGATGAGGGGGTTTCCTGGCCAACCAGATGTGGGCAGAACTGGGGGTGGAGCCAGTTCCGGTTAGTGAGGATTCATGGAACTAAAACAGGCAGCACTGCTGAGTTAGTAATAATATTGGCATATTATATTATTAAGATATACAACACATTTTATAGTCCATATATGTTGTATGACACACACTCATATATTGATTGGGTCATCATCATTCATCATCATGCTGTTGGTCGTGATGCAACAAAGACTGCTTTCATTACTTGACTGCCCCTCTCCATTTAGCTCTCTGCTGCGAGAGTTGCGTCCATGAGTCGGTCTTAATGTCTCTCAGCTTCAGGTTTCTCTTGATGGTATCCTTGAACTGGAGACAAGGGCACCCTCTCTTTCTGTAACCAGAAGACAGTTGAGAATAGAGGATCTGCTTTGGTAGCCTGTCTGATGACATCCTCATGAGGTGTCCAGTGCACCGGAGATTCTTTTTTATCAGAAGATCTTCCATAGAGGGCAGCCCCGTCTGTTTGAGTATTTCCTTATTTGTCACTTTGTCCTTCCAGGTTAGCCTCATGATTGAACGCAGATGTTGCATCATGAAGGCATGCAGCTTTTTCACGTGTCGTCTGTACACTGTCCAGGCCTCAGCTCCGTATAGTAGGGTGGATAGCACGATTGCACGGTAGATCTTGCCTTTGACCCGAATGGACACATGGTGGTTGTTCCAGAGTCTCTGGCGTAGTCGGCCGAAAGATGTGCTAGCCTTGGCCATCCTCCTCTGTATTTCAGCATCAATGCGTCCATCACTTGATATAGTGCTTCCGAGGTAGGTGAATTCCGGAACACAATAATAATATGTGATATGGCCTACACTGAACCAAAGTAAAACAATAGTGGATATCCACTAGGATTCTGGTTGGCGCTCGGCCCTGCATGCCAGTGTGTGACTACTTAAAATTAAACTTTAGTGGTGTTTCTCTCTTTGTTTGTTGTGGAGTGCATTGCCATGGTGTTTTATTTCAGATGGCGTTGCAGTAGCGATAAAAGGCACGGAGTCCTACACAAACACACAAGCACAAACACACAAGCGCACAAGGACAAGCACAAACACACACTGGCGTGAACTGGGGAGTGGTGTGAGTGAGTGATATGTGTGATATGAGTGACAAATTGCCCACATTTGAAAGTTGGTTCTTTAAAATGAAAGTTACTTCAAACTAAGATAAGATAGATTATAACAATAAATTTAATTTCTTTTATCTCAGAAAAAAATGACAGAAACTAAAAACTATCAGACTATGCAACTGTAAGTATGTGGTACTACATAGAAGGGAATACCGAGTCCAACTAATAGAACCCGGATCATGGGTTCGAACCCTAGTCGAGTCAAACCAATGACTTAAAAATTGATACATGTTGCTTCCTAGCCAGATGCTCGGCATTATTAGGATATGGTAAGGACTGGTTGGCTCAGTGTCAGGATAATGTCACTGAGTGGGATATCAGGTCATGGTGCTGGTGGCCTGGGCTCCCAGTGGGGCAGCACTATAAAGTCGCCGTGAGTGCGCACTGTCACAAGTCGGTACCCGTCCTGATATGACCTAAGATGTTACTAGGACGTAAAACAACAAACAACAATTTAAAATGAAAATTACTTCAAACTAAAATAAGGTAGATTATAACAATAAATTTAATTTCTTTATCTCAGAAAAAAATGACAAACTAAAAACCATCAGACTATGCAACTGTAACTATGTGGTGCTACATAGGAGGGAATACCGTGTCCATCTGATAGAACCCGTCACTGCAGTATCCACCCCTTCACAGACCCTAGGCACAGCTGGAAGGTTCTCACGGTCAGAACCAAGCAGGTGTCTGCAACGTGCTTAGTCTGACCTTAATAGCAATGAGGGTGGCGATAATTCATTCTGAACTTGGCATTAAATGGGCCGATGGCACAAGGCAGGGCCCCCATTGTTATCTGTGGCCGACAATAATGTCTATGCTAGCTAGGTTGGTTGCTTGTGGGGTTTTACATCCAGGCAACATCTATGGTCATATCAGGACGGGTACCGATTTGTGACAGTGTACACTCATGGCGATTTTATAGTGCTGCTCCACTGGGAAATCAGGGCGTCAGCACCATGACCCGATATCCCATTCAGTCACATTATCCTGACATTGAGCTAACCAGTCCTTGCCATATCCTATTAATGCTGAGTGCCAAGATAGGAAGCGACAAGTATCAATTTTGTAAGTCATTGGTTTGACTCGACTGGGAATTGAACTCCCGATCTCCCACATGGGAGGCCTGTGCTCTACCAAATCGGCCACCGCATCCGGTATGTTTGCTCGGTGTGTAGGGCGTTGTTCTTCCAATAAACTTTGGATTGAGATTGAAGATCACTTAGTTTCTGAGTAAATATATTGAACTAATAATGTAAATCCGTCCAGATCTTGCACAAACTAAGCACTGTATGGTTGTTGAACCTACCCTGTGTATGTATATATGTAAGTGTCTTGCCTGTATGTCTGTAATCGCAAGCATTAAGCAACTTATGGATGTAAACCACTTAAGACACTTACAATTCCAGTGGGATGAGTGTAGTAGTCTGCACTGACCTCTCTCAGGAAAGGAGCCACATAGACAGGTCGGCACGGATAGAGTGATTGCATCAGGGATTCTAGATAGTCTAATGGTTGGGATGCTCATCAACATCAATCCCTTAACCACGAGGGTCATTGGGGCACCACAGATGACCGTGCAACCAGGTTTCTCCATTTGTCCCTGTTCTCTCTCCACTGCCCTCTGAAAATTGCCGAACTCCAGTCCTGTCAATCCCCTCATGTTGTCATCCCACCTCTTCCTTTGCCCGCGTTGTCTTCTTCCCCCTTTCACGGTGCCTTGCTAGATGGTTTTGGCCAGACCTGATGAACGGGAAATATGGCCATACCACTGCAGTTTGCATCATTTTACGACTGTCAGGAGATCTTTGTGTGATCGAATTCACACTATTCATGCGTGACCTAATTAGGCATCAGAACGAGGTTGAGTACGCGTCGGGTATTGGAAATGACAGGAAGACACTGCTGTGTGCTGATGTGTATGAACTACGACAGAAATTAAAGGAGTAAAATTTGAAGATATTCACTTTTTAACTATCATATTCATTTTTGCATACATTTTTTCTATCTATTGGTCAATTTTCATGAAGATTGAGTGATGATCAGATGCATTTCAGTAGGCGATGTCAACAAAGTCGCTCACCCTGGTTGCCGATCTTTTCTTAAATTCAAAATTACATAACTTTCTTAATATATATATATTTTTTTAATATATTTTAACCCTTTTAAAGCGTTTATTAATTTGTAATTACTAAGACGAGTTGTTTAACTGTGTTACACAAATAACTATGCTGACAGTGCTGCATGGTACATGATACCACCATAACTATGCAGACTTGAAGTTGACAGTCACATTGTAGTTAAAGAATGGGAAAATCACCATGCAAGGGTCCCCCAATCTTCGTGAAAATTGCCAATAGATAGAAAACAGGTGTGCAAAGATGAATACCCTCAAATTTGAGTGATTTTGAGAGGTATTGGTCGATGAAAAATATTCACATCACTTTCCAAACAGTGGCTCCTCGCATATGCGTACGTGGCCTCGGTATGGTTTCAACATGGCCGCGGCGTGAATAGCGTCAATTGCCTGCTGGATCGTAGGATGCCAGCCCCGGAGAGGTAAGAAATGTGGGTTTGCAACTTGCTCTAGGCGCAATGATCCCTTCTTAGTGCTGTGACCAACTGGTTAATGTTGCGCCTAGAGCGGGCTCTTGAACCCACACTTTCGCCATTTCAAGGTGAGCGACTCAATCATTAGCCTCGGAATAGCAGAAGTGTGGGTTCGAATCCAACTCTAGATGCAATGTTTCCTCTCATTTTCAAAACCGCCCCCCAATGATATTGGTGCTATAACCAGGATATTACACTAGCTACATGCTGTATAATGGTGAACGATCCCTGCGTGTGTACTGTAAGTGCATTACCTGGATATTTGAAACAGTAAGAGTGAGACTTACAATTCCAGTGTGACAAGTGTTTTGAGGTGCACTGTCCTTCACAGGATAAATGCAATATTCACAGGTAGACGTGGGTAGGTTGATAGCATCAGGGAATTTAGATAGTCTAATGATTATGATGTTAACCATGAAATTCCTGAAGTGTGGTTTCAAATCAAATCCCACATTAACTGCAATGCATCCCTCCGGTAAGAGCCCTAGCTTCACGTCGGGGTTTCAAATCCCAGTCGAGTCAAACCAATGAGTTACATAATTGATACTTGTCACTACCTAAACTGGCACACAGCATTACTAGGATATGGCAAGGAATGGTTAGCACAGTAACAGGATAATGTCACTGATTGGCATATCAGGACATGGTGCTGGCGGCCTGGTCTTCCAGTGGAGCAGCACTGTAAAGTCACCATGAGTGCACACTGTCACAGGTCAATACCCGATCTGATATCACCTTAGATTTTGCCAGGACATAAAACTCAAATGACCGACCAATCTTCTTGTTCGGTATATGAATACAGCCCATGCGGTGCATCATGGGAAATAGCAAACCTTGTGAAACGCCTGCTTTTGACCCCTGCACCTAAGGCGTTCCATTCAAAGAAGCTGCTGAAAGGCGCATGCCCAGGTCACCTTATGCATTTGATAGCCCCCTCCTGGTTGGCGGTACGAGAATATGGCATGTCTACGGTGACAAATTGGATTGTGCAGGTAATATTCCTGTGATAGATGAAACAGTTCCCAGTCGCTAATGAAAAAGCAGCTGTGGAGCGTTGGTGTGGTGGCGCCCTCTGGTGGAGCCGAACAGATTCTAGGTCACTTATTGATCATGTCGCCCGCTCTGTGTCCAACACTGATCCGTAATCTGGCCTGATTATTTTCACCTTTGTGTGTCTTAGGCTTTAATTTACGACGTCCTTAACCTGACCTAGTTCCTGTACTTCCCTCTTTTTTAGTTCTTCCTTCTTCTTGTTCTTCCTTCTTCATTGGGTGTCAGTGGGGACTGACACCCAATGTATTGGGTGTCAGTCCCCACTGACACTCAAACACATTTTACTAAGTTGCGTTGATTTTTTGGCCCTGCGCCAACGGTTCTACACTGCAGGCAGTATGCATGACCTTTTTACTAAGGTAAAACAGGAAAACATTTTAGCCTTTTTGAGGGCAGCTGGACTGTACCACCTTATATAGTTTACTAAATGGATTCTATTAATTATTAATGAAACTTTTCTTTTTCTATGGGAATTTGTTTCCCTTGACCACAGATATATGATTGTGAGCTTTCTAATTTAATTAGTGTCTATTGGCACATAATTGATTGTCTGCTTTTACATGTAAAAGCGATGGTTTGAACAAAAAACAAACATTTCTCGCCGTGAATATGGCCTATGCTGCCGACACGGCGTAAAGCAACCACCAATCAATCAATCAATCTTCTTGTTTGGACCGACCATACGGGGATGGCCGAATGAGTTGAGCGTCAGTCTCCCATTTTGATTGATCGTGGGATTCGAACCCATGTGTTCGAACCCTGGTCGAGTCAAACCAATGACTTAAAGAATTGATGCTTGTCACTTCCAAGCCAGGTGCTCGGCATTCTTAGGATAGGGCATGGAATGGTTTCGCGAGTGTCAGGATAATGTGACTGAGTGGGATATCAGGTCATGGTGCTGGTGGCCTGGTCTCCCAGTGGGACAGCACTATAAAGATGTCATGAGTGTGCACTGTCACAAGTCGGTACACGTCCTGATATGACCTTAGATGTTGCCAGGATGTAAAACTCCAACAACCAACCAATCTTCTTGTTCGGTATATGAAAATAGCCCACACGGTATACTGCACAAGTTCACATACAGATATTCTGATATTCAATTTCAGGGGGCCGAATGGAGGTTGCTTAGAAGTCTTCCAAAGTTTTTTTTAACAATTTCACAATCGTACAAACCGCAGGACATTTCCAGCCCACTCCCCTCCCGTCAAAATAGTAAGCATCAACATTTTAATACAGAACATAAAGAATTCCCAAAAAGATCAACATTTTATTAAACAATTAAAGTACTACTTGACTAACTCCTACCCCTCCCCCTTCCCCTCTGTACAACCGTGAAAATATTGAAAACGTTGGATGACCCTAATATTGTTGCAGCCTTACGTCCTGGCAACATCTAAGGTCATATTAGAACGGGATGACCCCTTAGAAAATGGCGAGTGTAATATACGCCTGGTCCACTCCCCTTCTCCACCGATGTTGGAGCAGTTCCTCCGTGGTTACACCGAAGCGCCACGAATATCCACTAGTGAGTCCGGGAACCAGGCTACCGTTTGGTGAGTTCGTCTGCATGACGTTGTCAAGTGTGCGTCAAAACGTAGCCCCGCTGACTGTGCGCAAGGGTCGCCAAGGTGAAGGTCGGTGTCGAGGTGGCGCCCCCACGCGTGTGGCGGCGTCATTCTGCGCGCGCTGCTGGTGCCTGAGTGACCCCTTTCTTGGTGCCGTGACCTGACACACCTGAGGCGTGATAAGGGCCCGCCGACCATTGCCAAGGAAAACGCCGCGGTTTGGTCACTGTCTACTCTCTCTACAGCATGTGGAGCTAAGCTAGCCACAGCCTACAGAGACCCTCAGCATTGATTAGGTCTTAAATAACGCCGAGCGAAGAATAGATAATCTCATGATATACAACTTACAAGCTATGAAAAACACTCACAGTCATATTCAGGCATGATGATTGTGAATAAGTCAAGTTATGTTGGTCATGTTGCCGCCTGTACCAGTCATATTCAGGCATGATGATTGTGAATAAGTCAAGTTCTGTTGGTCATGTTGCTGCCTGTACCAATCATATTCAATCATGATGATTGTGAATAAGTCAAGTTCTGTTGGTCATGTTGCCACCTGTACCAACCATATTCAAGCATGATGATTGTGAATAAGTCAAGTGATGTTGGTCATGTTGCTGTCTGTACCAATCATATTCAATCATGATGATTGTGAATAAGTCACGTTATGTTGGTCATGTTGCTGCCTGCACCAGTCATATTCGATCATGATGTTTGTGAATAAGTCAAGTTATGTTGGTCATGTTGCTGTCTGTACCAGTCATATTCAATCTTGATGATTGTGAATAAGTTAAGTTCTGTTGGTCATGTTGGTGCCTGTACCAATCATATTCAGGCATGATGATTGTGAATAAGTCAAGTTATGTTGGTCATGTTGCCACCTGTACCAATCATATTCAATCATGATGTGAATAAGTCAAGTTTGTTGGTCATGTGCGCCGTACCAATCATATTCAAGCATGATGATTGTGAATAAGTCAAGTTATGTTGGTCATGTTGCCTCCTGTACCAATCATATTCAATCATGATTGTGAATAAGTTAAGTTCTGTTGGGCATGTTCCTGTCTGTACCAGTCATATTCAATCTGACCGATTGAATATGACTTAAGTCATACTGGTACAACCATATTCAAGCATGATGATTGTGAATAAGTCAAGTGATGTTGGTCATGTTGCTGCCTGTACCAATCATATTCAATCATGATGATTGTGAATAAGTTAAGTTCTGTTGGTCATGTTGGTGCCTGTACCAATCATATTCAGGCATGATCATTGTGAATAAGTCAAGTTATGTTGGTCATGTTGCCACCTGTACCAATCATATTCAAGCATGATGATTGTGAATAAGTCAAGTTCTGTTGGTCATGTTGCCACCTCTACCAACCATATTCAATGATGATTATTGTGAATAAGTCAACCTATGTTGGTCATGTTGCTGTCTGCACCAGTCATATTCAATCATGATGATTGTGAATAAGTCAAGTTATGTTGGTCATGTTCCTGTCTGTACCAGTCATATTCAATCATGAAGATTGTGAATAAGTGAAGTTATGTTGGTCATGTTGCCACCTGTACCAACCATATTCAAGCATGATGATTGTGGATAAGTCAAGTGATGTTGGTCATGTTGCTGTCTGTACCAATCATATTCAATCATGATGATTGTGAATAAGTCACGTTATGTTGGTCATGTTGCTGCCTGCACCAGTCATATTCGATCATGATGTTTGTGAATAAGTCAAGTTATGTTGGTCATGTTGCTGTCTGTACCAGTCATATTCAATCTTGATGATTGTGAATAAGTTAAGTTCTGTTGGTCATGTTGCCGCCTGTACCAATCATATTCAATCTTGATGATTGTGAATAAGTTAAGTTCTGTTGGTCATGTTGGTGCCTGTACCAATCATATTCAGGCATGATGATTGTGAATAAGTCAAGTTATGTTGGTCATGTTGCCACCTGTACCAATCATATTCAAGCATGATGATTGTGAATAAGTCAAGTTATGTTGGTCATGTTGCCTCCTGTACCAATCATATTCAATCATGATTGTGAATAAGTTAAGTTCTGTTGGTCATGTTGCTGTCCGTACCAATCATATTCAAGCATGATGATTGTGAATAAGTCAAGTGATGTTGGTCATGTTGCCACCTGTACCAATCATATTCAATCATGATTATTGTGAATAAGTCAACTTATGTTGGTCATGTTGCTGTCTGCACCAGTCATATTCAATCATGATGATTGTGAATAAGTCAAGTTATGTTGGTCATGTTCCTGTCTGTTCCAGTCATATTCAATCATGATGATTGTGAATAAGTCAAGTTCTGTTGGTCATGTTGGTGCCTGTACCAATCATATTCAGGCATGATGATTGTGAATAAGTCAAGTTATGTTGGTCATGTTGCCACCTGTACCAATCATATTCAAGCATGATGATTGTGAATAAGTCAAGTTCTGTTGGTCATGTTGCCTCCTGTACCAATCATATTCAATCATGATGATTGTGAATAAGTCAAGTTCTGTTGGTCATGTTGCCGCCTGTACCAATCATATTCAAGCATGATGATTTGGAATAAGTCAAGTTCTGTTGGTCATGTTGCAGCCTGTACCAATCATATTCAATCATGATGATTGTGAATAAGTCAAGTGCTGTTGGTCATGTTGCCGCCTGTACCAATCATATTCAAGCATGATGAATTGTTTGGGAATTGAGATTGATACGACTAATTTGCAGCTCCAACTACCAAGACATAAAATAGAGAAATTAAAAGAGCATCTGTGCCCCTTTTTAGAAACGCGTAAGGCAACTAAGCGGCAATTGGAATGCTTTGCAAGTCAGCTGGTGCACTGCGCCACAGTCGTCAGGGCGGGGTGCTCCTTCTGCAGCCGTATTTACGACGGTATGGCAGCATTGAAATTACCATATTACCGACTTCGATTAACTAACGTGTTCAGAGACGAAATTAAGTGGTGGCTCACTTTCATAGACAGATTTAACGGGTTCACAAAACTTTTAGGTCATCACGCACCTATATTGTCAATATATTCTGATGCGTCAAATTTTGGTTTTGGGGCAGCCCATGCGGACAACTGGTGTGCCTGTGCGTTCGACGACACCTATTCAAAATTCTTGGAGAGTACAGTTGGTCATCATTTCGCTGCTTCTGACCCTGCATGTTCGGCAGCACATATTAATGTCAGGGAGATATGGGCTGCTATTACTGCAGCCCGCCATTGGGGTTGCCTATGGCAGGGGAAATCAGTCATTTTCATGACTGATAGAATGGTAGTCAGATCGGCCATTTCGTCTGGGAAGTCGAAAAATAAAATCATTATGGATTGGATAAAGAAGCTTTTCTGGCTCTCATGCGAATTCAATTTCGACATTTCCTCAGCCCACTTACCAGGGGAGAGGAATATTATCTGCGACGCACTGAGCAGGTGGTCCACCCACTCCTTGAGGTCAGCTGTTATTCAGGTTGACTGTGTTGCAGTAATTTATTTTACGCTTAATTCATGATTATTACTTTCTAGACCTCCGTCATGACATGTGGGAACTTCAGTCTCACTACTAGGCGTTGAATTAAAAATTGATGCGTAGTATGCAGGTCCACGTGCATATGAGGTTTATAGAGGAATTCCCCGGCCGCCTCGTTCCAACTCCTTGTTCCTCGATACAGGTTGCACTATATGTTACCTGGTTGTCTAAATTTTACAAATATTCCTCAATTACGAATTATTTAAGTGGTCTGAATTTGTTTTTAAGTCACAAAAAGTAGATCCTATTGACTATAAATTATAACTCATACATTATTAGAACAGTTTTGGGGGGGCAAATGCAAACTAGGCTGCGCAGTGCACAGGGCTGCTCCATTGCTACCAAAGCAGCTGTTATTAATGTTCTCGTTATTCTCAGACTCACCGGGCCACACGGCCACCAGGGCGGCTCTCCGCACAGGTTTTCGGGGATTACTGAGGAAATGTCAACTAACTTATTCAGTATTCAGACTCAATGCTCCTCCAGAAGGATTTCTCATTTCATGAGTGGGGGGTCCTCTTAACCTTGCACAAGTCGATGACATTCAGTTTAGTCAACGGAAGTTATTAATCCCTATTACCATAGTGGCAAACACGGATCTCTGTGCAGTATATTTGTTAGAACGGCATTTCATTGAGGCCGCTACGTTTGATGACGCACCAGCATTTTTGGTGCCGAATTCCTATGGATCCTTATCACCACTTTCATATGAGGCTTTGCAAGCCACAATTAAGCACTTTTCAGAGTGCTTGGGCCTAGTCCCAGAAGCCTACTCTTGTCACTCACTTCGCCGAGGGGGCTGCACCTTCTTAGCTATGCAGGGGGCATCCCTCAATGAGATTAGCACCAGGGTTGACTGGTCGTCCGACACAGTATTTAAATATATTTGCACTCCTCTGACGGAGTGCATTCTGGTTGATATGCATGTCGTGACGGCCATCGCGGACACTGATTGATAGGCTGCAGACGCACACGTCTGTGGCGAGTTGCCCAGCCAAGTACAGTTACGGTTGCATTATTGTAGGTTAACGGTTGTGTTGCCCAACTATTCTATAAGCCAAATAAAAATTACTGTACTCGCCTATCAGTGTCCGTGTTGTCTGCGCCCCTCCTACACATGCATATATCTGGGATATGCTGGTGTAGGGAAGGCGCAGAGGCCATCCTCTGGTGTTAAGAGTTGGCTACATTAACCATTGTCCATTTGGGTTCGAGTCCGTCAGGTGGCGCCCCCTGCTCCACCTTTCCTCGCCCCTCCCCTCCTTGACCAGGCACCAGTACCTCACTCGGCCTACCCCGGTCAACACCTACTGGTTTGTGTTTGGTTTGTTGTTTTTTTTGTTTATTTTTGGTAGGGCGGGTTGCCCAGCCAAGTACAGTTACAGTTGCATTATTGTAGGTTAATGATTGTGTTGCCCGACTATTCTATAAGCCAAATAAAAATGACTGTACTCGCCTATCAGTGTCCGTGTTGTCTGTGCCCCTCCTGTATATATATCTGGACTCTGTCTGCATATATTCTCAAAAATGACTGCTACCGTGTGTAGTACTGGTAGTGAATAAGTGAATAATGGAATACTATAAAATGACTTCCACAAATGATCCCCAAAATAAAAATAAAAAATTTTAATTTTTTGTTATTGAGGCTGTATTTATACTGTCCATAGCATGTAAGCCCGGGTACCCAGGCTTGTTTTCAATGCTGGCCAGCTGTAGTGTTAAATTAGCAAAATGGTGTTTATTTTTCACCGCAAATTGCTATCTTTCTAAAACCCCTGTTCCTAGAATATTGCACTCATAACTGAATTAAACGAAACATGCTACAATATCGCCTTTTATGTCGGAACTACTTTGTAATCGCTGAAAACACCCGGCGATTGGTTGACAAAGCTGTTCCCATGGGAACGCGCAATATGGCGACACGCTGTGGCCATAATTCGCTCTTTAAGCCACAATCCGACATAGCCGAGAGGGGAATTAATTTGGGTGGTGGCAGTTAATGCATATTCAATGACCCTGAATGGCTAGGTGTGTGGCTGGAGGTCCCCATTCCGTGGTTTTATCTCCGCCCGCCAGGTGGCAGTTACGGACCAAAGTCGTCTGCTAAACGTCGTCTGCTCATTTTTGGCGGGAGACCCGAGACTGGATGGTGAAGAAAAAAACCTGGTTGTTTCCGGGTGCTTGTTTCACTGACAAAGAAGTACAGAAAAGTCTCCAGACAAAAAAGAAATATTCCATGCTTAGAATAGATAAAACTGTGATCTTAGCGTCCAATACCAAGCTGAACGAAGTCGCAAGCCGAATTCAGTTCGAAATCATAACACGCGTTACCAGGTTACTCAGATTGTGTTCAATCTACGCCGCATAATTTCAATAAACCTATAATATATTTAAGCCTGTTCATGATGAATTCTCGCTAGAACTTTATTGGGCGCTCGCACGTGAAATTCGGACAAGTCTATTTCAGTTATAAATGGAACATGGTTCGGAACTGGAAGTCACATGAATGTTGTTCGGTGGGTGACGTTTGTGTGGAGAGTGAGACAGGACTGTGTGGAGAGTGAAACAGATTGTGTGGAGATTGGAACAGACTGTGTGTGGAGAGTGAGACAGGATATGTGGATAGTGGAACAAATTGTGTATGGAGAGTGAGATAGGCTACGTGGAGAGTGGAACAGACTGTGTGTGGAGAGTGAGACAGACTGTGTGAAGAGAGCGACAGGTTGTGTGGAGAGTGGAACAGACCCTGTGTGGAGAGTGAGGCAGGCTATGTGGAGAGTGGAACAGATTGTGTATGGAAAGTGAGACAGACTATGTGGAGAGTGGAACAGACCGTGTGTGGAGAGTGAGGCAGGCCATGTGGAGAGTGGAACAGATTGTGTTTGGAGAGTGAGACAGACTATGTAGAGAGTGGAACAGGCCGTGTGTGGAGAGTGAGACAGACCATGTGGAGAGTAGAACAGACTGTGTGGGGAGTGAGACATGCCATGTGGAGCGTGGAACAGATTGTGTGTGGAGAGTGAGACAGACTATGTGGAGAGTAGAACAGACTGTGTGGAGAGTGAGACATGCCATGTGGAGAGTGGAACAGACTCTGTGTGGAGAGTGAGGCAGGCTATCAGGAGAGTGGAACAAACTGTGTGTGGAGAGTGGAAAAGACTTTGTGTGTAAAGTGAGACAGAATGTGTGGAGAGTTGAGCAGCGTGAGACAGATTGTGTAGAGAGTGAGACAGAGTGTGTGAAGAGTGGTACAGAGTGTGTGGGGAGTGAGACAGAGTGTATGGAGAGTGGGACAGAGTGTGTAGAGAGTGAGACAGAGTCTGTGGAGAGTGGTACAGAGTGTGTGGGGAGTGGGACAGAGTGTGTAGAGAGTGAGACAGAGTCTGTGGAGAGTGGGACAGCGTGTGTGGAGAGTGAGACAGAGTGTATAGAGAGTGAGACTAGGTATGTAGAGCAACATACCCTATGTACCTGTGTATACATCTATTGATATTCAAACATACTTATTCTTATTGTTTTTGTAAATTTTCTCTATATATGCATGTATATACATATGTGTATATATACAAACACCTATATTCCATGTATTTATATAGTGTGGGACGCGAGGGGGGCGTACTCCCAGCAATTTACCCGACAGCTGGTGGGGGGGTGGGGGGGGTGATCCACCAATGCGCACAGAGTAAATATAGGGTGTACCTTTGCATTTATACTCGTATAATGTGTTATACATCGCATATACCTGGGCGTGCTCTTTCAGGCACTTACTTCACCACACATACCCTTCTGCAACTTAACCAGACAGAAACTAACCGACCAATGAAGTGCTTCTGGGAGATAATGTAAGAATAGTTGATTCGGCGGCAGCAGGTCCCGCCATAGCCATGGCTAGTAACACTGCCTCTGGCTTCATCTATCTGAGCAAGGCACACGAGGACATAAACCAGCCTGATGCAGAGACCGATATTAGTTGAGTCCAATCCAGACGCTGTGAGTCAGTAGTTTGAGCAGCTCATACATGTATTATGTGATATTATTACACAGTTCCCGATTTGCAACAAATCTCTAATCTCATATAGGCACAAAGTAAACGGCGCAGTATTCCAGTGTGTTGCCATAGCGATGGCGCCTTTTATTTTTAGGTTGTTTGTTGTTGTTTTACATCCTAGCAACATCTAAGGCCAAATCAAGATGGGCACCGACTTGTGACAGTGCAAACTCATTGCGACTTTATAGTGCTGCCCCACTGGGAAACCAGGCCGCCAGCACCATGATCGGATATCCCTCACAGTGGCATTATCCTGATACTGTGCTAACCAGTCCTGGTCCTATCCTATTAATGCTTGAGCGAGGGGCTAGGTAGCGACAAGTATCAAATTTATAAGTCATTGGTTTGATTCGGCCGGGATTCGAATCCTCGACCTTCCGCACGGGAAGCCTGCGCTCTACCCATTGGGCCACCGCGTCCGGTTTTAGTTTTATGGGATTTTACAGTAGTATATTGTTGTGTCCGCACAATCTAATTACCGAACCGAATTAGCTGGGCCACGATGATTAAATTCAATCCCAGACATGACGTAACAGATTCCAAGTGTGCAAGTGTATCTTCCTTGGAACTTGGAAGAGTGAATTAATGAAGAAGACGCCCGCCTGCCTGACTCCCCTGGCGGTCATTATGACGTCGCAACGTAACCACGGCGCTGGCGCGCGACGTGCACCGCGCTATAAAACCAGTAATGTAATAATGATTGGCGCAGACGATAATTACACAAGAAAACACCCTGGCGTTCCCTGAGGACACTGTGGATCCCAATACTGGGACCTCGTCGGCAGTTCTCACTGAAACCACAGGATAGCAGGCTTAATATAACCATTAGTATATATATATACATATATATAGTATAATGTATTATACATATATTATTTTTAATGGAGTCTGTGTGTGAAGCTATAATGTGTTTACATATATAAGAGCGGCAGTCAAATAATGAAAGCAGTTTTTGTCGCATCACGACCGACAGCATGATGATGATGATGATATTATTTTTAATGACGTCTGTATGTAAAGGCGCTAAGTTCAATCCACACGCACTGAAGCAGCCTGGTCAACACTCTAATTGCTATTCAGTTGGATACTCAAATAGCAAGGCACAGCCTGCGGTCTGCACTGTTTGTTTATTGTTGTTTTACGTCCTAGCAACATCTAAGGTCATATCAGGACGGGTACCGACTTGTGACAGTGCGCACTCATGGCGACTTTATAGTGCTGTCCCACTGGGAAAGCAGGCCGCCGGCACCATGACCTGGTATCCCACTCAGTCACATTATCCTGACACTGAGCACACCAGTTCTTGCCCTGTCCTAATAATGCTGAGCACCTGGCTAGGAAGCAACAAGTATCAATTTTAAAGTCATTGGTTTGACTCGACCGGGACTCGAACCCACGACCCCACGATCTACCAGCACGGGAGACGGACGCTCTAACTCATTCGGCCATCCCGTCTGGTCCCGCGGTCTGCACTGAACCAGGGCACTAGAATGGAGATTGTCCCAGAATTTCAAGCAAAAATAGATCCCACCATCTGCCAAGGGCACGAGGCACTCAACTAATACATTCATCTAATCTGAATATAATTTACTATGCAAGGATAAATTATCATAGATTATAAATAGGCAAACTATGATTCATTCTCCATGATACCGTGTTATTTATTCCTTACATGCGTTTTGCCTTGCCTGTACAGTGCGTGTTATATGCTATATATATATATATGTGTGATGCATAACGTATTATGCGAGTATAGCGATACAGAAGGGAATATTGCTTATTATTATGATTATTTATATTCCATGAGACGCAAAACTGTACCGGTGGCGCCAACTCGGCCCACCTCCCCTCAACCGGATGTTGACCAGACTGTAGTGTCAGTCACACCGGAGGATATATATATACATACATATATATAACCAGACAGGATGGACGAATGAGTTGAGCGTCCGTCTCCTGTTTTGGGAAGTCGGGGGATCCGAACCCATGGGTTCGTGGGTTCGAATCCTGGTCGATTCAAACCGATGACTTAAAAATGTATACTTGCAGCTTCCTAGGCACGCTCTTGGCATAGTTAGCATAGGTCAAGGACTGGTTGGCTCAGTGTCAGGATAATGTGACTGAGTGGCATATCAGGTCATGGTGCTGGCGACCTGGACTCTCAGAGGGCAGCACTATAAAAAGTCACCAGGAGTGTGCACTGTCACAAGTCGGTACCCGTCCTGATATGACCTTAGATGTTGTCAGGACATAAAACTCCAACAACCAACCAATGATACCCTGTATCAGTATATGGCATTGAATGCACTTTTAATGTATACGCAAATAAAACCCAATCGCACGGCACCCAGCACACATTCAATTCCTATTCATTAAAAATTTCTAAATCTCTATTTTGGCGGGAGGATTATTATATCCAATTTTAGCGGGAATAAAAAAAAAACATTTGTGATGTTGCGTCAGTTGACTGTCTGCGTAGCGTTGCTAGGAGACCCTCAGCCGCGTCCTTATGCCGCACCACGAGTGGCGGGAATTAGCCAGCAGGGACCCGGCGCGCCCAATCATTAGGCGCCTTTTCACGCCGGGCACCGTCGAAATTGACGAATTCGCCAGGGACTGAATGTCGGCTGCTGGGGTGGTAAATAATATTGTGATTCCCCGGTTCACCGCCAGGGGGCCAATGGGCAGGGAGCGGAACGCTGGTATTTGTTAATTTACTCAAGGTGAGCGACGGGGGGATCGGGTGGGGGTGGGGGGATACGTCTGCCCGCCAGACGCGTGAGTCGCATGCGTACCGGAAGTCTGGTCCGACGTGGTTCTGGATCCGGCTACTAGAGGGGGCGAGTGGAAGTGAAGTAGAGTATTATTAGGCATGTGTGGTCGTGGTGTGTGTTGGGTGTTCGGGTGGGGGGTCGGGGGAGGGGGGGGAGCTGTGCTGTATAAGGCAGTGGGTGGGTGGGGATGGGGGCTGGGGTGAGGGGAGGGGAGCTGTGCTGTATAAGGCAGTGGGTGGGTAGTGGGTAGGTGAGTGTGTGGGTGGAGATGGGGGCTGGGGTGATGGGAGGGGAGCTGTGCTGTATAAGGCAGTGGGTGGGTAGTTGGTAGCTGGCAGTGGGTGGGTGGGTAGTGGGTAGGTGAGTGTGTGGGTGGAGATGGGGGCTGGGGTGAGTGGAAGTGAACTGTGCCGTATAAGGCAGTGGGTGAGGTGGGGTTGGAGTGAAGGGAAGGGGGCTTCGCTGTATAAGGCAATGGGTGGGTGTGAGTGTGGGGATGGGGGTGAGTTGAGTGAAAAGGAGCTGTGCTGTATAAGGCAGTGGGTAGGTGGGTGAGTGGTGGGGGTGGGAGTGAGGTGAGGTGAGTGGAAAGGAGGTGTGCTGTATAAGGCAGTGGGTAGGTGGGTGAGTGGTGGGGTGGGAGTGAGGTGAGGTGAGTGGAAAGGAGCTGTGCTGTATAAGGCAGTGGGGAGGTGGGTGAGTGGTGGGGGTGGGAGTGAGATGAGGTGAGTAGAAAGGAGCTGTGCTGTATAAGGCAGTAGGTAAGTGGGTGAGTGGTTGGGGTGGGAGTGAGGTGAGGTGAGTGGAAAGGAGCTGTACTGTATAAGCCAGTGGGTAGGTGGGTGAGTGGTGGGGGTGGGAGTGAGGTGAGGTGAGTGGAAAGGAGCTGTGCTGTATAAGGCAGTAGGTAGGTGGGTGAGTGGGGGGGGGGGATGGGAGTGAGGTGAGGTGAGTGGAAAGGAGCTTTGCTGTATAAGGCAGTGGGTGGGTGGGTGAGTGGTGGGGGTGGGAGTGAGGTGAGGTGAGTAGAAAGGAGCTGTGCTGTATAAGGCAGTAGGTAGGTGGGTGAGTGGTGGGGGTGGGGGTGAGGTGAGTGGAAAGGAGCTGTGCTGTATAAAGCTGTGGGTGGGTGGGTGAGTGGTGGGGATGGGAGTGAGGTGAGGTGAGTGGAAAGGAGCTGTGCTGTATAAGGCAGTAGGTAGGTGGGTGAGTGGGTGGGGGATGGGAGTGAGGTGAGGTGAGTAGAAAGGAGCTGTGCTGTATAAAGGCAGTATGTAGGTGGGTGAGTGGTGGGGGTGGGAGTGAGGTGAGGTGAGTAGAAAGGAGCTGTGCTGTATAAAGCAGTGGGTGGGTGGGTGAGTGGTGGGGGGGGGAGTGAGGTGAGTGGAAAGGAGCTGTGCTGTATAATGCAGTGGGTAGGTGGGTGAGTGGTGGGGGTGGGAGTGAGGTGAGGTGAGTGGAAAGGAGCTGTGCTGTATAAGGCAGTAGGTAGGTGGGTGAGTGGTGGGGGGTGGGAGTGAGGTGAGGTGAGTGGAAAGGAGCTGTGCTGTATAAGGCAGTGGGTGGGTGGGTGAGTGGTGGGGGTGGGAGTGCGGTGAGGTGAGTGGAAACGAGCTGTGCTGTATAAGGCAGTAGGTAGGTGGGTGAGTGGTGGGGGTGGGAGTGACATGAGGTGAGCGGAAAAGGAGCTGTGCTGTATAAGGCAGTGGGTGGGTGGGTGAGTGGGGGGGGATGGGAGTGAGGTGAGGTGAGTGGAAACGAGCTGTGCTGTATAAGGCAGTGGGTGGGTGGGTGAGTGGTGGGGATGGGAGTGAGGTGAGTGGAAAGGAGCTGTGCTGTATAAGGCAGTGGGTGGGTGGGTGAGTGGTGGGGGTGGGAGTGAGGTGAGTGGAAAGGAGCTGTGCTGTATAAGGCAGTGGGTAGGGGGGTGAGTGGTGGGGGTGGGAGTGAGGTGAGGTGAGTGGAAAGGAGCTGTGATGTATAAGGCAGTGGGTGGGTGGGTGGGTGGGTGGTGGGGGTGGGAGTGAGGTGAGGTGAGTGGAAAGGAGCTGTGATGTATAAGGCAGTATGTAGGTGGTGAAGGTGGGGGTGGGGGTGAGGTGAGTCGAAAGGAGCTGTGCTGTATAAAGCTGTGGGTGGGTGAGTGGTGGGGATGGGAGTGAGGTGAGGTGAGTTGAAAGGAGCTGTGCTGTATAAGGCAGCGGGTAGGGGGGTGAGTGGTGGGGGTGGGAGTGAGGTGAGTGGAAAGGAGCTGTGCTGTATAAGGCAGCGGGTAGGTGGGTGAGTGGTGGGGGTGGGAGTGAGGTGAGGTGAGTGGAAAGGAGCTCTGCTGTATAAGGCAGTGGGTAGGTGGGTGAGTGGTGGGGGTGGGAGTGAGGTGAGGTGAGTGGAAAGGAGCTGTGCTGTATAAGGCAGTGGGTGGGTGGGTGAGTGGTGGGGGTGGGAGTGAGGTGAGGTGAGTGGAAAGGAGCTGTGCTGTATAAGGCAGTATGTAGGTGGGTGAAGGTGGGGGTGGGGGTGAGGTGAGTGGAAAGGAGCTGTGCTGTATAAGGCAGTGGGGTAGGTGGGTGAGTGGTGGGGGTGGGAGTGAGGTGAGGTGGAGCGAAAAGGAGCTGTGCTGTATAAGGCAGTGGGTGGTTGGGTGAATGATGCGGGTGGGAGTGAGGTGAGGTGAGTGAAAAGGAGCTGTGCTGTATAAGGCAGTGGGTAGGTGGGTGAGTGGTGGGGGTGGGAGTGAGGTGAGGTGAGTGAAAAGGAGCTGTGCTGTATAAGGCAGTGGGTGGTTGGGTGAGTGGTGCGGGTGGGAGTGACATGAGGTGAGTGGAAAGGAGCTGTGCTGTATAAGGCAGTGGGTGGGTGGGTGAGTGGTGGGGTGGGAGTGAGGTGAGTGGAAAGGAGCTGTGCTGTATAAGGCAGTGCTGATTACAGAGTTAGAGGACAGTGGTGTATTATTACTACAAGGAGCAGGGTTTGGGACATGTGGGATGGGGATGGGGGTGGGGGAGGGGTGGGGGAGGGCGAGAAGTGGGTGGTTGGGGGGAGGTATAAGGAAAGCTACGTGGTTTGCTTTTCGATGAGAGTCGGGTACAGTGGTGTGGCTGCACAGGGAATTGGATTTTGTTGTGTCTGGGTGGGTGGGTGAGTGGTGGGGGTTGGGAGTGCGGTGAGGTGAGTGGAAACGAGCTGTGCTGTATAAGGCAGTAGGTAGGTGGGTGAGTGGTGGGGGTGGGAGTGACATGAGGTGAGCGGAAAGGAGCTGTGCTGTATAAGGCAGTGGGTGGGTGGGTGAGTGGGGGGATGGGAGTGAGGTGAGGTGAGTGGAAACGAGCTGTGCTGTATAAGGCAGTGGGTGGGTGGGTGAGTGGTGGGGATGGGAGTGAGGTGAGTGGAAAGGAGCTGTGCTGTATAAGGCAGTGGGTGGGTGGGTGAGTGGTGGGGGTGGGAGTGAGGTGAGTGGAAAGGAGCTGTGCTGTATAAGGCAGTGGGTAGGGGGGTGAGTGGTGGGGGTGGGAGTGAGGTGAGGTGAGTGGAAAGGAGCTGTGATGTATAAGGCAGTGGGTGGGTGGGTGGGTGGGTGGTGGGGGTGGGAGTGAGGTGAGGTGAGTGGAAAGGAGCTGTGATGTATAAGGCAGTATGTAGGTGGGTGAAGGTGGGGGTGGGGGTGAGGTGAGTCGAAAGGAGCTGTGCTGTATAAAGCTGTGGGTGGGTGAGTGGTGGGGATGGGAGTGAGGTGAGGTGAGTTGAAAGGAGCTGTGCTGTATAAGGCAGCGGGGTAGGTGGGTGAGTGGTGGGGGTGGGAGTGGTGGTGAGTGGAAAGGAGCTGTGCTGTATAAGGCAGCGGGGTAGGTGGGTGAGTGGTGGGGGTGGGAGTGAGGTGAGGTGAGTGGAAAGGAGCTCTGCTGTATAAGGCAGTGGGTAGGTGGGTGAGTGGTGGGGGTGGGAGTGAGGTGAGGTGAGTGGAAAGGAGCTGTGCTGTATAAGGCAGTGGGTGGGTGGGTGAGTGGTGGGGGTGGGGAGTGAGGTGAGGTGAGTGGAAAGGAGCTGTGCTGTATAAGGCAGTATGTAGGTGGGTGAAGGTGGGGGTGGGGGTGAGGTGAGTGGAAAGGAGCTGTGCTGTATAAGGCAGTGGGTAGGTGGGTGAGTGGTGGGGGTGGGAGTGAGGTGAGGTGAGCGAAAAGGAGCTGTGCTGTATAAGGCAGTGGGTGGTTGGGTGAGTGATGCGGGTGGGAGTGAGGTGAGGTGAGTGAAAAGGAGCTGTGCTGTATAAGGCAGTGGGTAGGTGGGTGAGTGGTGGGGGTGGGAGTGAGGTGAGGTGAGTGAAAAGGAGCTGTGCTGTATAAGGCAGTGGGTGGTTGGGTGAGTGGTGCGGGTGGGAGTGACATGAGGTGAGTGGAAAGGAGCTGTGCTGTATAAGGCAGTGGGTGGGTGGGTGAGTGGTGGGGTGGGAGTGAGGTGAGTGGAAAGGAGCTGTGCTGTATAAGGCAGTGCTGATTACAGAGTTAGAGGACAGTGGTGTATTATTACTACAAGGAGCAGGGTTTGGGACATGTGGGATGGGGATGGGGGTGGGGGGGAGGGGTGGGGGAGGGCGAGAAGTGGGTGGTTGGGGGGAGGTATAAGGAAAGCTACGTGGTTTGCTTTTCGATGAGAGTCGGGTACAGTGGTGTGGCTGCACAGGGAATTGGATTTTGTTGTGTCTGGTTCTGTGGCGAAGTCTTTCTTGATGTTTTCTTCTCGTTAGTGAGTTTATTTGGGAAATGTTGTTTTCTATGTGGAATTCGTCTTCGTATTTTTTTAATTGTACTGATTAGAAATTTAGAATGATCGACGAGAGAAGAGATAGTGAGATAATGTCTTGCCCGTCTCACCCGTCATTGCCTGTCATGCCTGTCTTGCCCATCATGCCTGTCTTGCCCGTCTTGCCCGTTTTGCCCATCTTGCCTGTTTTGCCCGACTTGCCCGTCTTGCCCATCTTGCCTGTCTTGCCCGTCTTGCCCGTCTTGCCCGTCGTGCCCGTCGTGCCCGTCGTGCCCGTCGTACATGTCGTGCCCGTCTTGCCCGCCATGCCCATCTTGCCTGTCTTACCCGTCTTGCCCGTCTTGCCCGTCTTGCCCGTCTTGCCCGTCTTGCCCGTCTTGCCCGTCTTGCCCGTCTTGCCCGTCGTGCCCGTCGTGCCCGTCGTGCCCGTCGTGCCCGTCTTGCCCATCTTGCGCCATCTTGCCCGTCGTGCCCGTCGTGCCCGTCGTTCCCGTTGTGCCCGTCGTGCCCGTCTTGCCCGTCGTGCCCGTCGTGCCCGTCGTGCCCGTCGTGCCCGTCGTGCCCGTCGTGCCCGTCGTGCCCGTCGTGCCCGTCGTGCCCGTCGTGCCCGTCGTGCCCCTCTCACCGACCGGACGTGCTGGCCCAATCGCTAGAGCATATGCTTCCAGTGAGGAAGTCGGGAGTTCAAATTCTAACCGAATCAAACCAATGACTTACAAAATTGATACTCGTCGCTACCTAACCTCGCTCTCAGCATTAATAGGATAGGACAAAGACTGGTTAGCACAGTATCAGGATAATGTGACTGCAGGATATACGGCCATTGTGCTGGTGGCCTGGTCTCCCAGTGGGGCAGTACTATAAAGTCACCATGAGTACGCACTGTCACAAATCAGTACTTGTCCTGATATGATGATAGATGTTGCTAGGGTATAAAACAACAAACAACAAATCACCCGTCTCTCTCGCCCTGCTGCCGTCCCCGCCCTGCCCGCCATCCCTGCCCTGCCCTCCGCGGTTGGCTAGACCACGGCGGTGGGGGGGAGGGGGGGCGTGGCGGGGGAGGGGGGAATATGATGAGGTATGAGACCACGTGGAGACGGGGGGAGTGAGAAATGAGACTGGTTAATCTGAACCTGTCTAATCTTGGTCACCTATAGAAGGGGGCTGGACGATAAGGCAGAGCCTGGACCTACATACATAGATGCTGGTTCAAGTGTGTATATAGAGTGACTGTGTGGGAAGGGAGGGGGGGAGTATGAGGGGGGGGGGGGGTGAAGTGATAACGCAAACGCCTGCACGCAGGCGGCGGAGAGAGACAATATGCGCGAGTTCTGATCACGTTGAAGTCTCGTAGGAGTTCTATCGACGTGAGGGGAATGAGTTCGGCGGGGCGGGAGCAGCACAGACGACCTGGTGCAGGATGAGGGCGGTACTGGTGATGCAGATGGGGGGGGGGGGGGGTGATGTGGGTTGGGGAGGGTTGGGTAGTGGTGAGGGTAGGATGGGAATCTTTAGGTGGGTTTGTGGGTGGGGTTCGGTGGTGGGTGGGGGGATATCGAGATGCTTCATTCGGAAAACACCTCACTGGTGACGAATTGTTGCCAAGGTATGTCACTGGTGGCATTTTATTAGCAAAAATCGTCATCGATGGCGATTTGTTAGTAAGACACTCACCGGTGATGGTTTGTTAGTAGAACACGTCATCGCGGGCGATTTGTTAGTAAGATACGGACCAGTAGTGGTTTGTTAGTAGAACACGTTATCGGGGCGATTTTTTGTAAGAGACTCACCAGTGGTGGTTTGTTAGTAGAATACGTCTCGGTGGCGATTTGTTAGTAAGATACTCACCCGTGTCGTTTTGTTAGTAGACCACATCATCGTTGGCGATTTATTAGTAAGACAGTCGCCACTGGTGGTTTGTTAGTAGAACACGTCATCGGGGGTGGTTTGTTAGTAAGACACTCACCAGTGGCATTTTGTTAGTAGAACACGTCATCGAGGCGATTTGTAAGTAGGACACTTACTAGTTGTGGTTTGTTAGTAGAACACGTCATCAGGGGTGGGCACCTTGATTTCCCGAGCCACCTCGGGCCACTAAATAATGGATGTGCACTAACCAAGATCTGCTATTAACAAGACCAATAATGTCGGCGTGTAGCGCTCCTTGGTATTAAGCCGCGCGCCACATAACGCACATATTGTCGTCTGCGCTGAATAAAAGAACGAAAAGTCGTCTGCTACAGGGGCGTTGTGTGGTGGGGTCAGGAGTGGGGATGATGTGTAACACAAAAGAATCATCGCTACCACATTTCTTCAATTGGGAGCTGGTGGCCGAATCGGTCGAATGCAGGCTTCCCGTATGGAAGGGCGGGGGTTCAATTCCCAGTTGAGTCAAACCGATAACTTACAAAATTGATACTTTTTTATACCTAGCCTGGCACTCGGCATTAATAGGATAGGGCAAGGACTGGTTAGCTCAGTGCCGGGATAATAGGACTGAGTGGGATATCATGTCATGGGCTCCAGCAGCCCTAGTCTCCAAGTGGGGCAGCACTATAAATGTCGCCATGTGAATACACTGTTACAAGTCGGTACCCATCTTGATGTGACCTTAGATGTTGCCAGGACATAAAACTCCAACAATATATGAGTGCGCATTGTCACAAGTCGGTACCCGTCTTGATGTGACCTTACATATTGCCCGGACATAAACCTCCAACAGTATATGAGTGCTCACTGTCACAAGTCAGTACCCGTCTTGATGTGACCTTACATGTTGCCAGGACATCAAACTCCAACAATATATGAGTGCGCACTGTCACAAGTCAGTACCCGTCTTGATGTGACCTTACATGTTGCCAGGACATAAAACTCCAACAATATATGAGTGCACACTGTCACAAGTCAGTGCCCGACTTGATGTGAGCTTAGATGTTGCCAGGACATAAAACTCCAACAATATGAGTGCACACTGTCACAAGTCAGTGCCCGTCTTGATGTGACCTTACATGTTGCCAGGACATAAAACGCCAACAATATATGAGTGCGCACTTTCACAAGTCAGTGCCCGTCTTGATGTGACCTTACATGTTGCCGGCATGCAAAACTCCAACAAATAAACTATACTAGGGAATAAAATCCCAATAAACAAACTAATAAATGCACCCCAAGACGCGGAGAGCAGAGAGACGCCCGGTGTCACGTGACCCTGTGGTGGTAGCACGGTTAAACCTGACCTACAATGTGGCCTCATTAACCTCCCTGAGTTTATGGTGAGATCCATAATCATAATGGACCCCTCCTTTCTTTGCTGGCCTGAGAGTTGTGGTTAGATACTGATTAAACTACTGTTCATGAAAAGACACGAGCTCGAGTTCAGTTGTGAGTAAGCATACGCTCCATTTTGTAATTCCCCAAAACCATTACAACCACAATGTGTTTAATTCTAACATGGACATTGCCACAACCCCCCCCCCCCCCCTTCTATTAGTTGCCTACTAGTGATTTGTTAGAATTAGACCTATATTAGGATGTCAATTACTGATCCATGACTAATTTTAGAGGCGATAAGCCTGTATCAAGATATCCATTACTTATCCACTACTGACTTGGTTGGCAAAAACCTGTATCAAGATGTCTATTAGTATTACTTACCCACTAGTTACCTGGATGGCAAAAATCCTGTATCAGGAATATATTCCTTATCCACTACTGACTTGGTGAGCAATAATCCTGTATCAGGATATATATTGCTTCATAGGCTATAAACCTGTATCTGGATGTCTATTATTTACCTCCAACTGACTTCGTACGATGCATCAGGATGTACATTACTTATCCACTACTGATTTGGTATATTAGGATGCTTATTACTTATCCACTACTGTAGAAGCTGGGGACATCTTTACAACATTGTAATGGCGAAGTGTTGAGGTGGCCCCGAATCTCTTCGGTCCGGCGGTAGTTGAGCGGTATTTGGCACTTGTATCCAGTCAACAGCAGCAAGGGTTTCGAGGAAGGGCAGGTAAAGATGGGTGCAGTGGTGGTTCCAGCAATGAGAACAAAGCAAGAGAAAACGTAATGGTACAGGGCCCCACCCAAGCACACAACTGCCCTGGTCAGGGGGAGGAGTATGCCTGGTAGAAAAAAATAAGGGTAGAGTATAGGAAAGAGAAATGAGGAGAGTTGAGTCAAAGGAGTGTTTCTATCTGCTCTATGGCAACCAACCAGCGAGCCATAGACACGGACAGAGTAAGAGTAGAAAGTGAAATGCCGGCGGGCCCCCCCCCCTCCTGGAACTCTTTTCAGACATATCAAGGAGGAGCAAAGCCGTCGGAGAGGAGATAGAGAGAGGTGTGGACAGAGTGTGGTCCGGATAGCAAGTGATGGTCTGTGTATCAGGATGTCTATTACTTAACCACTTATGACTTGGTAGGCTATAAGCCTGTATCAGAATATATATTACTTATCCACGACTGACTTGGTAGGTAATGAGGCTGTAACAGGATGGCTATTAAATATCCACTCCAGGTTTGAACCTCTGTAAGCCTCTTACATGCTTCCACAGTGCCTCGTATTCAGAGGGGGTCACCCAGTAAATACTGATGAGGCTCTTGGCTTCTTTCTGTGACATAAAGACTCAATCCTTCAACACAATCAAATCGCAATCAAAGCAGTTTTAGACCTGGTGCAGTTCAGACATTATATTCTTTATATCCGAATAAAATACTTGGAATTCTTATGTCTATTATACATCTGAATTATTGTTTTGACTAAATAAGCCATAATTTAGTGATTGGGGTTTTCGTCCTAACAACATCTTAATTAATATCAGAATCGGATGACAAGGCCCACTAGCGATTAATATAGCAATTTCAACACCATAACTTTCAACAGAAACAGGTTATTTTTAATTGTTTTGGTTAGTTGTTGGAAGTTTACCTCCTGGTGACATCTGTGCTCATATCAGGAAGTGTACCGACTTGTGACAGTGCGCACTCATGACAACTTTTTAGTGCTTCTCCACTGGGAGACCAGATCACCAGCACCATGACCTGATACCCCACTCAGTCACATTATCATGACACTAAGCCAACCAGCCCTTGAGAAATACACCAGTATCTGAGTTGGATATTTATTATTAAATCGAGATAAGTGGTATGTTTACACTGGACAATACAGTTTTAAATATTATAACAAATTTACGGTATTGCCCATATTACATAGCATATACAATTTCATAGATTTTAATATACATATTAATATGTGTATATTTGAATATAACGGTAGTGATAGCCCCATCATTGCGGGTAATAATTCTGGGCTTGTGATTGGTTCCTACACCTATAACCACGTGGGCGGCAGGAATTGGGAGGGGTGGGGGCAGTCTACCCAGGATCCTGCAGGAAAGACCTTTAAGCCCTTGTCTCATAACCATTAGTGGACGTAGTTGAACGTAGTGGAGGCTAACGTGAGTCAAACGTGGTGTAAGTTTGATAAACTACGCTGAAATACGCTAAGGTACGGCAGGTTTTGGTTGATGAGCCACCAAATGATACTGATAAATACGTTATGGTATGGATGCCGTTACATTCAACTACGCTCAACTACATTCAACTACTTTCAACTATGTTAGCCTCCACTACGTTCAACTATGTTCAACTACGTCCACTAATGGCTGACCACGGCATGTGCGAAGTGGAATGGCCATGCTTTTGTGCAGGTCAAAGTACGCTAGAGTATGCTAGAGTATGCTAGAGTATGTTAGAGTACATTGAGAGGTAGATTCTACTGCGTTCGACTTCGCCACAGTACGTTAGCATCACAAATGCAAATTTACGCTTTAACGGACCGCTCTTTTGAGCATGTCCAAAAATTGAATCGGAGATCATGGCTCACCCACGTTATTACCAAGTTAACATCAAGGACGTTCAACTACGTTCAACTACTTTCAACTACATTAGCCTCCACTACATTCACGTACGTCCACTAATGGCTATGTGACCGGGGCTTCAGAGTTATTAAGCGCATTGTCAACTGAGCTTGGAGAACAGATCCATTAGATAGGTTATGGCGATCTGGTATTTTGCTATATTCATTTATTAAGCAAGTTAAATTTCAATCACAAACGATCGATCTTCCTTCTTTCACAGCTCCTTACCCTAACCCAGTATTGCGAAGCGACAGGCTAGGTAGCGATGAGTATAGATTTTTAAGTCATTGTTTCGATTCGGTTTGGTTCGAACCTGGTATTCGAATCCGATGACCCGCCACATGTAAAGCAGACGCTCAACTCTGTTGGCCCTCGCATCTGTTGTTGACGATCTGTGATGCCCGATGTCGGCACTCAGCCTGAGTGATTGTAGGGTGTGTGGGTGGTGCAGGTAGTGGTGCAGGGAATCACTACGAACACCCGCAGGCATGGGCGTGGTGCCAGCAGTGACTCGCTCACTGTGTGTGGAGTGCATAGGGAATGATTCTCAGGGTTACCGACAGGTGGCAGCACTCTGAAACCTGGAGGTTCTTGCCATTTGTGTACCTTCTCTATTTTAATATATATATATATATATATATACATATATATATATATATATATAAGTGAAATGCAATATTATAATCTGCCTACTGCTCTGTGACAAAATCAAAGTGATTTGTTGTTTCTTGTTATTTTTGTAGGTTTTTACTAATTATATATATATATATTCAAATTCAATATTAGGATTCGCTTACTGTTGCCATTAAATCAATTTGGTTTTTGCTTCTTCTTCTTTTTAAAAATTTGTTATTAAATATATATATTTGTATACATTTACGATTTAGAATTCAATATTATGAACTGCTTCCTGCCTTGTGGCCAAATCAACTGCTTGCTGGCTTTTTGTTCTTTTTTTGCATTTCTTTATTAAATATCTACAAATTTCAAATGCAGTTATGATTGATTTACTCCCTTGTGTTCAAATTGACTGTTCTGTAGCTTTCTGCTATTATTCTCGTTTCCTTATTAAATATATATTTATTTATTTGAAATGCTACCTTCTTTTTTTTTCATTGCATTGTGACAAAATCGACTGTTTTGTAGTTTCATGTTATTTTTCTCGTTACCTTATTAAATATCTAGATATATATATATATGTATATATTTAATTAAAATGCACTGTTATGATTTGCTTACTGCGCTGTGGTGATATAAAGGGTTGTGAAACTTGCATCCTGTATTCACCCAGAGGCTGCTTGTCTGGATACTTGAGAGGGGCGTAGACAGGGTGGCGGTGACTTTAGAGGTGCGTCAATCATGGGCTTCTATGCACAAATTGATCCTGCCTCCATGGTGGTGCTATTTGATAGATTCACTTTGGAAGCTAGTTGGCAACTGTTGCCAGGAATAGTGATCTAAATGTCACCCATTATATGTATGTTAAATATGCTATATATAATATATATGTTATATGTGATGTATAGCGCATTATACTAGTATAAATACAAGGGTAACATGTACATCCCATATTTCCTCTTGTGCGTTGGTAGATTTCCCCCCCCCCCCCCGGCTGTCGAGTAAATTGTCGGGCGGGCCCCTCCCTCGCGTCACACACTGGAGGTCCCGCTCCCATTTTGGGAACCATCTCTGAATCAAATATAAATAATATAAATAATATAAATAATAAATAATATACACTAAAGCCTCTCTGATTCGATCGACTATGGGACCGACTTTAAGTGGTTCATTTAGGTAGGTGGTCGGCTTAGGGAGCTAGAATATGGTTACAAAGGTATTGTTGGGACCCAAATAAAGCGATCGATATATGGGAGTGGTCGACCTGTGGAGGTGGTCGGTTAGAGAGGCTTTACTGTATATATATTATAATATATATGTAACAAATATAATATAATATATATAATATATATAATATATATAATATATCTAATATATATAATATATAAAATATAATATATATAATATATATAATATATATAATATATATAATATATATATAATTCCCGACACTCAGACAAAGGACAACAGACAACATTATGATCATCATTTATTGATTATGACATCAAGTAAACATACTGGACAATCCGAAACGCCTCGTAGGCAAGCAGGAGTCTAGCTCCGATAACTGTCACATGGTGACGTACAGCAGGTAGTGTAACCTGACGAACTGGAAGAACATGCTTCCGATGCAGTTCAGTAACAGTATAGAACATAATTAGAGGCAGAAATGACATAACACGAAAACAATCAAATCAGAAAATCAAACCATCACAACAATCAATACGCACCCTCAGCACTTAACCCCCACGAGAAAAGGGTTGGGTGGGTGGGGAAATCAATGCTACCTGACTAACGGCTGGGTGAAAAGTGACCGCCGGGCAGGCCTCACGTCACGTGACCAGTTTCCTCGTATCTATACCTTCGTGCGCTTTGTCCGAGTGTCAAGAATTACATATGTTGCCGCACCAACATATCCAATTCCCGACACTCAGACAAAGGACAACAGACAACATTATGATCATCATTTATTGATTATGACATCAAGTAAACATACGGGACAATCCGAAACGCCTCGTAGGCAAGCAGGAGTCTAGCTCCGATAACTGTCACATGGTGACGTACAGCAGGTAGTGTAACCTGACGAACTGGAAGAACATGCTTCTGATGCAGTTCAGTAACAGTATAGAACATAATTAGAGGCAGAAATGACATAACACGAAAACAATCAAATCAGAAAATCAAACCATCACAACAATCAATACGCACCCTCAGCACTTAACCCAACAAACTAGCAAGTGCTGAGGGTGCCTTCACGATAGGACCTTCCCGCAAATACAGGTTAACCGCATCACTGGACCAGGAGCCCGCCTGCTTAATCCACTCAAGTGGAAGGCTCGCCGCGAAACATGCCTGGGCCGCCCCCCGTCTCAAGCCGTGGAGAGAGTACTTCCGACGAGCGGAAAGTGACGCCGACGCTGCTATATTCAGCACCCGAGACAGTGTCCTCAAGGTCAAGAAGAGACCAGACGGCAAGATGAACGCTGGAGCATGTCTAGGAGGGTCAAGCGCAGTGGCGTACTCCCTCCAAGCCCGAACGGGGCAGCACGGAGAACCTGGAATGGCAGGAAGGCTAAAAACTAAGGGAGAGACATCCCGGGAGCGGGTCTTAGTTGAGCGAAAGGCCACTAATAAAGAGGTCGGACATTGTACTACATCCAAAAACATCAGCGTATGGGGCCCAACTTCCGACACAGACTTCGAGGTAAGGTTACTTTGTCTAACTAAAGTCAAGAACCCGATAACTAGAGCAGCTCTGAATACTGCCGTGTCAGAAGACATGGAAGACAGAAACGCAACTACCCTTACAAGATCATCCGGCGAAACGGAAACAGCCCTACTTACTATGTGACAACTAGACCTTCGGGTTGCTCTCTTCATTACTGACAGCTGATAGGAACCAAAGATATGCGACATATCGGCATGGGCTGATAGACATGTCTTTACCGAGCTAAAGTAATTCTCGACTGACCCCGGGGATCGCAGCTTCTTAGACAAGTGCAACCTAAATGCTAACAAGTCATACAACGACGGCTTCACCGGTTCGACCGCATGACTCAGGCAGAACTTGACATATGCAATGACGTGGAGACGCTTGTTCCTGCGTGTACCCTGCGCGAGCGCGTTACTGTATGTCGCTATGAGCTGGCGGTGTTCAGTCAAGTCGTAGCCTGATGGTAAAAAAGGCAAAAAATAAAAGAACCGTTAGTCATGAAGATGTGTACTCAGATTTCAAAGTTAATGATCGACAGACTAGGAACTACAGACACCTGCCTCAACTTCCGGGATTCGATCTCAGCAATGACTTCAACATACAGTTTCTTATCACACAGAGCCCTGCTCAGCGCATCTGCAAATGATATCTTACACCCTGGTTTAAACCTAATAGACAGCTCACAGTTATTCCTAGCCGCGATCAGCCACAACTGCCTAGCACATGCGCACAAGAACGGATCGCGGCCTGATCCTGAGGACAACACCTGCTGGGATGTCAGATTATCGGTCGTTATCTCTACTAAGTACTCATGTGGATTCTTTGGAAGCAGCACTGTCAAGGCTAGAACTAAATTAAATGCCTCCAGCTGAGTGATTATGGGAAGGGCGGACCTGACCGCCTCCGGGTACAAGGCTGAGTAACATGTGGTCTGGGAAAACGCCCCCCCTGCCAACAAAGTCGAGTCACACTCAATAACCCAGAGGGGCGGCGGCAGTGGAGGTAACAGAATCACCCTGTTCAGCGAGGAGGTAAACTGAACAAACCAATCCAAATCTTTCTGTATCAACGGCGAGAACCCAGCCTGACCTACTGGCGGCGCCTCCCTCAGCGCTGAGAGCACCCTGTTCATGAACCTCGTGGCTGGCTTCACGCATTTAGCGAGATGCTGCAGCTTCCCCGCCAAACTCTGTAGCTGTTTCTTAGAAGCAGAAGTCTTCTCCTTCCACGCCCTGCACTCCTCTAGCACCTCATCTAACTTTGCTTGAGGGAGAGTCACGGTCATAGTAATGGTATCGATGCGGAAGCCAAGCCACACTAAGATCTGCGTTGGAGGAAAGCATTTCTTTTCCGCCAACGCCAACCCAAGGGTTCCTGCCAACTCCCTAAACAACGCAAACGCTTCGTTCGCCCGTTCCAAGGACTGCTCCACTCCCACAAAATCATCAATGTAGCAAAGTGTGAAAAAACCCTTCTTTCTTAGCATCCACATGACCACTCTAGTCGTTCTGGCACACGCCAGCGCAGACATCCGACAGCCAAACGGGGGAGCCAAATCAAAGAAAAACTTTCCACCAATCTTCATCCCTAATAGCGGAACCGAGAGCGGACACACCCTGAGCTGCCTATACGCCCTCGAAAGATCGGCTGACCATAACCAGGCCCCGGCACCCAATTTTATCATCCTATCCGTTAACGTCGACACCGAAGGAAGTGCAAACGAGAACGGCTGGCCCTGATAAAATCCCTTCTGAATCCCCGCATTCACACTCTTCCCCAGGGGAAAGCTCAAGTCCAAGATGACCCTTCTGGCTTCCGAATCCTTTTTCGGCCGAGTCATCAAGGGACTCACCTGGCACCACGGCTCAAATGGTGGCATCTCAAACGGACCAATCAAGGCCTCACAGTCACGTTCTTTCGCAATGAACGCCGAGATACTCATATCCGTATCCGCATTAGAGGCATGATTTTTTAAAGTAGACGTAGGAATCATATTCTTAGTATAATCAATCGGCCAACCGAAATCAAGGAAGTTCACTAACTGCACATCAGGGTAATCGACTAACTCACGCCTCCAGGCCGGAATCAACAAACCCGAAGGGAGGGGAACCCTGGCAGCCAAATAGTTTGGCAACGCAGTAGACCTCACCAGGTTATACAAGTTAAAGAACGTTGTGTCAGACCCGAATGCACCCAACTCTGCCCATGGCCAAAACTCATTAAGCACTACACTAAACTCCCCCGGTGACGGCGGGGCTCGCCTTCTATGCTGTGTCATACCTGTCACCTCATTGATCAACTCTGAGCTAGTATTAAAACAGTCATACTCTATCTCAAACGGAACTGAACAGACCTCATCTCCTGACGCACACGACTTGTCATACACCCATTCACGCGAATCGTCAGCTCCGCCATCGCCATCAACAACCACCGGGGCAACAGGACTGACAGGGACTGTCACGACATGATCGAGCACCGGCACCATACCGACACCCGCGCTGCATCCCACTCCAACTTCAGCGTCACCAGGACCACGTGGAGACAGACCCACAGCACCGGAAGCAGTATCGCACACGGAGGAGAGCAGAGAGGTACCGGCCTCCAGGGCGGAGTCACGACCTGAAACAACAGATAAACAAGCTCCCGACTGGTTAGCTGTCGGAAACGTATCACCACTACCAGGCACCGCACAAACACCAGCACAAACCTTCACACACTGCGACCCACCGCCACTGACTGATACTTTTGGTTGTACAACGGGGCCCACATCAACATTACTCTTTGTAACACTACTTACTGAATTATTGACACCCGAGACTACCTCCGTGCTAAGCATGACAGGGACACTATTATAATTCAAACTGCTACCAACCCGCCAGTCAGAGGAGAGCCCTCCTACACACATATCATGTAACAACAATGGACAAACACTCACTCCAGCACTAGCCGCAGCCGGCTTCTCGGGTGCCTTTCTATCATAGAACATCCTCCGCTTAATACAGTCCTGCTCCCTGTGCTGGTGAGTTCTCTTTAAACGATACGCGCAATAGGCACAAATATGTAGCATCTTTGTCGGAGAGGCCCCATGCGTCCCAGCAAACCCGCAGTCTCGTCCCCAATTCCAGTTGATACAGGGCCTCCCATCCGTCTCCTTATTGTAGTCCGCCCTCACATTAATAGGACCAGCTGTAGAATTATACGACGACACCGGCGCAGCCGCACCAAACTGCACGTTATTCTGCAAAAACGAGCCCTGAACCTGATGAACATGCTGACTAGGGGCGGACCTCCCTGCTGCCGTACACACCTCCCTCTGAAGCTCCTTTATCGCATTATAGTCCTCCCAACCTTCTAACAACCGCCCGTCATTAATGAGTTTGAACACTTTTTCAGACCAGTGCCTGCACACTGGCCAGTCCCACAACGTGGCCATATGAGCCAGCTCCTGCTCATGCTTCAGTAAATGCTTCGGCCACGCGGGTGGCAAACCAGGCAGCGAGGCCATAGACCTGAGAGCCTCAAAGTACTCAGGCCATGAGGCCTCTCCCTGACTAATTACTTTGAAAGAGTCTCCTCTCGTTATGAGCAAATGTGGCAAGAACTTAATACCTTTGGGCTTCCTCAAAGCCGTGCCCGGGTCCAACAGCAGGTCCGCTATCGCCGCCGCCGCCTGATGGGCCCTTACCTCAGCAGACTGAGGGGGGCGTGTCGCCGAGACAGTTGAACCCACCGGCTGCAGAACCTCGGCCATATAGTACCGTGACGCCCTCCGCGAGTCAGCTCCAACCTGCCCTTCGTGTAGCTCGTGGTGACCGAACACCGGTTGGCGTTCACCGACTGACACCCACGGCTGTTGCAAAACACTGACAGGTGAAGAAACAGAAACATTCGGATTAACAGAGGCCGCCGGTGACACATGTGGCACCGACGCCGGCATTGCAGAATTTTCGAGTAAGTTTACCCTTAGGGCCAAGTCCTGAGTAACTTTCAGCACCTCCTTCTGCAGAAATAGCACAGACGCAAGGTCGCTCCTAGTAGCCTCCGCTCCTGTTGAAATGTCACTCGTATTAGGTGAAGGCGACACAACCGGCCGCGTCAACCTCGCCTGGGCCAACAATGTATGCGCGGCTCGGCGTAACGACGCCCTTCGCATTCCAGGCTTGAGCGGCGGCCTCCCTAGGCGTTTACGCGGCGGCATACCAACAGCAGGGAACTTGTCTAAAAATAGAGAACAAAGCAATGAAATCAATGCTACCCGACCAACGGCTGGGTGAAAAGTGACCGCCGGGCAGGCCTCACGTCACGTGACCAGTTTCCTCGTATCTATACCTTTGTGCGCTTTGTCCGAGTGTCAAGAATTACATATGTTGCCGCACCAAGATATCCAATATATATAATATATATAATATATATAATATATATAGTATATATAATATATATAATATATATAATATATATAATATATATAATATATATAGAATATATAGAATATACATAGGATATATAGAATATATATAGAATATATAGAATATATAGAATAAAATATATATGATATAGAATATATAGAATATATATAATATATCATCCATTTCGAAATAAAATCGGTCCGGAAATAAAGCTCACCCTTCCTTCCCACCCGCCCTCCTCCTCTCCCTCCCCGCCCCTCCCCCCCCCCCCGCCCCTCCCCTCCCCTCCTCCCCTCTCTCCTCCCCTCCCCTCCACTCCCTCCTCTCCTCCCCTCCACTCCCTCCTCCCCACCCCTTCCCTCCCTCCTCTCCTCACCTCCCTCCTCCCCTCACCTCCCCTCCCCTACCCTCCCCTCCCCTACCCTCCCTTCCTCCCTCCTCCCCTTCCCTCCCCTCCACTCCCTCCTCCACACCCTCCCCTCCCTCCTCTCCCTCCCTCCTCCCCTCACCTCCCTCCTCCCCTCAGCTCCCACCTCCCCTATATACATATCCTCCACTGGCACCATGACCTGATATCCCACACAGTCACATGACCCTGGTACTGCGCAAACCAGCCCTTGCTCTATCATAATAATGCCGAGCGCCAAGCTCGGGAGCGACTAGATAAAAGATTCACCCAGTACTTGTAGTACACGGGTGAATGACAACGTAGTGTAAATATGGGCGAAAATAGCTTTAGTATAGAACAGGAAGTACAATGCCTGCCTCCAGTATCAAATGGATACTTATATAGGCACAGAGTTGGAGAAATGGGAGAGAATGCAAAAAGACAAGATGGCGGCCATAGAACGCCGTCGATTTCACTTTTAAATCTTATTAAACTAGATATTTTATTATATTTTTCAACTCAAAGGTAGTGCGGAAATATGAAGAAATATACAACGAATAAATGTTGCTTCTTAGATTGTGAAATTAGGCTCTCATTTCATTTCCCCGCTTTTTCGACCGTTTTTATATAGGGCTGGTATTCAGCCATGTACTGCGAGTACCAGATGAATCTTTTATCTAGGTAGCGACAAGTATCAATTGTGTAAGCCATTGCACACAGACCAGTAGGGGTTGAAACCCGATGGGGGCGCTGGGGGAGGGGAGTGCCAGACGGTTGCTTTGTGTTGTTTATATGGTCTGGACAGCCGTTAAGCAGCAGTGGAGCGACCTACATCACACTGAGTGTGGGGGTCGGGGGTCGGGCTGTGTGTGGGGAGGACATTGTGAGGGAAGGGCTGATGTGGCCATATATTTGATCTGAAACTCGTCGATCACAAAAGCTATCACTGCGTTCAATTGAGGGTCCCGGTCCTTGACAACCTCCTAAATGCCTATAGACCACTTTTTGCTCTAAGTCATGCAGTAACGTTTTTTTCCACACTTGAAACTCAGATAAGTGGCTGCCTTTCATATTGTGGAACAGACGGGATTGGCCGAATGAGTGAATAAAAAATAAAAAATAAAATATTTTTTAAAGCTCCCGCTCCCATTTTGGGAACCCTGGCCGAGTCAAATTGATGACTTGAAAATTGATACTTGTCACAACCTAGACTGGTGCTTGGCAATTACTAGAACAGGACAAGTAGCAGTGGAATGGGGAAGACCAATTGTCGGTTATTGAAATGTTCCCTGCTTAATCAACTACCATAATACAAAAATAAATTACCAAATTAATTTTGTCTATGAGTTATGCAAGTTTAATATAGACAAATATCGAAGGTTTTAATCCACTTCGAATAACACAATGATTGATGAGGCGAATGATTTTATGTTTATGTACATGTATTGTAAATGGTCGATGCACATTCGTAGAAGTCTTGTTTTTTGGTGGAGGGTGGGTGGTAATTATGTTTATTCTGTTGAATAAGTCTTTTGTCAGGGCCGAAGCACTGGTTTTCCAGCCATTTTTCAATTCAGGATTATATACACAAAAATGGTGCATGGTATATGGAGTAAGTTGCACAATAATTGTTGAACACACAATTTGCAGCATATAAAACAATGAAATTATGTAATCGATTTGGAAAACTCTAGTATTTGACGACCCAATGTCACTTTATTCTGTGCACTCACATCACCATTTTATTAATGTCGTAGAAGTGACGCAAACAAAGGGAACATTGCATGTAGAGCAAGATCCAAACACACACTTCTGGCTATTCCAGAGCTAGTGTCCTAACCCTTAGGCTATCTAGGCTCACGGCTTCAATCACCCTATCCATTCCTACCTCCTTGTAATATCTTGTGTGACGACCTATCACCCTCACTCCTTACCAACTGCCCACACAGATCCTGATGACTCTTTCTAGTGTGTATAAGAATCAGTGCTTACATCCCATTGAACCTAAGTCCCATGGTTGTTGCACACAGCTCAGTGCCTTTTGAATAGCTGCTGCTAGTTTGTGTGTAGAAAGTGGAGTCTCAGACAGAATGTCTGGAGTCCTAGACAAGAGTGTCCAGAGTGGGGTCTGTGTGTCATGTATTTAAAGAATGCAGGTGACTGGGCTCCCACAGCCAGCCAATCAGACACCCTCTGCAGCGTGGGGGGGGGGGGGGGGGGCGGTGCCCTAATAGGGGGCAGCTGTCACTCAACCCCTAGCTGCAGGTGGTGTCCATAATGTATGCAGGATGGCTGGGTGTGCTTGCCCATCGGCCCCATGGTAACAGGTAGTTACAGACAGTTACAATAAACATATATTAAAAATGTCCTTCCCCTCCACTTGCATTCTTTCTGGTGCATGGAGGGGACATTTCACTAATCATTAACCATCTCTTAAGTATGAACATCACATCACAATCTCGGTCGCTATGCGTTATCACATTTTCCACATAGGCTGTTATGTGACACAGCGAGTGGGGCACCCATTGCTTCTCTGTTACATAATCCTGGTCCCCACTCCGTCGCCCGAGAATAGTAATGCTCTTTGCCAATATATAAATCCGAACTGAAAATCCATATATTTTTACATCCTGTAAGTATGGTTCCTTACCTGAGAGGTCAGTGCAGACTGCTGCGCTAGTATTTAGACAATCTAAATACTTGTTGTACATAGTTCATGTTCGTTCGCCAACATGGGTAATGAGCGTGCGAACAAGGAGTCTCCCCGGTGGCACCACCTGGGTTCGATCCCTTACCCACCACACCCCTACCGGGTGTCCTGCGAACCAGGTCTCTCACGAGACCTCTGACGTCACTGCCGCCCATTGACGGCCCCCGAGGTCCATCAAACATTACTATGACTCCAGCAGCCGGACAAGCAACACCCCAGCCTCACTCAGATGCCCACCCATTGCTTCAAACAGACGAACAATGTCAAGCGGCGAGGTTGAGGGCCTGAGTCAACGAACAAATTACCGGACGAACATTCAACTGATGACCGTATTTATTTAATGAACACTACAACCATATATGTTTTATTGAATAAAATCCATTTCAATGAGCTGCTTGTTCGCGTTGTGAATTATATAATATAGATGGCTAACTTTGAAATTCTTTAATGTGAAAACATGCACAATTACTTCTTGGCGTTCACATAGAAATGCTGAAAACTGTAGGTTACATCATTAATATTTTCAATTAAACTGACATAGTATTCTATTTATATACAGTATAACCTCGTTAAACCAAGCTCGGTTAAACCAAACAGATTTCTAGGGTCCCTTCAAGTTTGGTTTAACGGGGTTATACTGTACCAACAAATGCTTAAAGCTGCATTGTCCGATGAAAGCATCACATTTTCAAGACAAACAAAAACTGACCTAGATTTGATTCTATTTATCTGACTTATATTTCAATTCAATTCAATTCAATTCTTTATTTATTTCAGACTCAGGATTATGCTAGTTACATAATTCGGTCCATAATAATTAATAGGTAGATATACAAATTAATGTGAATAAGATATAAGTAATAGTGTGAATACTACCATACTAACCAATATCAAAATGTTGGTCTACATATAGTAGTTTGTACCAATACCTCCATTAGCTAGCTACTGGTGCACTTATTACGCATTTGTTGTGACATATTTTTTTTATTGAGGCTGTATTTATACTGTCCATAGCATGTAAGCCCGGGTAACCAGGCTTGTTTTCAATTCTGGCCATATAAGGGAATAGCAAGTCTATTTACTAGAACAAGTTACCACAGAAGCCTATGGTGTCAGAGTTTTGGCGTGCTTGCCAAAATTAATTTGGCATATTTGAAGTTCAAATATCTCACAAGTTTGCCATTTTAAATAAATGTCACTTCAAACTAGAGTACGGTAGATTATAACGATCAACCTAATATATTTATCCCAGAAAATGACAAAAACTCAAACCCATCGGACTATGCAACTTTAAGAAGTGCGGTAGTATCTAAGTTAGATACCTAGGATCATTTGGTAGTGCATTCGTTTCGAAAATATGATGTTTTCATCAATTTTTTATTACTTCAGCGTGGAGATGAAAATTATGCTGAGGGCTAACCGTTAAGAGCTAACCTAATTCCCAGCCCCTTCTCCTAATGCCTGGTACACACCTCCCGTTTATGATTCACGCACTAAAACTGACTGCGCATCACGACCCCGACCCGTCCCGTATATGATCTAAAACTGCCCAATTCGTTTTTCGAATCCCTTGCGATTTCAGTTTTAACCCCTAAAACTGAGTTTTAAGTCGCGAATCGCAAGGCTCTGGTGTGCTAGGGGGTCGCACACCTAATGACTAAAACTCAAACTTATGCCCGAAACAGGCAGTTTTAGATCGTATACAGGAGGTGTGTACCAGGCATAAGCACCCGCCATTAAAACTGTGATGTAAAAATGCTGAAATCAATGCATCAACGCCCCCCCCTCCCCCCCCCCACACACCCACTCGACAAAGCCCCACCATCTATAGTGTTCTTCTCAACCCAGCCACCTTTCATCAATGTCTGAGTCCACAGCAAGAGTAATGAGCTTCTCCTCTGACAATCGGTCCCATCTTCCATCTTCAATCTCAATCAAGCATTCATTTATTATGATGTCGCAGTGACTCTGTAATTACTTATCATCGGATCATTGCACAGTCTATTCTAGGAATCAGGTCAATTAATCTCCGGCATGTTTGTGTATGGTTAGTTGGGTGTTTTTATTTCTGGTATTCAATGTTTTATTGGTGGTGTTGGGTTGTCATTAGTTTTGGAGGTTTTCTGGGGGGGGGGGGGGGGGGGGTGCTAGGACTAGTAGAAGTAGATTCGCCGATAATTATTAACCATTTAGTGGGGTTTTCTTTCGGAGTGGGTGGTGGGTATAATGATTACTAGATTAGTTTAGAGTTGGTCTATACAATATTTGTATAAGTGGTATTATAGTGAAACATTACTCTTATGCCAATAGATCAGAATGCAAATATTAAATGAATCAATGTCGATGGCCAAGCACAATATATAAATATATAAATATATAAATATATAAATATATAAATATATAAATATATAAATATATAAATATATAAATATATAAATATATAAATATATAAATATATAAATATATAAATATATAAATATATAAATATATAAATATATAAATATATAAATATATAAATATATAAATATATAAATATATAAATATATAAATATATAAATATATAAGCATATAAGTATATAAGTATACGAATATATGAATATACGAACATATGAACATACGAACATACGAACATACGAACATACAAACATACGAACATACGAACATGCGAACATGCGAACATACGAACATGCGAACATGTGAACATACAAGCATACAAGCATACAAACATACAAACATACAAACATATAAATGTTGTAGGTGTGATGAAAATAGGAAATATTGCGTCTAGAGCGGGAATCGAACCACATCTCTTACATTCTTGGCCAGTGTGCTAAGCATAAAGGCTCTGTCACACTATGCCGTATTATGGCAGTGTATGCCGACATACGCTGTCATATGGCAGAATTTTAAACATGTTAAAAATACGACTTATGCCAAACTTACCCATAACTTATGTCAGTGTACACCAGTGGGTTTTAACGAATACTACTTATGCCAAACATACTCATAACATACCCATAACTTGTCTCAGCGTAAACCAGCATACACCAGCATACACCAACATACATGTATACTCCGTATGTACTGGGTAATATGCAGCATTCTGTCTTTGCTATCTATTGAATGTTATACTTATAGGTCTGTAGTTTATAGAACTCGGGCCGGATACATAAGAGTACCATGAAGTTGCATAGTCCGATAATTATAAGTATGTAGTAGTCTGTACATGAGCTCCACTACCACGTGGTGGCGGCGGGCAGTACACCGCACACCTATGCAGTTATATTGAACTACACTAGGTGGTGGTACACTAGCCACCGGGTAGGGCCCCGATTGGGCTGCCCTCTACTGCATGTGGCTAGCACAGCTAGGTGATGTGGGACCTAGCGAGTTAGGGGGCGGGTCACTTGACTGTTGGCGCCGCGCAGAGCGGTTGGGTTTTGTAATAAACCAGTGGAAGCGTACTCTCACTAAATCTTGGCATTCTTCCATGTGTGCTTGGCAGAGTGAAAGACCGTGGAATGGTGGACATCGTGGTCTACCACATATATATATGTAAATGAGCGCAGACCACACGGAAGATGGGTATGGTCGACACCGTTTTATTATTAGGAACAACAAACTAACCACACGTGGCTGGGTCAACCGCCCTACGGAGGGAGGTTGACGACACAGGCGGAGGGCGCCGCCTAGCGGATCGAACCCGCATGAACAGTTAGTTAACACAATTAACCCTAGGGGAGGCCTCTGCGCGCAGTCTACACCGTTGTATACTGCGTATGTACTGGGTAATATATAACATTTTGTCTTTGCTATCTATTGAATGTTATACTTATAGGTCTGTAGTTTATAGAACTCGGGTCGGATATATATAAGAGTACCATAAAGTTACATAGTCCGATGGTCTTGAGTTTCTCTCATTTTCTGACATAAATATTATTAGGTTGATCGCTACAATCTACCCTACTCTAGTTTGAAGTAATTGTTAATTTTAATGGCTAACTTTTGAGATAATTGAAGTGCAACTATGCTAAATTAATTGTGGCAAGCACGCCAAAACTCAGACACCATATCCTTCTGCAGAAACATATTCTATTAAATTGTGTCAGTATTCCCTTTTGATGTGGTGAGAAATGTTTAATAAGTACACCAGTATATAAATTAGATATGTAGAATCGAATCTAGATAATGTTTATTTTTCTGAAAAATTGATGGTTCCATCAGACTATTATTATATGCAGCTTTCACTATTAAATCATTTTTATAGACTAAATTCATTCACAAAAGGCCTTGTCGAGTGAGAAGGTTGTGAATGAATGAAGAATCTTTTGTAAAACAGATCCCATTTAGAATTTTGACCCAGGGGGACAACCCCATAATGAACATGGCTCAAAAATGGTGGCACTGTGCTGCCGCGATATGGCTTATTTGATGGGACTTCCCGCGCGTTGAATGTCAGAACTCGTCGGTGTCGTCTGCTCCAGTTAAAGAGCGCCGGTTCCCGTGGGAATTTGGGGGCGTGATCGAGTTTGTGCGGCGGGAACCAGCGAAAGTTAGCGAGAACCGCCGAGAGTCAGCGAGACCAAGCGAGGAACAGCTTGATCCAGCGAGAGCCAGCGAGAATCAGCGAGAATCAGCGAGAACCAGCGAGAGCCAGCGAGAATCAGCGAGAACCAGCGAGAACCCACGAGAGCCAGCGAGAACCAGCGAGAATCAGCGAGAATCAGCGAGAATCAGCGAGAACCAGCGCGGCTGTAAAGTCGGCTGACCGGTGCTGACCAAGGCAAGAACCAGGGCCAGCGCCAGCACCAAAGTCGTCTGGCCGTGCGTGTCCTCCATAACCATATTCAGCACTGAAAGGAGAGGGACAACCAGCCACATTTGAACTCGTCTGAGCCTGTTTGAACTTGCCGGAAATGGACTTCCTCTTCTAGTTTTCGCAAAAAACTCAGTGTCATGGGGGCTGCCATTTACAATCGAAAAGAACAGCACTGATTGGCTGAGAACAGCTCTCGTGTCAGCCAATCAGAGCTGTTCTTTTTTATTGCAAATGGTGGCCCCTATAAGGGGCAGCAATTTGCAATCGAAAAGAACAGCTCTGATTGGCTCAAATTATGGAAAGGCCCCAGTCGATTACATCCATTATTTTTTTAGTAGTTTCTTGTTCAGACATAGTCACACATATATATGTATCTTTTGCACAGATTAAAGTGCTTGAAGTATATTTTTAATTTATCTACATTGACTTCTGTTTAAATCACACAATATCAGTACTTAAAGAAGGGGAAACTATTCATGCAAGGGTATGTATGCTCAATATGGGACAGTGGTCACCCGTTTTTCCTCCTTTCCTCGCTGTGGACCCTTCTGTGTCGTCTGCGCGCACCGCACTTTTACACGCAGCCTGCCATTGTTGTTGGGAAACGACGGATTGATGACGACACATCCGGAACGAAATGCATCGATAAAAAATTGTTGTTGGAGCCGCGGCAAATTGGTTGTGCAGTAAAAGTGCAGTTTGGTTCGTGTCTGTGTGGCGGCCATGCATTTTGTATACGACGTGTTCTTTGTGTGTGTGGAGAGGGGGCGGGGGGGGGGGCGGTCGGGGGGAGGGTGTATGTGATCAATGCATACATAAAGAGTCTCCCTTCTACCACAATATGGATCTGTCGATTTTATATTCCATAGCATATGTGTATCATTAAAGCTGCATGGTCCGATGAAAACATCAAATTTTCACAACTAAAACAATCTAGATTTAATTCTGCATATCTTACTTAGAAACTGATTCACTTATTAAACATGTGTCAACACATAGAATGTGATAGCAAGCCAATTTAATAGAACTTGTTACTGCAGAAGCCCACAATGTCAGAGTTTTGGCAAGCTTGCCAAAATCAATTTTGTACATTTGCACTTCAAATATCTCAAAAGTTAGCCGTTTGAAATAAACATTACTTCAAACTAAAGTAAGGTAGATTATAACGATCAACCTATTATATTTATCTCAGAAAACGACAGAAACTCAAAACCATCGGACTATGCCACTTTAAGAATAAGAGCTTCCTTTTTCCTTCCCTTTTCTTTCAAATGAGACAACACCCAAGTATAGATTTGGACTGTCTTACACTATAGCTGGTCACAGAGAATCTACAGCTAAAGTTTATTCAAGAAAATTTTGGTTAGAAATGGGGTGAATGAGAGGAGACCTGCCAGACACTAGAGGAGGAAGCGCAGTTGGGTGATTGATTGCACAGACAACTGACCTCCAGGCCGCTCTAGCTCCAGCTCCACCTCCGCGAGTAGTAATAGCAGGGACAGCCAATGCAATACAGTTACAGATGCATTACATATTTAATTATATGTGTATACCTGTTTATACCTTACATACTCGTGGATCTCGCTATATCTAAGATGATATCCTATATTATGTATGCGTGTACACATATAGTATCTTTATATAAGGTATATTCTGTAAATTATCATCCAAATAGTTAAACGAATGTGAATGAATAATATGGAGTATATATATGAAGAGTTCAGGTGCAAAACCACATAATCGCCAATCCAAAAATGTAGTTTAAATAACAGATCTTTTACATGAAAATAATTTTCATTCTCAATAATTCCACTTTCCATCTGATCATATGGGTATGGAGCAATGAACAACAAAATAGGAATATAAAAAAGTAAACTTTTTTGTAGGTTTGATTCCAATGTTTATCTCCATTTTTGGATTGACGTTTACATGGTTTTGCGCTTGAACTCTTCATATATAAATATATATATATATGATCCAACTCGGATATAAAGCTATATATATATATATATATATCTATATATATATATATATATATATATTGAACTGGACTGTATTAGGAAAAGATTCCAGGTGGCGCCAGTAGTCACAACAATCGGAACGTGACAATATATCAAATAGAACAATGAGATAAGATATTAATTTTTGTAATCACATAATAAATTCTATAGCATATATATATATATATATATTTGACTTTAGTTCTCACTTCTGCCACGGAGGCGCCACCTGCGTGTGGTCATCTACCATCTCTTTCCGGCACCCCGCCTTTCGAAATTAGAGCCGATAAACGGGTAGGGAAAGCCTCCCTACAGTTCATGTGCTGAAAAGCATCTACAATACCTGCTAAATGTCATAAATTAAACGTCAAATTCGCCCACATTGCACGTGACCATAACAACAAGAATTTTAAACGAGATCTAGGCAAAGCGCACTGAAAGCGTCCACTCTGTATACACAAATGTACGGCAAGGCAACAGATGGCCCATTATGGAGATTAGTAGCGCCACCTACCACACCAGTCTGGTACTATTGTTGGGCGTTTTAGCAAAGACGTCTGATTAAGGTAAGATGGTGCACATAAGGGTATCTATATCTACACATGGTCCATAATGGAGATTAGTAGTGTTACTTAGTATTGTTGAGTATTTGAGCAAAGACATCTAGTTAAGATGGTGCATATTAGGGTATCTATATCTACACATGGTCCATAATGGAGCTTATTAGCGTCACCTAGTATTGTTGAGTATTTGAGCAAAGACGTCTAGTTAATGTAAGATGGTGCACATCAGGGTGTCCACATCTACAAATGGTCCGTTGTGGAGCTTAATATAGCAGGCTACCTAACATGTGCGACAGCACGCACCTAGTGTGGCTAAATAGAGCTGCCCCACTGTGAAAACACGATATTCCACTCAGTGAGAGTATCCGCAAAATAAGTCACACAGTGATTTTCCCATCCTAGTAATAATGATAAGCAATGGGGAAAGAATTATCGACCAGTATCAATTATGTAAATGTTTTGGACCAGGCACGGTGGTCGAATCGGTAGAGCGCAGGCCTCCCGTGCAGGAGATCGAGAGTTCAATTCCCAGTCGAGTCGAACCAATGACTTATCAAAATGATACTTGTCGTTTCCTAGGTTGGTACTAGGCATTAATAGGATATGGCAAGGACTGGTTAGTTCAGTGTCAGGATATTGTGACTGGGTGGGATATTGGGTCATGGTGCTGACAGCCTGATTTCCCAGTGGGACAGCACTTTAAAGTCGCCATGAGTGTGCGCTGTCACAAGTCGGTACCCATCCTGATATGACCTTAGATCTTGCCAGGACATAAAACCCCAACAACCGAACCAAAATCTGGAAGTGTTTGGTTTCACTTGGACCGGAGATCGAACCCAGGACCTCCCGCATGGGAAGCAGACACTCTAACCACTAGAAAATCCCGCCGAAACTGTTTCCAATGGCAACTCGCTTCGGCTGAGTGATTGCGTTGCGGATCAACATTCATGATGTATCCCACAATGCACTACAACACGAGGACAGAATGGGGACGGGGGCGTTGTCTAATGGAACACGGGAACCAGTGCGACACTGTCTGCAGCGGCCACTTCCGGTCTGTCGTGGAGGTCGTGAGAGAGGTCACGTGGTCGATTACACGCACTCCTGTTGTCCAACTTGCGTAAGTGTTTAATGTGAGTCATGTATGAAGTGGAGCGGGACGTAGCTCAGGCGGTAAAGTGTCCACCTGTGAATGTGTGGGTCATCCGATCGATCCTGCTCAGTCAACACATTTGCAGTTTGGGCTATTTTCCGTTCCAACCAGTGGTCCACAACTGGTTCATCAAAGGCTGTGGTATGTGCTGTCCTGTCTGTGGGAAAGTGCATGTAAATGACCCCTTGCTGCTTATCTGAAAGAGTAGCCTATGTGGCAGCAGCAGGTTTCCTCCAAAGAAATATGTCAGAATGACCATATCTTTCACGTCCAATAGGCGATGATATGAAAATCAATATGCTCTAGAGGTGTCATTAAATAAAACAAACTTTCCATATATGAAGCAGTATTCATGTTCCAGATCGTCAGCTTGTATAAATGTTTGATGTATGTATATGAAGTGGTATTCATCCTCCAGAGACCCATCTGCCGTTTTGGTAGATACAGAAGTGTCTGTAGGATCCAGCTGGATAGAGGGTCGCTGTACTCCTTGGTTGTCCCAAGACAGGTGGTTTGTCATGATGATTGCTGTCCCATGGAACTCATCCCGGGAGAAGTTACCTTGGTTGTTGCTATCCAAGTTGTCTACATCAAAGGTCACGAAGACCCCACTACGGATGTTTGTGGCCAGCACAACTCCATCCTGGACAAACTGTTTGACCACTGCTCGTGCCATCATTTTCTGATTTTCCAATATAGCGGCTTATGACGAATGCTATGTAGTCTGGTCTGTTAGGGGAAGAATTTGAAATCCTTAATATACAAAACCTACAAAATAGAGGTTATGATTGTGATTCTATGACTAAAAGTGTCAAAGTTATGCAAAATTCGATTTTTACAGGCGGCCATATTGGATTTTCCAATATGGCATTTCCTGTCAAGGCTACTTACTGTCAAACAGATATCAGATTTAGAATCCCTGAGGTCCAAAACTCTAGCAAAGTGTTTTGATTTGTAACGTAATGTAAAAATCTTTTTTTTTGTGGCGGCCATTTTGAATTGTCCAATATGGCAACCCCCATTGAGAATTGGCTTTGGCTCCCGGCAGATTTGAATTCGGCAGGTCACAAACTACAAGTGTGCCAAATTTCATGCTTGTAGACAAATCTGCACAATTCTTCCCCTAACAGACCAGACTAAGATTGTAGGATCCGTACCCATGGGTTCGAGTCATGGTCGAGTCAAACCAATGACTTTACAATTTATACTTGTCCTAACCAGGTGCTCGGCATTATTAGGATAGGGCTAAGACTGGCTGGCACAGTATCAGGATAATGTGACTGTGTGGGATATCAGGTCATGGTGCTGGCGGCCTGGTATCCCAATGTGGCAGCACTATAAAGTCACCATAAGTGTACTCTGAACCCACGACCTCCTGCATGGGCGTTCTTACTGATTCTGTCACCCTAGACCGGAAGTTGAACTAACTCGTATCTGTGGGAGCCCTATTTGTTATTGTGGCACATGAGGTGTATTTTGCAGGCCACGTGACACACGAAGCACTGGTCACGTGACCATCTCCACGAATGCTTCGTCAGTTGCATTTATTGATTGGCACTTTTTTGTATGCTGCTTTTCGTGATCACACGCTCAGCCTCTAGATGCGAGAAGAAATTGGTGACCCTTGTGTGTGTATGGATGAATGTATGGATGGGTGGATGGATGAGTGGATGGATGGATGGATGGATGAGTGGACGGATGGATGGATGTTGATTATGATTTTTAAAATCTTGTATATTGATCTATGCATCTATTATCGATGAAGATAAAGATTTTCCGCACGAAAGTATTTAGGGCGTGGTAAAAGTGGTACCACAGAACTACAACAATATTTACTTAGATGAGTTTCACCCAAAGAAAAGCCAAAAATGAATGTTCCCCTCTGTACTTTTAAACAAAGAGCAACGCCCACTGAAAGCGCCCCCATGTGGAGGTAATTTTCCCGTAATTAGAATTTTGCTGGTGAGTGTCTTTGCACTTCAACTGAGTCACTACATATTTAGTGCAATTGCAGATCTCTCAGTACAGATACCGATGACGGGATGGCCGAATGAGTTAGAGCGTCCGTCTCCCGTGTTGGTGGATCGTGGGATCGTGGGTTCGAATACTGGTTGAGTCAAACCAATGACTTAAAAATTGATACTTGTCGCTTCCCAGCCAGGCGCTCGGGATTACTAGGATAGGGCAAGGAGCAGTGGAATGAGGAAGACCAGTCGTCTGCGACTGAAATTTCCCCTGCTTAAACAACTAATGTACCTCAAAAAAAGAAAGAAAAAAAGCACGGCTATTTTCTCAAAACAGTAAGGTCTCAATGGATCTGCCACGGTCGGGAGATGATCAGGTATTTCTTTGACCAATAAAACATGTTTGAAACTCTTCCTCTTTTTTAAAAGAAAAAATAAGCAGTGATCCTGTAGCTAGCTGTCTAATCTACCTAATGTTTCAATATCTACTTTGACTGATGAAGTATTGAGCCTGTGAAATATATGACCACCCCAGACCTTCAATAAACAGGGCGAACATGTAACATAGACAAGGAAAATGGGTTTCTTGTGATGTTTGTTGTTGTTTTACGTCCTAGCAACATCTATGGTCATATCAAGGCGGGTGCGGACTTGTGACAGTGCGCACTCATGACGACTTTATAGTGCTGACCCACTGGAAGACCAGGCCACCAGCACCATGACCACCATGACCATGACCACCACTCAGTCACATTATCCTGACACTGAGCCAACCAGTCCTTGTCCTATCCTAATAATGCCGAGTGGCAGGCTAGGAAGTGACAAGTATCAATTTTTAAGTCATTGGTTTGACTCAACCAGGGTTCGAACCCACGACCCCACGATCTACCAACACGGGAGACGGATACTCTAACTCATTTGGCCATCCCGTCTGGTGAGGGTTTCTTGTGATTTACATTGCTGCCTACATGTTTATGTGGCTCCTTGTCTGAGAGGTCAGTGCAGACTACTAGTACTACACTATCTTTGTTTCATTTTACTGTCACTCCGATGACAGGGCACCTGCTATGTCACGACAATCCTTGATCTGGATGCTGAGGTGTCCATTGAAGTGAGGTATCGTACTACTGTAGCTGCAAAACCACCCACTATGAACAACCTTATTAAATAAATATAACAGGACTAAGAAAATTGTCTCGAATTCTCTACTCGTGTTTGAGGTCAGGTCAATTGGATGATGTATAATATTAATAGTTACAGAGGTGCCCAGTAGATAAGAGTGTGAGTAGCGAGATCTCTCTAATAAGTAATATACAAATTGTAAATGGGGAGAAAAGAGTGGGTGATTAGGGAGATGGAATCGCCCCCTCCCATACATGGAAAAGTGATCCAAAATGGTGCATTTTGGTGCATTTTGATGAAAAGGAAATGTGTTTAAAAAATTAAAGCGAAAATAATTTGTTGGCGGAAGATAATAAATTAAAAGTGGGAAATTAGGAGATTGGGGTTATTTTGGTATATTTTAGGGTGATCTCCTGCCAAATCGGGAGACTTGATACCTTTGTAGTTATAACACTCTTGTCAGTAAAATTACAATTTAGTGCTGGTTTCGCTTGTCCTCGTCACATTTCCGGCCGGTGACCAGCGGTGCCAATTTCCATCGGTCACTCTCACCTCACCGGCACCAGCCTAATCAAATATACTGACCCCTGGCGGTTTGTTTCCGAACAACAACAGTTCCAACAACTGAAATGTACGCTTTCTTTATCGTCGATTTAATGGCCTGCATAGCCTATTGTATTTTTAATAACTCAATGAATAATAAATTAAGTAGATTTAACAATAATGAGCCTTTCCTAGCAGGAGTAAGATTCCAGAGTATGGTATTTTACAACCACGATCTACCAAAACGCGTGGGATTCGAACCCGCGGGTTCGAACCCTGGTGGAGTCAAACTAATGACTTAAAAATGTATATTTGTCGCTTCCTAGCCAGGCTGTCGGCATTATTAGGATAGGGCAAGGACTTGTTGGCTCAGTGTCAAGCTAATGTGACAGAGTGGGATATCAGGTGCTGGTGTATCAGTGGGGAATAACTATAAAGTCACCATGAGTGCGCACTGTCACAAGTCGGTAATCGTCCTGATATGACCTTGGATGTTGCCAGGGCGTGAAACTCTAACAAGCAAACAACCAATACACACTTTTTGTTGTTGAAGATTTATACTGCCTATCATGGATAAGCCTGAATAGGCTTGTTTTCACCATTAGACAGTTTGTCGATAGAAAGCCCGGGCCTACACTTTTACTGACCCAAGGGATTTTTGATCTCCCACACCACATAGCCATGGTATGAGAGCAACTGGCCTTTGATGACGCTGTAAGTTATACACAGCGGTGGAAATCCAAATTGGCAGAGCTGGGGGCACGGGGAATCGAACCGCCAACCTTCAGATTAGGAGTCCGACCTAGAAAAAAGTCAGACACTCTAACCACTCCGCCACAGAGAACACCACACTTACATTTATTTGCAGCTAAGCCTTATCAGAATAGTAGCATTGTGAGCTTGTGGGTATTAGATTACCTTGTTTGGGTATACCAGACGGGGTGCACTTGCTGTCCGGACCGCACTTCGTCCACACCTCTCTCTATCACCTCTCTGCCGGCCTGGCACCTCCTTGATATGTCTGAAAAGAGTTCCAGGAGGGGGTGCCCGCCGGCATTTTCACTTTCTACTCTTACTCTGTCCGTGTCTATGGCTCGCCGGATGGTCACCATAGGGCAGATAGGCACGGTCCTTTGACTCAACTCTCCTCATTTCTCTTTCCTAGATTCTGCCCATTCGATTACTCCCAGGCACACTTCTTCCCCTGACCAGGGTTGTTGTGTTCTTGGGTGGGGCCCTTGACCTATTAGGATTTCTCTGTCTGGTTCTTGTTGCTGGAACGACCGCTGCTCCCACCTTTGCCCGCCTTCCTCGAACCCCTGCTGACCGGATACAAGTGCTACACTACACTACACACACCTACAGCTCTACTACATACCGGCACGGAGAGATCCGCTGCCACCCGGCGCCCCGTCGTCACTACGTCGTGAAGGATGTCCCAGCCTTCATAACACTTCCTCTACGAAGACCACTTCCTCTACAAAGACAAGTCTTCAAACCAAAGATTGGGCCGATTTATCGGAGCCTCTCTATAATGTTGCAGTTCTGCAACCGGTAACCGTCGTAAGGTTACGAACACCCCCATATGATGATGATGACAGGGTGGCCGAATGAGTTATAGCGTCCATCTCCCATGTTGGTAGATCGTGGGGTTGTGGGTTCGAACCCTGGTCGAGTCAAACCAATGACTTCAAAATTGATACTTGTTGCTTCCTAGCCTGGCGCTTGGCATTATTAGGATAGGCAAGGACTGGTTGGCTCAGTGTCAGGATAATGTGACTGAGTGGGATATCAGGTCATGGTGCTGGTGGCCTGGTCTCCCAGTGGGGCAGCACTATAAAGTTGCCATGAGTGCGCACTGTCACAAGTCGGTACCCATCTTGAGATGACCTTAGATGTTGCTAGGACGTACAACAACAACAAACAAACTTTTTTTGGGTATCAAATGGCTAAGGATATTCAAGTAGGAGGTCCTACACATCTGTACAATCCTACTGCGTTTAGAAATTATTAAATTGGTCGCGGTTTGAGTTTTCTATAGCGAATTGCACGCCCGTCCCTATGTGAAATGTCACATGCACAGATAGGCGTGGGTGTGTTGATTGCATCAAGGAGCCTAGATTGTCTGATTCGGCAAAAGAACGACACACCGAAGTAGTGCAGGTTAAAAGAAATTGATTTAAGGAGATATCGGAACACATGGGCCCAGCCCTATAGGGAAAAGAAAAAATATATAATAGTAGGGTGGGTGGGTGGGTGGGTGAGAAAGTGGGCGCTTTACCAGCTCGCCAACAAGTGAAGACAGCATCGTGAGCTGTAGCCAATGGCAGAAAAGGTGTGAAAGTTTGCAAGCCAATCAGGTGGATGGATTATGAAATTGTCCGTCCAGCTGAAGAAGAATCCACGGTGTAGCGGGTGGAGGGAGGAGGCATGTCGTTCGTCATTCCCTCCTAATCAAACACAATGTGAACATTGCCATCAATGGTTAGGACACATGACCCTGCCTGGAATGGCAAGAATGTGGTTCCAGCTTCCATTGTTTTGCACAACACCCCCACGACACTTTAATTTTAAAACATGTAGGCTTCCGACCTCATAATGTCTTAAACAATAAATTAATCAGGAACTTCCAACAAAATATTCTTCTGTGTCAGCTTTTCAGCATTGCATGGGGCCTTTTTTTCTTCACATCTTTCACAATGCCAACAATCCCCCAGAATCCCCTGTTTTTTGTTGGGAATTAAAAGGGAAGAGGCTGGCAATGAGATGATCTGTTGACGTCGATTCAATCAGAATGAATCCTGTCCATTTGTAATTTATGCTGATTGAGTCTGAGTTCAAAATTATTTTATTTGATTTTGTCGTGCATGCGTTTTGTTTATCCTGTTATGTTTTTAATTTGATTCAGCGGATTCCCTCTTCACCCTCCATGGAGTCAGACAAGAGTTGCAGTATTTGACATATACACACATCAGGGATCATCATCATCATCATGCTGTCAGTCGCAATGTGACAAAGACTGCTTTCATTAGTTAACTGCCGCTCTCCATTTAGCTCTCTGCTGTGAGAGTGATGTTATTTCGTGCGGCTGTACATGTCATAAAAGCTGCTTGCAAAGTGTTGAAGTGCTGCTGGCTTTTGCAAGTTACTAACGGCACTCTCTTGGGGAGCAAATAGAGATCTCACACCGGCAAGAACATGTCAAGACAGGCGCAAACTATTTTTCCCTGCAGTGGCTGGCCAGAAGATGTTGGGAGTTCCATTCATCACCGCCCTTAATGCTGCCATGGTAACATGGTTTTCTGTTAGGGTTTGCTCCCTTAGCCTTTGTTCTATCAAGAACCTGTACCACAAGGCAGTAGTTTACAACTTTGCAAGGCAGGGGCGTCAAACTCCCTGAGGTATTTTAGCACCTAAGGTATTAGAGGTACTGCAATACCCGCATACATCAGGGATACAAGTATAGTATTCTCAAGCACCGAAGCTATATTGCTAGAGATTACTCAGTTGACCACAGCCAGTGCCTTCTGGGAATAATTAAAAAAGGATCCGTTAATATATCTTCAAGAAATCCTTCAGTGGTACATTGAGTGGTGGTTACAGTGTGCAGGGGTGGTGATGAAAATGAGAAAAATTGCGCCTAAAGCAGGATTCGAACCCAAACTGCTAACCATTACACTACCTAGTCTCCCTGATGCAATCACCCTATCCATGTCCACCTGTTTGTGTGGCTCCTTGCCAGAGAGATCAGTGCAGACTACTACAATAGTCTTTAGAATAATCCTAGGGTTTGGCATGACCAGCTCATTGATTGGATCGGGTCTGTACAACGTCTAGTCAAAGTGAAGTTGGGGTCTAAAGCCGTGTTTACATGGGCAATTGTAAAGCGAATTAGACAAAGCGATTTATATGAAGCAAAGTAGTGGTGCATTTACATACACTGAGTTTGAAGGCAGAAATCTGCGCATGAGCAAGTCCATCCAAACCAGTGCCAGTTTCGGTTAGTCGACGTCGGCATGAGAGAGTGTGGGTTCGACCTAGATCTGTTTTGACTGAATCGTATTGGTTTGGAATGGTCAAAACTTCTGCTGGGCAGTGAAAACCTTAAAATAAATCATGAAAAAAATATATGTGCACCTCTAGCAGGTTCATAGACCAAATTATATTATATAGTGTGACGTGCTTAATCCGCCTCAAGTAAGTCGGTTGCGTTCACACGGGCGATATAAGTCGAATCATAAAATTCAGTTCATATAAACCACCTACACAAGTGGTTTATAAAATCTGAATAATATGAATCGAATCAGCCCTAATCCGCTTCAGCGTCGCGTTTACACAGCGAATGTAAACCGAACTAGGCAAGGCGCTTTATTTGAGCCGTTTTAACTCGCCCGTGTAAACACGGCTTAAGTGTCATGTTGGACTGACAAGGAGCGCTGACACTTTGCAGTTCTCATACACCAGGATCCCTTTCTCCACAGACATAAGCCGTGACTCCTGCCAAATTAGTCGCCCCATTTGTCGCCTTTTATGATCTGCAAGGGGGGTTCCGTGGAACTATTCTACCCCGATTTCCCACAGGGGTTGTCCCACGGTGCATGCCCTGGAGGATTCACTGACAGAATCTTATCAAACTGGAGTGTGATTGTCAGTCAAACCAGGAATGCAGAATAAAATAAAATCTACACATAGCGATTCCCATGACATTCCAGTTAGTAAAGTTATTAAAGGTTCCATAATAATCAACTGTAATGCTAAGCTACTTAAACAAAATTAAGCATTTATTAATATTATTAACAATAACAAATATTTAATATAATAGGAAATACAGAAACATACAGAGAAGTCAGGAAATCCTGGGCTAACTTTTACTCCATAACAGCTGTATTTACCCAGTTGTCGTTGTCTCGAAGGGACAAACTAAGTCAATTTAAAGTTGCATAGTCCGATGAAAACATCAAATTTTCGAAACCAAAACACTTATCTAGATTTGATTCTATAAATTCAACTTAGATACTGGTGCAATTATTGAGCATTTGTTGCTGCATAGAATGTTGTAATAAGTCAATTTAATAGAACATGTTACTACTAAAGTCTATGGTGTCGGGGTTTTGGCATCCTTGCCAAAATTTATTTGGCATGCTTTGACGTCAAATATCTCCAAAATTAGCTATTTAAATTAAAACGTACTTCAAACTTATGGCCCTGTCACACTACGACGTGACTATGTCAGCGTAGGCAGAACGTGAAAATAATTATATTACGTCGACGTTATGGGCGTAATATGCAAATTGTGGACGTGAGCGTAACGTGAAAGTAACGTTGGTGTACGTCGTGACCTTAGCTGTAACGTGACAACGTTAGGGGGGAGGGGCAATTGGCGCCGTGACCGGGCGTTAGTGTAACGTGAGCGTAACGTCGCCGTAACGGGTGCGACGTGGACGTAACGTGACCATAACGCCACCGTAACGTGACCGTAACGTGACCATAACGTGACCGTAATGTGACCGCAACGTGACCGTAACCGTGACCGTAACGTGACCGTAATGTGACCGTAACGTGCAAAATGCTGCCCACACGTTGCTCCCACCCGGGCCGTCGGTCTGATGTGACATAACGTGACTCTAACGTCATTTACGCTGCTATAACGATCGTGGAACATCTACCTAACCTCATTGTCACGTCATCCCGACGTAATGGCTTCACGTCGAGATACGTCGAAAGTTTTGAACAGGTTCAAAACCTTGACGCGCGCCGACGTAACACGACGTAACATGACGTAGCTCGACGTCACTCTAACGTCATTATGACATCATCATAACGTAACCCAACGTACGGCAACGTAATGACGAAAAATCGTCACGTTAGGCTCACGTTGGCTCGTTACGTCGTAGTGTGACAGGGGTATAAAGTAAAGTAGATTACAACGATCAGCACAATGTATTTATCTCAGAAAATGGCAGAAACTCAAAAGCATCGGACTATGCAACTTTAATAGAACCGAGTACAGCTGAAGCCAATGTTATCAAAATGTCAATGCACCGACCAAAATTAATTTGACATATCTTCACTTCCAGAAACTCCAGAGTTAGCCATGTATAATCAAAGTTTCTTGAAGCTACAATAAGGTAGATTGTAATGTCCAACAATCTTTAAAAGTAGCAAAAAAAATCAAAACCATTGGACTACTTTAACGTGGCTGAGGTGCGATTACTTCGAGGTTGAATGCAGTCACACTGCGGTGCTTATAAGTTATAGTGCATTGCATTCTGGGTAGTGAGTGGCAATGTGAGGTGAGCTTAGAAGTCTGGGTGCCATATTTCAAGAGTGTTGGCCCTGATTTTGAACTGAGACGGACGTGTGTAGGTGACACGAGATGGGTCTCAGGGAGTTTCTTGCCTGGCACTATAACCTTACAGGAGTGGAGAAGACATTACAAAATGGATACTGGACTGTTAGACGGCTACTGTCTAATCATAGATATTGTGAACTTCATTTCGTTGGATTGCTAGGAGTTGCAGGATAATGCATTCGACTTGAATACACATGGCTGGTCAACAGGAACGGAACATTCTAGACCGTGCACCGGCCTCTGACCAGGGCAGAGCCGCCCTTGCGTGTCTTACGGATTTGTTGTGAGTTTCAGGACGCCGGTGTCACAAGACTACAAGTACTACTTCATAGCATTGCATTATTGTTTCTGTGAATAGTCCAATTTATTGGACTTATGGACGACTCGGCAGTTCATACTACATTGGCCCGCATTTTGAAGTGAAACTATCTAGACTCTGTCTAGAGTGTTCACCCTAATTGTGAACTAAGGATCGTCGTTCGAGAACTGCGCTCAGCAAACTTAGGATTTGACCGTTATGGTGTATTGCACGGCCTGTGGTGAATGACACGATCCGGAGGATCGCACCAATTGTGCAGGTAATAGGAAGGACTCAAATATACAGACAGGCATAACAATGCGGAGGGCCACTGCAGCAGCTAGAATGGCAAGGGAAGCCGATGACACAGGAGACTTGATGGCTACGATGTCGGAACTGTCGGTTACGGAGCACGAGAAACAGGCGCACCTAGAGATCGCTAGGTTGGAAGAAGCTATACGCCTGGGGAGTCTCAAGGAGCGCGTAGCAGAATTAAGGGAGCAGCAGGAAGATCAAATTCAACGTACGAGACAGAGACAACATGGCGGCGGGGATCCGTTGACGATTCCTGCCAAAATCAAGGACCAAGGCCTACAGTAAAAATCGTGGATGGACCAAACGGGACCTGCATGCTTATTCGGGCGATCACGGAGGAGATCGCGGGATAAGCCACAATCACATCGGCTATCCCAGAGCGACAGCAGTGCTTCGCGACGTAGATGCATTAAGTGGTCTCTAAAAAGGTACACTACAGGGGGAAAGATATGGGGAAGTTAAACCCCCACAAACTTATAGCAGGATCGACTCTGTGGTGTCTAGACATCCCAGAACTGTCAGTCGCGGATTACCGCGCATTTATTGAACATTTGCACATAATCAGCAACCGGGCGCGGAACGAATACTATAAAGACTCAGCACGTGTGGAATACGCTCTATCAGTAAGGAAGAATGCTGAGATGGCTGGGTTCACAGCGTTTACGAAGAAGAATGACGAGGAGAGCGTTCTGGCATATGGGGCCCCCAACTCAAGGGGGAAGAAATTGGTGACGAAGGAATCGGGATTGGTGGGAAGGAGGAGGAGATCGACTGGAAACCCAGTGTCGCGAGCTTGCTATGCCTGGAATGGCGAAGCAGGCTGTCCGCAGACTGAGGAGGAATGCCGCTTCACCCATATTTGCTTGAAATGTGGGTCGAAGTCACATAAGAGGTACAAGTGCAAAGAATGACCCGGTACAAGAAGACAGCCCCATGTGTCTACTGATTTGTCTGAGGCAGTAGCACCAAATGCATGGCAGGTGGACCGCATTCGGAACGGTGGGTCAGTCGAGGAACTGTTATGTAACAAGGGCAGTGATGCGGCACTGGAGAACTGGGCCAGTCAACAGCTGATGACTGACCTGGTCATGGGACGTGAGGTGGTCGGTGTCACGTGCACCGGCGAGGCGCAGATCAACATGTGCAGCGATACCGTACACAAAAGGCAGGAGAGCAGGGAAGATACAGTGACAAGGGAGGACACTGTGACTGGAGTATATACCGAGGGGACTGTGAGTACCAACCTCTCGGTATGCGGGGAGAACTACACCACGGGAGAGTGTGTCGATACTAACGACACCAGTGTAGGAGGGAGTGAGGAAACTGTGAGAACCAATATCCATGTTATGAGAGGACATGTGTCTTGGGCCAGTTGGCGACTGCTGCCAGAGGCCGCCATTTGTGACAGTCGACTTGAAATCGAATATGGTGACTGCGACTGCATCGAGGTGAGGATTAGAGAGGAAATCGGGATGAAGCCCCTAACTTTCCGTGTGAGTGCCACTTGTGTATTAGGAACTTGCACTTGTGTGCATTATGTTGCCGGGGTGAGGGCCCAGCTCAAACCATGCCGGGTGTTCATGGAGGCATGCATGAGAGGTGAAGTAGATCCGGACTGCATCTACATATTGGCAGGAGTGGTCTTTGGTTTTCGTGTGATCAATAGTGATTGCGTGTTAACATACAATGCTATGGAGCCGAAGAAGACCGCAGCATCGGAGTCAGAGGTCTTCTGTAAAAGGTTTAATGAGGAACTTTCTACTGGTGTCATATCTGAAACTGACACTAAACCTATTTGTACTCATGGTGTTTTTGTTGTGCCAAAGGATGATGGAGGGGGGCCACATTGTAGTCGATTGCAGCAGGCCCCATGGCGAATCAGTTAATAATTGTACTAATAAGATCGCAAAAATGTTTTCTTACAAGGGGGTCGACGATGTTACCGATGTTATGGAACGGGGAGATTTTCTATGTATTGTCGACATAAAAGATGCTTATAGGGCTGTTTCGATTCACCCTGATGACAGGCCCAGGCAGGGCGTACTCAGTAGAGTGGACATAGATGGGGACTATCCCCATTTTATCGACAACCGGCTATGTATGGGGCTGTCATCAAGCCCTTACATTTTTTCCATGATATCTAATTTTGTTGTGAGATGTGCTGCTAGGGAAGGGGGCCATAGACTGATAAATTACCTAGACGATTTTTGTGTGATGGGAGGGGACCAGCAGGGGGCAACCAGAGACCAATGGATAATGGTAATGCTCTTACGCTGTCTGGAGTTTTATATCAGTTTCAAGAAGGTCAGTGCAGTTGGGACCTCAGTGAGATTTCTAGGGATAATTATTAATTCCCTGACCTTAGAGCTAAGCCTTCCTCCAGATAAGCTAGAGAAATCCATGACATTGTTGAAGTGGACATTCACCAGGCGTATCTATGATCTGATGGGAACCCTGAGGGAACCTTTTCATTGTGCATGCTTAGATGGCAGGGTCCAGGAGGACTTAGCCTCTTGGCTCTCATTTACCCGCAAATTCAATGGGAAGGCGAAGATCCTAGGCAAGTTCGCCCCTGTGATTAGCACATATAGTGATGCTTCTAAATGGGGCTATGGGGCCCTCCATGGGGGGGATTGGGTCGTCGGGGCATTTGACGTGAGTGAGAATGCCAAACTAGAGGGATACTTAGGCCATCCCTATTACCCACCAGATAAGAAGGTCTGGGGGGACCCACATCAATGTGCAAGAAATGTGGGGGGTCTATGCCCGCTGTGTTAGATGGTGTGATGGCTGGTGCGACAGTACAGTCATAATCATCACCGATAGTGCAGCGGTGCAAGCGGCCCTAAACACAAGGCACTCTAGGAGTAAGGAGATAATGTTCTACTTAAGGAGGCTATTTTGGTTAGCAGTTGAACATAATTTTGTATTTGGATCGATATACATCAGGAGTGAGGTAATGCCATATGTTATGCCCTTTCAAGGCTTAATGAATGAAGGAGTGGGGAAAGGATCAGGGGAATAGACGCTGGTGGCAGGCTATGCTGTAGGTCGATCTTTGACGAACCATTTTTCTCTTACAGGGCTGGCGACGCTGGAAGTGGACCAGAAGGCACTCCAGGCCCAGTGCTACTCAAAGAATTCGAAGCTGTCCAGGGGAGTACAGACAAAGAAGTATTTAGAATGTGTTAGCCTATGCGTGGGGTCCCGCTCTCCTTTTCCTTGCTCAGAGGAGCAGGTGACATTATATGCCACTTGGTTATCGTGCACACTGAAGTATGGGTCTGTGCAGAATTACGTTAGTGGGCTGAACTACTTCTTGAGGGTGAACGGTGAAACCCTATTGACTACACAAATTTTGTACTATCATCAACCTTAAAGGATATTAGGCGCTCTAAAGGGGACGAGCCGTGGAGGGCTAGGCCCATCCTGCCGGAGCTGTTGCAGGCGATTTTTTTCTGAACTAAATGTAACAGGGGCCATGTAGCATGGCGTGCGGCCATATTGTGCTCTTTCAGGGGACTTTTGACGAAGGACTTTCAATTCCATGACTGGGGCAAAAATAGGGAACTATGCGTGGTATTTTGGACCGAGTATCATTTTCGTCAGATACCAGGGGGGAATTGGGACGGAGCCTTCAGAATACTTTGGGAACTGGGATCGGTCCCGATGCCCTATTTAACATATCAGGATACGTTAAGACTGTTCGCCACCAGGGCAGGCCTCAACACAGCACAATTGTCTTCGCATTCCTTTAGGCGCGGGGTATGCACATTCCTGCACATGTGTGGGGTGAGCATTGAAGAGCTGAAAGTGAAGGGTGCTTTGGTCTCGGAGACCGTCTATGCCTATATCAAGACCCCCTGGGCTCTAGGATTGTAAACGACATGTGAGTGTCAGTGACTCTGAGTTTGAGGCATACGTTCTCGGGTTGGGGGGAGGCACAGGTGTGCCTCCTTTGGCATCTATCGCAATCCAAGATGAGCAATAAAGATTGTCCTTCCCATATCAAGTACACTTCTCTCCTTTCTTTGTATGTAGGCAAATTTATAAGGAGTATAATAATATTATATGTATATAAAGTGCCACAGTAAACGTATAATAATAAATCTATTCTCTGAGAGCTTATATATATTTTGTAATATATAATAATGTCCAATTGCTGGCTGGTGCTTGCAAGCCAGGGACTACTCGATAGTGGTGCCAGCGCCAGCTTCTGCCGCCTGGGCACCATATTTCACCAGTGTTGGCCGTGATTTTGAACTTTAACCGGTAAGCATCTATTGCTAGCCAAGACGAGCAATAAAGATTGTCCATCCCATATCAAGTATGCTTCTCTCCTTTGTTTGTATGTAGGCAAATTTATATGGGTGACATTTAATTAATGCATAGTGTTCCCTTATGAGGTAGTCAAATTGATGACTGTGCCGGCTGGCTTCTCGCTTGGGAGTTTGTATGTTCGAACCTCAGCCTAGTCAAATCAGTGACTTGCAAGCTTGATTTTTTTTGTCGCCACCTAGCCTGCTATTTGGGATAAATATGATAAGGCATGGACTGATTTAGTGATTAGCTGGGTATCAGGACAATGTAACTAAGTCTGCCGGCAGCCTAGGATTCCAGTAGGGTGGCACTATATAGTCACAATAAGTGTGGACGGTCACAATTCAAGTCGATACCCGTCCTGATATTACCTTAGATGTTGCTAGGATGCATAGCCCCCACCAAACAGCATAAGAGTATCAGTTGATTGGTTGCTTGGTGTAAAATTTGTAAGTTTTGCAGTAACCGGGATGAGGCCATATAAATGGTTAATGGTTAAAGTGGATGTTTTTGAGTTTCTGCTATTTTCCGAGAGAAATATTATATTAGGATGATCTTTACTTTGGCTTGAAATAACTTTCATTTTAAATGGCTAACTTTGGAGATACGTGAAAGTTGAAAGCAAAATATGGAAGAATAATTTTGGCGAGCATGTAAAAATTCTGACACCATAGGCTTCAGCAGTAACAGGTTCAATTAAATTGAATATGCAGCAACATATACTTAATATTAATAAACACGCCAGTATCTAGACGGGAAATGTAGGATCAAATCTAGGTATATGTTTTGATTTTGAAACTTTGAATGATTTCATCGGACCACGCAGCTTTAAGATGTGACCTTAATATAATAGGAGATCGTTGGTGGGAAGTTATTTGGACCTTGCACTCAATGATATTTCATTTTTCAAATCTCATCTTTCACTTGGCCTTTCATCCAAGTGTTCTACAATGTGTTATCTTCACCACCTCGTGCGTTACTGAGACCATTTCGACTCCCAACGACTGGTGAGACTGATACTGATAGTAACAACAGGATTTGACTCAAATTTAGATCCTAAAGCTCAGTCACAACTACCCGGATCAGGGGCCGGATGAGCCCCGGACCGTGATCCGGCGTGGTCCGTGGCGATCCGGCATGATCTCATCTGTGGTTGGTCCTTCGTGATCCTTGGTGATCCTTGGTGATCTTTGGTGATCCGTGGCTGGTCCAGTCTCATCCGCGGTCCGCCCCAGATGTTTTAAAATGTTTAAAGCATCCGAGGCGGTCCAGTGAATATTGCGATATGGGCTCGATCCGGCATCGTCCGGGATGATCTGGGTGTAATCCGGGGGTCCAGGTAGTCCGGGGTGGACCGGGGGTTGTCCGTGTAGCATCCGGGCCAGTCCGGGGCTGTCCAGGCATTTCTTAACCTGGATGAGCCACGTTTTAGCCACGGTTTAACCTGGACCAGCCCCAGACTAGTCCCGACGTAGCCACGGACCACTCCCAGACTGCCCGGATAAGACCCGGAGAAGCCGGATGAGCATGGATCAGCCATAGATCACTACGGATAGCCCGGTTTACCATGGATCAATCCAGGATGAGCCCCATTTTTGTATATATATATAGCAGGAGCAAGTCCACTTCAAGGCCGGGAATGATCCGTGGATACACCGGGTAGTCTGGGGGTGGCCCAGCAAGACCAGGGCCTAGACCAGAGGCTACACCGGGGGGGCTATACCGTGTACGTCTGACTGCGAGCCCCAAAACGACCAAAATAGTGATTTTATCCGGGGCTGTCTGGGACAGTCCTTGCGGGTGGTCCGGGGGTGGTCCAGCTAAAAATCTGGGGCTCGTCCGGGTGTGTGTGACTGGGGCTTAACGTTGCGATTGTCTTATTTCGGTGTGTTTTCGGTATGTTGTTCTCTGCACCAAATACTACAGGAAAACACCATAAAGCGTTTTCTAGGAATTTGTTGGGGGGTTTGCCAATTTATTTAGTATTTTGACCCTACTACTAGGCCACATCACACCACCACCAGAGGGCAGGCCTGACGTAGTCAGCGTCTAAGTAACCGCAGAGCAGCAGACGACACCTTCTCATTTCCCGCCCTTTTCCCCTTCCTCGCGACACCGTCCCCTTTTCCCGCCCTGCAGACGTGAATCCGGCCTCAATTACCAGCGGAAGCACGTGACCGCAGGGTTTTCGCGCCAAAACCGGGGCCCGCTGGGAGCGCAGCCCGAGGCCCAATAATCATGGGTCAATTTTCGGCCCTGCAGAACCGTCAAAGGCACCATAATTCCGCGCGGCCGGCTCTGGTGAGTGTATTGACACTGCGCCCGTGTCCGCCGGGAGGGGGCGCGTCGGACAGTGGAAAGTCTCAGCCATCCTTCACGCCGCGATGAGCGCCGCCTTGCGTCGGGTTTACAAAACAAAATGGCGGTCGCTGGCGAACCTTCCAAATATTTCTCTGACTTGCAAATCATTCAAGGGGCTATTTTTATTCTAGTCAGACTCAACGCCATATAGGCACACTTCACTAACTAGTAACAGGCGAATGCGATTATTACATTATTTAAGTCAGAGGTCTTGGATTATATTTTCTATTTAACTGCAGTAAGTGCGCATTTTGGCGGGAGGAAATAGTTCTCGCGGGATAAGCGCGTGATTTAAGTGTGCTTGTGCTGCCGCCTAGTGCTAGCAGTGCGCACTACTCACACGTGACCTCCTCAGGCTGGTGCTGGCGTTGTGGATAGAGGGCGTTGTGGATAGAGCGGTGGGGGGTGTGGGGTGGGTGAATATGGGCGCATGAATGAGGAGTGGAAGTGCCACTGGAGGAGCTCAACGACGGGAGAGTGCGCAGAGTGGAAAGGGGACGTGCCTGACAGTTGGTTGGTTGTTGGAGTTTTACGTCCTGGCAACATCTAAGGTCATATCAGGATGGGTACTGACTTGTGACAGTGCACACTCATGTTGACTTTATAATGCTGCCCCACTGGAAACTCAGGTTGCCAGCATCATGATCCAATATCCCACTCAGTCACATTATCCTGACACTGAGAAAACCAGTCCTTGCCCTATCTTGTTAATAGTGAACGCCAGACTAGGAAGCGACAAGTATCAATTTGATAAGTCATTTGCCTTGACTCGACCGGGAACTGAAGTCCCTACCTTCCACACACGAGGCCTGCGCTCTACGGATTCAGCCACCGCGTCCAGTCTTGCCTGAAAGAGAAGGAAGGTGCGAGGCGATGTGCCCAGTGGGCAGCTGGGATTGAGTGAAGGAGAGGAAATAGAGAGGAAGGAGGTGGGGAGTGCGGAGAGGGGTAGAGCGAGAATGAGGCTGTTTTGACCACCATATGGGCGAGCAAGACTCGAGAAGATGGGATGGCCTACTTTGCTGAGAGTTTGACCTAATTTCAGTGATCTCTATTTTGCGCGCAAGATGACGCCCTTTCCCGCGCTGATTTGATAGGAGAAAATGACAGAAGCTGAAACGTGAAAGGGCACGTTGAAATGATAGGGTTGAGGATAGCAGGATGGAAATGATAGGGGGGAAAGACGGGAGTGGTGGAAATGGGAAGGCGTGTAGGTTTGTTTTGTTTGTTGTGGGATTTATGGCCTAGCAACATCTTGGGTGTTGACATGTGACAGTGCACACTCATGGTGACTTAATGGGTCTGTCACATTACGACGCTTCTCGCCAGCTCGTCGCCAATGCGCAAAATCACTTTTAATCGTCGAGAAACGTCAAACTTTTCGGCATCAGCGCGACGTATTGGTAGCGTGCGGCCGACGTTGTGAGAAAAAAAACTAAAAAGTTTGGCACGCCCTCCTGATATGACCTTAGATGTTGCTAGGACTTAAACAACAACAAACAAACAAAGCAACAGTTTGGCGCAATGAGCCTCACGCGCGCGTATCATGTGCCTAGCATTCGCATAACATTATTCCAGCGCGTTTAACGTATCTTGACGCACCCCTAACGTCGCCATAATGTTAGCACCCACGCGTTGTCGCACGTCCAAAGTTTTGTGCAAGCACAAAACTTCGCCGATACCCTGACGCGCCTCGCCGACCATCGCCATCCATCAACGAATACCAATGCGGACCTAACGCGCGTGTAACACTTCCTGACGTATCCTGATGTTCCGCCAAAAAATCACATATGTCGACACGTGTTGGCGAGAAGCGTCGTAATGTGACAGCACCATTATATTATAATGTGGCCCACTGGGAGACCAAGTTGCTGGCATGATGAAATGATAGCACACTCAGTCATATTATCCTGATACTGAGCAAACCAGTCATTGCCTAGTGCATTAATGTTGAGGACCAGGCTAGTTGTGACAAGTTTCAATTTTGCAAGTCGCTGATTTGACTCGGCCGAGTTTCGAACCTACGAGAGAAAGACAGGAAAGGTAGAAGGAGTTTAAATGAAGGGACGAAAAATAAAGTAGGGGAAGAAAGGACATAAAAGAAATCACAGAGAAAATGAAAGTAGTGGGCAATATTGAAAGAAGTCCATGCTGAAAAGGATGGATATGTCAGAAGGACAGAAAGGGTGGAAAGAGCGGGAAGGGCAGAAAGCCTGCAAAGGCCAGAGACGGAGGACAATGCAGAGAGGGCGGAAAGAGCAGGAAGGATGGAAATGACAGAAAGGGCGAATAGAGGCGAAAGGACGAAAAGGGCGAAAAGGGCGAAATGTGCGGAAAGAGCAGGTAGGATGGAAAGGGCGGAAAGGACGGAAAGGGCGGAAAGAGCAGTAAGGGCAGAAAGGGCGGAAAGGGCAGCGGAAAGGGCGGCGGAAAGGGCGGAAAGGGCGGAAAGAGCAGCAAGGGCAAAAAGGGCCGAACGGGCGGAAATGGAGGAAAGGTCAGAAGGGTGGAAAGGGCTGAAAAGGTGGAAAGGACGGAAAGGGCGGAAAGGGCGGAAAGGGCGGTAAGGGCGGAAAGGGTGGAAAGACCGGAAAGACCGGAAAGGTGAAATGGGCAGAAATGGAGGAGCGGTCAGGAGGCCAGAAAGGGCTGAAAAGGTGGAAAAGGCGGAAAGGGCGGAAAGGGCGGAAAGGGCGGAAAGGGCGGAAAGGGCGGAAAGGGTGGAGAGGTCAGAGGGCCGGAAAGGACGGAAAGGACATAGATGGCGGAGAGGGTGCAAAGGGTGCAGAGGGTGCAAAGGGTGCAAAGGGTGCAAAGGGTGCAAAGGGTGCAAAGGGTGCAAAGGGTGCAAAGGGCGGATAGGTCAGAACGGCGGAAAGGGCGGAAAGAGTGGAAAGCCTGGAAAGGGCGAAAAGGTCGGAAATGGTGGAAAGGCCGGAAAGGGCGAAAAGGGCAGAAAGCGTGAAATGGCCGGAAAGGCTGGAAAGGCCGGAAAGGCCGGGACGAGCGTAGGTTTATACAGAGACAAAGGAATATAGAGAACACCGATGAAAACAAGCAGGGGAGAGATGTCGGCTGATACCAGCAGGCACCGAGATGCGCGGCGATAAGACCGGCAGCACCGCGAGATCACGCCGCACCAGCCGGGAGCCCGAGACTACAACTATCTAACCAATCTCCCCACCCCCTACTGCGCATGCGCCCGAATATGTGCGCGTTTCACTAAAAAAAACGCCATCTAAAATATCCCCTTCCCGAATCCCGACTCATATCACCTACAAACATACATGCAAAACTGACACAAATTGGAAAAGTAACTAACCCCCATGGGACGCTTTATCTCAAATGAATACAAATTGAATAATCAGATGGTTTTAAGTTTCTGCCGTGATTTACAAATTTAGGTAAATCGCTATTAATATGTTATGCACTTTGCCTTAGTTTGAAGTCATTGTTTATAATGGGATGGCCAAATGAGTGTGGTAGATCGTGGGGTCGTGGGTTCGAATCCTGGTCGAGTCAAACCATTGACTTAAAAATTGATACTTGTCGCTTCCTAGCCAGGTGCTCGGCATTATTAGGATAGGTCATGGAGCAGTGGAATGAGGAAGACCAATCGCCTGCGACTGAAATTTCCCCTGCTTAAACAACTAATGTACCAACAAAGAAAAAAAAATGGCTAACTTTTGAGATATTTAAAGTGAAAACACGCAAAATGAATTTAGCATGCACACCAAAATGCCAGACATCTTAGCCTCACATGACTTCCAAACTCTATTAAATTGATTTACTATTCTTGCTATGTAGCAATAAGCTGTGGCGTTCTCTGTGGCGGAGTGGTTAGAGTGTTTGATTTTTTTCTAGGTCAGACTCCTAATCTGAGGGTCAGCGGTTCGATTCCACGTGCCCCCAGCTCTGCCAATTTGGATTTCCACCGCTGTGTATAACGTACAGCGTCATCAAAGGCTGGTTGCTCTCCTACCATGTCTATGTGGTGTGGGAGGTTAAAAATCCCTTGGGTCGGTAAAAGTGTAGGCTCTGGCTTTCTATCGACCAGCACTGGAATGAGGAAGACCAGTCGTCTATGACTGAAATTTCCCCTGCTTAAACAACTAATGGACCAACAACAAAAAATAAAAAGCGTTTACTAAGTGCACCAATATCTACTGTGGTTATGTAGCATTACATTTGCGCAAGTACTTTTGTTTTTTTTAAACACAGGCTTTAATTGGATTATGTAACTTCAGTACATTCCCTGCCACAGTCCATTTACTTCCCACCCACCCTCCTTCTAAAAGAAGCCTGGTACACATGTAGTTTATTCTGAAAGTCAGCCATATTAAAAGAGTCCATAGAAATTAGTATGATTCAAGCAGGGGGAATCAGTTGGCAAATTGCTAGTGCAACATGAACGTGATGGTGCAGTCGGCAGAAAGATAGCACTGTGGTACGGGAAGTAGCGGTTGGGGTGGGATGGGATGGGGGCGAGGAGGGGGGGGGGGTCCATGGGGGGTGGGGGGGGGGCAGAGAGGCTGGGGCCAGCAGGGGCGAGAGGGAAGGGGAAGGCTTGATAGGGAGCAGAAAACGCAGGAGCACCTTCTCTGAAGCGGTGTTTAAAAAAAAAACAGAGCTTAAGATTACTTTCTTTACCGCGAATCCAATCTTTCCGGCATCCGGTTACCAGGACAAGGCGTGAAGCGCATGCACATGCACACCGCACACTAGACGATATCCTGTCAGGACTGACGGGAGAGCTTTACACGTACACTCACCGTGCGTCGAAGTTTCTAATTCGACTTTTCTTTTTGTATTCGATTACTTGTATATTTTTGTTTTCTATTGGTTTTTTTTGGTGCCAAGAGCAGCATTGATTAAGCTCCAAATAACTGCCCAGAGTTTTCTGTTGATAGTAATACTTGAAAATATGTCAAGTTGTATTGCCCATGTTTGGTTGGTTGGTTGCTGTTTTACGTCCTAACAACATCTAAGATCATATCAGAACGGGTACCGACTCGTGACAGTGCGCACCCATGGCGACTTTATAGTGCTACCCCACTGGAAGACCATGTCGCTGGCACCAGGACATGATATCCCACACAGTCATATTATCGTGATACTGTGCTAACCAGTCCTTGTCCTATCCTATTAATGCCGAGCGGCAGACTAGATAGTGACAAGTATCAATTTTATAAGTCACTGGCTTGACTCGGCTGGGACTTGAACTCCCGACCTTCCGCACGGGAAGCCTGCGCTCTATCGATTCGGCCACCGCGTCCGGTATACTGTTCACGTTACTGGCCCTTTAAACTTAATTCAATTCCTATAAGTTTGTGCAAACCGATATTTAAAAGAATTCAGTTTCTTCATTCCTTATCAGGTCACCTGCGTGTTAACATTAGACTTGCATTGTTATTGTAATGCAATTGCTTATCGACTACCAAACAGCATTGTATTTAACTGATTTAATACCGAATAAGCTCCAAAATTAACACATTTATTATTAGGGTCTTATTATTTCGAATTATCCCACGTCTCCAATTACCAGGCATTGTGGGAGGCGGCGTCAGAAGCGGCCGGGACTGTGATTTATTTCGCTGCGCTTGGAATCATCCGTTGGTCTCCTCCATTCCCAGAATCGATAAGTGTGAAATCACAGGCATCAGCGCCACCGAGCCGGCTAACACCGGCATCAGCGCCACCCAGCCGGCTAACATCGGCATCAGCGCCACCCAACCAGCTAACACCGGCATCAGCGCCACCCAGCCGGCTAACACCGGCATCAGCGCCACCCAGCCGGCTAACACCGGCATCAGCGCCACCCAGCCGGCTAACATCGGCATCAGCGCCACCCAGCCGGCTAACACCGGCATCAGCGCCACCCAGCCGGCTAACACCGGCATCAGCACCACCCAGCCGGCTAACATCGGCATCAGCGCCACCCAGCCAGCTAACACCGGCATCAGCGCCACCCAGCCGGCTAACATCGGCATCAGTGCCACCCACCCAACCAGCTAACACCGGCATCAGCACCACCCAGCCGGCTAACACCGGCATCAGCGCCACCCAGCCGGCTAACACCGGCATCAGCACCACCGAGCTGGCTAACACCGGCATCAGCGCCACCCAGCTAGCTAACATCGGCATCAGCGCCACCAAGCCGGCTAACAACCGGCATCAGCGCCACCCAGCGGGCTAACACACTGCCGGCTAACACACAGCCGGCTAACACACAGCCGGCTAACACACAGCCGGCTAACACACAGCTGGCTAACACACAGCCAGCTAACACCCAGCCGGCTAACACACAGCCGGCTAACACCCAGCCGGCTAACACACAGCCGGCTAACACACAGCCGGCTAACACACAGCCGGCTAACACACAGCCGGGAAACACACAGCCGGCTAACACACAGCCAGCTAACACACAGCCGGCTAACACACATCCGGCTAACACCCAGCCGGCTAACACACAGCCGGCTAACACCCAGCTGGCTAACACCCAGCCGGCTAACACCCAGCCGGCTAACACACAGCCGGCTAACACACAGCCGGCTAACACACAGCCGGCTAACACCCAGCCGGCTAACACACAGCCAGCTAACACACAGCCGGCTAACACACAGCCGGCTAACACCCAGCCGGCTAACACACAGCCGGCTAACACCCAGCTGGCTAACACCCAGCCGGCTAACACACAGCCGGCTAACACACAGCCGGCTAACACACAGCTGGCTAACACCCAGCCAGCTAACACCCAGCCGGCTAACACCCAGCGAGCTAACACACAGCCGGCTAACACACAGCCAGCTAACACACAGCCGGCTAACACCCAGCCGGCTAACACCCAGCCAGCTAACACCCAGCCGGCTAACACCCAGCCGGCTAACACCCAGCCGGCTAACACCCAGCCGGCTAACACCCAGCCAGCTAACACACAGCCGGCTATCACCCAGCAGGCTAACACGCAGCCGGCTAACACGCAGCCGGCCAATACAGCCGATGATGGGATATTACTCGGGCGATATTTTGCCAGAACCCGCTTTCAGAACTTCCCATCTGTGGAGATTTTCACTTCTAGAACTTCGCACACTTCCGGAACTTCCCCACTTTCGGCACTTACCCCACTTCCGGAACTTCGCACCTCATGATGTTCTCACCTCTGAAACTTCCTATTTTCAGAATTCTCACTTCTGGAATTGTCCACTTCCGACACTTCCTACACTTCTGGAACTTCCGGTTCCCGGAACTTCGCACCTCAAGAATTTCTCACCTCTGAGATTTCCTACTTCCGGAATTCTCACTTCCGGAATTGTCCACTTCTGAAACTTTCAACACTTCCGGAACTTCCCACTTCCGGGAATTCCTACTTCTGGTCCGGAATTTCCCACTTCGCCCTTCTGGAATTTCTCACTAACGGAACTTCCCACTTCCAGAACTTCCCACTTCCAGAATTTCCCACTTCCAGAACTTTCTATGTCCGGAACTTCCCACTTCAGGAACTTCCCACTTCTGGAAATTCTCACTTTTGAAAATTCCTACTTCCCGAATTTTCCTCTTCGCCCTTCTGGCACTTACCACTGCCAGAACTCCCCACTTCTGCAACTTTCCACTTCTGCAACTTCCGACTTCCGCAGCTTTCGAAGCTTGGAATTCCCCCAACCTCCTATCTCTCGTCCCTCCTCCAACCTCCTCTCCCCCTATCCTTCAACCTCCTATCTCTCCTCCTGAGTCTGACCCCTGTCCATTCATTCCACTCCTTTGTCCATTCTCTCATACATAGCTGGGGCAAATTCAAATAACTGGGTTTGGGGGTGCGGTGGGCGGGGGGGGGGGGGGAGCAGGTGGGTGGAGGGTATTTAAATATTCACGGAATCCGAAACCCCCAAACAGAGTCGAGTTAAGAAATGCTTGACACCTTACACATGCAGTCCAATTGCTTCAAATTGAGACCACAGTCTTGCTTATTAATGAATAACTTAACCAACAAGCACAACTTCTACCAGCCTTATGACAGCTGTGCAAATTGACCAATATTGATAAGCACACACTAGCCTAATCTCGACCGCAACTCTTCTGTCTTTCTGTCGCATATCCGCAACCCCATTTCCCATCAGGCATCCAGTATCCAGCACACAGCATCCCACATCCCGCTTCCCGCATCGTAAATCGCGCATCGGGCATCGGGCATCGCGCATCGACATTAAACACAGCGCATCACGCATCACACATCACGCATCGCGTATCGTGTATCGCGCACCACACGTCACGCATTGCGCATCGCGCGTCGCGCATTGTGTATCGCGCATCGCGTGTCGTGCATCGCGCGTCACACACGCACATCACGCATCACCCATCACGCATCGCGCGTCACGCATCACGAATCACGCGTCACGCATCACGCATCACGCATTGCACGCCATGCATCACGCGTCACGCGTCCACAGAGACCTGGGCTCATTGTGCCTTTGCCCATCGTCTCCCACCCTGTGATCCAGATTACATGTCACTCCTAAAGAAGAACCTCTCACGGCTCCCAGCATCTCCATCTCAGAAGTCTTAAAAGCGCGCATCTCAATTATTTGTCTCAAATTAAAGAGTCTCAGAAATGCCACCCGCCCTCAACAGAGCAACGGGTGTGAGTAGACTGATGTGTGAGCGTGAGTGAATATGAGTGGGCAGTGTGAATGTGGGTGGGTGAGTGGGTGGGTGGGTGAGTGAGAGCATATTACTAGTGATGTCAGTGTGTGTGTCAGTGTACGTGTTAGTGTTGAGTATGAGTGGACGGTGTCCGTGTGTCAGTGTGTCAGTGTGTCAGTTTGTTTCTCTTTATGTGTTTATGGGTGGGCGGAGGTTTGGGTGCTAGTTTGAGTGTGTGTCAGTGTGTGAGTTTGTTTGTGTTTATGTGGATGGGTGCATGATTGAGTGTTAGTGTGAGTGTGTGTCAGTGTGTAAGTGTGTCAGTTTGTTTGTGTTTATGTGGATAGGTGGATGATTGAGTGTTAGTGTGAGTGTGTGTGAGTGTGTGTGTGTGTGAGTGTGTGAGTTTGTTTGTGTTTATGTAGGTGAGTGGATGTTTGAATGCTAGTGTGAGTGTGTGTGATTGTCAGAGTGGGTTAATGTGAGTAAATATGAGTAGGCAGTGTGTGTGAGAGATCGTGTGATTGCATATGTGTGGGTGGGTGTGAGTGAGTTTGTGTGAGTGTTAGTGCGGGTTATGAGTGAACAAATTAGTGTTATCTGTATGAGTGGGTATGTCTGAGTATGTGAGAGTGAGTGTGTGAGTGTGTTAGTGTGTGAGCGTGTACGTTAGTGTGTGCTTGAGTGTGAGTGTATCAGTGTGAGGGGGTGCATATTACTGTTATTTGTATGAGTGTGTGTGAGTATATAGGTGAGTGCATGGAGGTGTGAGTGAGTGTGTTTGAGTGTGAGTGTGAGTGAGTGTTGGTGTGTGGAGGTGTGAGTGTGTGGAGGTGTGAGTGAGTGTGTGTATGGAGGTGTGAGTGAGTGTTTGATTGTGAGTGTGAGTGAGTGTGAGTGTGTGGAGGTGTGTGGAGGTGTGAGTGAGTGTGTGTATGGAGGTGTGAGTGAGTGTTTGATTGTGAGTGTGAGTGAGTGTGAGTGTGTGGAGATGTGAGTGTTTGGAGCTGTTAGTGAGTGTGTTTGATTGTGAGTGTGAGTGAGTGTGATGGTCTCGAGGTGTGAGTGTTTGGAGCTGTTACTGAGTGTGCTTGATTGTGAGTGTGAGTGAGTGTGATGGTCTCGAGGTGTGAGTGTTTGGAGCTGTTACTGAGTGTGTTTGATTGTGAGTGTGAGTGAGTGTGAGTGTGTGGAGGTGTGAGTGTGTGGAGGTGTGAGTGAGTGTGTTTGAGTGTGAGTGTGTTTGATTGTGACTGTGAGTGACTGTGAGGGTGTGGAGGTGTGAGTGCATGGAGGTGTGAGTGAGTGTGTGTGATTGTGAGTGTGAGTGAGTGTGAGTGTGTGGAGGTGTGAGTGTGTGGAGGTGTGAGTGAGTGTGTTTGATTGTGAGTGTGTTTGATTGTGACTGTGAGTGACTGTGAGCGGGTGGAGGTGTGAGTGTTTGGAGCTGTTAGTGAGTGTGTTTGATTGTGAGTGTGAGTGAGTATGGGTGTGTGGAGGTGTGAGTGTTTGGAGCTGTTAGTGAGTGTGCTTGATTGTGTGTGTGAGTGAGTGTGAGTGAGTGTGAGCAGGTGGATGTCTGAGTGTTTGGAGCTGTTATTGAGTGTTTTTGATTGTGGGTGTGAGTGATTGTGAGTGTGTGGAGGTGTGAGTGTTTGGAGCTGTTAGTGAGTGTGTTTGATTGTGAGTGTGAGTGAATGTGAGCGAGTGTGAGCAGGTGGCTGTCTGAGTGTTTGGAGCTGTTATTGAGTGTTTTGATTGTGGGTGTGAGTGAGTGTGAGTGTGTGGAGGTGTGAGTGTTTGGAGCTGTTAGTGAGTGTGTTTGATTGTGAGTGTGAGTGTGAGCAGGTGGAGGTGTGAGTGTTTGGAGCTGTTATTGAGTGATTTTGATTGTGGGTGTGAGTGAGTGTGAGTGTGTGGAGGTGTGAGTGTTTGGAGCTGTTAGTGAGTGTGCTTGATTGTGAGTGTGAGTGAGTATGGGTGTGTGGAGGTGTGAGAGTTTGGAGCTGTTATTGAGTGTGTTTGATTGTGAGTGTGAGTGAGTGTGAGCAGGTGGAGGTGTGAGTGTTTGGAGCTGTTAGTGAGTGTGTTTGATTGTGAGTGAGTGTGTATGCAGGTATTGCAGGTATTGCAATACCTCAGGGAGTTTGACACCCCTGCCCTACAGAGTTGTAAACCACTGCCTTGTGGTACAGGTTCTTGACAGAACCGAAGGCTAAGGGAGCAAACCCTAAACAGAAAACCATGTCACTGTGGCAGCATTAAGGGCGGTTCATGTATGGAACTCCCAACATCGCCCGACCAGCCACTGCAGGGACAAATAGTTTTGCGCCTGTCTTGACATGTTCTTGCCAGTGTGAAACCTCTATTTGCTCCCCGAGAGAGTGCCTCTGGTAACTTGCAAAAGGCAGCAGCACTTCAACACTTTTTCAGGCAGCTTTCATGAAATGTTTGAGCTAAATGGAGAGCGGCAGTCAAGTAATGAAAGCAGTCTTTGTCGCATCGCGACTGACAGCATGATGATGATGATGATGATGTGAGTATGTGGAGGTGTGAGTGTGTGGAGGTGTGAGTGAGTGTGTTTGATTGTGAAAGTGAGTGTGGGTGTGTCATTCAGTTCTAGTCATCCCTAATGGCCCTCCTCAATGGTTAGGGTTGCATATGTGTTCTCTATCAAACAGATTTGGAACATGTTTAGACTCTTGGATCACTAATTAGAGAGAATGCTTATAAAGAAGCAGTTCACTGCAGTAGAATTCTTCAAGGAAAGTGTCACAAAGCCTGCTTTGTCTGATATGTAATGTAAAGCCCTTTGACTGCCTCATTCATCCTTTCCCTTCCCTACATGACGTCACAGAATGGGGCATTTGAGCTCCAACTCCAGTACGTAGGGCACCGGATGCAGTGGCCGAATCGGTAGAGCGCAGGCCTCCCGTGCGGGAGATCAGACGTTCGTTTCCTGGTCGAGTCAAACCAATGACTTCAAAAATTGATACTTGTCGCTTCCTAGCTTTGCGCTTGGCATTAATAGGATACCGCAAGGACTGGTTAGGTCAGTGTCAGGATAATGTGACGGAGTGGGATATTGGATTATGGTGTTGGCGGCCTGATTTCCCAGTGGGGCAGCACTTATAAAGTCACCATGAGTGCACACTGTCGCAAACTGATACCTGTCCTGACATGACCTTAGATGTTGTCAGGACGAAAACCTTCAACAATCAACCAGTAGGTAGGGATTGCTCTGTCTATGAGCAATACACTGAGTGTCCTGTGTCTATTCTTAATTGCTCCAAGTGCAATGCAGTCAATATTTCTAGAATTTGAATATTATGTTTAAGATATTGCGAACATTCTTATAACAAACACATGGTAAAAATCAAGTAATCGGATCTTTTAGACGTTTCATTGCATTTTATTTAGATGCAGACCAGTAATGCCCACGGCATAGCATTAACAGAACATGCACTTAAGGTGGTAAGTTGGCGACTAAACGTAGATTGGATGACGTGGCCAAATCAGTAAGAGTTCTGGCACACAGCACTGAACACCAACCTTCCAAATAAGTCAACTTATTTGGAAGGTTGGGCATTCAAATTTTGTGCACGAGTCAAACCAATGACTTACAAATTTGATATGTGTTGCTCCCTACCCAGGAGTTCAGCATTAATAAGATAGGGCAAGGACTGGTTAGCACAGTTTCAGGATAGTGTGACCGAGTGGGATATCAGGTCATGGTCCCGGCGGCCTGATCTCCCAGCAGGACAGCATTAGTAACAAGTTGGTACCCATCCTGATATGATCCTAGATGTTGCTAGGAGGTAAAACCCCAGCTAGCAATCTGAACAAATGTAGGATGAATGCAAATATCACCTAGATCCATATAGTATCCGTCTGTTATAAATTTATAAAAATATTCAATTCGATAGTGAGATGCAAATGCTGGTAATAGCCAATCAACAGGCACAAGAGGTTCATATTTGCGTAAATCATGGTTCATGGGGTTTTTGTCCACCATCTTGCACACCAATTTACTTGCGTCGCGGTAAAACGCCATCGGGGCGATATTAATTCTATCAAAATACTAATAAGTCTTAGACTTTTCTGGCTTAAATAAGGAGCTATATTTAGCCTGAATTTGTAATTAAATATGATCAAATACATTTCAGGCTAGCATGCCTGAAGACCACGACGAATGTGAAGTGAAATTTTAATACCAGCACAGCCACTGATTAACAGATTTGCCAGGTCATTAACCTTTGGTTTGTCCATGCCAAACAGTTAAAAGTCATAAGCCAACTCTCATTAAATAACCACAGGAAGGTCTACCCCGGGAAATTGGTTATCATAGCGAGTGTGTTTACCATTTTGAAGCAGAGTATTTTATTCGGGGACCTTGAGTCTGGTTAAGGTACGATTGAAAACTGGTTATGCAGTAGTTTTGGGGATATTTGAATGTGGCTTTTTTGTGTGCGTTTTTGGGGGGGGAGGAAGCGGATAATTCTGGTTCAAGCATCTTAACTACTAGATCACCTAGATGACTGATTCGGTGTTAGATAATGTCCGAGCAGGAATAGATATTGGTTTTACTCACTCATCTTTGGAAATCGACATGCTTGAGTGAATCACATCAACGGTACAAATATGTAAAACTGCATAGTCTGATGAAAGGATCAAATATTGTAAACCAAAACACTCACTTAGATTTGATCTTCCATCGCTAACTTATACCCCAGTCACACGAGGCCTGCGTTCCCTTACGATCGATTCGCGACGTCCATATTTCCTCCTTACGACTGCTTTACGCCCTCCTTATGCACTGGCGCGCCGATGTCGCCGACCTCCCCACGACCATTACGAAATTTTGGATGCAAGGAGCAGCTGCTGCACTTGCAACCTCCTTGTGACCAGTTCGGTCAGTGCCATTAAAGAGTGGGTGGTGACCTGGCACTGCCAGGTCACCGACCCCTTGGTTGGCGAGTTGGCGCCGGCGCCAAAATATGCAATGCCACACTCACCGGCGCTAGGGCGCTGACCCAGTGCCATGATCTGGCGCCGACCCCGACCCCGACCAGGTGCCACCCACCACCACCCTGCCGCCACCCTGGTGCGGCCTTGGCACTGCCCTGGCACCACCCTGGTGCCACCCTGGCACCAACCACCTTTTTGAATCACTGTATTGAGTTGGACGTTGGGTGGTTGGGGACCTTTTGTGCATAAGGAGTTTGGCTGCGGAGACAGGCTCTCGCATGACTGGGGTATTAGATACTCGTGTTATGTATGTAGTGAGGCATGGCGGGTCAGGAACTAGCCGGCCGTGACCAGCGACACGGGCAACCAGCGCAGACTGGCGGGCACCGGAATAAACCATTGAGTAACTGGATGTCAACATGTGCAGTCATTCCTGATTTCTAACTTTACATGGAGGCGGAACCTTGGACGGAAATGTCTCTCTCCGGATTGAAACCCCCAAGGCCATTAAACTTAGAGGAAAATCTAGCAGCTAACTGGAAAGCATGGATACACTCTTTCAACATTTATGCTACTGCAGCGGGAGTGCTGAGCCGAAGCGAAAAGGTTAAGCGCTGTGTGTTTCTGCATGTTGCCGGCGCAGAAGCGCAGAAGCTGCATCAGTCTATGAGGTTCAGAAACACACAAAGTCAGGCCCATGAAGGAAGCCTTTCGTGTATACTGTGAGGGCAAGACAAACATTACGCTGACTAGGTATAAATTCAACAGATATAGTCAAGGGCAGGAAAATATGGACGCCTACATAAGAGAATTGCGACACCGTATCAGTCATGGTGAATACGGCGAGATAGAAGAACTTTACAACTGGTACACTCATTAAACATGTATTGACGCACAGAAGAAATACAAAGTCAATTTAATAGAGCCTGCCACTACTGAAGCCTGTGGAGTCTGGTGTTTTTACCTACACACCAACATTACTTGTGAATGTTTTCACTTCAAATGTCTCTAAAGATAACCATTCAAAATAAAAGTTACTTCAAGGTATACGTGTTAACACCGTCCAGGTTATAGTTTTATATATTAACGAGTAACATACTATTAAATAGGTCTTATGCTAGGTACACACCTACCGTTTACGACTCGAATTTCCTTGCGCCTGCTACGTACTTGTTGAGTTTACATTCATCGATTAGAAAACATTAATATCGCCGCCGTTGAATATATTTGGGTCTAATATGTAGCCACCGAATCGGCGGAATTTCCTTGCGCCTGCTACGTACTTGTTTAGTTTACATTCGTCGATTAGAAAACATTAATATCGCCGCCGTTGAATAGATTTGGGTCTAATATGTAGCCGCCGAACCGGCAGAATTTCCTTGCGCCTGCTACGTATTTGTTTAGTTTACATTCGTCGATTAGAAAATATTAATATATAGCCGCCGATTAGAATATTTTGGTTAAGACACTGTCATGTGTCCTTTTTCAGGCCCGGCGATTCGTTGATCGTTAAAACTCAGACGCGAACGGTCGGCGGCTAGCACGCATATACCGTTTAAGATACGACCGACCGCATGCACCTCCCGATTTGCAATCGTCCCGATTCGTTTTTCGAATTGCTTGCGATTTCAGTTCTAAGGCCTAAAACTGAGTTGTAATCGCAAATCGTGGACGTCTGGTGTGCTATGGTCCCGCACCCACCTACCGACTAACGAGGTCGTATGTGCAAATCGCGTCGTAAATGGTAGGTGTGTACCTAGCATTACTAACACAGCTGCTTGGATATTGTTCATATCCATTCATATACACCCATAATTAATTTATATAATGCATATATATATGAGACTGTTTCAAAAGGTGCTAAGCAATATGGGACAAAACTTTGTCCATTGAAACGATCAACATACTATCTACTTAGGCATTTACTCAGGATAAACTGATTTGTTTTTTACATGGTATTTCATAATCCCAATAGAATACATATTGATTTGAAGCAAATGTCCTTGTGTTTTCAGTGTAACCGTTTCTGTGCTGTTTTGTGTCAATCGTTGCAATGGACAAATAAACGAAGAGTTAGCACCTTTTGAGACAGGCTCATATATATTAAATTTGTGTTAGTATATGAATTATATGCTGTATAAGAGTTATACGAGTATAATAACCCGGAATTCTTTACTCGCTCCAAACACCCACCCACCAGTAATCGAGTGGTTGAGCCTCGAACTACTCATCTACTGCTCAGGCCTACTTGCCTCAGCTCCAACGGTGGCGCCACCGCTCGCCTGCTCATTATCCTACTCACTTACCACCGAAAATTCACCTTCGTAATGCTATTCACGTCAGAATGTCAATGTCAGGGAAGACTGGGCATATCTACCTCTCTATATTTGTTAATACAACTGGCAATCTACAGTAGCGTCAGAATATATATGCTATTATGTGAATACAAAACAATAGCTATTCTACTTCTACTCTGAGCTCATTAGGACTTCAATCAACTTGTTGGTTACTCTCAGACTGCAGGAATGGTTTAAAGATCAGGTAACATGATTTTACCTTGTATTCCTTGTATGACTATTTGATGTATTCTAATGATGTTGATAGGATGCAAAACCCCAACACACAAACATTATCTGTAAATAGTATACCGGTTGTTTGTCATCGACCTAGATGTAACTCTAATTCAAGGATCCATTTTAATGTCCTAGTCTTCCCTTCAAGCAATACGGCTAAAAATATGTAATTTATTTCCTTAGACAACAACCTGCCGGCGACCACTCCTTCAAGAAAACTTGTATGTTATTTCTTAAATAACATATGTCTATATATATATATAGCCTATCAAAAATAATAGAACTGGTCAGAAGAACCCACTGGCATCGATATGGAGAATTTTATTAGAAGCGGACAAGATGGGATGGCCTAATGAATTGAACATCTGTCTCCCGTTTTGGTAGATCGTGGGATTCCAACCCATAATCCCTGAACCCATAACCTTCTGGTTCGAACGCTGGTCAAGTCAAACCAATTGTAAAAATATACGGTCTTTCGGTTGTGATAGCCGAGCTTGGAATCATATCAATATCTCGGGTGACGGAGTTGGGGGACCATTGTTATGTAATGGTGATGCAATGTGTGCCCACTCGCTGTGTGACACGGAAATAACTATGTGTAAATGTTATGATGCATGGTGACCGGGATTGCAGTATGATGCCTGGATATTAAGATACGGTTACTAATTACAGGAATGTTCCCTCCATGCAGCAGGAAGAGTGCAAAAAGGGAGAGGGACATGTATTATTGTTTAATGTAACTGCATGGCAACTACTTGTTACCATGGGATCGCTGGGCAAGCACACCCAGCCATTCTGCATGCATTAAGGACACCACCTGCCCTGGGGTTGAGTGACAGATGCCCCCTCTTGGGTGCCACCCATCCCAGACTGCAGAGGTGTGTGATCGGCTGGCTGTGTGAGCACAGTCACCCTTGTACTCCTTACACTTGCTGGACAGACCACACACTCACTCTAGAGATACCAAAGGAAGCATTAGTGGGGGGAGACTGGTAGACAGTTGCCAGGATCCTCCTGATAGTAGTGAGTATAAGAGGAGTAACTGGAAATGGCCATACAACTAATTCTTCATTGGCAACCGCGACGTTTGTCTGTGATGACGGAAGACACGGCCCGGGAGACGGAAAAGTTGTCTCAATTGACGGGAGACTCGCCTCCAAAGAGGGAAGGATGTGCGATACAGGGTGATCGATTCCTGATGATGGAGACGCGGTCCTGATGACGGTAGATGCTTCCGTGATGACGGAAGGCGCCTTGATGATGACGGAAGGCGCGTATCGGATGATGGAAGGCATGGGGAGATGACGGAAGACTCGTCTCCGATGACCAGGTAGGATCCCATTTGGTTTTGTTGCTTATTTCGGGCATAGAGTCGCTGAGACATGGTGAGACATTGCTGTACCACTATTTGTAACTAATTTAAGGGTTATAATGACGGGAATGTGTGGAAAAACGGGAAATATGGGAATTTAAGAAAAATGTGCTGGTCAGTAGGAGTGGCGAGGGGTCTGTGGCTAATAGGATATTAGTATCTCGCACTCCTTTGACCAGGCTATTAATTGAGGGTAGACAGGGTGAGGGATGCACACCCAGGTGACTCCATTCACCTTTTATGGCCAGCCTGGGTTCATCGTTACAGACATCAGGGGTCTGTAATTACTGTGGTTGGTCCTGGGAACTGCAAGAGGGTGGTGAACCGGGACCAGGTTAAATTAGCAGATGGTGAGATGGAGTGGGACTTAGTGAACTCCAGGCTGACCCGGGGGCAGAGGAGGAAGCAGCGATTACAGGAAAAGAGGGCTGTATCAGTGTGGGGCAGCGGCCGGGTGTCGTGTGTCCAGGGGCCGTATGCATGACGAGTAAGTTATCGCCCCCGGGGGTAAAGACCGAGTTCGGGGTAGCTATTGCCGGGGGTAGGAAATGGGTCACGGGCTATGCATGGAGCCAAATCGGCACGGAGGTAACTACCCTTGTAATTATTTATAGATTTGGGAAATCCCTCTGCGTTTGTAGCCATATATTAGGCTCAAATATATTAAATGTGATCATATTTAACAGAATTACATACCCAATAAGTGAAATTTTATCAATTTAACCCTAAATTCGAAGCGTTATTAAGGCTACCGCCGCATTGGCGGCGATATTAATAGTTATATTTTCGAATCGACGAACGTACAGTAAACAAACCGCCGCCGCCAGGCATGGCCCTGTAAGATTACGACGTTTCTCACCAGCGACCCGTCAGCGTTGAAAATAAAATTAAAGCATCGAGTCTGTGTCTCTGTCTGTGTCTCTGTGTCTCTGTCTGTGTCTCTGTCTGTGTCTCTGTCTGTGTCTCTGTGTCTGTCTCTGTATGTGTCTCTGTCTGTGTCTCTGTCTGTGTCTCTGTCTGTGTCTCTGTGTCTGTCTCTGTATGTGTCTCTGTCTGTGTGTCTGTGTCTCTGTCTGTGTCTCTGTCTGTGTCTCCGTGTCTGTGTGTCTGTATCTGTGTCTCTGTGTCTGTCTCTGTATGTGTCTCTGTATGTGTCTCTGTCTGTGTCTCTGTGTCTCTGTCTGTGTCTCTGTCTCTGTGTCTGTCTCTGTACGTGTATCTGTCTGTGTCTCTCTGTCTCTGTGTCTCTGTCTGTGTCTGTGTCTCTGTGTATCTGTCTGTGTATCTGTCTGTGTCTCTGTCTGTGTCTCTGTATGTGTCTCTGTGTCAGTGTCTCTCTCTGTGTCTCTGTGTCTGTCTCTGTATGTGTCTGTGTATGTGTCTCCGTGTCTGTGTCTGTCTCTGTGTGTGTCTCTGTCTGTGTGTCTCTGTCTGTGTCTCTCTGTCTGTGTCTCTGTCTGTGTCTCTGTCTGTGTCTCCGTCTGTCTGTGTATGTGCCTCTGTCTCTCTCTCTGAGACACAGAGACACACACAGAGACACACAGACACACACAGACACACACAGACACACACAGACACAGGTACACAGAGACATGCACACATACACAGAGACACACACAGAGACACAAATACACACACATACACAGAGACACACACAGACACAGAGACACACACAGACACAGAGACACACAGACAGACAGAGACACACAGACACACATACAGACACAGAGACACACACAGACACATACACACAGAGACACACACATACACAGAGACACACACACAGACAAAGAGACACAGAGACACACACAGATACACATACATAGACACAGACACAGACACATACACAGACAGAGACACATACACAGACACTCAGAGACACAGACACAGAGACACAGACAGAGACACAGACAGATACACAGAGACACAGACACAGACAGAGACACAGAGACAGAGAGACACAGACAGATACACATACAGAGACAGACACAGAGACACAGAGAGAGACACAGACACAGAGACACAGACAGAGACACAGACAGAGACACAGACAGATACACAGACAGAGACACAGAGACACATACACAGACAGAGACACAGAGACAGAGAGACACAGACAGAGACACATACACAGACAGACACAGAGACACAGACACAGACACAGACACAGACAGAGACACAGACACAGACACAGACAGAGAGACACAGACAGAGACACATACAGAGACAGACACAGAGACACAGAGAGAGATACAGACACACAGACACACAGACACAGACAGAGACACAGACACACAGACACAGACACAGACGTTTCGCCAAAAAAGGACACACGTCGCCGCGCGCTGGAGAGAAACGTCGTAGTGTGACAGGGGTATATGGAACGTGACGTCGAGGCGGCGGCGGCGATTTGTTTACTTTACATTCATCGATTCGACACTATTAATATCGCCGCCAATGCGGCGGTAGCCTTAATAACGGTTCGAATTTAGGGTTAAATTGATCAAATTTCACTTATTGCGTATGTAATTCTGTTAAATATGATCGCATTCAATAGATTTGGCCTGAGTCAGTCCCTACCCGCGGCCTTATACCTGCTACTGGGTAGGGGTAGCTTACCCGACTTTTACCCCTCTGGGGTAGCCTTACCCCGGACACATGCATAGCAACTTTTCGCTGCTACCCCGGAAATCCCCACTACCCCGAGAGGTAGAGCGCTACCCCCGCGTCATGCATACGGGCCCAGGGGTCGGTCCGTGAGGCAGCAGTTTTAGTGATCAAATCACCCAGAACAGTTGGCACAATTCGCTCAGTTCCCACCATTTCCCGCAGATGGCGCTGCGATATTGAGCCATCACCGACGGCTGTTATCACTAACTGAGCACCGCCACGTCGTCAACAAACTGCATCACAGCAAGACCCTGCATCATAAATATAAAACATCAGCGAAGTGGAGCTTTCCGGCGGTGGAGGAGCAGCCACAGCTTCACCACCCACCGAAATTCGGAGCTCTTTAATGAAAGAGGGGAAGTTGCTATTGCTGTTTGTCACAATCTTCTCTTCTTTTTTTTCCTTTTTTTTTGTACATTAGTTGAATAAGCAGTTGAAATTTCGATCACTGATAATTGGTTTTCATCATTCCACTGCGACCAAACGGGATGTCCGAATGAGTTGAGCATCAAACCAATGACTTTAAAATGTATACTTGTCACTTCTTAGCCAGGCACTCGGCATTATTAGGATAGGGCAAGGACTGATTTGTTCAGTGTCAGGATAATGTGACTGAGTGGGATATCAGGTCATGGTGCTGGCAGACTGATCTCCCAGTGGGACAGTGCTATAAAATTGCCTTGAGTGTCCACTGTCACAAGTCGGTACCCATCCTGTTATTAATGCTGAGTGCGACAAGTATCAATTTTTATGTCATTGGTTTGACTCAACCGGGAAGTGAACTCCCGGCCGTCCATACGGGCGGCCTACGCTCTACCGATTCGGCCACAGCGCTGAGTACAGGATGGACTGGTGTGTAGGTCAGATAAAAATATAATGTTGTTATTTCCACTTATACTTCCATCTTCTGTGCGCCCTATAGTCTCATGAGATGACATGAACATCATACTCTGATGAGATGATCAAATTCATTGTTCTTAGTGTCAAATGTCATTGTGTGTATTTTCTCAACCGAACTAGGCCGACAGAAATGTTGTACAGTTTCCATTGGTCACTTAATGATATTTTAACAATGTCACAAAACGAGTCTTACCAAATATATATTGATCTTGGCAATATCAATCAATTTTAGACCAGACGGGATGGGCGAATGAGTTGAGCGTCCGTCTCCCGTTTTGGTAGATCGTGGATTTCGAACCCTGATTGAGTCAAACCAGTAACATAAAAATGGATGCTTGTCGTTTCCTATCTACGTGCTCGGGAAGGACTGGTTGGCTCAGTTTCAGGATAATGTGACTGAGTGGGATATCGGGTCATGATGCTGGCAGCCTGGTCTCCCAGTGGGGTGGCACTATAAAGTCACCATGAGTGCGCACTGTCACAAGTCGGTACCCATACTGATATGACCTTAGATGTTGCCAGGACGTAAAACTCCAACCACAAGCCAACCAATCATTGTTATCGATCACCAAGCTCATGAAAACCATCGCCAGAGTTGAGCTCTGCAATGGTGGCGGAAATAAAGTCTACCACCAAGTGTAGAGCTCTTCTTACATAAAAGATTCGCCCGGTACTTGTAGTACACGGGTGAAGGACAACGTAGTGTAAATACGGGCGAACATAGGTTTAGTATGGAACATGAAGTAGAAACTGTGGCTCCAGTATCAAATGGCTACCCATATAGGCACAGAGTTGGTGAAATGGGAGAGAATGCAAAAAGACAAGATGGCGGCCACAGAATGCCATCGATTTCACTTTTAAATCTTATTAAACTAGATATTATATTATATGTTTCAACTCAAAGGTAGCGGGCTATCAATAAGACATATGTAAAGAATAATTGTTGCTTCTTTGATAGTGAAATTAGGCTCTCAATTCATTAACCCGCTTTTTCGACCGTTTTTATATAAGGTTGGTATTCACCCATGTACTGCGACTGCGAGTACCAGGTGAATCCTTTATCTAAGCTCTTCTGTGATATATTGCTGTCCGTGACAACCTGATAGTATCTTACTATGCTCATTGCGCGACTATCGTCAAAATATAGCAATTTGTTGACGGTTCTGTCAGATGTCATGAGGCAATGTTGTGGCGCCTTTTATGGGTCCTGCTGATGAGGACTTGTCGTCATAAACCTTTCTGTAATGCGTGTGTTCTGAATTCTTCTTTGTGTTTCTAATTGCACAGTCCAATGAATAAAAGCATTGAATTTGCGAAACCAAAAAAACTCACCGAGCTTTGATCCTATGATTGCAACTTAGACATTGGTTCAGTTGTTATTAATGTTAAACAGTTAATGCTGCATAGAAATAAAAGTTTGTTTTATTTAACGACGCCTCGAGAGCACATTGATTTTTTTATCAGCGGCTATTGGACGTTAAACATATGGTCATTCTGACATATTTCTTTGGAGGAGACCTGATGCCGCCACATAGGCTACTCTTCCCAATAAGCAGCAAGGGGTCTTTCATATGCACTTTCCCACAGATAGGACAGCACATCCCACAGCATTTGATGGACCAGTTGTGGACCACTGGTTGGAATGGAAAATAGCCCAAACTGCAAATGTGTCCACTGAGCAGGATCAATCGAATGACCCACACCTTCACAGGTGGACACTCTACCGCCTGAGCTACGTCCCGCGCCTAATGCTGCATCGAAGGAATATGAGGCAATTTAAGAGAACCTGCTGCTGCCGCGCAAGAATATGGTGTCTCTGATTTCCTTGTGTACGCTAAAATAATTTTTTTCTGTTTTCACTTCAAATATGTCAAAGTTAATTATTTAAGATAAAAGTTACTTTTAACTAATTTGAAGTCGATTTTAATGATCAGCTTAGTATATTTATCTAAAAAATTAAGACAGAAACTGCAAACCATCGGAGTATGCAACTATTATTGCCAGGTCATTAGACGCTATGCCCGACATGCTTCCCACGCGAGATGTCGTAGAGGTCAATCCCCACCAGAGTCAAACGAGGAATCTGCATTACTACATTGCCTGGTGCTCGGCATTACTAGGATAGATGAAAGATTGGTTGACTCAGTGTCAGGATAATGTGACTGAGTAAGATACCTGGTCATGGTGACGGTGCCATTGTGTCATAGTGAGGCAGCACTATAAAGTCGTGCATTGTCACAAACCTCTCCTGATATGGCCTTCATATGTTGCTAGGATGGCTTGGATGTCTAGGATGGATTGGACGGCTAGGACGGATAGGACGGATAGGACGGATAGGACGGTTAGGACGGCTAGGACGGCTATGGCGGATAGGACGGATATGAGGGATAGGACGGATAGAACGGATAGGACGGATAAGACGGCTATGACGTATAGGGCGTAAGACCCCAATAAACCAAGCCATTGACAGATTGGCAAAGTGGCCAGTGAGCACAACCCATTCACGTGTCCTATTGAACTTCCGGTTACAGGCGTGCAAATGGACATGCGCGAAAATGGGGTGACAAGTGTCAACGTATTTATACCCTGATTTCAGTGCTGCTTATTTAATCACATGCTGCTTCTTTCTGAGCATGTCCGTCTGATTGGACGTGGTGGTGGTAGGGTGCTGGTGGTGGGGTGGTGGGGTGGTGGGGTGGTGATGGGGTGGTGGTGGAGGTGGAGGTCTGATCAAACTGGAAATTGATGCTAATTGTAGCGGCATATCGTCCATAGGTGGCATCAGCTGAGGTGAGCACTGACCCGCCACCGGTGTCAATTATAGGAACTTTTCCATATATATATAATTATATAATTATATATAATTATATATAATTATATATAATTATATATAAATTACCTAGATTTAATCATACATATTTAACTTAGATACTAATGCATTTATTAAGTATTTGAGGCAATTTAATAGAAGCTGTTACTGAAGAAGCCTATGGTGTCAGAGTTTCAGCATGCTTGCCCAAATTAATTTTGAATGGTTGCGCTTCAAATATCTCCAAAATTAGCCATTTAAAATGAAAGTTGCTTCAAACTAAAGTGAGGTAGATTATAATCATCAACCAAATATATTTGTCTCAAAAAATGAGAGAAACTCAAAACCATCGGACTGTGCAACTTTACTATTCGCGCAGATTGATCAGCGTACTGACCCTACCACTAAGCTGAAGCACGAACCTGGGCAGACGCTGATTATAGAATCATTTTGCCAATTGCCTTCTTTTTTTTTTTTTAAAGGAAGATGCAATTCAGACGACGGCAAAATCTAATTTGCCGCCAATAACAACTGCTTGGCACCAACGGCCCACGTGCATGCACTTGTGAAAAACCGGATTCTGCAGTCTGGAGACGACATGGAATATTTGTGGACGCAGACAATGATCCATCCCCCATTATATGCTTCGTGTAATTCAATATGTGAGCGCAAATGAGGAAACTGGATTGGTATATAAACCAGATGGCTATGCATAGATATAGGCATATATATACGAATGTATATATATTATATATGACATGATATAGGCATTATGAGATATAGGAATGTTTGAGATAAAGGCATATATGAGATATAGGCATATATATATATATGTATATATATACCTATAAATAAACACACACATATAGAACGACCGGACGCGGTGACCTAATCGGTAGATCGCAGGCTTCCCATGCGGAAGGTCGGGAGTTTGAATCCCGGCTGAGTCAAGCGAACGACTTGAAAAATTGATACTTGTCACTACCTACATTGGCACTTTGCATTATTAGGATAGGGCACGGATTGGTTAGCTCAGTATCAGGATAAGTTGACTGAGTGTCACGGTGCCGGCGAGCTGATCTTCCAGTGGTGCAGCACTATAAAGTTACCTGCACTGTTACAAGTCAGTACCCGTCCTGATATGACCATAGATATTGCTAGGACTTAAAACCCCAACCAACTAACATATATAAATATATATGAAGAGTTCAGGTGCAAAACCATGTAAACGCAAATCCAAAAATGGAGATAAACATTGGAATCAAACCTACAAAAAGTTTACTTTTTTATATTCCTATTTTGTTCTCCATTGCTCCATACCAATGTGATCATATGAAAAGTGGAATTATTAAGATTTAAAATTATTTTCATGTAAAAAATCTGTTATTTAAACTACATTTTTGGATTGGTGATTACGTGGTTTTGCGCCTGAACTATTGATATATATATATATATATAGATATACTTATATATAGGCACATGCACATATATATGTATATATATGTATGTGCATGTACCTATATATGACGAGTATATCTATATAAGTGTGTATATATAGGGCACTATAAATTTTGCGCATGTCCATTTGCACGCCTGTAACCGGAAGTTCAATAGGACACGTGAATGGGTTGTGCTCACTGGCCACTTTGCCAATCTGTCAATGGCTTGGTTTATTGGGGTCTTACGCCCTATACGTCATAGCCGTCTTATCCGTCCTATCCGTTCTATCCGTCCTATCCCTCATATCCGTCCTATCCGCCATAGCCGTCCTTTCCGTCCTATCCGTCCTATCCGTCCTAGCCATCCAATCCATCCTAGACATCCAAGCCATCCTAGCAACATATGAAGGCCATATCAGGAGAGGTTTGTGACAATGCACGACTTTATAGTGCTGCCTCACTATGACACAATGGCACCGTCACCATGACCAGGTATCTTACTCAGTCACATTATCCTGACACTGAGTCAACCAATCTTTCATCTATCCTAGTAATGCCGAGCACCAGGCAATGTAGTAATGTAGATTCCTCGTTTGACTCTGGTGGGGATTGACCTCTACGACATCTCGCGTGGGAAGCGTGTCGGGCATAGCGTCTAATGACCTGGCAATTATAGTTGCATACTCCGATGGTTTGCAAAATACAGAACTAAGTATAATGTCTCTGTTCATAACAAATTCAGTGTACTGATGAATGAAGAAACTCCTCAGAGAGAGTATAACAACATTGAAATGGAATGGGAAGCTCTCAGAGAAAGCATGGTCAAGTCAGCAGAGGAGGTGTTACCAAATAAAAAACGAGAGACAAAGCAATCATGGATGACGCAAACCATACTAGAAAAGATGGCAGAAAGGAAGAAAGTGAAAACCACTGATCCACCTAAATACAAACACCTGAAGAATGAAATAGAAGATGAATGCAAAAAAGCTAAAGATGAATGGTGGAATAAGAAGTGTGAAGTAGTGGAACAACTTGAGTCTCAACATCGTTCAAGAGAGATGCACAAGAAAGTGAAAGAGATAACAGGTCAAGGATACAGACAGAGAAGGAGTAAATGTATCAAGAACAAAGACGGCAAAATGCTCTTTGAAGAAGATGAAATAAAGTCCAGATGGGAAGAATATGTAAACGAACTATACAATGATGACAGAGGGAACCCACCCACAATTGAGAAAGAAGATGGGAATATTATATTAGTATCAGAGGTTGAGAAGGCTATCAATGATCTAAAGGCAGGTAAGGCTCCTGGAAGTGACCAGATAACATCAGAAATGATAAAAGGACTAGATGAAGTGGGGATTCAAATCATTCATAAGCTAGTAACTGACATCTATGAGACTGGATTTATACCATTGAATATGAATGAATCCATAATTGTACGACTCCAAAGAAGCTAAAACCAACATTGTGTACTGAGCACAGAACACTAAGCCTGATGAGTCATATGCTGAAGATGATCCTGAAAATAATTTTACTGAGAAACAGACAGAAAATTGAAGAACAAATCAGTAACGTACAAAGTGGGTTTATATCTGGAAGAGGTACACACGAAGGGATTTTCAATATGAGAATGATTTGTGAACGTTATTGTGAAGTGAACCAGGATGTTTATGCCTGCTTTATTGACTATGAGAAAGCCTTCGACCGAGTCAATCATGAAATGTTAATCAAATGTTTACAAGATATTGGTGTCAATGGCAAAGACATTAAACTAATTGTGAACTTATACTGGACACAACGTGCATTTATAAAAATGGAGCAGGGCCTATCGGATGAAGTTATGATTAAACGAGGAGTTCGACAGGGGTGTGTATTGTCACCATGTCTATTTAACCTGTACACAGAGATGATTTTCAGACACATTGAAGATTGCAAGGGAGTGACAATAGGTGGCATGAACGTCAACAATCTTAGATATGCCGATGACAGTGTAATACTAGCAGACAGTGAGAAAAACCTACAAGATATAGTGAATAGAATCAATAAAGCTGGAATACTATTCAACATGAAGATGAATGCCAGGAAGACCAAAACAATGGTTATAAGTAAAAAGACAGATAAACCAAATGTCAATATAACCATAGATGGCACAAACATAGAACAAGTATCCGAATTCATATATCTCGGACAAAAGATTACAAATGATGGGAGATGTGAGGAAGAAATTAAAAGAAGGATAACAATAGCCCGAACAACATTCTCCAAAATGTATAGAGTGTTAACATCAAGTAAGATATTAATACAAACAAGGAAGCGTATTCTTCAGTGTTATGTGTGGTCTACTCTAATGTATGGGGCAGAGACATGGACAATCTCTAAGAAAATGTACAAACGTTTAGCAGTATTTGAGATGTGGACTTATCGAAGGATGATCAAAATATCATGGACAAAGAAGATCACCAACAAAGAAGTTCTCAGAAAAATTAAAAATAAGAAAAGCTTGTTTGCCACTATACAGACAAAGAAACTTATTTATTTTGGCCACATCATTCGTCAGAGTTCAATATACCGTACATTGTTGGAAGGGAAGGTGAATGGCAGCAGAGGGAGAGGGAGACCAAGAACATCATGGTTTACAAATATTTCACAGTGGACAGGCTTGAATTATTCACAGTCTATCAGAACAGCACAACATCGGGACAAGTGGAGAACCATTGCATCCAACCCTCGACTAGAGGATGGAACTATTGATTGATTGATAAATATATAGGCATAACAAAGCGGTCAATAAACAAATAAGTTTTCTGCCACTTGTCGCCTAACAGTGGCGCTGCCTGTTGGCTTAGCATAAAGTTGAGTGAGTTGCTCCCCAAGCCACCAGGGGGCGTGTTCCGACGTTGCAACACTTCCACGCCTGAAAATGTGGTGCTCAATTTGTGACTGTTCCTGAGCCCATTCCTTTGATAAGCACCCATTACTTGGGATGTGTGTTTTTATCGCTGGTAAGAACACTATAACCTATGCAACACTATGTATATCACACTTTCTTTCATTTCTAAGACATTATAGATCTTATTTGATTATTATATAACGATGCAATAATGATGAAACTATGCAGCAGCCTGCATAGCTAGACTTATGTATGGCATAGGTCATATATATACATATATATACATATATATATATATATATATATATATATATATATATAAAATCCTCCGATGCTCGAAGTAAAGAGTTACAACCTGTATGTATATATGCACATATATCTTTGTATTTATATCTACATATATATTCCCATGATCAGACGGGATGGCCGAATGAGTTGAGCATCCGTCTCCCATTTTGATAGATTGTGGGATTCGGGATTAGATCATGGGTTCAAACCCTGGTCGGGTCAAACCAATGGCTTAAATGATTACTTGTCACTTTCTAGCCAAGCGCTCGGCATTATTAGGATATGGCAAGGATTGGTTGGCCCAGTGTCAGGATAATGTGACTGGGTGGGACATCAGGTCATGGTGTGGGTGGCCTGGTCTCCCAGTGGGGCAGCACTATAAAGTCACCATGAGTGAACACTGTCACAAGCTGGCAGTGGTACCCGTCCTGATATGACCATATATGTTGCCAGGATGTAAAACTCCAACAATCAACCAACATATACCCATGTTATATACGCGCCTGTATATTGAAAGTGAGCAGAGTGTCAGATGGGTCACTGTGTAGAGGAGGCGGCGAGGAGAGAATGCCCACTCCACAGTGAATAACATGGAAGTTAAGGTGGTTAAAGAGATTCATTCAGGGGCTGCCGTTATTTATATCCACATAAGTTATATAGTACATATATATATGCATATATACTTATCCATATATATGTATATATTTAGGCGTGGAGAGCGTGTTGGTTGCTATGGCTGCCAAACGTTCCATTCGCGCAGCAGAAAAGCGCGGGAGAAGTGTTGATGAAAGGATCCCCAGGGATCCACTAAACCAGCGGCAACGTCCGTATGCATGAGTTGTTCGCTTTGACGGCGAGCAGCTCGGGGAGAGACCGCATTGTTAAAGGGGCCCCGCGGTGATGCCGCCCGGGAGCCGCGGCCCGTGTTATGGGCATGGCTAAAATAACCTATTATCGCCCAGTTACAGTTGATGTTATGAGTAGGGGCAAAGTAATGTATTATCGCCCGGTTTTGTTTATTGAGGGCATAAAGTGCGCGCGGGTCGTTCAGGGTGTAATTGACTAGGACGGATATGACGTGTACGGACTCTGCGTCTACATGACGGTTGTGTGGTAACAGCGAGGTGTTCCACTCCAAACACACAGAGGGCGCCACTGGTGAGGTTTATTGTTTTTGGTTGGGGCCCCTATCCTGTCTCTGTTCTCACTGGACAGCTCTCACAATCAATCAATCAATAGTTCCGTCCTCTAGTCGAGGGTTGGATACAATGGTTCTCCACTTGTCCCGATGTTGTGCTGTTCTGATAGACTGTGAATAATTCAAGCCTGTCCACTGTGAAATATTTGTAAACCATGATGTTCTTGGTCTCCCTCTCCCTCTGCTGCCATTCACCTTCCCTTCCAACAATGTACGGTATATTGAACTCTGACGAATGATGTGGCCAAAATAAATAAGTTTCTTTGTCTGTATAGTGGCAAACAAGCTTTTCTTATTTTTAATTTTTCTGAGAACTTCTTTGTTGGTGATCTTCTTTGTCCATGATATTTTCATCATCCTTCGATAAGTCCACATCTCAAATGCTGCTAAACGTTTGTACATTTTCTTAGAGATTGTCCATGTCTCTGCCCCATACATTAGAGTAGACCACACATAACACTGAAGAATACGCTTCCTTGTTTGTATTAATATCTTACTTGATGTTAACACTCTATACATTTTGGAGAATGTTGTTCGGGCTATTGTTATCCTTCTTTTAATTTCTTCCTCACATCTCCCATCATTTGTAATCTTTTGTCCGAGATATATGAATTCGGATACTTGTTCTATGTTTGTGCCATCTATGGTTATATTGACATTTGGTTTATCTGTCTTTTTACTTATAACCATTGTTTTGGTCTTCCTGGCATTCATCTTCATGTTGAATAGTATTCCAGCTTTATTGATTCTATTCACTATATCTTGTAGGTTTTTCTCACTGTCTGCTAGTATTACACTGTCATCGGCATATCTAAGATTGTTGACGTTCATGCCACCTATTGTCACTCCCTTGCAATCTTCAATGTGTCTGAAAATCATCTCTGTGTACAGGTTAAATAGACATGGTGACAATACACACCCCTGTCGAACTCCTCGTTTAATCATAACTTCATCCGATAGGCCCTGCTCCATTTTTATAAATGCACGTTGTGTCCAGTATAAGTCCACAATTAGTTTAATGTCTTTGCCATTGACACCAATATCTTGTAAACATATGATTAACATTTCATGATTGACTCGGTCGAAGGCCTTCTCATAGTCAATAAAGCAGGCATAAACATCCTGGTTCACTTCACAATAACGTTCACAAATCATTCTCATATTGAAAATCCCTTCATGTGTACCTCTTCCAGATATAAACCCACTTTGTACGTTACTGATTTGTTCTTCAATTTTCTGTCTGTTTCTCAGTAAAATTATTTTCAGGATCACTCTCACGATAGGATGAAAGAATAAAAAGGGATTTAAACAAAATGGAGGGGGGGATTTACCTCCTGGCAGCATCTAAAGTAATGTCAGGATGGGTACCGACTTATGACAGTGCACACTCATGGCGACTTTATAGTGCTGCCCCACTTGGTTAGTTGGTTAGAGTTTTACATCCTTGCCACATCTACGTCATATCAGGATGGGTACCGACTTGTGACAGTACACAATCATGGTAACTTTATAATGCTGCCCCACTTGGAGACCAGGCCACTGGCACCATGACTCAATATCCCTCACAGTCATATTATCCTGATACCGAGCTAACCAGTCCTTGCCCTATCCTATAGTAAGACCGAGCGCCAGGCGAGGTCACGACAGGTGTCAATTTTGTAAGTACATGTAATAATAGGTTTGAGACAGCCGAGACTCGAACTCATGATCTTCTGCATGGGAAGCCTGCACTCTACTGATATGGCCTTCACATATTATAGGCTAGGATGAGAACACGAAGGAATTCACTTGAGTGTGGCTTTAACCATTGCATTAAACTTTAGAACAACAGTAAAAAATTGTCTTTGTAAATATATTTATTGTTGGGGGTTTTCAGCACCAATGTTCATCTTGGTTCAAGTGATGAGTATTTACACAGAGATTGGTATGTACAGTATGCATGGTGGTATATGTATTATAGTTATTGTAGCAATACCTCTCATTATGTGGAATGCGGGTAATGCAGTACCTCGGATACCTTAGGTGCTAAAATACCTCAGGGAGTTTGACGCCCCTGCCTTGCAAAGTTGTAAACCACTGCCTTGTGGTACAAGTTCTGGTTCTTGATAGAATCAAAGGCTAAGGGAGCAAACCCTAACAGAAAACCATGTTATCGTGGCAGCATTAAGGGTGCTGATGAATGGAACTCGCAACATCTCCCGACCAGCCACTGCAGGGACAAATAGTTTGCGCCTGTCTTGACATGTTCTTGCCAGTGTGAGACCTCTATTTTCTCCCTGAGAGAGTGCCGCTAGTAACTTGCAAAAGCCAGCAGCACTTCAACACTGTGCAAGCAGCTTTTATGAAATGTACAACCGCAAAAAGCGGCGGTTAAGTAATGAAAGCAGTCTTTGTCGCATTGCGACTGACAGCATGATGATGATGATGATGAGCAATAGCAGTTAAATACAGTAGTGAATAGCATCATACAAGTTGTACTTCTTTAACTCCAGCATGTGCCTATAGTTGATCAAATTCCCATGGTCCCATTCAGTTGTATGCCTACTCATTAGTTGGTGGATCTCCCCCAAGATGCACTACCTACCCTCTCAGCTTAAGGTAATGCACTACCTCACCTCTCAGTTTGGTAATGCACTACCGCACTCTCAGTTTGAGGTAAATGCACTACCTCCCTCTCAGTTTGAGGTAATGCACTACCTCACCTCTCAGTTAAGGTAATGCACTACCTCACCTCTCAGTTTGAGGTAATGCACTACCTCACCTCTCAGTTGTAATGCACTACCTCACCTCTCAGTTTGAGGTAATGCACTACCTCACCTCTCAGTTTGAGGTAATGCACTACCTTCCCTCTCAGTTTGAGGTAATGCACTACCTCACCTCTCAGTTTGAGGTAAATGCACTACCTCACCTCTCAGTTTGAGGTAATGCACTACCTTACCTCTCAGTTTGAGGTAATGCACTACCTCACCTCTCAGTTTGAGGTAAATGCACTACCTCACCTCTCAGTTTGAGGTAAATGCACTACCTCACCTCTCAGTTTGAGGTAAATGCACTACCTCACCTCTCAGTTTGAGGTAAATGCACTAACTTACCTCTCAGCTTAAGGTAATGCACTACCTTACCTCTCAGTTTGAGGTAATGCACTACCTCACCTCTCAGTTTGAGATAAATGCACTACCTCACCTCTCAGCTTAAGGTAATGCACTACCTTACCTCTCAGTTTGAGGTAATGCACTACCTCACCTCTCAGTTTGAGATAAATGCACTAACTTACCTCTCAGCCTACGGTAATGCACTAACTTACCTCTCAGCCTACGGTAATGCACTACCTTACCTCTCAGTTTGAGGTAATGCACTACCTTACCTCTCAGTTTGAGGTAAATGCACTACCTCAGCTCTCAGTTTGAGGTAAATGCACTACCTCACCTCTCAGTTTAAGGTAATGCACTACCTTACCTCTCAGTTTAAGGTAAATGTACTACCTCACCTCTCAGTTTGAGGTAAATGTACTACCTCACCTCTCAGTTTGAGGTAATGCACTACCTTACCTCTCAGCTTAAGGTAATGCACTACCTTACCTCTCAGTTTGAGGTAATGCACTACCTCACCTCTCAGTTTGAGGTAATGCACAACCTTACCTCTCAGTTTAAGGTAATGCACTACCCCACCTCTCAGTTTGAGGTAATGCACTACCTCACCTCTCAGTTTCAGGTATTGCACTACCTTCCCTCTCAGTTTGAGGTAAATGCACTACCTCACCTCTCAGTTTTAGGTAATGCACTACCTCACCTCTCAGTTTCAGGTATTGCACTAGCTTCCCTCTCAGTTTGAGGTAATACACTACCTTCCCTCTCAGTTTGAGGTATTGCACTACCTTCCCTCTCAGTTTGAGGTAATGCACTACCTCACCTCTCAGTTTGAGGTAGTGCACTACCTTACCTCTCAGTTTGAGGTAATGCATGACCTTACCTCTCAGTTTGAGGTAATGCACGACCTCACCTCTTAGTTTGAGGTAAATGCACTACCTCACCTCTCAGTTTGAGGTAATGCACTACCTCACCTCTCAGTTTGAGGTAATGCACTACCTTCCCTCTCAGTTTGAGGTAATGCACTACCTTACCTCTCAGTTTGACGTAAATGCACTACCTCACCTCTCAGTTTGAGGTAAATGCACTACCTCACCTCTCAGTTTGAGGTAAATGCACTACCTCACCTCTCAGTTTGAGGTAAATGCACTACCTTACCTCTCAGTTTGAGGTAATGCACTACCTCACCTCTCAGTTTGAGGAAATGCACTACCTTACCTCTCAGTTTGAGGTAATGCACTACCTTACCTCTCAGTTTGAGGTAAATGCACTACCTCACCTCTCAGTTTGAGGTAAATGCACCTCACCTCTCAGTTTAAAGTAATGCACTACCTCACCTCTCAGTTTGAGGTAATGCACTACCTTACCTCTCAGCTTAAGGTAATGCACTACATCACCTCTCAGTTTCAGGTATTGCACTACCTTCCCTCTCAGTTTGAGGTGAATGCACTACCTCACCTCTCAGTTTGAGGTAATGCACTACCTCACCTCTCAGTTTGAGGTAATGCACTACCTCACCTCTCAGTTTAAGGTAATGCATTACCTCACCTCTCAGTTTGAGGTAATGCACAACCTTACCTCTCAGTTTAAGGTAAATGCACTACCTCACCTCTCAGTTTCAGGTATTGCACTACCTCACCTCTCAGTTTAAGGTAATGCACTACCTCACCTCTCAGTTTGAGGTGAATGCACTACCTCACCTCTCAGTTTAAGGTAATGCACTACCTACCCTCTCAGTTTGAGGTAATGCACTACCTCACCTCTCAGTTTAAGGTAAATGCACTACCTCACCTCTCAGTTTTAGGTATTGCACTACCTTCCCTCTCAGTTTGAGGTAATGCACTACCTCACCTCTCAGTTTGAGGTAGTGCACTACCTTACCTCTCAGTTTGAGGTAATGCACGACCTTACCTCTCAGTTTGAGGTAATGCACGACCTTACCTCTTAGTTTAAGGTAAATGCACTACCTCACCTCTCAGTTTGAGGTAAATGTACTACCTCACCTCTTAGTTTAAGGTAATGCACTACCTCACCTCTCAGTTTGAGGTAATGCACTACCTCACCTCTCAGTTTGAGGTAATGCACTACCTCACCTCTTAGTTTAATGTAAATGTACTACCTCACCTCTCAGTTTGAGGTAAATGTACTACCTCAGCTCTTAGTTTAAGGTAATGCACTACCTCACCTCTCAGTTTGAGGTAATGCACTACCTCACCTCTCAGTTTCAGGTATTGCACTACCTCACCTCTCAGTTTGAGGTAAATGCACTACCTCACCTCTCAGTTTGAGGTAATGCACTACCTCACCTCTCAGTTTCAGGTATTGCACTACCTTCCCTCTCAGTTTGAGGTAATGCACTACCTTACCTCTCAGTTTGAGGTAAATGCACTACCTCACCTCTCAGTTTGAGGTAATGCACTACCTACCCTCTCAGTTTGAGGTAATGCACTACCTCACCTCTCAGTTTAAGGTAAATGCACTACCTCACCTCTCAGTTTTAGGTATTGCACTACCTTCCCTCTCAGTTTGAGGTAATGCACTACCTCACCTCTCAGTTTGAGGTAGTGCACTACCTTACCTCTCAGTTTGAGGTAATGCACGACCTTACCTCTCAGTTTGAGGTAATGCACGACCTTACCTCTTAGTTTAAGGTAAATGCACTACCTCACCTCTCAGTTTGAGGTAAATGTACTACCTCACCTCTTAGTTCAAGGTAATGCACTACCTCACCTCTCAGTTTGAGGTAATGCACTACCTAACATCTCAGTTTGAGGTAATGCACTACCTAACATCTCAGTTTGAGGTAATGCACTACCTCACCTCTTAGTTTAAGGTAACTGTACTACCTCACCTCTCAGTTTGAGGTAAATGCACTACCTCACCTCTCAGTTTAAGGTAATGCACTACCTCACCTCTCAGTTTGAGGTAATGCACTACCTCACCTCTCAGTTTGAGGTAATGCACTACCTCACCTCTCAGTTTGAGGTAATGCACTACCTTACCTCTCAGTTTGAGGTAATGCACTACCTCACCTCTTAGTTTAAGGTAAATGTACTACCTCACCTCTCAGTTTGAGGTAAATGTACTACCTCACCTCTTAGTTTAAGGTAATGCACTACCTCACCTCTCAGTTTGAGGTAAATGCACTACCTCACCTCTCAGTTTGAGGTAATGCACTACCTCACCTCTCAGTTTGAGGTAATGCACTACCTTACCTCTCAGTTTGAGGTAAATGCACTACCTCACCTCTCAGTTTGAGGTAAATGCACTACCTCACCTCTCAGTTTGAGGTAATGCACTACCTTACCTCTCAGTTTAAGGTAATGCACTACCTTACCTCTCAGTTTGAGGTAAATGCACTACCTCACCTCTCAGTTTGAGGTAAATGCACTACCTCACCTCTCAGTTTGAGGTAAATGCACTACCTCACCTCTCAGTTTGAGGGGTATTAAAAGTCCATTTCTGTAGTCTTGCGTTTTCTGTAATTCGGTAATAGCCAGGTGCGAAGGTTGCCAGATTAGAGAGGTACATGTACTTTAGATTATTGTATGAGTGCTTACAAGTACCACTACAATTTGATAACACTCAACATACTAATATTAGATGGATCGAACCTGAATCGCTTTATGGCATTTTCAGGATTCTTTGTTTTTTTGGTGCGTTACGTCTTAGCAACATGTAGCTTTAATAAAAATGCACTGACAGGCGTGTACATCATGTGCATATGTATAAATAGAATATAGTACAGGATTTGAATTGTACATGTTCTACAACACATAGTGCACAGTTTGAAATAAACTTGTACTTTAACTACAAAAACAAACAACAAACTACAATAAACAACAAAATGCACACTATCAGCCCAATGATTTACAAAATTGATACATATCACTATCTATCCTCTCTAAATTTACCGACCTTGGGACGCACTTTATGTGGTCGATTTAGTGAGGTGGTCGGCCTAGGGAGCTAGAATATGGTTAGAATGATATTGTTGGGACCCAAATAAAGGAATCGATATATATAGGGGAGGGGACCATCTGACGAGGTGGTCGGTTAGGGAGGTTTTACTATAGGCTACAAATAGTACAATAGGTTATGATACATATTACTAATTGATAGTAAGCCGTTATAGATATGCTTCAACGTAGTGGGTGCAAGATGTAGTGTGGAAATATCTTTCTACGTTGTGCTGTCAAATAAAGCATCCAACTACAGCAGCCCTGCCCGTAAAACAAACATGGCCGGGCTTCTCGGCATAGTTTATTATTATATTTGCTGGCCATACTTTATTATATTCTTGTTAGGCTAAACATATATCAGCAAAGTTGTTGGTTGTTGGAGTTTTAAGGTTGTTGTTTGTTGGTGTTTTTACGTCCTAGCAACATATAATGTCACATCAGGATGGGTACCGACTTGTGACAGTGTGCACTCATGGTGACTTTATAGTGCTGCCCCACTGGGAAATAGGCTGCTGGCGGCATGACCCGATATCACACTCAGTCACATTATCCTAACATTGAGCTAACCAGTCCTTTCCGTATATCATGTTAATGCCGAGCGCCAGGCTACGAAGTGACAAGTATCAATTTTAAAGTAATTTGTTTGACTCGACTGGGAACTGAACTCCTGACCTTCCTTACGCAAGGCCCACGCTCCACCGATTCGGCCATCGCGCCCAGTATTTCATCAAAGTGGTGCAATGTACCCGTAGCCCCAGGTCTAAAGCCTAGGTCACGCCTACCCGGATCAGGGGCCGGACGAGCCCCGGACCGTGATCCGGTATGGTCCGTGGCGATCCGGCATGATCCGGGGCTCATCCGTGGCTGGTCCTTGGTGACCCTTGGCCCATCCGGCCTCATCCGGGATCCGCCCCGGATGTTTGATCCGGGACTAATCCATGGCTACACCGGGTAGTCCGGGGGTTTTCCGTGCTGTGGTCCGTGGGTAGACCGTGGCTTGTCTGGGTAGGTGTGAGAGCGAGGCAAAAATGACCAAAAATAGCGATTTTATCCTGGGTTCTCCGGGACAGTCCGGGGGACTGGTCCGGGGGTGGTCCGGCTAAAATGCGGGTCTCGTCCGGGTATGTGTGACTGGTGCATAACCTCGGGTTTACCTTTGCCCAGTGATGACGACATATGCATTAGGATATCCCTGCAATAGACCTTTTTTCCCACGCAACCAGCTGCCACATAGAATCTTCCCACTATCATCAGAGGGCGAAATTGTGGTAGAAATCGTCTGTAAGACCTTTTTCATAGAGCAGGCCACACAGTAAGCTGCTACTCGCCTCATTGGTTCTTGCCACTGCCATCAGAGGGTGAATTGATGGTAGAAATCATCTATAGAACCCCGCCTACATTTCAGTTGCAAGGTGTACTTAAATTATATATATATATATATGCATATATATATTGATATAAATGAGCGTATCAATAAGCGCTGAGCTCTCAGGCAAGGAGACACATAGACAGGTAGGCATGGATAGGGTGAATGTCTCAGGGAACCTAGATGGTGTAATGGTTAGCACACTAGCTCCGGAATGGCAGGAGGTGGGGGTTCGAATCCTGCTAAATATTTCCCACTTTCATCACCACTATGACATTTATATTATGGGGAATGTTGATTCTTACCAAATAGGTGCTAGTTTCCTTGAAATTATGCATTTTGCATAAACACTTTCTGGTTTGGTGGGGGCGGAGGGGGGGGGGGGGGGTAACTAAAGATATACAGTGCTCTGATACTCCTGTTGTTAAAATTATGAATTCTGCCGTAATATTTTCCCATCATCTTCATCTTAGCATTCGCATACCAGACGGGAATGCTGAATGAGTTGAACATCCGATTCCCATGTTGGTAGATCGTGGGATTCAACCAACGGGCTCGAACCCTGGTTGAGTCCTGATATGACCTTAGATGTTGCCAGGACGTAAAGCTCCAACAACCAACCAACCAACATAATTTTTGCATTGTCGCTGGTGAACCACCTGTGAAGGTGTGGGTCATCCGATTGATCCTGCACAGTGGGCCCATTTGCAGTTTGGGCTATTTTCCGTTCCAACCAGTGGTCCACAACTGGTTCATCAAAGGCTGTGGTATGTGCTGTCTTTTTTGTGGGAAAATGCATATAAAATACCCCTTTCTGCTTCTCGGAGAAAGTAGCCTATGTGCCGGCAGTGGGTTTCCTCCAAAGAAATATGTCAGAATGACCATACGTTTGATGTCCAATAGCCAATGAAAAAATCAATGCGCTCTAGAGGCAGAGTCACTGGTGAATTACCCATGAGCCTGGGCTGTTGGGAAGGGTTGGACTCGGAGGCGGCGAGATATTCAGGACACACCACAAAGACAGATCAAGGCTGTCATTGTGGTGAAAGTGACCTTGTCGTGTTAGACTTGTCTAGTGTGACAAGGTCATATGCGCATACCATTGGCGATTTAAAGGTTATTGAGGTCAAGCCCACTCTACTCTGAATGTCTGATGGCATCTGCTTGGTGGATATGGGTGCTGAAAAAAAAACAGCTAGATCTCAGGCATTGGAACTCTTTCTGAGTAAATAAGTATCAAATGGTATTATCACCATCTGTAATGTATCCTTACGGTGTTTTGATGATTTGGGGTGAATATTATATGTGCGAGTGCATAAGGTTTCAGGCCTTAGCAACATTAGAGGTCCAAGAAAGGTGATAGCGGACTATAGTAGGTTTCGAACCCACACTTTGTGCCATTCCGGGGCTAGGATATTAACCATTAGAGTATATTGTTTGTTTGTTGTTGTTTTACGTCCTAGGAACATCTCATGTCATATCAGGACGAGTACCGACTTGGGACAGTGCACACTCATGGTGACTTTATAGTGCTGCCCCACTGGGAGACGAAGCCGCCAGTACTATGACCTGATATCCCACTCAGTCACATTATCCTGCCCCTGAGCCGATCAGTCCTTGACCTATGCTAATAATGCCAAGCGCCAGGCTAGGAAGCGAGAAGTATCAATTTTTAAGTCATTGGTTTGACTCGACCAGGGTTTGAACCCACAAACTCATGGGTTCAGATCCCCCGATCTCCCAAAAATGAGACAGACACTCAACTCATTCGGCAATGCCGTCTGGTTTAGAGTATCTAGGTGTAAGTCTGATTCCACATTTTGTTGGCTTTTCCAAATTTCAGTTCGACCTATATCTACATTGTTGAAGATTGAGAGTTAACATAAATTAATCAATGCATGTTCAACCTAATATGTAGGCCAGTCGGTAAGAGCGCAGGCTTCCCGTTAGGAAGGTCGGGAGTTCGAATCCCGGTTGAGTCAAACCAATGACTACAAACTGTATACTTGCCACTACCTAGCATGGCGCTCAGCATTACAAGGACAGGGCAAGGACTGGTTATCTCAGTATCAGGATAATATGACTGAGTGGAAAATCAAGTCATGGTGCCAGCGGTCTGGTCTTCCAGTGTGGCAGCACTATAAAGTCACCATGAGAGCACTGTCACAAGTTGGCACCCGTCCTGATATGACCTTAGCTGTTGCCAGGAAGCAAAACTCCAACAACCAATCAACAAGTCAGCACCCGTCCTGATATGACCTTAGCTGTTGCCAGGATGTAAAACAACAACAAAGCAACAACAAAAACCGTAATATGGAAGTTGTGTTCCTCAACGCAATTTTTTTTTTAATATGAACAACGGCTTTCTTTGCCTCTATTTTTCTTAAATACTAATCCCAGATGCTCTCGAGCCTGGAGGTAAATCTCAAATGTATATCCAAGTGAAATTTTATCAATGGAAATTGATATTTCTGTCATAGACTAACAGTTGCGATCTCATAACCAGAAGTAACCGGAAGTAACCGGAAGTAACCGGACGTGACCGGAAGTAACCGGAAGTAACCAGAAGTAACCGGAAGTAACAGGAAGTAACCGGAAGTAACAGGAAGTAACAGGAAGTAACAGGAAGTAACAGGAAGTAACAGGAGGTAACAGGAAGTAACCGGAAGTAACAGGAAGTAACCGGAAGTAACCGGAAGTAACCGGAAGTAACAGGAGGTAACAGGAAGTAACCGGAAGTAACCGGAGGTAACAGCAAGTAACAGCAAGTAACCGGAAGTAAAAGGAAGAAACAGGAAGTAACCTGAAGTAACCCGAAGTAACCCGAAGAAACGGGAAGTAACTGGAAGAAATAGAAGCTAACCGGAAGTAACCTGAAGAAACAGGAAGTAACAGGAAGTAACCGGAAGTAACCGGTAGTAATCGGTAGTAATCGGTAGTAACCGGAAGTAACTGGGAGTAATAGGAAGTAACCGGAAGTAACCGGAAGTATCCGGGAGCAATCATCAGAGCTTCGGCTTGTTCATCACCATTTGCGGGTTCTTCAGATTGCTCTGTCCTCCTGTGAATATATCGTGTTCCTACATCCGGGTGTTTCAAAGGGATCATTCCGAAGGGCCCCGTTCCAGAGGTCAAATGACCTGGGCAGGCAATATGACCCTGACAAGACCCAGGACGTGGGCGGGTCACACACCATTGACCTTGTTTTCTGGAAACTGGGTCACCTCCCCCCCCGTAGTTTGAGCCCAGGGTGGTATCGGTGGGAAAATTTAGAGCTGTATGGTGTTTTTTTTATTCTAGATATCTAACTTAGATCTCCTGCACTCATTTAAGCATTTCTTGCTGAATCGAAGGAAATATTGATGAAGTTAATATATTTATCTATAAAATATGGCAGAAACTCAAAACTATCAGATTAGTGATAGGTGAACCCTTGCCTTGTGTGGACAACTTTTCAATGTGTGAATTGATTTGTTTTTCTATTTAATTGACTACTAAATGACTGAAACATACAATCCTCCTAGCATTGTTTATCCCATCATTACTAACAACCTACTTACTCAACCTACTTACTCAAACTACTTACTCAAACTACTTCATGTAGTCAAAAAACACACCTGAGGTATTAACCTTTTAAGCATAACCCTATAAGCTAGCCACACTCTATCTCACAGAATAAACAAACCATTCTACTAGCACTCACTCCATCTCAAAATGTTAACTCCAACAACATGATAGTTTTGCAATTCACAACATAGTGGGCATACAAACCTATGAAGGAAAACTATGCACCTAACCACTCCGTAATGTAAAGGTCTAATCAATACACATGTATGTATCAAGTGTGTAGGAATACAACATATAACTGCTATTTTTGTATGTGAATTGTCAAACTATACCATATGTAAGTCTTTGAATGTTTGATATTGTTATTTCAGCTGATTTGGGCTAGCTGCATATATTGTAAATAACTGTATTGTCACATGGCTGGAAGACCAGTGCCACAGCGCTGACAAAAGACTTTATTCAATGAATAAACTATATTTACAACAAAAAAAAAAAAAATTGTCCCTCTGATAATAACATATTTGCTATGTCAGGCCAACCTTGATCTAGATGCAGACTTGTCCGCTGATGATACTATTGTCTTCGTTCATTGTGGTCTAAGTGGTTCTTGGTTCACACACAAGATAACCCCCATAGTGGGTTTCGTAGAAGGTGATATATATATATACAATACAGTACTTTATTAGTATAAATGTCAACCCCCATGCGTATGCATATCTATGGGATCCTCTACACACTCACACTAGCTATAACCCTTACGCTAATAGTAATACTATAAATGTTTTTGACACAACCAGTGTCTTGTGCATCTTAGGCATTATACACTTAAATATATTTTGTTAAGAAAGAGAATGAATTTAAAAATAAAGAAGTTGAATAGGTTTATTTAGGTCATCAGTGAACGAAGGTTAATATCCAAATCGCCGTCTAATGAATCTGCATTGACACTATGTTTAGGCTGGTCTGAGTGACAGGAGATCAGAGCCGCTTCATAATTATATACAATATTTTGATTCCACACATTGGTAAATCTCTCCGTAAAGAAGAAGAAACAAAAAGCAGTTTGCCTGCAGCGGCTTTCGGTTCTGGTTCTTCTCTGGTGTAGCGTGAAGCTGTCTCTAGCGGAGATGCCGGCGTGCATATATTGACTGAACTAGTTTTCTTGTTTTCCAGCACGAGCAGTGATACGCTGCAGTCATGGGTCACTGCCTCGGACTGCGGTGCGCTACCACTGTCACTGTCACTTCGTTTAGACCACTAGGTGACAGCACCACTGTCACTGTCACCTCATTTAGACTGTCGGATAACACCGCCACTGTCGCTGTCACCTTGTTTAGACCACTGGGAAACACCACCACTGTCACCTCGTTTAAACTGCGAAGTGACACCACAACTGTCACTGTCACCTCGTTTACACTGCCAGACAACACCACCACTGCCACTGGCACCTTGGTTAAATCACCAAGTGACAGCACCACTGTCACTGTCACCCCATTTAGACTGTTGAGTAACACCACCACTGTCACCCCATTTAGACCGTCAGGTGACACTACCACTGTCACTCTCACCTCATTTAGACCACCGGGCGACACCACCACTGTCAATACACTTGTAAAGTCCTTGGCTGACAGTCGTAGTTGTGTAGGTAGGCTAAGAGGAAATCACTACAGGCAAGGAAGGAAAGCAGATATAGAGTGAAAGTAGGAGAGCTAGACTCCAGTCTTTATTATATTTATAGTTTTCAAGAACCAAGATGGTTGCTCACACCTGATCCGAAACCTCCAATCACCAACAGGCATTCTTCTATCAACCAATAAACATTCAAGATCCTTGTAGCCAAGGCATGGTTATGTCTGGCTACAGTGCCCTGTTGTGTCTGGTGTGCAGTGATCCGTAAATAACATTTGGGGGGGAGGGGGTATGTGAGCAGAGCTCCAAGGACTCTGTACATTTCTAGAAGTGCCCCTCTCACACTATCTATTAAAATACACAATTCTTATCTTAAATCAGTAATGGATCACCAACACCACATATACCTCATGTGCCTTTGGTTTTACATACCATTTACCATTATATAGACCATTTGTAATTTATTATAGAATAGTTCCAACCTTAACCAATATCTCAAATATCGGGAAATTTTACACACTGTCACTGTCACCTCATTTAGACCACCATATGACACCACCACTGCCACTGTCACCTCATTTAGACTGCTGGGTGAGACCGCCACTGTCACTGTCACCCCGTTTAGACTACTGGGCAACACCACCACTGTCACTGTCACCTGATTTAGACCATGGTGTGACACCAGAACTGTCACTGTCACCTCGGTTAGCCCGCCGGGTGATAGTGCCACTGTCACTGTCACCTCGTTTAGCCCGCCGGGTGACAGCGCCCTTTTTCCCACCCTTCCTTCCACCGACGCGCTCAATGGTCATTTACGAGCCTGAGCCTGGGGGGCCACTTCCATCATGTCCGTCCTCCTATTTCCCGGCATGCCCGTCTGACGGCCGCCATCTTGTAATATCCGGCGGAGACTTTGTCAACAGTGTCAAAGGTTGCAAGGGGTCAAGTGAGTTGTTGACCGACGCGCCATGTGGCGGACAGTCATTGAATTACGGGGCGATAATAGAGGATAAAAGGGCCAGTATCGACGACTCTGCTCCGAGGGGTTGCAGCAGACGTCGATGCAATGATAGGCTCCCGGACGGAGCATGCGCACTGGGAATCAAATCACAAGAAGAGAACAACAATTGGAGAAGAAAAGAAAGGGAAAAAGAAAAGAAAAAGAAAAGGAAATTCTCTTTGTAGTCGTCGACCCATCCAAGGGCTTCAATGTCGCTCCAAAATCGCCACGTCGTTACAAAATGATGTTCTTGTTTTCCACTCCACTGAAATTACATGTGCTTGTGTTAAATTATAAATGTCAGTGATCAATCATAGCTGATTACTTTAAAAGACACACCGACAGTGGTGTTATTATTTGTATACTTAAATTTGTATGGGTGCTTTGAGAAATGCATAACCTTACTTAAATTGGGGTTTGTTCCAAAAAGATTGCAACGAAATATAATTTACTTGGTCCTCGAGATGTGCTCATATCAAGATATGGTCAATATATTTATTAAAAGAATATTATTAATTGTTTTCTCAAATAACAGCATACAGTATTCAATCTTGAAGTTGCATATTCCGATGGTTTTGAGTATATGTTTAGGGATTTTTAGATACATATATCAGGTTGAACATTATAATCCAACTTTTATTGCAAATAGTTAAATTTGGAGATACTTGAAGTGAAACATTCCAAGGTAAATTTGAAATTCACTTTGAAACGCTGACTGACAGACACCTTAGACTTCAGTAGTCAGAAATTCTATTAAATTGACTTTGTGTGTATTTCCGTCTGTGTAGCCAAAAAAAGGTCTTAAAGGCACTGTAACATGATCAAAACAACTTTACTTATTAACATTTAGTATCTTAAAATATGACTAGTCATAATGTCTATGGCTTGAAACAACCTATTCTCTAGAGTTATTTAGGGCCCAACAATGGTCTGGATAGGAAGCATCTTAATTTTAGCTAGGAATAATTCTGAGAGATTTAGATAAGCCAAAAAAACATAACTCAACTTGCATATTCTGATGAAAGCATGTTTCTTAAACCAAAGCACTTGAAAAAGAAGTTGATCCAACATATGCAACTTAAATACTACTAATGCATTTAGCAAACATGTATTGTTGCATAGAAGGAACAACAAGAAAATTCTACGCTTCGGTAATTTGGTCGCATCAGGAAGCCTGGACGGTTCAATAGGTATGACACTCGTTACAGAATGGCAATAATGTAGGTTTGAGTCTCAATCTAGGCAAAGTGTCTCATGTGTTTATAGCATCCCCCGTGGAGTTCATACGTCTACTTAACACGGTATGTCCACTATTAAGGTTATATGACGCACCTATCACAGATTGACATCAAGCTAGACAAAACCTGCAGCAGTTTGGTAAAAATCATGGCATAGTTAGGTGCTGTAACATTTAATGTAAAGAGACCATGTTAATTATTTATTAAGCCACCAAAGTTGTGCGTTCATTATTAATTGTTAATATCCAAATTTGAAGTAGTTCCTGTTTAATTGAGAATTTAACTTGAAATTAACAGGGACTATTTGAAATCCATGTCTTGTAGTGTTATTTTGTTCTTGCTCAAACTCTATAGCCAGAGATTATTGCATTGATTGACCACCTCTTATGGAGCAGAAAAATGGCCTCATTTGGTTGGTTGGTTGGTTGTTGGAGTTTTACATCCTGGCAACATCTAAGATCAAATAAGGATTGGTACCGACTTGTGACAATGCACACTCATGTCAACTTTATAGTGCTGACTCACTGGGAAATCATGCACTGGGACCATGACCCGATATCGCACTCAGAGACATTATCCTGACACTGAGTTAACCAGTCCTTACCCTATCCTATTAATGCCGAGCGTCAGGCTAGGAAGCGACAAGTCTCAATTTTTAAGTCATTTGTTTGACTCGACCAGGGTTCGAGCCTACGGGTTCGAATCCCACAACCTGCCAAATTATGGAGTTGATTCAACGAGCAGCTCTTATGGTACCGCAAAATGGTCTCATTTGGTGTTGGTGTTGCAATAAAGTTTGATAAATGCTGCAAACTGTATGTGCAATCGATTCACACAGACTGTCTTGTGTGTATTTGTGGTACAATGGTTCAAATTCTCTCTTATTGGCTTAAAAGTTAAATAACGAGATAGCTGCAGTCGCTGGAGCATGATAAGGTGTCGGGTTCCAGCTTCGGGTACTAAGGCATAGTCAGTCTTAAGGCATAGTCAGTCGACGCCCCGGCATCAGAATGGAAATTTTATCAGCCACCATTTATTTGTGTCAAAAGGAAGTTTTGAAGTACTGCATCATTGCTGGTTTTTTTCCCACAGATCGAGTACTGCTCATTAATATTGTCAACCAATACCACATCTTAAGTCCACATTGCAGAACGATGCTTATGTGGGGTTTCAGGGTGGGTGTGGGTGTTGGTATGGGTGGGGGGGGAACATGCCTTACTGTCTGTGAAGTTCTGTGATTAGCAAATAATAAGTGATTAAAGCAACCAGATGTTGTTCCTATTTGATAACCTTTGTATGGTATCAATCTTAGCAATGATGGCAACAGTGGCAATAATAGCCGTAATGATGATAGTAGTCATGATGATGATGGTGGTGATGGCATTAGTGATGGTGATAGTGGTGGCGGTGGTGATGGTGATGGCAGTGACTGTGGTGGTGGTGGTGGTGGTGGTGGTAGTAGTGATAATGGTCATGAAATGATTGAAATGCCAATGGCCATTGTGATGATGGTTGGTTGATTGTTGGAGTTTTATGTCCTGGCAATATCTAAGGTCATATCAGGACGAATACCGACTTGTGGCAGTGCGCAGTCATGGCGACTTAATATTACTGCCCCATTGGGAGACCAGGCTGCCAGCACCATGATCCAATATCCCACACAGTGACATTATCCTGACACAGAGCTAACCAGTCCTTGCCCTATCGTATTAATGCTGAGCCCTGGCTAGGAAGCAACAAGTATCAATTTTGAAGTCATTGGTTTGACTCGACCAGGATTCGAATCCCCCGATGTATCAAAACAGGAGACGGACGTTCAACTCATTCGGCCATCCCGTCCGGTTCAAACGTTAGAGGGGTATTATGTAGTACAAAGGGCAGCGACATGGTGTTGATATGGAAGCTAATGATGACATTAGCTAATGATGACATTAGCTAATGATGACATTAGGAAATGATGACATTAGGAAATGAAGTGTTCGCACAGTTAGTTCAGAGTTTCCCAGCAGGAGAGTTTCCGAAAGTGACCACTTTGCTAAATGTCTGCTGATGGGGTAAATGATATTTTGAGTTAGGTCTAATGCAATGGTGGTTTGTAATCCACAAGTAAACTACATTGAAAAGGCGGAAATAGGACGTGAGAATAACATAAAGTAGTTTGGGATGGCGGATAGAAGAGTATTCAGAAGAAGATGGCCATCAGAACCAGAAGATCGACGAATTATTAAAGAAGGGGCCCACCGCGGGAGCAAGACGGCGCAAGAGGACGACAGGCCGGTTGCTGATTGGTCCGGGCAGTAGCTAGAATAATTGAGTTAATGTACTATATTATGCAACTGGTTCCTATATAAGGAGGTAGGTTTCATAAATAAGCTGTCTTATTGTTTAACTCAATTCCTCGTTGTCCTAATCGTCAGTAGCAGGCGCTCAGCAAGGTTATCTGCATTCTGCAGCTTGTCACGTATCTAAGGCTAGGATTACATAGATATGAAGAAGACTGTGTAGTGTGTATGCGGGGAAACTTTAAAAGGCTGTAGGTTAAATTTGCATAGTCCGATGCTTTTGAATTTCTGCCAAAACTTGTAGATAAATATGTTAAGTTCCTCATTGGTATTTATTTTACTTTTGTGCCTTTTTGTGCGTTTTCTTTTGTAAATATGTTTATTCTGCTGAATATGTCTTTTGTCAGTACCGAAGCACTGGTCTTCCAGCCATTTTTTAATTCGGGATTATTTACACAGAAATAGTATATAGAGCAAGGTATACAATAACTGTTGAATACCCAATTTGCAGCATATAACACAATGAAAGTTTGAAGTAAAGTTTATTTTAAAGGGAGGTTCTTTTAGGGAAAACCTGCTAAATTAGTTTCGGCGTGCAAATCGTAATTCTGGACACCATAGGCTTCAGTGAAATGCTCCATTGACTGAACTTAGTCTTTTCAGCAGCCAACAATAGATGATCACTTATTTCACCAGTATGTAAGCTGGATGTGTAGAATCAAATATAAGCACGGGTTTTGGCTTGGCTTAGATAAATGTGTGATTTCGTCGGATTATGCGGCTTTAATGAGGATCAGAGATCACAAATCCGAAAAGTGTATGTACTACCCGCAATGTGTAGAGTCGAATTGGTCTGCCTGGGGGACTCGAACCCACATGTCTGCCGTTCTTGTGTGTCTCGCAACCATGAGTCGATCTAGGTTCTCTGATGTAACCCACCTATCTGTGCCCTATCTGTGTGTGTAGCGTTTCACCTCGTAGGTGGTGGTGGGGGGTGAGTGCAACTCACCACAGTTATGTGTACTGGTAGATGCACTTCCATTCACGAGATACCATAGAAGCAGAGATGAGATTTGATGGAAGGCGTGTGGATGATATCCGATATTACATACGCATGAATCTTACTATCAAAATGTTGCATAGGCATCACGCCTAGATCACCCAGTTTATGCATTGTCTATAGAATCTTAGTTCTACTATTAAACAGATTAATTAATATACCCTGTGTTATTTAAATCAATTATGTTAAGATATTATATTGCTGACGAAATTTGGTGAGGGTGATGGTTGTGGCAGTGAAGATGGTGATTGTTGTGGTGATGGTGGTGGTGACAGTGATTGTGGTGGTTATAGTGGTGATGATGATGGTGGTGATGATGGTGGTGGTGATGGTGGGGTGATGACGATAGTGATGGTGATGGTGGTGGAAGGTGGAAAATGAGGTGGACTGCATTTACCAATCAATTTGCTTTCCAAAGAGCAAATTCAGAACAGCTACCTCGCCTGGTAAACATCTCTATTTCCATATACTACTTCCTATGCATTCCAAGAACTGCTGTCAGTCCAGCATTCACTGCTTTATGCCTAGTACACACCTCCCGTATAGGATTCGCGCACTAAAACTCGCGACTCGACCCGACCCGCTTAAAACTGAAAACGGGCCGATTCGTTTTTCGAATCGTGAATCGCAATCGTAAACGGCCGCTTTTAGCACTAAAAACTGAGTTTTATGCGTGAATCGCAATCGCTAGGTGTGCGCGGGGAGCGCACACCAAGCGATTTTTGTGGGCGAAACGGGCAGTTTTCGATCGTATACGGGAGGTGTGCGCACATAAACGGTAGGTGTGTACCGGGCATTACTCTGCGTTCCTGTAGTGAACATAAAAGTTTGCACACAACATCTGCTGAAAATGCTTCATCTGTCTACTGCCGATGAGGATGGTCCAGTAGATAAAGCGCTCGCTCCCTGTGCGGCAGACGGGCCCTGCCTTTACTCCAATCCAGTTCAAGCTGGCAGTTCGCGTGCGGCATGACAATGGTAGAAGTGAAGAAAGTCAATTTACTTTTCCTTTGCCTCCTTTGTTTCTTTTCTTCTACGACCACAAAATAATGGCTGTTGACAGGCGTCTTCGCCTTGGGGGGGGGGGGGGGGGGGGGGGGGGGGCGGGGGGGGGGGGGGGGGGGGGGGCAATTAACATGGCCCACTTTGATATTGGTTGGTTGTTGGAGTTTTACGTCCTGGCAACATCTTTGGTCATATTAGGATGGGTACCGACTTGTGACAGTGCACACTCATAGTGACTTTATAGAGAGGCCAGCAGCATGACCTTCTGATATCCCACTCAGTCACATTATCCTGACACTGAGCCAACCATGTCCTTGCCCTATCCTAATAATGCCTGGCACCTGGCTAGGAAGCGACAAGTATCTATCATAGCACACTTTGAGAAGTCATTGGGAATTCAATATGGGGGGAATAGAGAGGGGATAGACTGTTTTCTTAAAGGGGCTGTCACATTAGGGTTTTTTGCGGGAGCGTATGGCGGCGTAAGCGCGTTACGTCATATACGTCGGCATACGCCGTATACGCTACTCATACGCTACGCATACGCTACTCATACGCCGCCAGATGCCGCCAGATGCCGGCGTATGTGAAGCGTATGAGGCATACGCCGCCATACGCTTTCATAAATCCGTCCGTCCAAATTTTGTTGTGCATGCTCAAAAAAACTCGACCTATGAGGGCGTATGGCCCATACTGTCAAAAAATGTCACAGCACGCTCCCATACGCTCCTCATACGCTCCTCGTACGATTCTCGTAGGTTCCACATACGCTCAAAACCACCCGAAAGGTCACCAAATGTCATCATAGGCCGGCACGCGCAGGACCTACGTAGGTTTTCAATACGCTCCCACCATACGCCGTAATGTGACAGGGCCTTAACACAAAACAAGAAGGGGACGAAGTGTAAGAATAGACTGTTATCTTAGCGCAAAACAAGAAAAGGTCCAAGTGGCAGAATAGACTGTTATCTTAGCACAGAACAAGAAAAGGTCCAAGTGGCAGAATACTGTTATCTTAGCAAAACACAAGAAAAGGTCCAAGTGGCAGAATAGACTGTTATCTTAGCACAGAACAAGAAAAGGTCCAAGTGGCAGAATAGACTTATCTTAGCAAACCACAAGAAAATGTCCAAGTGGCAGAATAGACTGTTATCTTAGCAAAACACAAGAAAAGGTCCAAGTGGCAGAATAGACTGTTATCTTACCACAAAACAAGAAAAGGTCCAAGTGGCAGAATACTGTTATCTTAGCGCAAAACAAGAAAATGTCCAAGTGGCAGAATAGACTGTTATCTTAGAAAAAATCAAAAGGGCCAAGTGACGGAATAGACTGTTATCTTAGCACAGAACACTGTGGCAGAACAGACACAAAACAAGAAAGTGGCAGAATAGACTGTTATCTTAGCACACACAAAAACAAAAAAGGTCCAAGTGGCAGAATACTCATCTTAGCACAGAACACTGTCACATTTTCGCGATAACAAATGTGAGATTCGCACAGTAGTGTGCAGGCTTAGTAACCATGTGGATGGAGGAGGCCAGCGCATTAAGCTTAGTGCTTCGGGGAGTTTGACAGGTCTGCGCATAGGCAGGCTGGCGAGTGGCAGGATGACAAGGCAGGTGGGGGGGTCGGAGGAAGGGGGGGGGGGACTTCTTTTAGAGATTTGAAATGCCGAGTTTTCCGTCTGGAAGAAGCAGTACGTGGCGGGCCAAGAACGACGCGGTGTAACGGAATAAAATTGTCCAATATGATTCTCCCCCCCCCCCCCACCCGGTAATATTAGACCGGAAATAATCTTCCGGTGGAAGAAATAATATACTGGAATAAACCGCCTATGCGGGAAATAATAGACCATTGTTACATTTCCCCCTGATATCGAGATGTGCTGATAGGTGATGGATTATAATGTGCAACATTTGGGATGTTTGTTTCCTTGTTGGGGTTTTACGTCCTAGCAATATCGATGGTCATATCAGGACGGGTACCGACTTGTGAGAGCGCACTCAAGGCGACTTTATAGTGCTGCCCCACTGGGAAATCAGGCCGGAATGGGTTGTTAGTTGGTTTTACATCCTGGCAACATTCAAGGTCATATCAGGACAGGTACAGACTTGTGACTGACTATGCACTCATGGTGACTTTATAGTGATACCCCATTGGGAACTCATGACCCGATATCCCGCTCAGTCACAGCTAACCAGTCCTTGCCCTATCCTAGTAATGCCGAGTGCCAGGCTAAGAAGCGACAAGTATCAATTTTATAATTCATTGGTTTGACTCGACCGGGAACCGAACTCCCTACCTTCCGCACGTAAGGCCCACACTCTACCGATTCGGCCACCGCGCCCGGTGGCCGGGACGGGTAATAATTGGCTCTTCCCACATTCCTCCCTCCTCATGCAGGCTGGGTGGGGGGTGGGGGGTGGGGGGTGGGGGGGTTGACCGCTCTTCCATCTATAGGGGCCACACTCCTCACCCATCATTTCACTTGCAATTTGTCTTTAATAAAGGCTGAGTGATAGGGGTTAGCCCATACCAAGCTCATCAAATATATGTAATGAGGTGCACTGAGTTGAAATGTTATTTGTGCGCGAAGGCGTGGGTCAGTTGATAGTATTATGGAGCATAGATATCCTTAGATAAAAGATTCACCCGGTACTTGTAGTAGACGGGTGAAGACCAGCCTTATATAAAAACGGTCGAAAAATCAGGGTAATGAAATGAGTCTTATGAGAGCCTAATTTCACAATCTAAGAAGCAACATTTATTCTTTGCATGTCTTCATATTTACCCACTACTTTTGAGTTGGAAAATATAATAAAACATATACTTTAATGCAATTTAAAAGTGAACTCGATGGCGTTCTCTGGCCGCCATCTTGACTTTTTGCAATCTCGCCCATTTCACCAACTCTGTGCTGATATAAGTATCCATTTGATACTGGAGGCAGGCATTCTACTTCCTGTTCCATACTAACCCTATTTTCGCCCGTATTTAGACTATGTTGTCGTTCACCCCTGTACTGGAAGTACGGGGTGAATGTTTTATCTAAGATATCCTATGACAGTAGCCCCTGAATGACAGATTTAATTGTGGGTTTGAATTCCATTCTACACTCTATGAACAGTTTCCCGTCAGTTATAAAAACATACCCAATGACAAATGTGTGTATACATATATCATTATATATCTATACATATAATTTGTAAGCGAGTGGTACAGGCGAGAGGCCGAGCCATGAAAGCTGAATAGGCCAGGTGGTAGCACCAGGCAAGGAGGGGATCCTGACCAGTCCGATTGAGTTGTTAAGTGTCCGTAGTTGAGAAGTGTCAGAACATGGTGCAGCAGGGGCACACTTAGAGGATAATCAGTTTACGGATAATTATACTCGTATAATGCTTATACAGCACATATTTATAGAGGTTCCTCGGTGGAGATGAACATAGTACATGCATATATATATATATATATATCTCAAGTTAGACATGGTAGGCCATAAATCATCGATAACAAAAATTGGACAAGTTGGACAAGTGTATTATTATCATTTTTTAATATATATATATATGTGTATACATCTCTCAAGTTAGACAGTTCTATTATTGTTATTATTATTATTTCAAATATATCAGTACATAAATATATATATACATATATATATTTATATATATATATATATACATATATATATATACATATATATATCAAGCTGGACAGGTGTATTGTTATTATTTTATTTCAAACAAAAATATATATTATATATATACATATTTCAAGTTGTACAGATGTATATCACTACTATTACAATTCAAATATATTTATATACATATTCCAATGCGTGTGTGTCACTCCTACTATTACAATTCATCGTGGGGTGGCCAGGTGCGTGATCTTGGGGTTGGTTCTGCTGTCTGGGAACAGGTTGGGCACGGCCGACTCATTGTAGGGCGGCGTGCTGGGGAAATTGCCCGCGAACGAGGCGAAGTAGTCAGCCGTGAAAGCGATGGTGTCGACGGGCTTCCGGAGCATCAGGAACTGCAGGTAATCGGCGAGCAGCGCCTTCACTTCCGGGTGGTGGCGCATGTACACCGCCTGGTCGTTCTTCAGGTCCTTCTGGGAAGAGATAAGATAAGGTTAGTTGGTTGGTTGGTTGTTGGAGTTTTATGTCCTAGAAACATCTTGATTGGTTGGTTGGTTGTTGGAGTTTTATGTCCTGGCCTGGCAGACAGAAAAAGCTAAATAGGACTCGGGCCAGGAGTGCCTATCCCAATGTTATACAGAGAAAGATTCCTCGGTGCGAATGAACATAGTCCATGCATATATATCTCCAAGTTAGATATGGTAGGACATAAATCATCGATAACAAAAAAAATAGGACAAGTTAAACAAGTATATTATTATCATTCTTAATATATATATATATATATATATATATATATATATATATATACATTTATATATATATATATATATATATCAGCGAACACCCAACTAGGGACTGCGAACAAACCATGAATTGAACAAATTATGTCCTAGCAACATCTAAGGTCATATCAGGATGGGTGCCAACTTGCGACAGTGCGCACTCATGGTGACTTTATAATTATAGTGCTGCCCCACTGGGAGGCCAGGCCACCACCACCATGACCCACTCAGTCACATTATCCTGACACTGAGGCAACCAGTGTCCGTGTCCTATCCTATTAATGCCGAGCGCCTGGCTATGAGGAGGCAAGTATCAATGTTGTACATCATTGGTTTGACTAGACCAGGAATTGAACTCCCGATCTTCTGCACGGGAGGCCTGCGCTCTACCGATTAGGCCATCGCATCCGGTAAATGTATTTAGTAAAACAAAATACAACTTCCATGGCCGGCTTTGTAACAGCCACCACTGATTGTCAAATGTGGTCTGCTTTGACTACACATAGCCTAGTAACTCAAGTCATTCCGAGATTCCAAATTATAGACTGGGTGAGGCTGGTTTCCTGTGCAGTAGGTCAAGGAATCAATCCCCAGCCAAGTCACATTGAAGACTCACAAAATTGATACTCGTCGATACCTTGTATGGCACTCGGCATTACTAGAATAGGGCAAGGACTGGTGGTTCAGTGTCAAGATAATATGATTGAGTTGGATATCAGATATATGTAGCAATGGCAATCCGTATCAGATACAGGCCTACTGCAGGCTACATCGTGGGTCTTTTAATATAGAGTAAAGCTGCATAGTCCGATGAAATAACTAAATTTCAAAACCAAACCAATTATCTAAATTTGATTTGATATATCTAACTTAGATACTGATGCACTTATTAAGCATTTGTTTCTGCGTAGAAGGCAATACTGAGTCAATTTAACAGAACCTGTTACTGCAGAAGCCTATGATGTCAGAGTTTTGGCAAGCTTGCCAAAACTAATTTTCCATGTTTGCACTCAAAATATTTCAAAAGTTTACCATTTAAAATCAAAGTAAGTTTGAACTAATGCAAAGTGGATACTAGTGATCAATCTAATATATTTATCTCAGAAAAAATACAGAAATTCAAAACCATCGGACTATGCAACTTTAATGATTACAGCATGTTTGTTTCGGTCTACCTTTAATATAAAATAAGCCAGTTATTTTTTAATTGGTTGTTATTTTTTTAATAATTCACCGATAATTAAGTCACGGCCATAATATGGACAAAGACAACTGCATAATCAAAACTGTTTTTGTGAGTGATTTTAACATTTTAGGATGGCGAAGTCTTACATTAAAGCTGCATAGTCGATGGTTTTGATATTCTGACAAATTTGTTTAGATAAATATATTAGGTTGGTTGTTGTAAACTACCTTGCTTTAATTTGAAGTAACTTCATTTTAAATGGCTAACTTTCGAGGTATTGAAAACATGCTAAATTAATTTTGGCAGGGATGTCAAAATTCTTACCCTGCAGGCTTCAGCAGTAACAGGTTCTATTAAATTGACTCAGAATTCCCTTCTATGCAGCAACAAGTGCTTAATAAGTGCACCAGTGTCTAAGTTGGATATGTAGGCCTAGGATCAAATCTAGAAAATTGTCTCTTTTTCTTTTTTTACATTAGTTGTCTAAGCATGGGAAATTTCAATCGCGGACGATTGGTCTTCCTCATTCTACTGCTCCTTGCCCTATCCTACTAATGTCACGCCCCTGGCTAGGAAGTGACAAGTATCAATTTTTAAGTCATTGGTTTGACTGGACCAGGGTTCGAACCCATGACCCCACAGTCTACCAACACGGGAGACAGACGCTGTAACTCACTAAGCCATCCCGTCTTTTTTTCTTCTTTTTTTTGGTCCATTAGTTGTTTAAGCAGGGGAAATTTCAGTCATAGACGACTGGTCTTCCTCATTCCACTGCTGGTCGATAGAAAGCCCGAGCCTACACTTTTACTGACCCAAGGGATTTTTAACCTCCCACACCACATAGACATGGTATGAGAGCAACCGGCCTTTGATGATGCTGTAAGTTATACACAGCGGTGGAAATCCAAATTGGCAGAGCTGGGGGCATGGGGAATCGAACCGCTGACCCTCAGATTAGGAGTCTGACCTAGAAAAAAGTCAGACACTCTAACCACTCCGCCACAGAGAACGGTTTTGAAAATGTTAGCTTTCGTCTGACTATGCAGTTTTTACTGAGGGTTTCTCGAATAATTATTGCAAATGTGCCTGACGTGGTCCTGCATTGGGAGAGAAAGTCGTAATACTTCCCGGTGTCAGATAATCAATCGGGCACTGAGCGAGTTGTTATTGATCACTCGGAGGAAATTGACTTCCTCGCGAAGCAAAGTAGCCCGGATTGAGGTCAGCCCCACTTATCTAACGCTTGGCGCTTGCGGCTGTGTGGTGGCGCCATCTAACGGAAAGTAGTGACACTGTCGCTCATTCTGATTTCCAGTAGGTGGCGCCAACGTAGCACAGTAAACCACTATGGCTACCCAGTCACTGTGGAGATAGGACCACTTACAGTTGTTACCTCCGGGTGACCTTGGGTTTAACCCAAAAACACCTTTATGTATAGCGGCTGTTACAACCACGTGAGCTGGCAACACCATCTGTCATTCGGGACTCTGAAAGTTGCAGAGTCTGATGCGGAGTGGTTGGAGTGTCTGACTTTTTTCTAGGTCAGACTCCTAATCTGAGGGTCGGCGGTTCGATTCCCCATGCCCCCAGCTCTGCCAATTTGGATTTCCACCGCTGTGTATAACTTACAGCGTCATCAAAGGCTGGTTGCTCTCATACCATGTCTATGTGGTGTGGGAGGTTAAAAATCCCTTGGGTCGGTAAAAGTGTAGGCTCGGGCTTTCTATCGACCAGCAGTGGAGTGGGGAAGACCAGTCGTCTGTGACTGGGATTTCCCCTGCTTGGGACAACTAATGTACCAAAAAAAAATGAGAGACAAATAAGTGTTCACACTTCCTGTCTACCATTCGCTATATCGCTATATATCGAAGGCATCACATTTTCAAAAGCAAAACTCTAGTGCACGTTCACGACTACTTTATAGTGCTCCCCCACTGGGACATTAGGTCGCCGGCACCATGACCCATAATATATCACTCGGTCACATTATCCTGACACTGAGCTAACCAGTCCTTGCCCTCTCCTAATAATGCCGAACGCCAAGCTAGGTAGCAACAAGCATCAATTTTGTAAGTCATTGCTTTGACTCGGCCGAGATTCGAACTCTCGACCGTCCGCACGGGAAGCCTGCACTCTACCGATTGGACCACCGCACCCGGTACCAGTCCTTGCAGTGTCGTGGTAATGCCGAGCGTCAAGCAAGGTAGCAACAAGTACCAATTTTTGTAAGCCTTCAATTTGATTCCGCTGGGGATTGATCCCTTGACCACCTCCACTAGTCAGCCATCCATTAACATGGCTACCCACATTGTGGATGTTACGTGTAACATTGGTAATTTTCCATAAGCATATTCAGTGCTAAATGGAGCGACCCAACTAGCCACGGTGCGACCCAACCAGCCACGTTTGAACTCGTTTGAGCTCGTTTAAACTTGTTTCCGGTACAAAGGCTAGGGGACCAGGTTGCAAACTGAGCGATAATAGATGAATACTCCTGTGCCTCTGCCAGAGCAAATAAATGCCAGGGGACCAGGCTAGACCTCCACAGAGCTAGCAGTGTAGTAAAATATTATTTTACTAGTTTATTGTTCAGATATTATCACATATTTATGTATCTTTTGCACAGATTAAATTGTTTGAAGTATATTTGAAATTGATCTACATTGATTTCTGTTTAAATCACACAATATCACTACATAATGAATGGGAAACTCATTCTGCAAGGGTATGCTCGATATTACTCAGTGGTAACCCGTTTTTCATCCTTTCGTCGCTGTGGACCCTTCTCTAATTTTCGGCGGAGACGGGAACCATACGAATCCCAGCGCGGTGGCGCCATCTAGCAGAAACCCTGTGACATGCTACAAGCATAACGTAGTTCCCGGAATTCCTCCAGTTGGCGCCACGGGCAGTTACCCGCCCCTACGGTCACGCGCCCGCCAAACTGCTCGAAATTCGAACAGAACTGCCACAGCCGCCGCCGTCACAGCACCCCTCTCGTTTTCTTCATCCACCCACCCACACCGTTAAATAGAGAGTAACAATAGGGTCAAGAGTTTGAGTCCCGGTCCTTAACCACTTGACTCACACAGACTGGGGAAGCCTTGAATGCTCTGGACTGCAGGTTACCAATATTGTACCATTCTAGCTGACCACTGTTCTGCATATCTGATATCATAATTGAATATATAAGTATCTATCTGACTTATTGAACCGTGCCTGTTATTATGTACCATATTGACCTGTTGCATCGTATGTGAGCCCTTCCCGATGAGAGATAAATAACCATTATATAAAACCTCTGTCTCCGTCTCGTAAATTACCATGGAAACTGACCCTTTGACAGTTGTGCCTCCATCCGCTCCCAACACTCCTGTTTAATCAGTTATTTTGCAATGACAGATACTTACTTTTCTGTCCAGAAATTTTGAGTACAGCTCCACATCTTCTTGCCATTTTAGAACCGTCTTCCCAAACACCGGCTTCACATCATCCTCATCTGTTGGTTAAACAGAGAAGCTTCAACTAGAAATATGCAGGTTAAGGTACTCTATTATCTCTTTAAAATAATATATTTGCATATATTTTAATGTTTCAATATATTTAAATATCAAGGTTTTCTGTGTTTGGCTTTTACGTTCTAGCAACACATCAGCTCATATCAGGACGGTGAACATTTTAATGTTTAAATATTATATTTAAATATGAAGGCCTTCTTTGTTTGGGTTTTACGTCCTAGCAACATATCATGTGATATCAGTACAGGGCATGTTTAAATATATTTCAATATTATACGTAAATGCTTAAATTGAATATTTAAATATATTTAAATGTTTTTATTTAATATTTAAATGTTTTAATTGATACTTAAATATAGCTACGAAAAACAACAACAACCAACCTTAAATATATTAAATTTTAATCTTTAAATATTACCTTCAAATAGAGTTAACATCTAAATATGTATATATAATACATATATTTAGAAATATCTACAATATATTTAAATATAAATTAAATATTATATTAAAATATTTCAATAGATTGTTCATGCAAGTTAATGATACGTTTTACATTTAACCATTACATTGAATATTAAATGCTAAATATATTTGAATAAATATTTAAACATTTAAATATAATAGTTATATTCTAAATTCACTCAATAAAAGTTTGATATATACACTTTAATATGGAGTTTGAGTTACCCGAGCCTCTGAATACATTATCAACTTTGATCTTGCCTCGGCCAAAACCTACCCCTAATGCGCTCAGACCTTAAACCCCATATCGAGCAATCAATCAGTGTTTATATAATTATAATAACCGAACTAGAGACGGACCTTCCTCTATCAGCTGAGGAATGGAGGTCACTCGCATCGTGACTGGAGACCCCACCTGTACTCGGCTCATCAGGTGACTGAAAACAAACAGCACCATTACAGTTTGTGAACCAACTTGTACAACAATGGAGCGACTTGCAACGTGATAAAGTAAGATACATAAAAGTAACATTCATGTTGCAAAGTCCAATGGTTTTGAGTTTCTGCCAGATGGGTTTTTTTTGTGGGTTTATAGTGGGGGGGTTTTTGTAATAGATAAATCCATGAAGTTGGTAATTATCATCTACTTTACGTTAGCGTGAAGTAACTTTCAATTTTTATTTCTAAGAGATTGAAGATATTTGAAAGTGCAAACATGTTAAATTAATTTTGAGAAGGATGTAAAATTGCTGACACCATAAGGCTTCAGCAGTAACAGGTCCTATTCAAATGGCCTGGTATCACCTTCAAAGCACATCACATGAAATGTACATCCCATGAAACATGTTGGCTGCAGGCTAACATGGGTAATTTGCACACGAGGCGCCGGTTCTATTTTTAGCTTTCTTCCCGGTTTGCATACACCTAGCCCGTCACTTCTTCCCTCGCTGCTCTACACGACACTTCGATCACCCACTCTCCCACCCACGGTTTGAGCGCTGCACGGGGTCTTCTCTTCGCCTTCTCGACATGAACATTTGACAAGTCCGAGTTGCTCAATACATGCACATTCTGAACTGAACTGAACTGCTCAGGGCGTCTGGGTCCTGGTACCTGGCCCTCACCGCCATACCGCTGCTCTGTCAGCCAAGATTAAATTTTATTAAATTTTATTAAATTAAATAAATAACCATTAACCGTTCATATTCTGCTTTGTCAATTCATTGTATGTCTGTGTGTATGAGTGTGTGAATTAACATGAAATGTACATCCCATGAACATGAAATATACATCCCATGAACATGAAATGTATTATCATATGAAATATACACGACATTCTATTATCAAAGCTGCATAGTCCGATGAAAACATCAAATTTGTATAACCAAAACAATTATCTAATTTGATTCTACATACTGGTATACTTATTAAACATTTGTCACCACATAGAAGGGAACATGGAGACAATGTAATAGAACATGTTGCTGCAGAAGCTTATGGTGTCAGAGTTTTCGCATGCTTGCCAAAATTAATTTAGCATGTTTGAACTTCAAATATCTCAAAATAAAAGTTATTTCAAACTAAAGTAAGGTCGAGTATAATGATCAACCTGATATGGTCATCTCAGAAGATGAAAGAAACTTTTTAACAAAATGGAACTATGTAACATTAACACCCTGGCATGTCAGGGTTTGAAAACTCGTGCTTCTAACAGCATTCTGCAATTCGGTTAACAGACTAAGCATGTTTTGTCTTGTATTTTGTACACTTACCCATCACAGGTGAAGTATGACTGCCAGGTGGTGGGCAAGTCTCTGCTTCTAACAGCATTCCGCAATTCGGTTAACAGCCTAAGCATCTTTTGTCTTGCATTTTCTACACTTACCCATCACTGGTGAAGTACGACTGCCAGGTGGTGGGCAAGTCTCTGCTTCTAACAGCATTCTGCAATTCGGTTAACAGCCTAAGCATGTTTTGTCTTTTATTTTCTACACTTACCCATCACTGGTGAAGTATGACTGCCAGGTGGTGGGCAGGTCCAAAGGAGAGGTGATCGTGCGTTCAATGCCCACCACGTCCACTGCCGTCTCATCCACCAGCTGGGTCCGCGACTCCAGGTCTTTCTGCGCAGGAATATTATTGTAGACGCGTTAATTTGATGCAGAGTGTGCTGCTATCTGCTCAGCGGAATGACACTAATACTACATTAAGTCACCAAAATATAGTTCCACAGCAAATAGCAAGACAGCTCTCTGTACATGTGGGGTTTTTTGTTTTCTTTAAAGTTGCATAGTCCGATGGTGTTGAATTTCTGCATTTTTTCTGAGATAAATATATTAGATCGATCACTAGTATCTACTTTACACTAGTTCAAAGCTACTTTTATTTTAAACGGTAAACTTTTTAGATATTTTGAGTACAAACATGGAAAATTAGTTTGTAGCAAGCTTGCCAAAACTCTGACACCATAGACTTCTGCAGTAACAGGTTCTGTTAAACTGACTCTGTATCGCCTTCAATGCAGAAACAAATGCTTAATAAGTGCATCAGTATCTAGGTTAGATATGTAAAATCAAACCTAGATAATTGGATTGATTGGTTGATTGATTGGTTGATTGATTGGTGATGGCTTAGCACCGTGATGGCAGCAAGAACCATATTCAAAAAGTTAGCGGTATTTATTGTGAGTTTTGTTAATCACATCTATATGCTTACATTGAAATTTACATAAACATCTAAAATGGTCAGATTTGTGTGAAATGCCTAAATAAAACATGTAGTTATGGATGCAAACTGATTTTCAGGGATAGGGTTGGTTGGTTGTTGGAGTTTTACGTCCTGGCAACATCTAAGGTCATATCAGGACGGGTCAGGTATAGGGTCTGTAGACAACTAATGTACCAAAAAAAATTAAAAAAGAAGAGAGACAAATAAGTGTTCACACTTCCTGTCTACCATTCGCTATATCGCTATTCGCTATATCGAAGGATATAGCTGCGAGTGGCACTTACCCCAACTTCCGGTATGCAAGCTGAAGCAGCGACTCAGCATGCTGGGTCGCAGCATCAGTCTACTTCCTGACAGACTCATCGGAACTCGGAATACCCACATTTAACAAACAAACAAATCGCGTTATAACTTTATACGACTTACATATGTGACAGGACACAGGGATGTCTCCGAATCAAAGGCGATCAGCTGGAATTCGTTTGGTAAGGACTTCTTCACCAGGAGACGCTGAAGGACCAGATTGCTGCCTAGTAAAACAGGGAAAAAAAACAATGATTCCAACGCTGCACTTTGACCTTAGCTTCACCTAGACAATAGCTTAGAACAGGCCCAGTCCAAACAATCGGCTGGTTACACCAAGCCCTAGGGTAGTTTATAAAGAAATGGTATATTTATTTTAAACATAAATTTGTTGGGGGGGAGGGGGGGGGGTTACATCCTAGCAGCATCTAGTCATATCAGGACGGGTGACCTTATCCTGACACTGAGATAACCAGTCCTTGCCTTATCCTATTAATGCCGAGAGCCAGGCTAGGAAGCAACAAGTATCAATTTTGTAAGTCATTGGTTTGACTCAGCGAGGACTCAAACTCCCAACTTTCCGTATGGGAAGCTTAGTGTACGCTCCTACTGATTCAGCTACCACCTCCGGTTTATTTATGCATATTAATCTATTATATGTATAATATCTACATTATTGTTCGTTGCTACCTGTAGAATGGACCAGATGGGATCGCCGAGTGAGTTGAGTGTCGGTCTCCCGTTTTGGTAGATCGTGGGGTTCGAACCATGGTCGAGTTAAATCAATGTCTTAAAAATTAATACTTGTCGCTTCGTAACCCGACGCTCGGCATTATTAGGATAGGGCAAAGACTGGTTGGCTTAGTGTCAGGATAATGTGACTGAGTGGGATATCAGGTCATGGTACTGGCAGCCTGGACTCCCAGTGGGGCATCACTATAAAGTCGCCATGAATGCGCACTGTTACAAGTCGGTACCCGTCCTGATATGACCTTAGATGGTGCTAGGAGATATAACCCGAACAACCTGTCGAATGTAATGGCTAGGGTCAACCAAGTAATGGCTTACAATTTAGCAACATAGCATAAGAACACCACACCCTGGTGTGTATGTCAGGTACGGCAGCTTTGCACAGCCCCTTATAGGGTTCCATGGAGGGTGGGAGCGAGGATGGTGAAAAGCCTATAAATAATACCCACGTCCAAAATCCCAATTCGCTCAACCTGTCCCAAAACGTACGTCCCAAAACGAATGCATAAACCGGACATGGTGGGCGAATCGGTAGGAGCGTAGACTAAGCTGCCCATGCGGAAAGTTGGGAGGTTGAGTCCTGGCCGAGTCAAACCAATGACTTACAAAATTGATACTTGTAACTTCCTAGCCTGGCACTCGGCATGAATAGGATAGGGAATGTCTCATGAACCAAGTCCCAAATGACACATACATCAAATGCCAGTTCCACACCTTCATCTTGTAAAATAGTGAGTTTTACCTTCTGATATAAAGCCCTGCATGTGGTCAGTAATGTAGGTTTTGGTTGTTTGCTGTACATCGTGTAAAATAGTGAGTTTTATCTTCTGAAAGCCCTGCATGTGGTCAGTAATGTAGGTTTTGGTTGTTCGCTGTACATCGTGTCAAATAGTGAGTTTTACCTTCTGATATAAAGCCCTGCATGTGGTCAGTAAAGTAGGTTTTGGTTGTTTGCTGTACATCGTGTAAAATAGTGAGTTTTACTTTCTGATATAAAGCCCTGCATGTGGTCAGTAATGTAGGTTTTGGTTGTTCGCTGTACATTGTGTCAAATAGTGAGTTTTACCTTCTGATATGAAGCCCTGCATGGTCAGTAATGTAGGTTTTGGTTGTTCACTGTACTTTGTGTAAAATAGTGAGTTTTACCTTCTGATATAAAGCCCTGCATGTGGTCAGTAATGTAGGTTTTGGTTGTTCCCTGTACATTGTGTAAAATAGTGAGTTTTACCTTCTGATATAAAGCCCTGCATGTGGTCAGTAATGTAGGTTTTGGTTGTTCGCTGTACATCGTGTAAAATAGTGAGTTTTACCTTCTGATATAAAGCCCTGCATGTGGTCAGTAATGTAGGTTTTGGTTGTTCGCTGTACTTTGTGTAAAATAGTGAGTTTTACCTTCTGATATAAAGCCCTGCATGGTCAGTAATGTAGGTTTTGGTTGTTCGCTGTACATTGTGTCAAATAGTGAGTTTTACCTTCTGATATAAAGCCCTGCATGTGGTCAGTAATGTAGGTTTTGGTTGTTCGCTGTACATCGTGTAAAATAGTGAGTTTTACCTTCTGATATAAAGCCCTGCATGGTCAGTAATGTAGGTTTTGGCTGTTCGCTGTACTTCGTGTAAAATAGTGAGTTTTACCTTCTGATATAAAGCCCTGCATGTGGTCAGTAAGGTAGGTTTTGGTTGTTCGCTGTACATCCTGTAAAAAACATGAAAGCACCGAAATGTAATAAACCCTGTGAATCTACATCCTGTCCTAATGTACTTTCCTGGGGAATGCTCTAAAACAAATTATCAACTACTAAAGAACATATGCTTACTGATAGTGCACAATATGAACGACTAAAGAACATATGCTTACTTATAGTGTTAGCCAGTTTAAATTACCAATGCACTAAGACTTGGCCGATAGTGCACAATATCAACGACTAAAGAACATATGCTTACATATAGTGTTAGCCAGTTTAAATTACCAATGCACTAAGACTTGACCGATAGTGCACAATATGAACGACTAAAGAACATATGCTTACATATAATGTTAGCCAGTTTAAATTACCAATGCACTAAGACTTGACTGATAGTGCACAATATGAACGACTAAAGAACATATGCTTACTTATAGTGTTAGCCAGTTTAAATTACCAATGCACTAAGACTTGACCGATAGTGCTCAATATCAACGACTCAAGAACATATGCTTACTTATAGTGTTAGCCAGTTTAAATTACCAATGCACTAAGACTTGACCGATAGTGCTCAATATCAACGACTCAAGAACATATGCTTACTTATAGTGTTAGCCAGTTTAAATTACCAATACACTAAGACTTGACCGATAGTGCACAATATCAACGACTAAAGAACATATGCTTACTTATAGTGTTAGCCAGTTTAAATTACCAATGCACTAAGACTTGACTGATAGTGCACAATATGAACGACTAAAGAACATATGCTTACTTATAGTGTTAGCCAGTTTAAATTACCAATGCACTAAGACTTGACCGATAGTGCACAATATGAACGACTAAAGAACATATGCTTACATATAGTGTTAGCTAGTTTAAATTACCAATGCACTAAGACTTGACTGATAGTGCACAATATGAACGACTAAAGAACATATGCTTACTTATAGTGTTAGCCAGTTTAAATTACCAATGCACTAAGACATGACTGATAGTGCACAATATGAACGACTAAAGAACATATGCTTACTTATAGTGTTAGCCAGTTTAAATTACCAATGCACTAAGACTTGACCCAGAGCTTTGATTTACTACTCGATGGTATTACGGTAAACAATAAGAATTAATAAGTATATCACTAAAGACAGTATTTATATAACTATTGGCATATTCGTTATGGTAGTTACATTATTATTACCATCAATTATTCGCTTTTGTATGACTTGAAGTACGAGTTCATTAAGCAGGGAAAATTTCAATCACGGACGATTGGTCTTCCTCATTCCACTGCTCCTTGCCATATCCTAATAATGCTGAGCGCCAGGCTAGGAAGCCACAAGTATCAATTTTTAAGTGATTCATTTGACTCGACCAGGGTTCGAACCCACGATCCCACGATCTACCAGAATGGGGGACAGAAACTCAACTCATTCAGCCATCCCGTCTGGTTTTTCTAAATGTTAATTAGCTAAATGAGATAGTGTAATGTCATCCCTCTTATCTTCAATATTATATATACATTGGAAAAAAGGTTTCACGTGCTATTTACGTAACAATTACACTACAGCATTGTTGGCGCAAGGCCATAGATACGTATGTATATCTGCTTGGGTTTTTTTCGTGGTTTATATTGATCGTTATTGATTCCACTTACACGTGGTCATATATAACGTTATCTTCTATAAGTAAATCTGGATAATCTATCTCAATATATTATACTAGCTTTATTTAAGATTATGTGTTTGTTGTTAGAATCACTACAAACATACATTTTGATATGAAGCAAAACATTTGTTTTATTTACGGATGCCTCTACAGCACATTGATTTCTTTCATCGGCTATTGGACCTCAAACATATGGTCATTCTGACATATTTCTTTGAAGGAAACCCGCTGCCGCCACATAGGCTACTCTTTCTGATAAGCAACAAGGGGTCTTTTATATGCACTCTCCCACAGACGGGACAGCACATACCACAGCCTTTGATGAACCAGTTGTGGACCACTGGTTGGAACGGAAAATAGCCCAAACTGCAAATGTGTCCACTGAGTAGGATCGATCGGGTGACCGACACCTTCACAGGTGGAGACTCTACCATCTGAGCTACGTCCCGCTCACCCGCTCTGATATGAAGCATACCTCGCCTTGTGTGATGATCTTATTAATGACATACTCGTTTTCTTCCAGAACAATGAAGGTCTTCCTGTCCAATGGGTGATTATCAAGCTGAAATAAAATTCATGAACACTAGTGAGTTAACTTCATAAAACAGGTTTATTGGTGAGTAATTAATTAATCTCAATTAAAGTTAGATTTTCTCAACAAAATCTATCAATGCAATCTAATTATAATTAAAGGGAATTGCTATAAGCCGCTGAGACTGGAACTGTACTCTGATAAATGCTCTCCAAGCACACCTTTTCCGTTTGTGTTACTGAATATGTGGAGGGAGGCTGCCGCAATGGCCAGTGTGCAATTGCAACATAAAGGGATTCGCCAGTGTTCCATGGTCTGTGGGGCACCATATTTGGTCATCTGGGGAACCATATTAGGTCATGTGATAAGGGAATCCCACCCATGACGTCATACATACTTTACATTCGGAGTGTGTTTGTTGTCTCAGTGGACTATACCAGGCGACTTTAATAAGTACCGATACATGATAGAAGGAAATCTGCCTGAATAGGTTAATATTTTAACCAATTTGTTTTGTACTGGTGCCGAATACCTCATCAAAGTAATTATTTTCTGGTGGGATAATAACTTAATGGACTGTAAATCAATACTGGTGTACATTCTTCTGGCCACAGGGTAATGCAGACAACAAAAACTCAGGTATCCATTCAAATTGTCCGTGAAACTGAAGGCTCGAAATAACTCGAAATAAGTGGCAAGCATATTAAGAGGGTTTAGTGACCCCTATGACCCCTGACATGAGTGGACAAACTTTCAATGTACAAACCGTCTGTTTAATTTGAATGTCCCTCCGATGACAGAACATCATGTCAAGACAAAATTGGTTTGAATGCAGAGTTGTCGATTGAATAAAGGTACCACTAAAACTTATTTGCATGATAATGAGTATTTCAATAATTCCCAGAATGCATCACAATCAGCTAACTTCCGTGAGGCTCTGTTCTTGCTTAAGAAGCACTTTGTTCAATGTGAGTTCAAAAGGCTGATTTACATTTAGATTAAAGGCTTGAACATGTGTTGCCTGTCTAGATTATTAATATATGGAGTATAAACACAACGTATTAAACAATATAGTCTACTACATTGCTGGTAACAGGTTGGTTGAACGATCGATCGATTATTTGATCAATTGATTGACATGAGTGATCGACATGAATGATTGACATTAGTAATTGACATGATTGACGTGTTATTTCTTAGCAACATATGAAATCATATCTTGGCGGGTGTCGAAATTTGATAGCGTGTATCTTCGGCAGCTTTATAGTGCTGTCCGAATAACATACCATTGTAAAATATTCCGATATTCAGCAAGGGGGGAATGCAAATGTTCTATTAGTACTGATCAGTGTACATGACCAGGTGCATATATACATCCCACTCAGGTGCCTGAGTGGGATGTAAATAGACATAGTGGTGCTGGCAGGTCTGGGTGTGATTGCACTCAGGGCGTAGCCCTTCTGATGGGGTAGGGGGTCACCACACTCAAAAGGCCAAGGTTGGTGGTGTCCAAGGAGCCATACAGCTAATGGTGGTGGGTAGACCACTGGTATCCATGGAGCCCAGGAATGCTGGATTCCTATTGGGAGGACCAGGAATGCTCGATTCATATTTGTGGAAGGAGGTGGTATGATACTCTACAATGAACCCATGTAAATATATAAATAATAAACCAGAAATGTGTATATTCTCCCATAAGTTTAGCATTGTCAGGGAATCGCGGACGCGGACAGGTTTCATATATATTGGTATACGCTGATAGTGCTGCGCCATTTGAAGCATTTATTAGTAGTCTACGCTGATCATGCTGCGGGATTGCAGTAGGGGGCCTCCAGGAAGAATCCCGGAGATCCGCGATATCGCAGAGATCTTTCATCCCTGCTGATATAACCTACATCACATTATGGGAGTGTTAAGCCGGTTATTTACTGAGGTTGGTTGTTTCAGTTTTATGTCCGGGCAACATCTAAGGTCACATCAGGATGGGTACCAACTTGTGACAGTGCGCACTCATAGTGACATTATTGTGTTTCCCCACTGGAAGAGCAGGCTGCCTGCTCCATGACCCGATATCCCACTCAGTCACATTATCCTGACACTGAGCTAACCAGTCCTTGCCCTATCCTGTTAATGCAGAGGGCCAGGCTAGGAATCGACAAGTATCAATTTTTAAGTCGTTGGTTTGACTCGACCGGGAACCGAATTCCCGATCTCCCGCATGTGAGGCCCACGCTCTACCAATTCGGCCACCACACCCGGTTTTACCAATGTACACCTCAATTCATAATAAAGGAGTCTTCCATTGACTGACATTCCCAACTCTAGGAAAGTTTACATGCAAATAACACGCGACATCCTTAACGCCTGCCTTGTGATCGTGTGAACTGGAAATCGGGTTAAAATGAATGCCTAAAAGCCAGGTTCACATTTGGCAGGAAGGAGAATACTGTAACAATAGCTTTGTGTGTAACAATAGCTTTATGGTATCGGAGTAATTTCAATATTGTTATTTGTGCATAGTTGAAAAATAACCTCAATTATTTCTAATTAGATATTGGTCCTGGAGGTTGTTATTTTTGTAGGGGGGGGGGGGGAGGGTTATTCAATTTTACTCATGCTTTACAGTTACATGGCAATCTGGTTTTTCCCTAGTGGTAGCACAGTCTCAGACATGTAAATTGGACTCTTAGTATTCGGTTGAAGAATAATAAATGCTGGCCCTTTGATTTATATTGTTGGTACAAATCTGATATTAAGGATCACCGAGTCATCCTATTCAACAAATGGGTTCAATAAATTTAATTTATAAGTGTTGACCAGTTTCTTTGGTGTCATAGTGCAGTTACATGTATTAATAGTCCCCTTTATTAAAGACAGCTTTAGATTCATAATGCTTGATATGAGGATGGGGATATGTACCAAGGCGGCCCAGACACCCACACACATACCCACACACACACACCCCTCACAAACTGGCCATTGAAGTAGACAGTTACTTACTGAGACAACAAGCTGTGCTGAGGACATTACGATACCTTACAGCACTCAATGTTGTGGAACCTCTCCTTACACATACACATAGCATGCATGTATAATTAAAAGTGAATGCAGACACAATTTGTTAAGGCTGTACGAACCGTCACCACTCAACTCAGCCAATGAAATATGCTTCCACTTCAGACTGCCAGTCAGTCAAAGGGGAGTGGAGGTTGCAAAAAAGAATGAATTATTATATTATATTAAACCAGAAAACTAATTAATTATTACAGTATATCATGCGAAAAAACAATTTAATTATTAAAGTATGTACGACTAGTAGTCTACGCTGATCATGCTGCGGGATTGCAGTAGGGGGCCTCCAGGAAGAATCCCGGAAATCTGCTATATCGCAGAGATCTTTCATCCCTGCTAATATAAGCTACATCACGTTATGGGAGTGTTAAGCCGGTTATTTACTGAGGTTGGTTGTTTCAGTTTTAGGTCCGGGCAACATCTAAGGTCAATTACTATATTATATTAGGCTAGAAAATAATTGTTGGTTGGCTGTTGGAGCTTTACGTTCTGGCAACATCTAAGGTCATATCAGGACGGGAGAAAACAATGTAATTGTTATATTGTATTCCTATATTTAAAGCAATCATATAATTATTATATAATTACATGCATTGCATAATATTAGCGCAACTGCTTCCTGACACAATGTGGGAAAACTATTTAAAGGAAATCTTTTATGATTATTAATAAAGCATATTCTAGTCGTTACCTCAAAACCCACTTATCTCTTGGGATCTAGCTAAAGCCTTCTATTTGTGATGTAGCTTTCTGTTCGGGGTTTTATGATATTAATATAGGGTATTCTAGCCAATACCTTGCGCTAGACTGGCTCTACGTCGAGATGTAGTTGACAGGTGTACTACTAGAGGTGTGGTTTCTAATTGGGACCTTTCAGTATTCATAAATAAAGTTCTATCCACTTCATCACATCTGCATGATTTATATGGCTGTATCTTAAGATCAAGTTGCTTTTCTAATTTATTAGTAAATGCGGGGATTCAATTTGAGGCTTTTTTAGTATTAACAAAATGACATCCTACTCACGGCCTCTGAATGTGCTTATCTGGTTGTATGTCAAGACCAAGTTTGAATGTTTTATCGTAGAGGTGTTGTGTCTATTCGGGGTTCCACTGTACTAATGAGGGTTATTTAATCCCCACCTACTTGGTTGTGTATGTATCTACCTTGACATATGTAGAGGGATTTCATCTATTTGGGGTTCACTGTATTAATATGGGTTATTTAATCCAGGCTTACTTGGATTGCTAATTTACCATGACATATGTAGAGGTGTTGCGTCTATTCGGGGTTCCACTGTATTATTAAGGGTTATTTACTCCCCGCTTACTCCAATTGCTTATTTACCTTGAAATATGTAGAGGCATCGTATCTATTTGGGGTTCTACTGTATTAATAAGGGTTATTTAATCCCTGCTTACATGGTTTGTGTACATACTTACCTCGACATATGTAGAGGCGTTGCATCTATTCGGGGTTCCACTATATTAATAAGGGTTATTTAATATCTGCTTACTTGGGTTATGTATGTATTTACCTTGACATATGTAGAGGCATTGCATTTATTTGGGGTTCCACTGTATTAATAAGGGTTATTTAATCCCCACTCACTTGGGTTATTTACTTATTTACCTTGACATATGTAGAGGTGTTGTGTATAGTCGGGGTTGCACTGTATTAATAAGGGTTATTTAATCCCTGCTTACTTGAGTTGTGTACGTATTTACCTTGACATACTCCTGGTGTTGCTGTTCTAGTGTCTCCAAGTTGCGTGACACATGGGCCGTGATAGAGGTGCCACAAGGCACATTGTCGATGGTGCCGTGGCTGTTGGCGTGCACAAGCAGGCAGTCCTGGCCCTTGTAGGTGGTCGCTTCGACAGTGACGGTGAACTCGCCTAGCTCCTTCCCAGTGTCCGACACCGTCACCAGATGGTCGCTGAACATCACATACTTCAGGTCCTCATCATCTGAAACAACAAGATATGGCTAGGTTGATCGATTGAATGTTGCAGTTTATCTGCCTGGCAGCACCTAAGGTCATATCAGGACAGGTACCAACTTGTGATTGTGCGCACTCATGGCATTTTATAGTGCTGCCCCACTGGGAAACCAGGCCACCAGCACTATGTCCTGATATCCCACACAGTCATATTATCCTGCCACTGAGCCAACCAGTCCTTGCCCTATCCTATTAATGCTGAGCACCAAGCTAGGAAGCGACAACCACCAATTTTTAAGTCATTGGTTTGACTCGACCAGGGTTCGAACCCATGGGTTCGAATCCTACGATCTACCAAAATGGTTTGGTTATTCTACCAAAATGGGAGAAGGGCGCTTAACTCATCCGGCCGTTCCGTCTGGTCGATAAGTCTAGGAAAACCCATCACATGGTCAAAATTTGACATGTGTTTTAAAGTTTTTATGTCGACTTCTGAATCAACAGATTCGGCAGATCGCAGATCTGTGGGGATTTTTTCAAATATGTTTTCTAGAAGCGAAGTTATGAATGTTTAAAGATGGCCTAGCTTGTCATGTCATTGAAAAAACAGAACTTAGAAAAATGGGTTTGAAAGTTGTGCTTTATTTATTACATACATTCTACAAAATCTAGGCACCAAAATTCACATTGCGAGTCTTTTCCTGTAACCAGTTACTTATTTATTTGACTCCTAACCATGATTAAAGCAATTATTAGAGAAATTGTGAAGAGACATACAGGTTGACATCACAGTCTGCTTGTATTTCTGTGTACTGTGGCAATTTTTTTAGGGAGGGGGGTTATTTTCCTTTCTTATCTTAGATATATTTATAATTAATAAGTACATCGTCTCTTACCTATGAAGTCCAAAAATTGCAACGCATTTTTCGTCGGCTTGGGGTAGTCTTCTGGTTTTGTTTCAGTTGGTTGTCCTGTTGGTGTATCTGTTGTTGTCTGGGTTACCGAACTGCCCTGGCTACAAATAGCAACAACATCAAATTAGCTGTGATTTACAATAATCAGATCATACCTACAATCGTTCAACTGGTTTTATCCTCTATAATGCCTAGGTCACAAATACTGCGGGCGCCGTACGGTGCTGCGGTCTGCATTACAGTTTATGCAAAAGTTACAGCGTTATGGTCTGCGGTTTATATATTCGCAAATGGTATGGTCACCGCAAGGCACCTTAGGGTTTGTCTTTAACTTAATGCATGTATTTAATATATAAAAACGTAATTTTGTTAATATTCATCACACAAACATGAATATTGTACCATATTGATATTCATTTATGTCAAAAAAGGTGCCCATATGGTGTTGTGGGTTCCTTGGGGTCTGCGGCGTTGCGATTTTATGAAGTTAAGATAACTCTGACTTTTAAAAAAAAGCAACACCTTGCGGCAAGCAAAAAAACTTACGGTTACCGTACGGCGACCATAACTCACCGTACGGTCTGGCCGATGTGGCGCCTTACGGTCGCCACAGGCACGCCGTAACGCATTTGTGACCGAGCCATTAGTTCGGTAACCTATTAGTAATAGTATTATATAGTAGTTAAATTTTACTATTTTTCTAGTGAAACAAATTTCGTAAATCTATAACAATATATTTTATTCCTTTTTAATATTAACTGTGGTTTATTGCTGATAAGAAATTGTAGAATTATGCCAGATAAATCGAATCCATGTATATTGGATATTCTCCCATAGGTATAGATAGGTACCCTCCTAAAACTTGCATAGGGGTCCAAATGTTAAAATTGTTATTGACTTCATCAGTTGTCTGCTTTCAATTATCTGGTTCTGGCTCCCAGTTTACGTATTTTCCTACTTTCGCATTTAGTCTTGATGCAAACATATCTAACTCTGGGGTTCCCCACTTGCTACAGATTTCTTTGAAAATGTCTTCACTTAAACTCCATTCTAGCTGATCCCTAAATTTCATGGATCTCAAGTCTTCCAAAATGTTTTCTACTCCTGGAATATGAGTAATGGACAGGCAGTTCCCATGATCTTTTGCCCATTCCCATATCCTTATTGTTTCATTCAAACAATCTTCTGACTTGGTTCCTCCCATGTTTTTTTATGTACGCTAGTGCTGTTGTATTGTCTGTTCTTTCTCTTATATGTATATTTTCATATCTACATCAACTTTTGAATCCGAAATAGATTGCTCTCAGTTCTAGCAGATTTATGTACATTAACTCATCCGGGTGCCAAAGTCCACCCATCTCCTCTGTCTCCGTATGAGCTCCCCAGCCTGCCTATGATGCATCTGTGAATAATTCTATCTGTGGATCCTCCCTTCTGATCTTCTTACTATTGTGTATGTTCTCACACCACCAGCTTATGTCTGCCAAACATTCCTGCAAAATCCACATTTCACTCTAAAAATTTCCCTTGCTCCTCTTCAGGGCTTTAATCTTATCTCTTTCAATACTCTTGAAGCGTACACCTGCATACTCTACTCCCTGCGCATAAGCTACCATTAGACCTACTGGCCCTGCTATTGTTCTAATCTTATGTGTTCTTTCCCCTAGAACTTCTATGACCTCTAGCATCTTATTCTTTTTCTCTACCGGTAGTCTTATCTGCATTGTTTCCGAGTCTAATTCAAACCCAAAAAATACAAACTTTTTATAGCTGTCCTTTAATTCCAAAATTGCTTCTGTACATTCCTTTTCTGTTCTACCAATCATGAAGCTATCGTCCAGATATTGGAATCCTATCAACCCTTTTTCTGCCAAATCTGCATAAATAGGTTTTAACAATTTTGTAAAAATATGTGGTCCTGGTGACAGGCCATTCGGTAATACTTGATACTCGAGTAACTTCTTTCCTATTCGAAACCTCAAATATTTCTTATGGATTTTTAATAGTGGCACCGAGTAATATGCATTTGAGATCTGCATGCGCCATCCAATTTCCCTGTTCTATCAGTTCTAGTGCTGTTTTTAAATTAGACATCTTGAAATGCTCATAGCTTATTATTTTATTTAGTTCTGTCAGGTCCACAATCATTCGAAATTTCCCATTGGATTTTGGTCTTAGAAAAATATTCTACACCCATTGATTCGGGCATTCTTCTAGTTCTACTACCTTTAAAACTCTCTTTTTAATCAACAATTTTACTTCTTCATGTACAAATTCTTTTTCTTGCTCCTCCATTCTGAATGGAAAGGGTTCTCTTATCTGGACTGGTGTCTTAATGAATGGTATCGTCAATCCTTCTACACATTTTAAGATCCCTTTATCTGAAGTTAATTTCCTCCAACTGCTCAAATAATTAACTATATTACTTGCTATAAACTCTACTTGCTCATCACTAGTTTTATTGTTATTATATTTATTAATAACATTAAATGATTCCCCAGGTTCGGTCCTTAACTCTGAGTTACCCACCTGGCTATGGTAGCTCATTTCTGAAAACCCTGGCTGGAGCTCCCCCTACCTCTCACATCGCTGGCCACCCATGGAACATTTCCATATTGAGTGTAGTCCTCCCGACATTCTGCCAGAGTGCTTCTCTGGTGCTTGCTGCCTTGTACCCAGGATGACATCTGTCTTCCTCCTCTGTGGGATCTGAAACTGCCATTTCCCCTTCTGGGATAAGGAGTGTTGTAGCTTCTTGGAAAAACCTTCGTTTCCCTCTGTACGGCCCTGATGTGATACAGGTATCTGACGCTCGCACTGACTTCATCAGTTGTCTGTTTTTCTCGCCGAGATTATCTCCTAATAAATACTCCGATGGTTCTGGTAAATCTCCATACACATCTCTTTTCTCTTTTATAATTTCTTTTCCCAAACATGAATTCACTGCCTTCTTTATACTGGTCTTCCTGTCTAACCTGATCTGGCTATGTGTGCACACCAACAGCGACTCTGTCGTCTTTTGCATTCAGCATGTGCCTTGCGTGATTATTTAGCTCAGGATCCGCTGAGCCCCTTTGCAAAATAATATCCATCACAGACAATATCGCTCGGTGTCAGCGCTCCTACAACTCCCTTCATTGCAGTTAACAGTGAGCACTCACCATCCTTCCTGCCTTCAGCAAATCATATCTCTTCATTTAAATCTTGCATGTGTGCTGCAGGTACATCTCATAGCCAGGTATACTGCCTTGCTATCTCGCGTAATGTCTTCAGTGGCTTTGGTCCACTACCATTGGGCCCTTCGTAATAATGATCGATGACCCCTGCCATCGATTCACTAATTACAATCCTCTGCGCAACCGGCTTCTTCACTGCTTTATATATTTCTTGTATTTCTGTTAATAGTGCGCCCTCATGCAGCCCTGCATCCAGCTTAATCTCTCGTCGTACTTTTGTTTTCGCCATAGTTGTATTTGTTGTCGATGTCTTTGACGTGGTCACCATTGCCGGGTCATTTCTAACTCGACCGCTGTCACTTTTCGCTTCGACGGGACCTTGAAACTGCTGAAAGGCGACCGTTTAATAAGCGACTCTGTCGTCTTTTGCTTCTCTTTACTCTCAAAACCCACTCTAAGTAATCTCAACTGTTCAATCATGTTGATCGCAATCAATGGTTCACCATCATCTTCCTCATAATACGTGTAACCTTCATCTTCCTCTGTGTCATACAGTGCATCGTGCTCCATATCATTGCAGGCACCGTCACCAGATACGATGCCTCTGTTGCTATGGCACCTTCTTGCAACTCTCTCATATATTCCATTTCCAATTTCTTCTGCTCCGCCTCTTTCGCTTCTTTTCTCATTTCCATCAATTCCGCGAACATAATTTTGAACTCTGACATATCACTCAAATTATCTTTGCTCGTACTTGTAATTGGAGAAAACTTGAAGAGTTCAGGTGCAAAACCATGTAAACGCCAATCCAAAAATGGAGATTCAATCAAAGATTTCTACCTGAAAATAACTATTTCTCACTATTTCCACTTTTCATACGATCACATGGTTATGGAGAATAAACAACTGAGTAGGAATATAAGAAAACAAAAGGTTTGATTCCAATGTTTATCTATTTTTGGGTTGGCATTTACATGGTTTTGCGCCTGAACTCTTCACTTTGTTCTGTATTTTTCAGCCGTTGTTTGGCTTTTGAGTCTAATGATGTTACTTTCTTCTTTTGCTTTGATTTGTTTGTACGCGAACAATCCACCGATTCAGAATCTGACCCGCTTAAATTGTGAACCGCAGACTTCACATTGGCTAGGTCTTCAGTAGACATGATTCAAGCCATTTCAATGTCGAAACCGTTCAGATATTTTGCCTTGAGCGACCACACTATTTACTAGTCACGTAATTGTGTTACGTGCATTCATTCCTGCCGCGAGGTGAATAGCACTTGCTCTCGCAGTCTATGTTCTGTAACGACAAGCGTTAAAACTATAAGAATAGGCATAATTGCGGTATTTCTTTAAATCAATTACTTGACTTCACATAACAAAACATTCACCCACAAAAACTTTTAAATAAAACCATTTTGTTCGTCAAAATACTTACCTCAATGTTTGACCTCCTCCAACTCATACTGACTCACTGACGAGTTGTTTACTGAAGGGATTTCCGGTATGCGCGGGATTGTCCTCTCCCCTGATACTTAACTTCCGGTTTCCGGAAGATGAAGTAAGAACTTATGTTGTATCGCATAATAATAAACAAATAAATAATTCTCCGAGCGGGGGGTCGGTCCTAAGCATTGCTTATTCATATTATGAATAAGCAATGTTATTGGTCACATTGCACGTAACGTTGCACTTTTATAAGCCATGTTTTCATAGAAATAACACCGACATCCCCCCCCCCCCACCCACCCAGGGGAGAGGACTAACATGTGTATAAACAATACCCATACTCATAGAGGTAGAAAATTAATTCACCAGAATCTAGTAACCGGAAACCGCATAGGGGGCCGCCATTTGCAATTGAAAAGAACAGCTCTGATTGGCTGAAACCACTGAATAGACTGGTTTGTAATTCCGACTGTGCATTCGCTGAAAACGGCATCAAGAGCAAAAGAAATGCCCGCTGCCATTGAATTTGCTGATATATGCGCAGTGCAAAAATTAATAGCAATATAGAACAATTTGTATAAACATGGATGCACAAATGCAATATAATTGATAGTCTATTCCGCGGAAACACCAAGCAGGGGTCGGTCTAGATAAAAGATTCACCCTGTACTTGCAATAAAGGGGTGAACACCAACCATATATAAAAACTGGGTGGAAAGTAAGGAAACGTAATGAGAGCCTAAATTCATAATCTAAGAAGCAACATTTATTCTTTATATCTTCATATTTCCCCACTACTTTTGAGTTGAAAAATGTAATAAAACATGTAGTTTAATAGACTTTAAAGTGAACTCGGTGGCGTTCTATCGCCGCCATCTTGTCTTTTTGCATTCGCTCCCGTTTCACCAACTCTGTGCCGATATAAGTAGCTATTTGATATTGGAGCCAGAGTTTCTACTTCCTGTTCCATACTAAAGCAGTTTTTGACAGCTTGTATATAGGCCTACTCTCATACTCATCCGCTTCTGATTTTGTTAGGCTTAGAAGCCTGTATCAGGTCGAGGCCTGTCGATTTCTGACTTATTCATATTATAAGCATCGAGTACCGGATGTATGCAATATCAAGGTCCCTGCCAATGTTCATTGAGTCTACCCTTGAAGGCGTTGACGGAAGGTGTTTCTACGACATGGTCTGGCATAGATAAAAGATTCACCCGATACTTGTAGTACATGGGTGAAGACCAGCCTTATATAAAAACGGTCAAAAGATCGGGCTAATGAATTGAGTCTTTATGAGAGCCTAATTTCACAATCTAAGAAGCAACATTTATTCTTTGTATATGTCTTCATGTTTACCCGCTACTTTTGAGTTGGAAAATATAATAAAACATATACTTTAATGCAATTTAAAAGTGAAATCGACGGCGTTCTCTGGCCGCCATCTTGTCTTTTTGCATTCTCTCCCATTTCACCAACTCTGTGCTGATATAAGTAACCATTTGACACTGGTGCCAGGCATTCTACTTGTTGTTCCATGCTAACGTTATTTTCACCCGTATTTAGATTACGTTGTCATTCACCCCTGTACTGGAAGTATGGGGTGAATCTTTTATCTAGGTCTGGCATAGATAAAAGATTCACCCGGTACTTGTAGTACACGGGTGAACGTCAACGTAGTCTAAATACGGGCGAAAATATGTCTAGTATGGAACCTGAACTAGAAACTGTGGCTCCAGTATCAAATGGCTACTTATATCGGCACAGATTTGGTGAAATGGGAGAGAATGCAAAAAGACAAGATGGCGGCCGCAGAACGCCGTCGATTTCACTTTTAAATCTTATTAAACTAGATATTATATTATATTTTTCAACTCAAAAGTAGCGGGCTAATAATAAAACAGATGTAAAGAATAATTGTTGCTTCTTAGTTTGTGAAATTAGGCTCTCAATTCTTTGACCCGTTTTTTCGCCAGCTTTTACATAAGGTTGGTATGCACCCCTCCTGTGGCTACTGCAGCAGTACGGGGTGAATCTTGTATCTAGGTCTGGCAGTGCATTGGTATTCACCCCTGTGCTGCAAGTCTTTTATCTAGGATTGGTCCTAAGCATTGCTTATTCATATTACTTATATTACTTACTGATATTCATAACCCAGCCTTCCATCACTTTTTAATGAGTAGTTACTAGTTCAACAGGCGAGCATCGCTGTCTCAGTCTCAGAGTCAGAGACAGTGTCACTGTCAGTGCTGAGGCAGTACCTACTGTACATAGTTACTATCGGAATGTGACTGTCACAGGCAGACACAGGACAGGTGACAGGGCAGATAATAAAATATGCACCCCGTACGTTGCAGTACTCAGCCTCAGTCAGGCTACTGCAGTACCGGGTGAGTCTTTTATCTAGTGACAGCCGACACGACAGTGCTACAGGTAGATAAAACTAAAAGTTAAAACTTATCAAAGCTGTATTCACACGGGCAAAATGTAAAGCGATCTAGACAAGGCGAATCATATGAAGCGATTTAGATGCGCGTTCACACGGGCAGTACTTGGGCCGGAAATCGATATCTGCGCATGAGCAAGTCCAGACTAACCAGCGCCATTTTGGGTTCGTCGACGCCGGCACGAGAAAGTGTGGGTTCGACCTAGATATCTATGGACTGAATCGTATTGGTTTGGAATGGTCAAAACTTCTGCTGGGCAGTGAAACCATAAAAATAAATGATGAAAAAAATATCTGTGCACAGCTAGCAGTTTCATAGACTAAATTATATAATATGCGCTTTTGATCGACCGGAAAGTCAACAAACCAAGGACTCGACTGCGCATGCGTGTGATGTCATAAATCGCTTCATATGGGTTCACACGGGCAAGATAAAACGTTTCAACATAGATCGGTTCCTGTAGACCACCTCGCGAAGCGTTTTACAATAAACGATTTATATGAATCGATTCAGCCCTAAAACGCATCAGCCATGCGTTCACATGGCAAATCTGAGTCGAACTAGGCAAGTGGTTTTGCGTGAGGCGTTTTAACTTGCCCGTGTGAATACAGCTTATACTAGGTACTCCAAAGTGATTTTTTTTTTTAACAGGTCAGTATTACAAGTTATATCAATGTACAGAGATTTTAAATCGGATCTCAATGATATAAAAATCATTTAGATTGATTGAATAGCTGCAAAGTTATGAGTGTTTAAATATTGATTTTTATACCCCGATTTGTGCACATTTCCAAATTAGCCAAATCTTTGTTTTTAGGGTCCCACCTGGAAGCTATTTTGCATATGATCTGTCCAATATTAAAGAATCTCATTCTCTATAGTACAAATAATAAGCTCAATTTTTTACAGACCATCAGTGTTAGTATTCTTTCTGAAATTTCATGTCAAACTTGCTAAATTCCTTAAATTCCAGCAACCACCAATAATAAATTCAGTAAAATGAAGAAATATCGCATAACTCCCTTCCTAATTGTCCTATCACTGCAATCTTGGTACCAAAATAACCAGAATTAAAAGCTCTACATGATGACATAATTTACTAACTAATCAGGGAAAGATAGATAAAATTCACTTTTACTTGTTTTTAGGCATCGCGAGCTGACAATAGCCACATTCTTGCAGCTGTTTTATTCTGTTAATGTGTGTGCCTTGATACGATTATATGCCTCAGATATTTCATCAACCGAAGACACTTTCCATACTCTGCCATCACTGCTTATGGGTACAACATCTAAACTAGATCTAAGCACAAATTCTATGCTAGTCTTGGCACTGTCCTCAACTTCTGGCCATCTGAAATAATCGTAGCGTCCTTTGGTTTTTGTCAAATACTGCACTGTGGCTTCTTTTTTGCTGTGCACTTCTACCACCTGGCCTACATAAAACTGATCATCATAGTAGACTGCAATCCACTCTCCTTGACTTGACAAGACAAAGGGAACTGCATCTACGTCCTCTTCTCTGCCATCAGGCTCAAAACATTGCCGCTTGCGTGTACTTTCCTCTTCGCTGGAACTGGAAGCAGAGCTGTCATTGAAGGGTTGCTTATGCTGCGGAGAAGCAGGCATTTCACAGTCACTCCTGAAGTGGTTCTTCAAAGCTTCTTCAATGTCATCAACAGTACCAGCCACGCGTAAATTTCCACCGTTCTTTAGGATTTGCTTTTGGTAGCGTATTTCATCTCGAAGGGCACTTCCAATTTTACCCTTTCCGCTTCTTTCTTTGAAAAGTTTGGTGAGAAGCCTTGTGACATCAGCTGGACATTTGCATGGACCCCCTTGGGCCACAACTCGTCGAATCAGGGTAGCTTGTCTTTCCGTAGATAAAAGATTCACCCGGTACTTGTAGTACACGGGTGAAGACCAGCCTTATATAAATACGGGGGAAAATAGCATTAATATGGAAGTGAGGCTACAGTATGTGGCTCCAGTATCAAATGGCTACCTATATTATGCATATAGGCACAGAGTTGGTGAAATGGGAGAGAATGCAAAAAAGACAAGATGGCGGCCGCAGAATGCCGTCGATTTCACTTTTAAATCTTATTAAACTAGATATTATATTATATTTTTCAACTCAAAGGTAGCGGGTAAATAATAAAACAGATGTAAAGAATAATTGTTGCTTCTTAGTTTGTGAAATTAGGCTCTCAATTCTTTGACCCGTTTTTTCGCCAGCTTTTACATAGGGCTGGTATGCACCCCTCCTGTGGCTACTGCAGCAGTACGGGGTGAATCTTGTATCTAGTCTTTCCGCTGCTTGTGCTGTTTTTAGTCGCTTAGTCTGTTCATTCTGACGAAGCATGTCTTGGACTTTCGGCAGAACAAGTCTCTCCTGCACCCTGTGTTGCTTTCGCAGCTGCTTGGCCCTTCTGCGTGCAGTGAACAGAAGTTGATTTGCTTCATTTGTATCTTTGCTGTTAAGCCAGCTTGTCGTCTTGTTGTGTTTCATTATTTGGGTGGAAGTCCTGTGGTGGAACGAGCTGTTTCTATTTTTTTTCATATCAAAGTCCATTTCACCAAAGACATTCTCCCCCATCAAATTAGTCAGAGGACAATGCTTTAGTTCTTCCTGGACATGAGCAGGGAGTTCAATGCCAAATTTCCCTTCATGGAGGAAGTCCTTCAGCTGCCGTCTGGTGACAAGAAGCACTTCGCGCATGATGTACTCAAGGCCTGCCTGAACAGCTGTTGAATGCTGTGTTGCATACTGGTATACAGCATCTGCCATGTCAGAGTCAACGGTATAAGTTATAGCTGCCGAGTGCGGTCGTAAACTACTAACTAGTGTTTATATGGACATCGCTTTTGATTTTATAGGTTTCCACTCACCTTACGCCTGTTAAAGCACTCATCTTGGGAGCTTAAATAAATGCCAGTCTATCGTAACAACTGTCAATTCCGAATGCCGACTATCACCAGATAATATGCTGATAATCAGCAACAGTGATGACAAATAAAGGGACAGTTAGAAAAATGGCTGTCGGTAACCATAGCAATTACCAGCTTCCGTTTCCGCTTTTATTGTGGCGCCACCTATTGGAAATCGTTTACAGGTTCCTGAACGAATAGATAGGGGACGCCACTTACCCTGTGTATTTTGCATTACATCAAAGACCCTATAATACTAAGACAGCTCACTCCCTATCTGTCACATGGTAATGTAAATTTCACAATGCCACCTTGTGGTGGGTTTGATCAGCCCGGCTGCTGGTTGGTGTTTCACATGTAAACACATACAATTATATTGTACATGAGATAGGTAAGTATGAATACACATCAATATGAAATTGTTATGAACAAATACACATCATCATCAGCATGATCATCATCATCACCATCATCACACGTCTTTCACATTCATATATACATTTATACATATAATATAGCAACTGTTTAACCAAGAGAACAGCCAGTGCACCAAGTGGTGGGTTTGATCATTTTGATTACACAGTACAGGCTGAGTGATCCGTCTTAGTATTATAGGGACTTTGTTTACGTGTACATGTATTTGGTTTCCAACAGTGCCCACTACCGACAGCAACATTCGTTTCAAAGGGGCGAATATAGTTGTTGCATTTAGGCTGCCTTCATTATACCCCAGTCACACGAGAGAGAGCCAGCATTCGCCGCCAACCTCCTTACGCCCAAAAGGATGCCAACCTCCCAGCGTCCCATTCGATACATTGATTCAAATATGTGGTAGGCGCCAGGGTGGCACCAGGGCGGCGCTGGGTCAGTGGCAGGGTGGCGCTGGGTCAGTGGCAGGGCGGCACTGGGTCGGCGCCAGGGCGGCACCGGGTTGGGGAAAGGGCGGCGCCCTGGTGCCAGGTCAGCGCCACATCAGTGCCAGATCGGCACAAGGTAGCCGGCAACTCGCCAACCAAGAGGTTGGTGCAAGGTCGGCACCAGGGCGCCAACCATTTTGAATGCCACCACTGGAACAGGACACAAGGAGGTTGCAAGTGCAGCACTTGCAACCTCCTTGCGTCCAACATTTCCGAAATTGATGCCGGCAGGGCGCAATGAGGACGTTTTGACATCGCGAATCGATCGTAAAGGCCCTGTCACACTACGATGTATGGCGGCAGCATATGCGTAATGTAGCGAAATAATTTGAAAATCATAATAGGTCGAGATACGGCGACCTTTTTGCAGTGCGGGAGGTCCCAGCGATGTATGAAGCATACGCGTAGCTGCCTAACCTATCCCTAACCTATCCCTAACCTATGACGGCGTACGCAAAGCATATGACGACCTATACGCGGCGTATTGGGACGTTTGTTAACGGTTACAGGTGACAGGTCTAGCTAAGAGTAACCTACGCCGACATATGGCTACCGTATGCGTAACCTATGCCGGATTACGTCCAGCGTACGCCCAGTGTATGAGAACTGTATGAGCCACACACCGGCATAGGTTTAACATTTTAAACATGCACAACAATTTGTTGGCGGCTCGACCTATGCCGACCTATGAAAAGCGTATACGACGTATGTCCAACCTATGCATAACCTATGACGGTGTATGCCAACGTGTTGGTCAAAAAGTGCATACGTTAGCATACGCTAACGCTATATGTCATAGTGTGACAGCCCCTTTACCTGTACTGTAGGCGAACGCTACATACGTCAGAGATACATGGAGGGCGCCGGCTCAACGTACGGCTAACTTATGCTAACCTATGCCGACCTACCCCTAATGTATGCCTAACATACGTCAACGTACGACGAGCATATGAGAAATGTATGAGCCATACGCCATCATAGGTTTAAAATTTTGAACATGCACAACATTATTTTGGCCGCTTGACCTACGCCGACCTATGACAACCTATGAAAAGTGTATATCACGTATGCCCAACCTATGCATAACCTATGACGGCCTATGCCAACGTGTTGGTCGAAAAGCGCATAGGTCGGCATACGCTAACGCCATAGGTCGTAGTGTGACAGCCCCTTAAGCGAACGCAGGCCTCGTGTGACTGGGGTATTACATCCACAACTATTTCTTCATCCGTGTTTGCCACTCCAAATGTAGCTTTTTTATTCGGCTGTAAACTTATTATTTCAGTATCCTGGACCTAGCATCGAATTAAGACCGAATATTTAAAAAGAAATTGGTGATTGTCCCCGCCCATGCACGACAAATCGCCCAGTCCTGAATCAGATCCCCCCCCCCCCCCTCAAAAACTGTTAAATGGAGAGGGTGGGTTGAGTGAGGAAAGGGGAGTGAAGCCGGGGGGGGGGGGGGGGGGGGGGCAGTGCGCAATGCCAATGGGGGAAAGGAAGGGAGATGGATTTGAGGGGTTATATGGAGGGAACTGGGAAGGCGAGAGTCCAGGGTTGAGAATGGAGGGGGAGATGTATATATATATATATATATGTATATATATATATGTGATGTATAACGAATTATGCAAGTATAAAGATACGTAAGGGTTAATTATTACTTTATTGTTATACTCCGTAAGACAAACACTGTACGGGTGGCTCCACCTACCCTCCTCACCTCCACCGGATGTAGACCAGTGTCAGTCCCTAATTTGTACTGGAGATATGTTTATATATATATATATATATATATATATATATATATATATATATATATATATATATATGTGTGTGTGTGTGTGTGTGTGTGTGTCTGTGTGTATAATATACATGTATATATGTGTGCGTATTCATATACATACACAGACTCACACCTAGCCTGCCATAGCATTGGACATAGTACTCCGGGTTGCATAATTTCTCACATTTCCTAGATGTTGAACAGTAATTTTTTATGGAGGACAATGTGTTTTCATTGTATTTGCCTAATTTCTCACATTTCTGAGATGTTGATTAGTAATGTTTTATGGAGGAGAATTTGCTTTCATTGTATATGCTTAAGAAACTATCTACCACCCAGCTGTATAGCCTAAGTTATGGTTTCCCAGTGGGACAGCACTATAATTTATAAAGTCGCCATGAGTGTGCACTGTCACAAGTCGGTACCCGTCCTGATATGACCTTAGATGTTGATAGGACGTAAAACAACAACAAACAAGCAAACAAACAAACTTCCAGGTAAACTATTATCATGACTAAAGGCCCTGTCACATTACGGCGTATGGCGGGAGCGTATTGAAAACCTACGTAGGTCCTGTGCGTGCCGGCCTATGATGACATTTGGTGACCTTTCGGGTGGTTTTGAGCGTATGTGGAACCTACTAGGAGCGTATGAGGAGCGTATGGGAGCGTGCTGTGACATTTTTTGACAGTATGGGCCATACGCCCTCATAGGTCGAGTTTTTTTGAGCATGCACAAAAAGATTTGGACGGACGGATTTATGAAGGCGTATGGCGGCGTATGCCTCATACGCTTCACATAAGCCGGCATCTGGCGGCGTATGAGTAGCGTATGCATAGCGTATGAGTAGCGTATACGGCGTATGCCGACGTATATGACGTAACGCGCCTACGCCGCCATACGCTCCCGCAAAAAACCCTAATGTGACAGCCCCTTAAACAACAAAAAAAGGTCAATGGCCTGATCGGGCGATCGGACCTCCACAACATGCTGCTAGATCTGCTCTACCTACTCACAGAAAGAGTGAGTCATACCTGACACCATCCCCATCCTAACCAAAAACCAACACTGGTGGGATTACAACAATTTACCTGCAATGAAATATTATTCCAACATTTGTTGTTTTTTATGGGGTCTATCGGGAGGCTGAAATATAGCATCTAGCCATTTCTTACTGACCAGAATGCACATATCCACAACTACATGATGTGTATCATACTTCATAATCATAGTATGTATACCTACAATGTTTTCTTTGAGTGTATTACTACAATTTAAATTTTAAACCTCTAAAGCAGATACTGCTGTTCGATGGGTTGTTCTTTGTTGACTGATAACATCTCATTTCTCCAGTTCAGTAATGAATCCCTTGTGACCATGCACGTTGAAAACGCTAAATCAAGATCAATGCCGATGGTTTGATTCAGCACACTATAAATATGGGGGAGAGCAGCGATGTTGGTACGCACACGCTTGGAGAGCGATCAGGCGATCCGGAAATCTCTATTTAGTTCACCATGTCTACGAGTCATCGGGTAAGATGAGGTGCTGGAACTAGTGTGTAGATCCGGTGTTGCAGTTTCCGAGGGATGCCAGTTTGTCAGGGACACATCGCTTCTGCACATGCGTCAAAATCGAACAGCATCGTCACTAACCTTATAAATTTAATATAATGTTTTTGGTAAAGATGTTTTCTATATGTGTACCAAACGATTTGTTTCTAGGTGGTGTGGCTTTAGAGATATTTCACTTTTTCTGTATGAACATTGCTCACGACCATTGACAATGCCTTGAGTTTGACGGTACGCGCAGTGCAAAACGTTAGTTTTATTCAAAATTAATAGAAATCGAGAACCCTAACCTCATAAATTTGATATAATCTTTATGGTAAAGATGTTTTCTATATGTGTACCAAGCGATCTGTTTCTAGATGGTGTAATTTGAGAGATATTTGACTTCTTCTGTATGAAGATTTGCTCACGGCCGTTAACAATGCATTTGAATGGATGTGTCCCTGGCAAACTGCGATGCCTGGGAAACCGCAACACCGGGTGACATACTTTTATACAAATGACCTTTGACCGACCCAATTTCGGGTGGACTCACTGGTCACATGACAAAGGAACTGCGCTATGATTGGCTGACTGTTCCGTCGTACGAGGCTGTTGATGTCGTGTGATTTGCTGGCTGCTGCGGACGAGGAAGCCAAACCATTCGGCTGTTATAACTTATTCTGTGTCTTTGGTTTGATCATATTCTGAAATCGGCCTTTGTTCATCAACACATGGATCCCACCTCTTTAACTAACCGACAGGTAAGTACGTTAACTATTGTACTAGTACAAGGATAAGACTAATAATCGGTGCAACAACCTCCTATGTGTGCACGAGAAGCTTTTCGGGCACTTGCGCTCAGCTGATCTGATACATTTGCTTTGGTGTTTGTAATTGTAGCTTTACGTTTTGCCAGTTTTGCAGCATTGGGAAGCTGGCAAACACATGCAGTTGCTTTGTGAACGGTTAGATCACAATAATTATGTATATTTATAGTGTTAACCTTCCGATCTGATAATAGATTATAGTGACGAGATAATAGATTATAGTTGTTGCTTTCATTGCCAATTTGCTCCTGAAATCACCCCCGTTACTACAGTTACAGTAGTGTGACACTGACACACTCACACAGTGACAGGCTGTGTAGCACTCACTACACTCGTAGCAATGTGGACAAAATTTTCAAACCACACCAATCTGAAAATGGATTGCATTGTTGGAAAGAGCTTTGAAAACCATATAAGAAAATCCAACAATCATAAATACATACATCACAAAAACAACAACAAATTATGCCAATCGGTTGATTATTAAGGGTGCTAGAGTTATTTCAATTTTGTTGATGGGTAATTTTCTGCCTTTGGTTTAATGCTTTAGCATTTCAACTAACTGTGTGACCTAAAATCTAGATTTTTAGTCAATTTTTGCTCTAACTTGCTTAATAATCTATATATCTCACTGACATTTTCAGTCTAAGTAGATGACTATCTGCTCTGTCGATTCCACCCATTAAAATAAAAGTGAGTGAGTGAGTCACTTGGAGGATTTACATCATTAAAATAAAAGTAAATGAATACATTAGTGATTCAGAAAGGTTATAAAAATTTCTCAGTGCTTAATAAGTGTATCCATGGGTCCATTGTAACTACTTTCATCCTTACCTTTGTATAGTTAGATTAATAAGAATCTCAGTAATACAAGTAAGTCTAGTATAACTATCATATATCCATGAAACTTTAAGTTTTCTTCCCTTGTTTTAATGTTTTAGCATTACACGTTTTTGAACCAAAACCTATATATTTAATAATTTAGTCATTTTTTGTTCTAACTTTGTAAATAATCGAGATATCTAAATTTTCAGTGTAAGTAGATGCCTATCTGCTCTGTCGATTCCATCTATTAAAATAAAAGTAAATGCATACATTAGTGACATATTTGTGGATTTTCAGTCGTCATTGAAATGATTGATCTTATAACACTGAAAGTTTGGGGGTTGCAGCTTTAATCACAAGGACTAGTGTGGTGCTTAGTGCAGTAACCCCATTTAAGTTATTGCTATCAGTTAATTTGCTTGACAGTAGTGGTGTATACCATTGTGGAGTAAACAACAACACGCCTTATCACGCGTCTTCAGTCACGTGACCCATATGGCCTTGTTGGTGCATTGAGTCTTGTGGATGGAAAGATGGGGGGTCAACAACGCAGAAGTTTCAGAATCTGCAGCTCTTGATAATGCCAGATACAAATCACGCAATCTTCGACTGTACCCACTTGAACATTGAGGAAATTCCATTTAAGAAGGAACTGCCCTCATTCTGTAATCACTTCACCTGTGGTCCGATTCGAGCCATATCATTATCAATCGTTTGTATAGGTAAGGGTTGTGTGTATGGAAATGACGGACGAAACAATTGCCCCAGAAACTGAACAAATGAGATTTTTTTTAAGTTCATTACAAAATATATATAGTTCGTTTAATATCGTTTTTTGATAATTAATATCTCTTTTTTAGGAAAATCCAGTTTTTTTTAGGTTTGTTCCCCTATGCATTCCATTTAAATGATTTCGAGTTGGGATTTTTTTTTATTAGGGGGGGGGGAGTATATTTGGGTGACGGTAGATTTACCATGCCACTGATATACTTCCGACATGCACACATTGTATTTTGGGGAATAGATGGAGTCTTTTTTATATATATATTTTGTATACCTAAATAGGAAGTATTCTCTGTTAATAACTTTGGAGATGTTTGAAGTAAAGGTATGGAAAGTAACCTAGCCTTGCGCTTCGCATTAATAGAAAAGGGCAAGGACTTGTTAGCTCAATATCAGGATAATGTGACTGCGTGGGATATATGGTGTTGGTGGCCTGGCCTCCTAGCAGGACAGCGCCATGACTGCTCACTGTCACAGTTAGTACCCGTCCTGATATGACCTTAGATATTGATAGGATGTAAAACCCAACAAACACGCAGCATGCACAGTAATTTCACAGCTGTTTATTTTGGTTGAAGTTGCTTCCAAGTGTGATTATAGACATCTTAGTTTAAAAACTCTGTTTGGTGGAGTTTTGTGAAGGTGTTTCACGTTAAAAAATTATAGCACAAACCTTTTTTTTAATTGACCTTGCCCTAAGGCCATGCATAGCTGTTTCTTTGGAAAGTCACATGATGCATGGTAATGTTTTGTGGGGTATAACAGGTTATGTGAATATTACTGCCTTGTGGTACAGGTTCTTGACAGAACCGAAGGCTAAGGGAGAAAACCCTGAACAGAAAACCATGTCACTGTGGCAGCATTAAGGGTGGTTGATGTATGGAACACCCAACATCTCCCGACCAGCTACTGCAGGGACAAATAGTTTTTGCGCCTGTCTGGACATATTCTTGCCGGTGTGAAACCTGTATTTGCTCCCCGAGAGAGTGCCGCTGGTAACTTGCAAAAGCCAGCAGCACTTCAACACTTTTGCAGGCAGTCAAGTAGTGAAAGCAGTCTTTGTCGCATCGCGACCGACAGCATAATGATGATGATGAATATTATTTAGGCTGGGGTCTATGGTGCACCTGGACCAGTATCGCTGTATAATATCTCATCGTGATACTTTCCGTCCAGAAGTGCGAGAGGGTGTCTACCTGGCTAACCTGGCGTGTTGTGACTTGTGATATTTGCCTGCATTGTTCTTCTGTGGTAATTTGCTATTTCTACACGTCTAACCAGTTGCAGTTGCTGGAGCTGCCTGGCCATAGTCTCACTTCTCCTCACCATGTCAAATCGTGTTCCCTCGTACGCAACCCACCATCGGTGCCTACAACATCCAATGGCAGCTTGTTCGTTTGTTGAGGTATAACGTCCTTGCAACATCTAAGGTCGTATCAGGACGAGTGCCGATGTCTGTCATAGTACGCTTTCATGACGACTTGACCAGACGGAATGGCCGAATGAGTTGACGTCCGTCTCCCGTTTTGGTAGATCGGTGGATCCCAACCGACGGGTTCGAACCTTGGTCGAGTCGCACTAATCACTTAAAAATGTCTGCTTGTCACTTTCTAGCCAGGCGCTGGGCATTATTAGGATATGGCAAGAACTGGTTGTCTCAGTGTCATGATAATGTGACTGAGTGGGATATCATGTCGTAGTGCTGGCTGTCTGGTCTCCTAGTAGGGCAACACTATAAATTCGCTGTGAATGTACACTGACACAAGTCGGTAGCCGTCCTGATATGACCTTAGATGTTGCAAGGTCGTTATACCTCACCAAACGAACAAGCTGTCATTGAGGATGTAGGCACCGATCTAGATGAAACAACAGAATAGTTTAACCAGGTTTGGCGTAAAACTCCTACAACGAAGAAATTCATGACAACTTTATAGTGTCGCCCCCACTTGGATACCGAGCCTCCGGAGACCATGACCCGATATCCCATTCAGTCACATTATCCTGGTACTGAACAAGCCAGTCCTTGCCATGTCCTACTAATGCTAAACACCAGGCTAGGTAACAAACATACATTTTATAAGTATTTCTTGTTATACTCGGTTGGGTTTCGAACCGACGTCGTTCCGCACGGAAAGCTATCTAGTCCTGTTTCAAAGGCCATATTTCTCGCCTCTGATTGGCTCATTTTGTATGGTTATTGCTATGAAACCGTGGTAGTACACTGAGAACATAGTTTGTGTTAAAATAGGTTTTTTGTCTTTAGCAATATGTTCTGGACAACAGTCAGGAGATAGACCACCAGATCTTGTTGCAATTATTTATTCACATTGCGGTGCCATAATGGCTTTAGTTTCCATTTTATTTTCACATTTTATCGGCTAATAAATTGGCGACAAATAGTACTTTTTGTAGCAGAGATACTGCCCATACTCTGTTATCTACACGCAGGTGTTTTCAAAATACAATACCGTAGACAAAAGATGTCTTCTAGGTCTTAGGATTCGAACTCCCTGGTTCAAACCCTGGCTGGCTCAAACCAATGATTTAAAATGGCATGCTTGTCGTTACCAAGCCTGGCCCATGGTATTAGTATTACTAGGATAGAGCCAGGAACAGTGGAATGAGGAAGACAAATTATCCACAATTGAAATTTCCCCTGCTAATCAACTAATGTACCAAACAATTTTTTTAATTAAAATAAATGCGACTGTAGTAGTCCACACATGAGCCTCACCACCACGTGATGGTGGCAGCCACAGGCTAGCCAAAGGTGGTCCTTGGTTGCCGCCCCCTCTGTGACTGGCTAGCGGCCACCCCCCACCTAGATAAAAGATTCACACCGTACATTCAGTACAGGGGTGAAAAACAAGCCTATATAAAAGCTGGTGAAGAATTTCAACATGGCGGGTAAATGAACTGAGCTAATAAATTCTTAATTTAAGAAGTACGATATATTCTTCACATACATCTTCACATTTACCCGCTGCTTTTGAGTTGGAACATATACTTTAATGCAATTTAAAAGTAAAATCGCCACCTTTTATACGCACCATCTTGTCTTTTTGCATTCTCTCTCAATTCACCAGCTCTGTGCCGGTATAAGTAGCCATTTGATTCTGGAACCAGGGGTTGCACTTCCGGTTCTATACTAAAGCAGTTTTCGCCAGTGTTTAGACTACCTTGCCATTCACCCCTGTACTGGACGTACTGGATGAATCTTTTATCTACCCCCCACCATGAGAGGGTATCTGAAACCTGGCTGGTGAGGGGGCGGGTCACTTGGTTCTGTGACGCTGCAGAGAGCAGAGGATTCCAGAAATAAACGGTGAGCGTACATTCCTCTTCGCTGTCTTCTCTCCACGTTGCATTAATACAGACCCGGGGGAACCAGCCGTACCACACTACAACATAGCCTATCACACTACTTTCCACCAGCCAATCAGATGCAGTAAACCCTCTCTAACCGACCACCTCCACAAATCGACCACTGCCCAATATCGATCGCTTTATTTGGGTCCCAACAATACCATTGTAGGGATATTCTAACTCCCTGAACCGACCACGTCCCTAAATAGACCACTTATAGTCGGTCCCATGGTCTGTTGATTTAGTTTTAGAGAGGTTTTACTGTCCTTGAATGATGGCCTTTGAAGTTTAACAATAGTAGGATGATGCCTGCTGTGCCTCCAGAATCTGACCGCGGGTTCCTGTTTTTGTGAACTTACAGGACTCTTGAACATACCATGTGCAGTGCCCGGACCTCGTGCAGCCTCTTGTTTCGTGGCACCTGCCTTTTTACCGTCGGCGCCTTCTTCGCCCTGGTGCTGAACCTACTCCAGGTAAGGCCTGCTTCGAATCTTCACATTGCCATAGTTACATGTGTATACACTCGTCTTCTTTTCTTTTTTTCCCGTTTTTGTTAAAGGTAGTGAAGCGTTTCAGGTATGTACCATTTCTAATCTTGTATGATTTAAAGTTGCATAGTCCGATGGTTTTGAGTTTGTCGTTTTTTCTGAGATGAATATATTAAATTGCTTGTTATAATCTACCTTAGTTTTAAGTAACTGTTATGTTAAATGACCAGTAGGGCCGATTTATCATCTCCCTATGTTTAATTCATAATTCCTTCACATTACAATAATATTTAATATATTAGTTCTGTGTTATCCTGTCAATGCCGGCTTATTATCATATATTTATCAGAATCTTTTTTTAATTTTTTTTTTACAAAGGCACAAGTCAATTTATGTTATGTTGAAATGACCATGTATGGCGCTTATTCGTTTTGCGTCCCATTTGTTGTATTACTGTATATACATATGCATTATTTGTTCTTTCTTTACATTCGTCACGCACATCCACATACACCGAAATTAGAGTTTTGGACCATCTGGCATATCTTACCATGGATAAGATTATAATTTGGTTTCAATAAGTACTAGCTAGTTTATTTAATCGATCTGATATAAGCCATCACTATCCGTATCAGATAGTTCACATGTGTGCCAGAGAAGGTACAGCAGTACTGAAACTGTGTCACCTAGAGATAACATGATATAAGATGGATGGGTGAAGTGAGCTAGAAATCTTGGCACCGTATCCTCTTCAATTCCATGAAAATTAAAGCTGCATTGTCCTATGACTGCATTTCCGAAACCAAATAAAATTTGATTCTGTGTATATATATCTACCTTCAATACTGATGCACTCTATAAATATTGATTGCAGTTCGGTATTGCTGTGCTATGCTCGAAACTGGGTAACCATTGCCTAGATCCAGCATTTCGGTGTGCACACACAAAATTATTTGGCATGTTTTCGCTCAAGGCGTCTTCACAAAGTCAACCATTTAAAATTAGTTACTTCGCAGTTCAAACTAATGTATAATACGATTATAGCAATCAATCTAACATTTATTAGATTAATTAAACATGTTCAAATATGGCAGAAACTCGTCCGATTCATTGATACGAAATCGAAACATCAAGTATGTATGCTAACTCTGCATGTTTAAGATCACGTGACATGGAGTGTTCCTAAATCATCGGATGGTGCAACTTTAATGACTGTATTAATACACAAGACACAACAGAGCGTGTGTAGATTCTAGAATTCGCTTTGCAATATGGCAGACCTGTTTGGATATATTTAAGTGCCATACTAAAAATCTGCCAACAAGACAGACATCAGCACACCACACTTGGTTGGACCAATAATGAGATGCGTATTTACTCAGTTATTGTTTGCGTTGCAGATCCAACGAAATGTGACCCTGTTCACACCAGACGTGCTGGACACGTTGTTCGCCTCCGCCTGGTGGGTGCCGCCGAGCTGTGGCACTGCAGCTGGTAAGGAGCAGTTTGTCTCAGCAGTTGACACTATCAGCAGGTCCCTTTCCCGTTCCTTTTTCCGTTCCCTTTTCCGTTCCCCTAGCGTCTGTATGGGTCCTGGAAAGTCTTTGAACTTCGTTTACCCCATTTCAAGGCATTGAAAAGCGTTGAATTCAATCTATTTTGGGTAATTAGTATTTAAAAGCCTTTGAATTCCATTAAACTTTCCCCACTGATCTAAATTACTCCGAATTTACCATTGTCCCCCCCCCCCCCCTCCCCTGTTAAATTCAAATGAAAATAGTCTTGGATTCGTTTGTTTTTTTAAATTAATATAAAAGAAAACAGCCTTGAAATAGCCTTGAATTCCATATCTTCACATGTGTACGGACCCTGTTCCACTTTCCTTTCTTTTCCTTTCTCTTTCATTTCCTCGTCCTCTATCCCTTATCGTCCCCCTTCCCCTTTCCTCTAGCACACGTACACACACACCTTCGCGATATAATACTTGAGATGATAGCGGCTTAAAGAAATTGTGCTCGACTGATGGTCAAAATCGATGTGTATTGTTTCTGTTTTTATCTATGGTGGTTGTTTTTGTTATTATTGAAGTTGGGATGGTCTGATTTGAAGAGGGGGGGGGGGTGAGCAATATCGTGAGCTCTTTTAGCTTTGTGCAACCAGTTTCGGTCTCTTATTGGATGGTTTGTGGTAGCTGCCCGAGGTAAGATGGTTTGAAATTACTCCTGCTTTTGATGTTGCTTAATGTAAGCCTCAACGAACAAACAACTTGGACAGTGGGAGTATGGTCGGGGCTTGATTAGAGACATAACCCCACCCCGCCCCAGGTTTTTTTAAAGGAATTGATTGATTGATTGGTGGTTGCTTATGCCATGTCGGCAGCATAGGCCATATTCACGGTGAGAAATGTTTGTTTTATTCACGGTGAGAAATGTTTGTTTTTTGTTCAAACCATCGCGTTTACATGTAAAAGCAGACAATCAACTATGTGCCAATAGAAACTCATTAAATTAGAAAGCTCACAATCATATATTTGTGGTCAAGGGAAACAAATTCCCACAGAAAAAGAAAAGTTTTATTAATAAATGATAGAATCTATTTAGTAAAGGAACTAAAAAGGATGGTAACATGTAATGTGAGTTCTGATCATTTTGGCACAGCGTGCGGTTAAATCTCTTTATGTCCTGATAACGCTGGTGGGTTTTTTGTGTGGGGACTTTTGAAGCAATTGTGTTTTTCAAGTTTTTTTAGGTTTAACAAAAAAATTAAAACTTCTGGCGTTTAATCCATTTGAGATCCTAGATCGTATTGGGCCAGCTCAGTGACAGAAAGCTGACGTGGCTAGGTGTGCCACGTCCTCTTGTAGTGGTGTGGGAGAGGATTGAGAGTATGGCGTGGTGTGTGTGGGAGGGGAGGTGTGTGGGAGTGACACTCTCCTGACGTGGCGTGAATGTCACGTGGACAACGTCAGTACACCACGTGGTGTGCTGTTTGTTATCTGTGTGTGTGACTCATTCTGCGTAATTTGATCCGCACTGTACCGGAATTAATTAATTGTTTGACTCCCATACATACTTACATGTCTTTTTTGTTCTTGTCCTTTTTTGTTGTTAAAAAACCTAATTCTAAAATCTCTTCTCTTCTGTGTCTGCTTCACTTTGCTAAGCATTTGTACTATTAATGTCCAGAGTACTGCCGCAAAGGCTTGGTCCAGGAGTTGTAAATATCTAGTTGTATTTGTGCCACGTTAATGTTTGTTATAGTATTAACATTAACATTTATTATAATATTAACATTAATATTTATAATATACAAATTATGTCATTAAGTTTAGGCAAAACGAGAGACGCCTTAATGGTCAGTTGCTGCCTGTGGGTGTGTTTGTTGTTGTAGTCATGTCTCATTTGTTCTCTTGCTCCCTGTTTGCAGCCTTCATTGGATTGCTGTACCCGTTCTTCGACAACAAGCTGGGTGAGCAGCACACGTACAAGCGCGAGTGGTCGAGTGTCATGCGTTGTGTAGCAGTGTTTGTGGGAATCAACCATGCCAGTGCCGTATCCTTCCATAAAAAAAGTGTGAGACAGAAGTGAGGGTGAAGTGAATGGGAAAGACTAGGACGTGTGTGTCCGCCTAATATGGTATATGCGACATTAATTTGTTACAGGAAAACCAACAGTGGCGAAGGAGCTTTCTTCCAATGAATTGAAGAACAAAATGTTTGTAAAAACCATATATTTTTTAAGTTGCATAGTCCGATTGTTTTGAATTTCTGTATTTTTCTGAGATAAATATATTAGATCGATCACTAGTATCTACTTTACATTAGTTCAAAGTTACTTTTATTTTAAATGGTAAACCTTTTAGATATTTTGAGTGCAAACATGGAAAATTAACATGGAAAATTAGTTTGGGCAAGCTTGCCAAAACTCTGACACCATTGACTTCTGCAGTAACAGGTTCTGTTAAATTGACTCAGTATTGCCTTCTATGCAGAAACAAATGCTTAATAAGTGCATCAGTATCTAAGTTAGATATGTAAAATCAAATCTAGATATTTGGTTTGGTTTTGGAAATTTGATATTTCATCGGACTGCACAGCTCCTCATGTATATCCTCATGTAAAAGTAGAATTTTTAGACGGATTTTTAAAGCTCAGAATAGAGAGTCCAATTTTACATGATGTCGACTTTGATTCGAGTATATACGGTATATATATATCTTTAAAAATATATATTTATATATCTTTAAAAATATATATTTATATATCTTTAAAAATATATATTTATATATCTTTTCTTTAACATTTAAATTTAACCTCTCTCCGTCCTCCCCTCTCCCCTCCCCTCCGCTCCCCCCACCGTGCTTTATATATAATCCCTTAAGATACGTACCTCATTGGCGCTACGGAGTTATGTGTTCTGTGCGGATTACCCTTGACGCAATGTTTAGAAAATTGACTTTGCCAATAACCTGCAGCTGTCGCTCACCTTGGCGGCCATGTCGATCGGTCTGTGGTGGCTGTTTGATCGATCTCGGTCCGGCTTCGGGCTGGGTGTCGGCATCGCCGTGCTGGCTACCTTCGTCACACAGCTGCTCGTCTATCACGGAGTCTACAGGTGGGCAGCGTCTGGTGGCTTGTTTGTTTGTTGTTTTCCGTCCTAGCAACATCTACGATCATATCAAGACGAGTACCGACTTGTGACAGCACGCACTCATGGCAACTTTCATAGTGCTTCCCCACTGGGAGACCAGCCCACCGGCATCATGACCCGATATATCCCACACAATCACATTATCCTGACAATCACATTATACTGTGCAAACCAGTCCTTGTCCTATCCTATTAATGCCGAGCGCCAAGCTAGGAAGCGACCAGTATCAATTTTGTACGTCATTGTTTTGACTCGACAGGGAATCAAACTCCCGGTCTTACGCACGGGAGGCCTGCGCTCTACCGACTCTGCCCCCTTGTCCGATAATTTGCGGTTGATAACAGTACTCTTTAAGCTACTGCATATTTAGTAGCACTGATAAGCAGATATTGTGTTAAATCACAAGTGAGGGGATTTAAATACTATTAGTAACCTTTTTAGCACTTTAAAAAAACCCGTATTTTACAACAGTGATAGAGAAACAATGAGGTGCAAGGGGCTTGGGTGATATTTCACAGTAAACTAGTCTAATGCTGACTGTACCGACCGATCAACTTGGGTCTTAGTAGGTACTCCAAACTGATTTTTTAAATGTATATTTGCATTTCATTTTTGTGATAATCAGATAGAACTTTATACACTGATTTCAGTGGTATAAAATTTATCTTGATGTGATAATCGGTTCTCAACTTGCTATCTGGACGGCACTTCGTCCACCTCTCTCTATCTCCTCTCTGCTGGCCTTGATAATGTCTGAAAAGAGTTCCAGGAGGGGGAGCCCACCAGCATTTCACTTTCTTCTCCACTCTGTCCGTGTCTTTGGCTTGCCGGCTGGTCACCATAGAGCAAATAGACACGGTCCTTTGACTCAGCTCTCATTTCTCTTTACTATACTCGACCCTTTTGTTTTTCTCCCAGGCTTACTCTACCCCTCATTAAGGGAGTTGTTTACTTGGGTAGGGCCCTTTATCTTATCAATTCTCTCGCTTTGTTCTTGTTGCTGGAACCGCTGGACCCACCTTTGCCTGTCCCTTCCTCCTAAACCCTTGCTGCTCTTGGCTGGATACGAGTGCTGTGCTATCGCCAGACCAGAGTGATTCGGGGCCACCCCAATGATTCGTCGTTTTAGTTGTTGTAAAGACATCCCCAGCTTCTACAACCGTCCCACCAGAAGATTGGACCGATTTATCGGTGCCTCTCTATATTGCTGCAGTTCTGCAGCCGGTAACTGTCGTACGGTTACGAACCCCCCTGAAGTCGATCGATTCAAAAGTTATTAGCATTTTAAAATGTAATTTTGGGGGCTTTCTTTGGCCAAATTAGCAAATTCACAAAGCCATAGAACATGTGCAGATACTTGGAAACCAAAACTAAGCACATAATCAAGTTTCATATATAATATAGATTGCATTTATTTTTGTTCGGGAAGAAAAACAAAAAAAATAACAGATATACAACTTTTAAAACAGCTAAAATATCAAATTGGCCCTGTTGTAAAGTTTACAGTACTTAGTTACTACCTAAGAATGAAAGTTACATTTTCATGGAAATTTCAAAATGCCATATTTCAGCTTCTAATTAAGATATAGAGATAAATTTGGTATCACTAGAATCAGCAGAACTGTATCTATAACTTGCATGTACTTTTAAAATGTAGACAGTTGAACACTAAAATTGTGTTCCAACTACCATTCATGACACATGAAATTTGGTTATGCCTTCACAATGTCTTCAAGACACTCCACATGACAAACACAACATTCACTGCTAACAGACAGAACATTATTATGTAGTAGGAATCAGTTACAGCAACATCATCCACTTTGGAGCATTTGAAATAGTGTTTTCAGCTTGCCAGTTGCCAGATCGATCTCACTTCTTCAGCTTCTTGCTTTGCGTGCCGTGAATGAATTTACTATTTTGTATGCTGGTTTAATAGCAAAAATCTTGCTCTTCAATTTTACAGGTGCTGAACCTGGCGTCTTTGTCTTTGTCACTGTGAAATCTTGTCTCCAACTTTTCCTTTTGAATTTTCCCTCACTTCTATCAGATGTATCTCAACATGGTTGGTCTCAAAATGAGGCTCAAACTGTCTTCTGTTCTGCCATTGTTAGATAATTTTAGTAGCTGTTTAGCACGCCAATCACTGCCACACTGGGGGTTCAGGGTCAACTCCTGCGAGGTTTCATGCAGCCTGGCTGAGTCACTGATGGCAGCCTGTTTGGAGTAGCTAGAAAAGCCTTGAATTTTACCTATTTTTGGTAGTTAGTCTTGAAAAACCTTGTATTCCATTAAACTGTCCCCAATGATCGAAATTAGTCTGAACTCGCCATTCTTGTTTTTTCCCCTGAAATCCAAATGAAAATAGTCTATCAAAGACAGCCTTGAAATAGACTTGAATTCCATATCTTCGTATAGATACGGACCCTGGTTCCTTATTGACCTTTGGCGCGTACTGGACCTGTGGTGCATGCTATGTGGCACCTTGTCGCTACAGTGTCTGTAGAGACTTGTCCAGAACATGACGTGATGTCTTTGACCTTACATTCAGGGTTTGCATGCATCACCGAAAGTCTTGAATTTAGATTTTTGGTTCGAGTGTCCTTGAATTTAATTGTCTGTTCATGAATGTTCCTGAATCTGGTGGCCAACTCGTATGAACCCTCATAACATGTCACATGATCTTTTAGATAAATCTGTTGGCTTTTTTTTAGAGGGGGCTTTTCTTTTTTTACAAATTCCTGTTGGTTATTTTTGTGGAATTGTTTTCCCAACATTACATTACCAATTTTGGTATCAAAATGTTGCATCCCCTTTAAAATGTTCTTGAATCTGGTGACCCAACTTTTTGTATGAACCCTCATTATAACATGTCGTGTGATTTTTTTAAGATAAATTAGTTTTTGACAAATTCCTGTCTGTTACTTTTGTGAAGTGCTATCCCAACAGTACATAATTTTGAGTGGATTGTGTAGTAGTCTGCACTGACCTCTCAGGCAAGTAACCACATAGACAGGTAGGCGTGGGTAGTGTGGTGATATCAGGGAGCCTAGGTGATGTAATGGTTAGCACACTGGCCCGGAATGCATAGAGATGTGGGTTCGAGTCCCACCCTAGGCACAATATTTCCCATTTTCATCACCCCCATGACACTGGTGCCGTGACGAGGATCCTATACAAGCTAAACGCTGTATGTTTTTTTTAACCTACCCTGTGTATGTATGTAGGTTAGTGGACTGCCTGTATGTATGTAATTGTAAGCATTAACAGACTTACAATTCCAGGGGGGACGAGTGTAGTAGTCTACACTGACCTCTCAGGCAAGTAACCACATAGACAGGTAGGTGTGGGTAGTGTGGTGATATAAGGGAGCCTAGGTGGTGTAATGGTTAGCACACTGGCCCGGAATTCATAGAGATGTGGGTTCGAGTCCCGCTCTAGGCGCACTATTTCCCATTTTTATCACCACCCCGATATGACAATTGTATAAAATATTGGTGTCAAAACGTTGCGCGTCTCCTTGAAAATGCTTTGAATGTTCTTGAATCTGGTGGCCAACTCTTTGTTTGAACCTACTTCCAGGTACACGGAGCCGGACTTCCTGTACGTACGATCATGGCTACCTTGTATTTTCTTCTCGGGGGGTGTCACAATGGGAAATATAGGACGTCAACTAGCTACAGTGAGTATTACTTGATTGATGTCGCTCCTGATATTATTTTAAATATAAAAGAATTAAGCAATATTTAATTAGATTCCATATGACGAACCGTTTTTGTCATTGACATAGCCCGATGAAGGCATCAAATTTTCCAAACCAAAGCACTTAACGTGGATTTGATAGTACATATCTAACTTAGCTATCGGTGCACTCATTATGCATTTATTGTAGTTTGCGTGCTCCTGTGCTAAATATCAGAACCTCAAAATGTACAACTTTGAGTCTGTCTGTAAGTACAGCATTTTCTTTTCTTTATTGCGTGGTGAAATTTCTTCTTTTAAAAAAAAATCCCAGTAGAAGTTCACTTTTTGTTGTGAAACTTTCAGGAATAATTCTTTTATCAGAATAGTCCTTTAAATACAATTTTAGCGCATTGTTTGTCTGGAGAGAATATTTTCTTTAATTAATATATTTTTCAAAAATAAAAAAATTAATCATTATTTATTGGGGCAAATTTGTAATTAACACCCTTGTGTTGTGTGCTTTCGTTTCAGTACGACGATCTGCAAGTAGAATCTACCACTAAGGAGCATCGCGACTAAACCCACCCCCAGGTGGACGGACCTGGTGCACAAACCCACCACCAGGCGGCAGCGCGGCCAGTTGAGACGCTGCCTGTGACGTTGCACAAGTCAGAACGAGGATGGGTGATCTAACTACCCACAAGGTGGCTGCACACGGGAAGCACCAAACCGTGGGGTAAAACAATGACTACAACAACATGGGGGGAAGCACAACGTGTATATATACAACAGTTAAATAAGAATGATGTTGGTGAGGTGTTAGGGTGGGACGCGTGCTCAGAAACCTGAATAATAATAGCGTGGTCTAGTTGCGTACTGACGGGTGAAACTGCCGTATTTGTTGAGTTGTCGCTAATTTGGTGCCGACCGGAAATGGGCGCTGCGCGCGCACTCGCCACTTCCGGTTTGTCTGTCGGTGGCGCCCCCTGTTTCAGTCTGCAGCGTCCTCAGCGAAATGTTCACAGGCTTCTTTGTTAAACCGCCCAATGTAGATAATTATTAAAACGCCCAATGTAGATAACCGTAAATACTGGGCACGCGAACCACCCACCCCCTGTTGCAGTAACCCTTTTTTTTTTTTTTGGTAGTTATTTTATTTTAAAACTTTTTCTTAATACTGAGCACACGAATCAACCCTTGTTGCAGTCAGCGGATTTTTATTTTATTTTGTAAAAAAAACTTTTTTTTGTTATGTCTCAAAATATTTGTATGCGACATAAATGACATAGGTTATTGCGGTTGTTACATATTAAATTATATCTACAGTACTACCTGTCTACAAAGGACGACACTGCATCTATATCCATGTAGTCCTGACATAGCAGGTGTCCTGTCATCGGAGGGAAAGTGTGAAAATGGAACAAAATCAGTTGGTTACATATGGTATTGGTATTGGGGTTCGACTAGTGTGTATGTAGTGTATATCATTCACCACTCACCTCAAATGCAACCAACCAATGCAAAGCCTAAGGAGTATTTTTTTAGCCAAGTTTCACAGCTTTATCAAAGTCGTTGTATAAGCTGATGGTGCCGACAGAATAGGGCCCTGGCAGGAAGTGGTGTGGGTGTGGGCTTGATGTATATGGCCTGCGTTTGTTGAATGCTGAATACACATTTAAAAAAATGCAGGCGACGAACTACGCCGCGCTGTGCATCTTGGGATCGGGACGAGAAATCTCGGGCGGACAGAGTACTGACTCCAACGCCCTTCACTGTATTGATTGATGGGTTGATTGATTGAGTTATCTGTAGAAAGAATGTTGGGTGAGTGTGGCAGAATAGCCGGTATCGGGTGTGAGATAGGAGAGTGGCGTGATGTGCTGAGTGTGTGGGTGTGGGTGTGTGTGTGTGTGTGGGGGGGGGGGGGGGGGTGACAACAGTGCCACTGGGCATGTCTTTGTACAGCTTCAACGCCTGCGTCTGACTACTGTTGCTGAGGTGGTCGGTGCGCTGTGTTAGGGGGCCATTCAATTATTATGTAACGCTTAGGGGGTGGGGTATACTTGCAAGCATTATGTGGCGTATGCTCTTAACGTTAACGGAGTGTTACAAGGGGTGGGTGGGTGTATAACTTTGGCCTCCAAAAATAGTGTTGCGGAGTGTTACACACCCACTCCTTCTATCTGATTTTGGCCCAAATGAATAGAGTTACGTAATATTTAAATGGTTTCTTATTGCTGTTGTTATTGTAATTATTAATCCCTCAAATAAGGCTAACTACGCGTCAAAGACCGCTATAGGCGATAAGAAGTGACACTTTCTAGAATCGGATTAATTCAGCGATTAGTTTCCCCCCTAATGTTATTACTTTCCCCCCATCTTGTCTTTGTTAAATCAAGTAGGTTTGAGGTGATGATGGTAGTGACTTAATTCGACTGTGGTTGGCTGGTGTTTGGTTCAACATCGCTCATGTGTCCCGCCAGGCGTCACCCATTCTCTTATCGCTGAGTTGTTGGGTGGCGTGGTTGGCTTGTTTACAGGTGATAAGGGACATGCGCGCTGAGTGTGCTATAAAACGCTGTCATAGAACGCAGTTTGCTAAGGACATGTGCACCCGGCAGGCGAGGTGGCGCAGAACGCTGGGCGTGCGGAAGGGGCTGGCGTGACCTCGTGCACTTCGCCACAGCGACAGATAACTAGCGAGGATAGTACAGTTTCCGCCGGTGATAAGGTTTACCGAGTACATCTGTGGTGCCATTTTCCCTCCTGGTGGCTGATAATGAAACTGCAACTTCCGTGATGGTTTCTGTCTAGTTTTATGGGGGGGTCTTTCAATTTGTTGTTATTCTTAATTTGTGTATTGGGGGATTTGTTGTTGCATTACAGTAGTACTTCTCTTCAACTGACAGTGCTGTGTCCAGACCAATGTTGTCCTGGATTCGGAAGGATAATCCAAATCAGTTTCTACATTGGTCAATTGTCCGCCCATACCATGGGGTCGCTGAAGACAAGTTTCCACTGTAGTTTATTGTAATCAGTTCTTGTCTTCCTCATTCCACTGCTCGCTAGATGAGAACATTATTATTGGCGTGACTGTCTATGTGGCACAGTGTGGGGTGGAGGGGCGGGTAATATAATCCAAACCTTTTAACATTATCCTGACACTAACAACGCGAGTTGTTTTTCTTCTCAATGGTTAATTAAAAATATATATTATATTATTTAACATTTCCAGTGCTCTGCTTCTTATATTAGCTAGTTCTTTTCCTGGTGAGTAATGATATAAATAAACGGTTGGGGATTTCTATTTATAGCAGAGATAAACAATATAGACACGTGACACAAACTGCTACTGCCCGACTACAGCGGCGCCACCTGTCGGGACAGATTCCCATATTCCGCTGAGTCATTGACACAAACAGTGCATTGGTTTGGTAAGAGTAACCCGGTGTCGTGGTATAAAACCCCGGCCCGATCGCAGCCCCTGCCGTGAAGACAGTTGACTAAGCATTTATTTTTGTAAAATAAATTTAAAAGCTTTCATTGGATCAATTAAAAATATCTTAATGCGCGATTGAAGAGGAAGATCTGAAGTATTTAATGTAACCTAACATCAATTTATGCTGAAAGTATTAAAAACAGAGATAATAGTGAAAGTTGGGATATTCTGAGTGTCAGTGCAATCTTCATACAGAAAAAGTGAAATATCTCTAAAGCTACACCACTTAGAAACAAGCTGCTTGGTACACATATAGAAAACATATTCGACGGATAGATTATATTAAATTTATACGGTTAGGGTTGTGCATTTCTATTAATCTTTAATACACTGGCAGTGTGTATTCGTTCTGCAGTCGAGCTGCGCCTGTTTACAAACTCCGCGCATGCGCAGAAGCCACGGCAGGGGCTCCGATCGGGCCGGGGTTTTATACCACGACACCGGTTAAGCTAGGATTCCTTACACGCAGCATGCGTACGGGATGGGCCCTTTAACCCCACACCCACACCCACACACAGTGTCAGGTTTCCTCACCACTGTTCTCTAGGGCAAACGCAGCAGCATTCGCATTCGCATGCCGCACCGATGGCTACATGGACCGATTCAGTTCGCATTCGCATGCCGCGTGTAAGGAATCACCCCCATTGACTTACAGGCGTTTCCATTTTTTGCCGCATTCGCATGCCGCGTGTAAGGAATGTAGCCTTTACTCACAATGCTTTAGAACTACCAGAGGTCACGAGCCAAGCAGTCGATCGCTTCAACGAAATTGGCATTTGCACTAGAATGACAGTGATAGGAATTTAAATATTTTCTCTTTCTCGACCGATTTTTACCATTACCCATCGGAAGATACTCTGGTGCACAGCGATTACGAATAAGGTGTAGTTTGAGCTGACATAGTCTGTTTCAGTTATATTTGCCACGTTTCGCTGGGAAAATTGTGATTTGATTTACGGATTGTCGGTAGTAAGACTTGAACCGACATTATTATTATTCTTAACGTGATTTATACCTTATGTATCTGTATAATGATTTCACGATGCTGTGTGATAAAGGGTACTGTCAAATGTGCATTTCGCTTATCAAAATAATGTTGATGTCGTCAGAGAAGAGTGGGGGGGGGGGATGGAAGTTGCCAGAAACTGGTTGGACCTTCTGTAAGTTAGAAGTACATAGGATTCATATCGGTGTGAAGTGTGATTACCTATAGCTGTGAGGGTTGTTTGAGTGCTGACTGTTAACATCCACAAATGTAGGGCATTACGGGATGGGTGTACCATAAAACAGGTGAGTGAGTGTGGTCTTTCTTTTTCTTAAATTACTGCGTTGGGAGTGATGATTGGCTGTCTCATGTGGAAAATGGGTATGGTTGGGGTCGGGAGATGGGAGGGGGGGGGGGGGTTACTGTGTAGTAACACGATTTAAAGTTGCATAGTCCGATGGAAGTGCAACATTTTCAAAACCAAAGGGTTTACCTCGATTTGAGTGCACTCATTAAACATGTATTGCAGTTTGGTGCTCCCGTGCTACTCTGTTAATATTATGATTGAATATGGGTGAACAAAGCCCATGTCCAGCATTAGGGCATGCACTCCCAACATTAATTTGTCCACGTTTTCGCTTTAAATATCCCTTTGATAAATATTTAAAATGAGTTAGTTCAAAGTAAAATAAAGTAGATTATAAGGAACTACCAAATATATTTATTTATCTTTATAATTATTTTTTTGTAGGAGCAGAAAGTTAATATCACCGGATTATGCAACTTTATTAACGTCACTCATGATAAGCGTTTTGACTTCTAAGTTCTATTCTCGCCCCCTGATGATTGTGAGAAAAGATATGGGATAGCTTCATATGATGTGACCCCTTTTATAGTTTTTGGGCGAAAATCACATCAGAATGAAATGGTTCGTGTTCATATTACAAGAGGTTTACCAAAGGTATCAGTCGTGACCTTGGGACTACTAAATGTGACCTTCGTAATGAGTGATTATTATATGGGTGTCATGGAATAAGGGATGGGGGGGGATTATTATATGGGTGTCATGGAATAAGGGACGGGGGGATTATTATATGGGTGTCATGGAATAAGGGACGGGGGGATTATTATATGGGTGTCATGGAATAAGGGACGGGGCTGGGGGGGTGGTCCACAGAGGATTATGGCATAAGCACCACATGACAGTTTATGTAATTAGGTGCTCTCCCCCACACCACACGACGACCCGTGTTTAATAAGTTACATTGTCCCGTGTATTAATCATCTACAATCAACCGTGCGTTCTATATATATATATATATATATATATATATATATATATATATATATACACACACACACATATACAAATGAATCTTTTTCCTATATTTTATGTTGACTCATGAGAAAACTGCTCTTCCCTCCATAACCTTTTTTTTTTTTTTTTAATTACTTCTTGTAACCACGTTTCAGTGGGGTTATCATTGCTGACATTTATCATCGATGTGTATATTATTCATGTTGTCGTTACGGCCTTGTCACATATACTGTGAAGGGCTGTGTGTCTGCGTCAAACGGGACGGAATGAACGTGTGTAAAAAAAGTTGGCAGTGCGGACAGGGTTTTTTTTAAAGTGTGTTCTTCTCAAAGTTCAAATTTTCAATGTGAGTCGTATTATTTTCACTGCCATGGGGTTCTTTAATTTTTTTTTTTTTTTTTTTAAGGTTTAAAAATATATTTTTGTATTAAAATGAGTTGTTAAACCAAGGAGAAACACTACATTTGAACATCTCGTGACTCGAGTAAATATGGATTCAGAATTCACAGACATGTCACGGATATAAAACACGGTATCCTGTGTTTCTTTCCATAGACGAGAGGTTTTTTTTAATATTCTTCTCCAGATGGTAGGGCATTTCAGTCCACCGTGCCCTCTACGCCAAAACAAACCAAATCTAACAAATTATAAATATATTTATTATTATTTAAGGCAAAAATCTGTATCGAAAAGTTCGAATTCAGTTGAATATTAACTAAACAAGTGTTTTCCAACCTTCTGTGGAGTTCTATATTTCAATACAATGTTCTCCTGCGATCTCTGAACTGCCCCTCCTACTCTACTTTAACCACGGGTAATATTTATTTTAGAAGTCCACCTTTTTTTGTGTCTTTACTACAAATATTGCTGGTTTTGCCACGGACGTGTACAGGTTAATGGGTTTTAAATTATATTTATTTAAAAGCCCAGGTTTTGTGGTGGGAGGGTGGGAGGGGAAATAAAAATGTATCGGGTATATCTGGGTTTGGGGGTGAGGTTAATCCACACTTTTCTTGATTAAAATATTGCTGCTTTTGTCACGGGTGTGACTGGTTTCTTTGTGGTGCTGTTTGTTGTTGGTAATACTCACTCTGTGCAAACCGACTGATAAGCTGAGATACAGAATGGATACCACAGAATGTAGACACAGCCTTCGGTACTGAAGACAGCGCGCCGGATTTCTAATCATTATAATTAGTAGGCACAGCACCCCTCTCGAAGAAAACGAGAGGGGTGATGTGACCGTAGGGGCGGGTAACTGCCCGTGGCGCCACCTGGAGGAATTCCGGGAACTACGTTATGCTTGTAGCATATCATGGGGTTTCTGCTAGATGGCGCCACCGCGCCGGGATTCGTGTGGTACCAATTTTACGCGTAACATCATTATAATTTCTCTCCCCCCACCCCCACCCCTCCCCCTTTTCCATGTTCAATGATTTTCCTGCCCTCATTCAAGTTTCCAAAGTTAAACCTTATAAGTGTGTGGAATAAATAACATTAGTCCTGCCATGTAAGCACTCAGCCCCAACGGTATAACCTGGCTTAGTATGTGGGCAGCAGCAACGAGTCTTTTTCCCCTCGGTTTTCTTTGCTTAATCTCCACATTATGTATATTATGAATTCATCTCTGGCATGGCCAATGTACATTTGTATTCTTAAGAAGTGTAAATTTTATGGGTTTTCTGTAAGAAACGTAAAATAAACTACTACAGTGAAGACGTGCTTGTTGTGTTGTTTTTTCATATCAATTGTATTTATTTTCATGTTAAAAAATATTAAATTGAGCACATTTACACGATGAAATATAGCATCTATATATACTACACTGGATTGATATAAATTAAGTAATGAGACCTGAACCATATTTACCGCGGTAACGGAATGATTCGTCTGACTTAGTTCTAACTTATTCATACATCTAATATTTTGTTTGTTTAAAGTTACGTAGTCCAAGTTTCTCGGGGGGGGGGGGTTTGGTTGGGTGTTTTTTTTTTTTACATTCGATTGATCATTATAATCTACTTTAATTTGAGGTAACTTTTAAACGGTTTCGAATGAAAACATGCCAAATTAATCTTTCTATGGTATATCGAAATGCTGGACATCATAGCCCTCAACAGTGACGGGTTAAATGCACCAGTATCTACGTTGGATATGTAGAATCAACTAGGTAAGTGCTTTGGGATGGAAATTTTTATGTTTATATCAGAACAAAGGGAAGTCCTTAGGTTTAGCACTAGATAGAGAACCACAGAAAATTTACCAAAAAGATTTCCGCTCTTATTCAAAGTCCCTATAATACTAAGACAGCTCACTCAGCCTGTACTGTGTAATCAAAATGATCAAACCCACCACTTGGTGTGCTGGCTGTTCTCTTGGTTAAACGGGTGCTATATTATATGTGTATTCATACTTACCTATCTCCTGTATAATATAATTGCATGTGTTTACATGTGAAGCACCAACCAGCAGCCGGGCTGATCAAACCCACCACAAGGTGGCACTGCGAAATTTACATTACCATGGGGGAGATAGGGAGTGAGACATCTTAGTAGTATAGGGTCTTTGTCTTATTGCAGTTGATCTATGATGGTGGCATTTCCTTTCAAAAGCATTCCTCAACACGAGTGTTCTTACTGTACATGAGGTAACGAAAAAAAAGAGTTCCCTCCATAAATATAGTCTACATCAAAGACAAGTACCGTAACCAAATAAACTATAGAGAAAACTCTTGGGATTCACAGATACGGCTATTTCTAATCAGAAGTACTAAGAAAAGATATTACAAGCGAAAATAGGATTGAGATGGGGTGGTGCCACCGTCGGTTTTCACATACTACCAGTGCGTGTTCATTCTTAGCGAAAGTATTCTACTGTCTTGGGTACACTGGCATTTATTAAAGTTGCATGGTCCGATGAAATATAATTTTGTCAAAATTAAAACTACTTACATTTGATCCTATATATCCAACTTAGATAGCTAATGATTTGGGACAGCATATATAGAATAACCAGTGAATTTATAACGTCACCCTTTTGGACACTCACTTTGAAACACCCATTATGCAGGGAGGCCATTAACCAATTAGGCCAATCTCGTGGCCTCCCCCGACCAAGTAGGCCTACTGTGCAGGTCCATAGAGGGGAAGGGGAAATGAGATGGATGTTGCCCCTCCCCTCCATGTTGGATATTCAATGCTGTTTGGTCAATTCTATAAATATAATTAATCAATTTGGATAATTTAAATTTTGAAAATTTTACATTTGTCAATTAAAATTGCATCTGCCATCGTGACTATGTGTAGTATGACGGAGGATGAGACATGGATGACATAACAGTAAATATAACAGAGCAATAATATGTATATGAGAAATGCAAGCAGTACGCATATCCTTGGCAGTCTAAATATATGTGAGGATGAACACGCATGTGTTTCGTGTGTATCCGTTTGAAATTTGTCAGTTACACTGTATATAAAAGGAAAACGTTTGTTTGTTATTGAATGTAAAAAGGAGTGAACCATATGGAGTGAGATATGTGCATTTGAAAGTTGTTGACTTTCAGATCATTTGTATTAGCTAATGCATCAGCCAGGCCTGAGCATTAATAGTTTGATGGGATCTGCTGCAAATACACAGGTTTCCAGTTTGAATGATATGATGGCAGCAGCCGTTCTGGTTGTGCCTATGCGTTATCATTTGTCGGGATCCAGAAACCTGCGCAATTGCGGCGGATCCTGTCAAACAATTAATGCTCAGGCCCAGCTGAATCATAGAACGTGCAGTTTGGGGGGTGGTTGCATAGGTTGATGTTTTGACATTTCTGCCATTGGGACGATGTCAATCATATACCGATGTATATGTGATGTTGGATATTTGATGCTACTTGGTCAATTCGATAGATATCAATCAAATTAACCTTTCTACAAAATAATATTTGGTTAAAAACCCTAGTGCCATGGGCCTATGGCACTAATCCGTTCCCAGAATGTTCACACCCAAACAGAAATCCCTACCTACAGCCCTGTCAGGTTCCAGGATTAGTAGGTCATCTGACATCACGTGGTCGGTCGCGAGATGACCATCTGGGTCATAGCCACAGGACTTTTGGCAAGCTTGTCGAAATTATTTTGTGTTCTTTCAGCTCAAATTGCTTCAAAACTAGTAATTTTTCATCAAAATGGCTCCGGACTAATGATTAATAGCTCATAACAATCAATTTGATATATTTATCTAAAAAATAAGAAAACAATTCTAACGCCATCGGACCATGCAACTTTAAGACTCAGTACCTATGATAACAGCAGCGGAAAAATGTGTGAAAACATAGCCTCGCTCCCTCCCTCCCTCCTCCCTCACTCACACACACACATATATATATATTTATATACAATGACAGGTCCTTCCATTCAATCAGGCAGCCTGTAGCAGCTGTACACTTTATCATTACCACACACAATAATAATATCAATAACATGCACCCATTATCGCCCACCTAGAAGGTGACCTTGGTGTGCACCTTCTTGAATGCCCTTGAGATTCTCCAGGCGTTCGGCTCCTCGTACTTGTTGTAGAGTGGCTCGATCTTCTGCTGCTTCTTGGCCTTGCTCAGCTTTGTCGGGTCGGCAAACTTGAAGAATTTTGGCGCGAACTCGACGAGCCACCTGGCGTCGATGGCGGTAACCTCGCGCATGTACTCCTTCGTGGTCAGCACCAACTCGTGGTAGACCACCCTGGTCGGACAGGAAGGGAAGCAGGTGTTAGTACACACAACGCGGGCTGGACAGTCATCATTCAAAAGGGAACAAGTTACACATGCGACGCAAATTAAATAAATAAACAAACATCGCGTCGTGTGTGTGTGGGGGGGGGGGGGGGGGGGTGATGACAAATGGAAATATTGCATCCAGAGCAAGATTCGAACCCACACCTCTTGCATTGCGGGCTAGTGTGCGCACCATTACACCATCTTCGATCTAGGCTCCCTGATGTCATCACCCTATCCACGTCTACCTGTCTATGATGTGGCTCCTTACCTCAGAGGTCAGTGCAGACCACTACAAATCGTCTCGTCATTCTCATACACAAAATGAAAGTTGCATAATCTGATGAAAACTGAATATTTCCCACACACACAAAAAAAAACACAAAAAACACATACCTAGATTTAATTCTAATTTAGATACTGGTGACCGCATGAAACTTTTTTTTTTTTTAATTCTTTTAATTTTTTTCCCTTTTACGAACGTTTTTTGTGAGAGTATGTCTAAGCCTCGTTGTGGTGTATGGTCTAGCGTTACGGATCGTTACAAGAGTTGGTTGGTTGTTAGAGTTTTACGTCCTGGCAACATCTAAGGTCATATCAGGACGGGCTTTACAAGGGAGTGGATGGGTGTCTAATATTGATTTTTTTAAATAGCGCTGCGTAATGTTTAGGGATGAAAGTGGTCTCCACCACAAATCGAGAAAATCAAGCCAAGATTATTATACCGACGGCGAATTTCCGCGAAAATGCGGATTTCCCCCCATAGGATTAGTAGGGCCTACTGCCTCAGTGACAGGGAATCTGAGGAAAATGTTGGAAGTCAGGTTTCAACTATCCTTGTTGTGCCTATATTATCGCCTATATCTAACTCATTCTTGCTTGGGTTTTCTGTTCTACCAACATCTAAGGCCATATAAGAACGCGATTCGAACTCAATTGTTATCACATAAATCCATTTTGTATTTTGCTTAAAGTTAATCGGTAAATATAAAATAATCTCGGAAATCCGTGAAATCGCAGAGATCTTTCATCCCTAAATATTTGAACGGCCTCTAGGCGGTGCTCACCACTCCGGCTGGCGGTTGAAGAGGGCGCTGGAGGGGTGGATGTAGACGACCTGGGCGTCCACCAGTGTGCGGTAGCCTTCCTGCGGATCCTTCTTAGCAGCGTTCCGGAAGAACCCGGAGAGGATAGTCTTTTGGACGCGCGCTGTGGCACGCCCACACGAGACCACGTCCAACTTGTGCCTGCAATTTAGGAGCGGTTAGTGTCTTGTTAGCCACCTATTATACAGGGATCAAAGTCGTCTTGGAAGGGAAAAAGCGGAAATCTGTGTGTGGTCATTTCTAATGATAGTTAGATGGGTGATAATATAGTCACTATAAGGACAGCAGGACGCTGTCCAAGCAGTGTCCTTATTACTTGGCCATGGGCATGGTGCAAAAAATACGCTATTCCCTGATAGTGCTAAGCCCTTGGGAGAATTTCCACATTTTCGAGGAAATCCAGTCCTTGCTTTTCTCTGTTCGTTTAGGTTTTCCATCCTAGCAACATATAAAGTCATATCAGGACTGTACATTCCTTGTATAGGGTATTATGACTGAACAATTGCTGTCATAGATCCTTGGCATTTTGTAATAGTTCATCGGCGATTATTCAAAATCGCGGAGATCTTTCATCTTTGCCTATATAGCAGATATATATGGGACCATACATGTCTTGTATTTTCATATATACACAAACATGATTAAGTAGTGTAAGCTAGGGGGTGTAAAATATAATTTCTAAAAATTATAAATTACAAAAAATTATACTTGTAAGGGCGTCGAAGTTCAGGTTGCCCCAAGGCCGACACTGCAAGGTACATGGTACAAGCTGCAGACGTCAACTGGACGGGATGGCCAACTGGGTAGAGCACCCGCTTTCCATATAGAAAACCATGGGATTAATCCCTGTGCGTGTCAAACCCAAAACTTACAAAAATATCGCTTGTCGCTCTCTTTCCTGGGACTCGTCATTACTAGGATACAGTAATGACTGGTTGGTTCAGTGTCAGAATAATATGACTGAGTAGGATATCTGGTTATGGTGCCAGTCAAACGGTATCCCACAGGGGCAGCACTACACAGTGCGCACGCGTGGCGACTGTCTCAAAGTCAGTGCCCGTCCTGACATCGCCCATGATGTTGCTAGGATGTAAAACCACAATCTACAAACAAGACAAGCCCAGCTGTCCATGACGCCGAGCATCTGGTTGCGCACATCTTGGATAATATGACTGAGTGGGATATCGGGTCATGGTGCCAGTCGCACGGTGTCCCACAGGAGCAACACTACACAATGCACACTCGTGGCGAGTGTGTCAAAGCGAGTGACCGTCACCTACAATGTTGCTAGGATGTAAAACCCCAATGCATAAATAAGACCAGCCCACCTGTCCATGACGCCGAGCATCTGTTTTCGCACATCCTGCGCGCGCTTCAGGGTCCTGATCTGGACGAAGTTCTCGTAGCACCAGGGGTTTGAGAATTTGTTGTTCTTCCACCCGTTGTACACGGCGAGCAGCGTCAGGTGGTCGCCCTCTATCTGGTGGAACTTTGCCTTCTTCTGATCAGCCAGCGCCTGCTTGTCCTGTAAGACGACGACAATGGTTTAATAATGATGCGATCTAGATTAAATTATACAAATCTAACTTAGAGCACATTGATTTTTCATCATCGGCTATTGGATGTCAAACATATGGTCATTCTGACATATTTCTTTATAGAGGAAACCTGCTGCTGCCTCATAGGCTACTCTTTCCGATAAGCTGTAAGGGGTCTTTTATATGCACTTTCGCACAGACAGGACAGCACATACCACAGCCTTTTATGAACCAGTTGTGGACTACTGGTTGGAACGGAAAATATCCCAAACTGCAAATGGGTCCACTGAGCAGGATCGATAGGATGACCGACACCGTCACAGGTGGACACTCTACTGCCTGAGCTACGTCTCGCTCCCCATCTAACTTAGATACTATTCAACCATCACTTTTAGACAGAATGCAAAAGCATACAATCAATTATGTGTCAACAGACACTTATGAATTTAAAAAGCTAAACAATTATATAATTTGTGGCCAAGGGAAATAAAATTATAAATAAAAGTTGAACGTTTTGTCATTAATTGATCAAATGGATCTAATAGACTATATGAGAGGGTACAAACCAGATGTCCTTAAAAAGGCTCAAATACATTCTTGTTTTACTTTAGTAAAAAGGTTGTGCGTGATGTGTGCAGTGTAAAATTGTTGGCGCAGGGCCATAAAATCTACAGTTTAATCAAATGTGCTGGAGTAGGGCCATAAAATCTACACCGTTTGATGAAATGGTTTGTATGTCAGTGGGGACTGACATCGTCTACATAGTGAGTTTCAAATGGGTTGTTTAGCAGCTGCGGAAGTATAGATCTATTTGTTGTTTTACGTCCTAGCAACACCTAAGGTCATACCAGGACGGGTACAGGTTTGTGACAGTACGCACTGATGGCGACTTTATAGTGCTGCCCCACTGGGAGACCAGGCCACCAGCACCATGACTTGATATCCCACTCAGTCACATTATCCTGACACTGAGCCAACCAGTCCTTGCCCTATCCTAATAATGCAGAGCACCAGGCTAGGGAGCGATAAGGATACATTTTTAAGTCATTGGTTTGACTCAACATGGGTTTGAACCCACAAACCCATGGTTTCGGATCCCCCGATCTCCCAAAACAGGAGAAGGACGCTCAACTCATTCGGCCATTCCATCTGGTACGGGAGTATCTATGAAGCAGACTGACCTTGGGTCGGTAGAAGACATTCTGGACGGACAGCATGGAGACGATGGTGAGCACCTCGTCACTGCATCCCATATGGACAGACATCATGAGCATCTTGCACAACATCGGCTCCAGGGGGAACTCGGCCATCTGAACACACAGCAACAGGCACGGTTTTTAGGTGGGTTTTGTTATTACATTAGGGGGTGTGGGGGGGGGGGGGGGCGCCTAAATGAATTCTATTTTGTCAGTGCCATAGCACTGATCTTCCAACCATAAGTGTTACAGGTATATATATAGGTATTTACACAATTTTCTTTGCATGGTCTTTATATTAAATTGGAGTGTTAAGTAAATTCTTAAATTAAAGTGTACACAATGCAATAAGTAATGAGTATGAGGTACTTTAAATCATGTTACATTTACATGCAAGGTTTGAGCTGTTGGTTTAGGATTTCTAATTCAATGGATACTAATACCTTTAATTACTTAGTCTTAGTTCAATGTGATCAGATACTCTTTTTATTCATTATGTTGTTTTGTACACAGTCGGATTTTTGTGTTAGTTGGGGTATTTTTGTGTTAGTAAGTCATTCGTTGATTAAGTGGGGGAAATTTCAATGGTGGACAAATGGGCTTCCGCATTCCATTGTTTGTTGCCCTATCATAATAATGCTAAGCGCCAGGCTAGTATACATTTTTATGTCATTGGTTTATTGGGGTTATATATTCTAGCAACTAAAGTCATATCAGGATTGAGTATCGACTTGTGACAGTCCGTACTCATGGTGACATTCACAGTGTGCTGCCCCACTGGGATAACACCACTAGCACCATGATCCAATATTGCACTCAGTCACACTATCCGGACACTGATTCAACCAGTCACTGTCCTATCCTAGTAATGCCACGTGCCAGACAAGGTAACAAGTATAAATATAGGTCTTTGCTTCGAACTACGCTATGGAATTGATACCAAGAGGTCAAGGAGGAAGTCCGAAGTCGAAGAAGTCAAAATCAAAAGAAAATGAAAAAGAACATAAACAAGAATAAGGATAAGATCAACAAGAACAAATCAAGGAAGAATAAGAAGAATAAAGGCATGGTCACACACCCTGCGCCCGAGCCGTGTCAGCAGCCCTTCATCATCCAGCGCACTGAGCGCATGCAGCTGCTCCATGGCGGAGATGAGCGTCTGCATCGGAGGTGGGTCCATGAAGTCGAAAGACAGCAGGTCATTGATGCCCATTGCTTTCAACGAGAGCACCGTGCTTGCCAAGTTTGTCCTCTGAATCTCCGGTACATTGGTGGCCAGCATCTCATCCCGGTAAGCGCGCTCAGTGTAAAGCCGGTAACACTTACCGGGGCCTGTCCGCCCAGCACGCCCGGCACGCTGCTTTGCTTGCGCCTGTTGGGAGGAATAAACAATTAATCTCAAGGTCATTCATTATCAATGGTTTCCTATTTGGACAAGAGCAGGAGAGGGGTAGGTTAGTGGCCAAAACCATCTTGCAAGGTGCAGTGAAAGGGGGGGGGGGCGGGAGGAAGAAGACAAGGTGGACAAAATGAAGAGGTGGGAAGATATATATCAGGGAATGGATAGGCCTGGGGTTCGGCAAGAGGGTAGTGGATAACAGGGTCAAATGGAGAAAACTGGTCGCAAAGTCATCTGTGGTGCCCCACTGACCCTCGCGGTTAAGGGATTGATGATGATAAGTTTAATATACTAAATAAAATTCTTTGAATGATATCTTTTCTCAATACGGGGTTTTCAAGTGCAGTGTGCATCATCATGAAAAGCATAATGCTCCTATTAGCTGGTAATCAGAATACCGAAGGGCACTGATAATGATATTGACTTGTTTTGGGAAAACATATTTTCAACAGAGGTGTGGGAGGGGAAGAAATGGCAAGAAAATTTATTTTCTACAGAAAGCATGGTATTTCCAGACTACTTTCTTTTACCAATTGTAATATTGTTTTTGCTTTGACATACTTTGAATCTCTGAAAACCATAATGCACATCCAACCATTATTATCCGTTACCTGTGAGATGGGCGTGACTATCAGCTGGTCCATGCCGGTCTTTGAGTTGTACACTTTCTGCTTGACAAACCCCGGGTCCACCACGTAATAGATCCCGTCTATGGTTAGCGACGTCTCAGCAATATTGGTGGCGATCACCACCTACAAGAGGTAGGAATTCAGTTATGTTGCACTAGTATATGAATTCATTTAAAACTCCTGGTAATATTGGTGGTAATCAACACCTACAAAAGGTATGAATTCAGTTATGTTACACAAGTATATTATATGAATTCATTTCAAACTCTCGGTAATATTGGTCATATTGGTGGTAATGGCCATCTACAAGAGGTATGAATTCAGTTATGTTACACAAGTATATGAATTCATTTCAAACTCTCGGTAATATTTGTGAAATTTGTGGCGATCACCACCTACAAGAGATAGGAATTCAGTTATGTTACACAAGTATATGAATTCATTTCAAACTCTCGGTAATATTGATCATATTGGTGGCGATCACCACCTACAAGAGGTAGGAATTCAGTTATGTTACACAAGTATATGAATTCATTTCAAACTCTCGGTAATATTGGTATTGGTGGCGATCACCACCTACAAGAGGTAGGAATTCAGTTATGTTACACAAGTATATGAATTCATTTCAAACTTTCGATAATATTGGTCATATTGGTGTTAATCACCATCCACAAGAGGTATGAATTTAGTTATGTTACACGTAGGTAGGAACTCATTTCATACTCTCGGGTATATTGGTCGCAATATATATGAATATATTCCAAATTCTCGGTAATATTAGTGGCGATCACGACCCAAAAGAGTCATTAAGTCAGGAATTCATTTCATGCTCAGTGCATTAAGCACATAGACAATTTATACTTGTCGCTACCCAGCCTGGTGCTCTGCATCACTATGTTAAGACAATATAACAACAACAAGCGAGCGCTTTACCTTATTATATTGGCCATCTAGTTAAGTTTCCAATAATTAAGTTTTGTTTGTTTGTTGTTGTTTTATGTCCTAACAACATCTAAGGTCATATCAGGACGGACAATAATTAAGAGTTCTAACATGTTAAAACAATATGTTACCTTTCTGCACCCAGCTGGCGCTGGGTCAAAGATGCGCGTCTGCATCTCACTTGGCAGCGCGCTGTAGACGGGGAGAATGATGAGCTCTGGGATCTCAGGTCCAAGGGCCTTCATCCGCTCGTAAAGAATCTCACAGGATGTGTCAATCTCCTCCTGACCAGTCAGGAAAAGCAGAATGTCACCTGCAAGCACAACGTCAACATCCAGATACATCGACATGGTGAGAGGCATTACAGGGTTGCCAACATTGAAATTGAAAAACCGGAAGATCTTAAGGGAAGTTGTATTGGGTGTGAGGGTATTCTCCTAGAACAATTTTTAAATCTTATGGGGCACATTGTGCGGGTGGGTCGGGTGCCCCGGGTGCCCCACTGCATGTTGGCATGCGTTACTCACGCATTACAGCAACATCGTGCACGCTGGGTCCATGCTGGCGCAACGCCAAAATGCGCTGGACTGTCGTTGGACATGCATCGCTCGTGCGCTGGCACTACGCTCTCATACATTGTGCAACACATTTAATGGTTGCTAGCGGAATGTTGGGAGCGCGTTTTGCCAATGCTAGGTAAACGCCACACGCGCAAGAGGCATGTTAGCCACTCGTTGTGCCAAACTTCTTTTTTTTTCTTCTCTCATGCGTCGACATAGATCCCACTACGTCGGAACGACGCTACGCTTATGTCCAATACGTTGCGCTGACGTCCAACTTCCCCCCCCCCCCGCACCGAAAAGCTTGACGCATCTCGATGTAAACAAGTGATTTTACGCATTGGTGGCACACTTGCGAGATGCGTCGTAATGTGACAGGGGCTTTAGATGCTCTGTGGTGCATTTTGGAAACAATAATCTGTAAGATTTATATATTATTACTATATTAATGGTATTGCAGCGTTGCCAACCTGGGAAAATTCAGACTCGGTGCTGAAAAAAGATATTATTCAACTGGAATAAAATTTTAAAAATTTAACAACAAAAAAAAACAACAAAAAGCGGAAGATCGGCGTACTGTGATGATGGGGACATAAAATGTCATACACATTAGGGTTGGCAACCCTGACATTGCAATGCCCGATCGCCTGCCCAGTCTGATAAAAGTTGTGATGAATTTCATAGAAATCTGTAACTGTTGAATCTTACGATGCCCAGCATTTCAACGCGCAATCCAAAATTAATTTTGCATGTTTCACTTCAAGTATGTCCAAAGATAACCCTTTAAAATAAAAATTACTTCAAAGTAAAGTAAAATGGAGTATAAGTGTCATCATAATATAATCAATTTTAAAATTATGGCAGAAATTAAAAGCCATTGGATTATGCAATTTTAACTAAAAGAGCCAGTGAGTTCAATTAATAAAGTGAATATATAAGTTAAATTGAATAAAAAACTGACACTGGGGTGGGTATTTTAGCACCAATACATAGAACTATGACTAGTATGAGCTTAATATGAGATGCGTGTATGCATTATATGTGTCCCCCATGTTTTATTTCCAACTGGGGTTATTGCGGTGACTAGGGTCTTAAACCTCCATATGGTCTTTTAGAGAGCTTGGTACCTACCGGGCGGCTCAGTCAGGTGAATCTGCATGACGGTGATCATGGAGGCGTCCAGGTAGTCGGTCTCTGCCTCCTTCGTGTAAAGGATTTCCACCGGGTAAGTGCGCCCCGGGATCGTGAAGATCGGTGCTTCGAAGAAGTACTGCGAGAACTTGACCGCGTCTAGTGTCGCTGACGTCACAATCAGCTTCAGCTCCTTGCGCTTCTTCACCACCTGCAGCAGCCAAACAAGACACATTTTTTATTATTTATTTTTGTTAGCTTTCACATTCAGTTTATTCCAATAGGTTCGCAAAATTAGAATTATTCGGTTATCCCATGTTACTTTGTTAGGCAGTTATGCTCATTTATTCAGATTTAAAATAAGTCAGTTATTCGACGTTATTATGAATATTCAGTTATTCACATTTATTCAGTTATTTTGAATTATTCAGTTATTCACCTCTATTCAGTTATTCACATTCATTCATTCACATTTATTCAGATCGGTTTAAACAACTTATTCAAACTATTTCAATGTATTTTAATTTTCTCACTATTAAATGAAATCTTATTTAGGAAGAAGAACTACCAAAACTACACTATCACAGGTCAAATATAAAAGAAGATCAATGCTTGGCCTATTTTTGTCATCAGGAACGTTGTGAGTTTAGGTTGAAGATGAGATTATAGGTCAGGGATGGGCTATGGCTGGAAGAAAGTGAGAGACACAACCACATGCAGTCCGACATACCGAGAGTCAGACACACACCCAGAGAGTAAGCAGATGCAGAGATAGACACACATTTTTTTTTTTTTTTTTTTTTTTATATTGAGGCTGTATTTATACTGTCCATAGCATATAAGCCTGGGTATTCAGGCTTGTTTTCAATGCTGGCCAGCTGTAGTGTTGGTGTTGTCTTATCACACAGTAGCTGCTGATAAGGTATTTGATTGCCTGTATTTCAGTAGCAGATAGATAGTTGGTTGGTCTGGTTAGTAGTCTATGTTAATTTTTTTTGATTTTCTTGGCATATATGTGCTTTATTTTTTCTACTCTTATTTCTAGACTAGCCTACTCCTATTTACATATCATAGGCTTGTACGTAGCTGTGTGGTGTGCTATCTGGGTGCTTTTGGTATGGTTACCTTCCATTGGGCGTCTCGCTGGTGGGCCGTGACATATCACCTGCCCCTTTGCGGTGCAGCTTAGTTGGGGGTTCCTAGCCTTATTTTGCACAGATATTTTTTGTATGTTTTTAGGTCAGGAATTTGTCGTTCCTTTACTGTTTGGGCATTCCACACCTTGGCAGCCATTTCTAGTGTGCTTCTCTCGTGAGCTTTTATTTGGCTTCTGGTCTGCTTTAGTAGTGGTGCATTATTTGCTCTAGTTGCCCTTTGTGGTTTTGTTAGGAGTTTATTGTCTTGACTATAGCTGTATGCTAATGTTTTCAGATGAATTATTCTCCTATTTTCTAGCAATTTTACTTTGGTTCTTTTGTGTATGTCATAGGTGGGGTGCAGCTTGTCTACTCTGAGGCAGATTTTCAGGGCTCTGTTCTGTAGTGTTTGCAGTTTTTTTAGAAGTTCTTTCTTTGCACCCATGTAGTTTACATCTCCATAGTCAAAATAGGGTAGTACCATGCCCTTGAAGATTTTTATTGACATTTCTTGTGTCATGTAGTCTCTTAGCTTTGCAAATAGCCACAGTTTGTGGTTTACCTTTTGGACAATTTTGTTTATACATAGGTTGTAGTTTAGTTGGCTGTCCAACTCAAGGCCTAGGTATTTGTAATGGTCTACATTTTCTAGTGCTTGGCTTCCTAGCTTACAGTGTAGTTTTCTTTCTGGCATTTGTTTATGCGAGAAGAGAACTGTTTTTGACTTGCTTGTGTTGATGGTTATTTTGTTGGACTCACACCACTCATCCAGTTTTAGTAGGAGCTTGTTTAGTTTAGTTATTACCTCCTCTTCTGTGGTGCCGTTTGCATATATGACTGTGTCATCTGCATATAGTTGGAGGCATTCGGTTTGTAACCATTTTTCAAGATCGTTTATGTAGATTATAAAGAGCAGTGGCCCTAGCACTGACCCTTGGGGTACACCACATGTGACAGGTTGGTTGTCTGATAGTGTATTGTTTATTTTTGTTCTCTGTTGCCTGTCTTTCAGGTAGCATTTTATCCAGTCCATAGTGTTGGATTTTATGCCCATGGATTCTAGTTTTTCCAATAGTATGTTATGGTCTACTGTATCGAATGCTTTGCTGAAGTCAATGAAGGCTGCTCCAACTAATTGTTTTTGGTTCATTGACGCCAATATGTCATTTGTTAGGTTAGCTATTGTTTTAGATGTGGAGTGCAGTTTCCTGAAACCTCCTTGTCTTTCGTTTAGTATATTGTTTTTTTCCAGGTGTTCATTTATGTGTCTATGTAACACTTTTTCAATGAGCTTGCCTGGGGTTTGAAGAATCGATATTGGCCTGTAGTTTCCCATGTTTTGTTTGTCTCCACTTTTGTGGATAGGGGTAATGGTTGCCATTTTCCAGGCTGAGATAAAATGCCCCTGTTCAAAGGAGATGTTGAATAGGTCGACTATAGTGGCCGGGATGGCTTGGAGTGCCTCTTTCAGTATTTTGGTTGGTATTTCGTCTATTCCACTTGGTTTATTTGTGTCTATGTCATTTATTAGTTTTTTTACTTCTATTATATCTGTTTTGCAGGTGGGATTTCATTCTGCACAGTTCCTGATCTATTTTCCCACCTTTTTTAAAATTTTCCTGACAGCGTTTGTCCTATTGTGGCAAAGTGCGTGTTCAGTTTGTATGCTGCATCTTTGTCTGAGAGCATTGTCCCTTCGTTATCTTGGAAGTTTGTGTGCTCTTCTTTGTTATTTTTGGGGAATAATAGGTCTACATTCTTCCAGAATCTGTTTGTATTGCTTCCCCAGTCTTTGTCCTGCTTTATTATGTATTTCTTTTTTGCTGTTCTCACAGCTTTGAGAGAGTGGTTTCTGGCAATATGGTAGGCCAGTTTGTCTTCTATAGTTTCTGTGAGCTTTGCTTTATTACCCAGTTTACTTTTGGCTATGATGAGCGTTAGCAGGTCATTGTCTACCCAGGGGTCCTGGTTTTTTTGTATTTTTATTTTCTTAATGGGGCACATCTCATCAGCTGATTTTCTTATTTCTGCGATGATGTTGCCCCAATAGATATTAACATCATCTCTGTTTTGTGTGATGTTGTTTATGTTTTGGTGCAGATGATTTTTTAATGCATCTTCTGAGTAGTTTTTTAGGGACCTGCCCATCTTATACTCATAGTGATTTGTGCTTTTTAGTTTTTTCCTTGTTACATATATTAGCTCATGATCACTTATACCCCAGCTCCTGGTGCCCCATTTAGACACACACCATACAGACACACACCATACTTTCAGTATTCAAACACACCAGGGCCGCGTTCAGGGTACACCTTAGAGACGGCTCCGCGACATCTTTTTGGCCTATTTGCATTCAGGGTCTGCTTCGGAGACGCCTCGCTTTTCAGATAGGAAGCAAAAAGCACATCCAAAGTGGCCACCGGACTCAGTAGTTTCAGCCAATCAGAGCTTTTCTTTTCAATTGCAAATGGATGCACCATATGGAGGCTCCCTTTTCTAGGCATCCGACAGCTAAAGTCGTTCAGACTAGCGCGACATCCGGAATATCTCCGAGGCGCCGCCGAGGCATACCCTGAAGGCGGCCCAGAGAGCAGCTATATGCACATCCTACTTCTGGTATTCAAACACACCCTACTTCCAGTCTTCAAACACACCAGGCAGCAGCTATATACACACCATACTTCTGGTATTCAAACACACCAGACGATAGCTATATACACACACCCTAGGCGGCAGCGATATACACACCCTACATCCGGCATAATAACGCACCAGGCAGCAGCTATCTACACACCCTACTTCTGGTATTCAAACACACCCGGCAACAGCTATACACACACCCTACTTCTGGTATTCAAACACACCCGGCAACAGTGATATACACACACTACTTCTGATATTCAAACACACCAGGCAACAGTGATATACACACACTACTTCTGGTATTCAAACACACCAAGCGGCAGTGATATACACCCTACTTCCAGTATTCAAACACAACAGGCAGCAGCTATCTACACACCCTACTTCCCCTTTTTAAACACACAAGCTCACCTCCTTGAGTAGGCCGAACAAGACGTCGGTGTGGATGGTACGCTCGTGGGCCTCGTCCAGCATGATGACTGAGTAGGACTGCAGGTCACCGTCTATCAGGCACTCCCTCAACAGCAGACCATCCGTCATGTACTTGATCTGGGTCTCCGGACTCGTGCAGTCCTCAAAGCGAATCGTGTACCCAACCTGTCGTAGAAAGAACCAGTTTTACCCCGTAATGCGCATACAGTACGCATTGAACATTCCTCAACGACCGTTGTGATATGAGATAAATACTTCAAATACCTCTTGTATTTTGTGATTTTTTTTGTTAAGTAATAGATGAAAATGTACAAAATTACCCAAATATATATATATATTTTTAGAATGCGTGAAATTGTCTATGTATTAAAGAAAAATATTTTGAAAGAGCAGAAATCAGCAAAATCGCAGAGATCTTTCATCCCTGCCAATATACATACACTAAGTAGGCTTAGATCCCAGCGGGTTTGCATTTACTCTACGCTGATGTGCTCATACATACAATATATCTGAGCAGGTTTACGTTTACTAAGTGCTCATACAGTACAGTATATCCGAGCCGATATACATTTACCGGGTTGGGTGCTCGTACACAGTATGTTACATACCTCCTGCCCGAGGCGACATCCAAACTCCTCAGAGACACGCTTGGCGACTGACATGGCGGCAACACGACGTGGCTGTGTACAGCCGATCTTGCCCCGCGAATTGTAGCCAGCCTCCACCAGGTACTGTGTCATCTGCGTCGTCTTCCCCGACCCCGTCTCGCCAATCACGATCAGGATCTGGTTGTCATTTATAGCCTGCAAACAACGGCAATTTTTTCAAACATATTTTTTAACCCAAACTTTTATTATTCATAGATTTGTAACATAATAGTAAGTAATATATATATTTTTTTAATTTGATCAATATGGACATCCAATATATCAACACCGAGACCAGCATGGACACCGACACTGAGACCGGCACCGACACTGAGACCGGCACCGACACTGATACCAGTACCAATACTGATACCGGTACCGACACTGAGACCAGCACTGACACCAGCACCGACACCGGCACCAACACCGACACTGAGACCGGCACTAGCACCGGCACAGAGACCAGCACCGACACTGACCTTGATGAGTTCGTCCTTGAGCTTGTATATGGGCAGTCCCTGTCGCTGGTCGAGCAGTGACCGCTTCTCCTTCTTTCCGTAGGAGGCCTTGGGTCCCCCGGTGATGTGCTTCTTCCACTCGGGCATGTCCTGCGTGCTCATACCCACACCGCGCATGCTCGATGCCAGCTGCCGCCCTTCGGCTGAAAAAGAAGCGAGACGCTGATTGGCTGTTTCCTTTTCCCAATTTTTAACAGACTTCTATAGTGGGTATACAGAACATAATGGGCATAAAGAAGGGGGTAAATGATTTCATTATAAGAAGCCCCCCCCCTCAAAAAAGATAGATATATACACAAAAATAAGCGGGTTAAAAAATATATGTGAAGTGGGCGAGACTACTCGACCGATTATTTGCGGGCTCGCATTTTGCCATTATGCGCGGGCTCGCAACTGCCACATTTGCGAGGCCGGGTTCCCTGCTGTAAAGCGTTGCTTGGATACATCGATTGTGACTATTGTAGCAACGATAAGAGGTCGGGCATTCGGACCCAGACCCATCGGACCTGTTTTTGCACGCTCCGATGTTTTAGCCGAGATTTAGGCTTTTATTGTCGAAATTCCAAACTTATTTAACTTAATTATATGGGAGGGGTTTTAACTAATAATATACATTCTATTGTTGAACCATATTTAACAAATAACATACGTTATATTGCTAAATTCATCCTGTTAGTAAGAGGTAAGAATAAAATGGTGAGCTCCTAAGAAGTGACATGAACGTTCCTTGCATTCTTTACTATTCTCCAGACTTATATTATTAACCGCTATGGTCAACTTCAGATTGCTATTTTGATTGCTCTATAATCTTATTTAATTAAGGGCCTTCCGCCCCATGGTCTGTAAGGAGTCAAACTCTCCACCTAGAACATTGCTAGCCAAGGGTAAAGCTGGCAGGGAGGCAGACAACCGGCGGCGGGAGGCACAAGACATTCACATGGAAACAATTATTTATATTAACACGTAGGCTCGCCTTAAGCGGGGGTGGAATAGCCCGACGGTTAAATATGTATGGTGTGTGTAGTATATCAGGCGGAAGACCAGTGTGTTAATACTAAGATCTAGAAAATAAAATCATTTTTGAACAACAGAAGTAATATTTGAGATTGTCCTAATTTTATTGGCAGTTTTCCAACTATGTAAGATTATGTAACCAGAATTAACATCCCCACAACAGAATACCACTTGCATTTATGCAAGGCAGAATGTCTATTTTTATAAAGATATTATCTGTATTATTAAAGTGCATTGTGCAGAAGCTCAAAACCATAGCACTGCAACTTTGATTAGCAGTGCAAGCTTACATTCGGGCATGGGGTCTATCCAGTTCTTGTTGATGTTGACTGGCACCGACTCCATCTCCGACTCGCGCTGCATCTGTTTGATCTCCCGCCGCTCCTTCTGCAAAGCAGTTTGCATCATCGCTGCCTGGGACAGCGACCCATCCGGGTTCTGCAATTGAATTCAGTTGAATATATATATATATATATATATATTATATATTATATATATATATATATATATATATATATATATATATATATATATTTTGGTTTTGGTTTTTGTACACAGGGTCCGTAGTACACAAACTTTGTAATGTGTTTTAATAGGAATTCAAGCATATTTTCATTTGGATTTCAGGGGCGGGGTGGTCGATGAGGTTGAGGAGGGCGAGCGTGTACTAGTCCTTTGTCGCCTCTCCTCGTTTGACCGGCTTTCTCTCTGCCCCTCGCTTCACAAGATCAGAAGGAAAGATGTAGTGTGCTGGTATCCCTTGCCGCCTGGTGGAGTGCCGCGCCTCGGCGGAGGCCAAAAGCTCCCGGACAGCGTCGGCCGCGGATGCGGGGCTGTGGCGGGTGAAGTCCTCCTGGTAGGCCGGGGACGTGGTAGATGGTGCTTGCGTGGAGAGGTGGCGGTACCTCTCGTACTCCGCCAGCGGTTGCCCCGGGCAGGCTCGCGTGAGGCGGCGGCGGGGGCCGGGCTGCAGTGGTGGTGCGCGCCCGAGGCGCCGGGGCGGGCTCCTCCGGCACGAGGGCGTCGATCCGGGCGTGGAGGTCTGCCGTTGCCTGGCGGGCCTCGGCGGCGGCCTGGGCGCGGCCTGTCGGTTCTCGAGCTGCATGCGCTGCATGGCCTCCAGCAGCACGGACACCTCGGAGCCCGAGGCGCGGTCCGAGGGGGCCGCGGGGGACGCCGGGGCTGAAGCCGGCGACTCCTCCCGGGGCGGTGTTGATGTAGGCCCCGGCGTCCGGGGGGCAGCCCGGGAGCTCTTGCGTCCACGACCTTTCCCTCGGGGCATGGTGCGTTCGTGTTTTGGGCGGCGGTCCGAGGTGGAAGCGGTCCGAGGTTGAAGTCCAAAGAAGAAGAAGGGGCAGAGAGCTGGAAGGCGGCTGGAGGCTGAGTGCCTGAGGGAGGCCGGCGGGCGGCCTTATAAGGGGGGAAGTGAGCAGAGGCAGGTGGGGGGTGAGTCGCTCAGGGCCGGGGGGAGGTGAGCAGTGGCGGGGGTGAGTCGCTCAGGGGCGGGGGGAGGTGAGCAGTGGCAGGAGGGGGGGGTGAGTCGCTCAGGGCCGGGTGAGTCGCTCTCCCTCCCCTCGCATCAAACGAAATGCTTCGCATTACGACCAATGTGTTTTAATAGGAATTCAAGCATATTTTCATTTGGATTTCAGGGGCGGGCGGGGGGGGGGCGAATGGCGTTTTCAAACTAATTTAGACCAATGGGGATAGTTTAATGGAATTCACGTTTTTTTCCTCAAGATTAATTACCCAAAATAGGTCAAATTCAGGGCTTTTCAAGGCCTTGAAACGAGGCAAATGAAGTTTAAGACTTTTCAGGGCTTTCCAGGCCCCGTATGGACCCTGTTTTTCATTTGACATTTTGTATTCACAATTTCCCTACACAGTGCACAAACATAAATTAACTGTTGATAATAATAGAAATTGTAAGAAGAGAGTAACCATTAATGGTTGTCTTACCACTTCCCCTTATAAACAAATATGTATACTGATTTATTAAACCCCTGGAGCTGATTGATATACAGATAACCGACAGACTGCTCTTTAAGGAAACAAACACATGTTAGAGAAAGATTTGATAAAACATTAATTATTGTGTGTGCATATAACAAGTGGGATGGGAAAGGGGGGGGGGGGGTTGTGTGTAGATAGGTCTAATGTTTTTGGTAGTTACTAATATTATTTCACTTTCCCAACTGACCTAAAAACCCAACGACATAGGTCAATGGTTCAAAGTCGAATTAACCTGTGGCAAAGTGACACTCAATTGAAGAAATTCAAATGGAATTTATCCCGTCACAACGCACTTAAAAAAGAAAATAGAAATAGAAATGCAAAAGCAGATAGATTACCTTGACAATCTTGATTGGACTGAGGTCGGCCCCCTGACGTCCGTGCCCTTTGAGGAAGGGTGGCTCTTCTTCTGCCATCTCTATCTCAACGTCCTCATCTGTAGGTGAGATTAGAACATGAGTGAGTGAGTGAGATTAGAACATGAGTGAGTGAGTGAGTGAGTGAGTGAGTGAGTGAGTGAGTGAGTGAGTGAGTGAGTGAGTGAGTGAGAGGATGGGAGGGACGGATGGACGGAGGGAGGGAGGTTGGGAGGTTTTACATTCTAGCAACATTAAGGGTCTAATGCGATTAAGTAACTCTTATAAGATTTAAGCTGCATAGTCCGATAAAAACATCCATTTTCAAAATCAAAACAATTATCTAAATTTGATTCTACATATCTGACCTGGATACTGGTGCACCCATTAACATTTGTCACCACACAAAAGGGACAACTGAAGCGATTGAATAGAAATAAAAAGTTACTTCAAGCTAAAGTAAGGTACATAATAACGATGAACATAATGTATTTATCTCAAGAAAATGTCAAAAACTCAAAACCATCGGACTATGCAACTTTAGGTAAACCCATGTCAACTTTGTCACTCTGACAAAGATGAGTAAGTGGCCAGTCACCTTGGAAAGGAAGGGGAACCTACCAAGTATTTACCCATAGTAAACAATGGTTGAAGTTCTCCGAAAAATTTTAAATAAGAAAAGCTTGTTTGCCACTATACAGACAAAGAAACTTATTTATTTTGGCCACATCATTCGTCAAAGTTCAATATACCGTACATTGTTGGAAGGGAAGGTGAATGGCAGCAGAGGGAGAGGGAGACCAAGAACATCATGGTTTACAAATATTTCACAGTGGACAGGCTTGAATTATTCACAGTCTATCAGAACAGCACACCATCGGGACAAGTGGAGAACCATTGCATCCAACCCTCGACTAGAGGACGGAACTATTGATTGATGATGTCAACTAACTACAAATTACAAAATCCCACTGCCCCCAGAAAACCCCCACTCACCCCACCCCAACCTACCTGAGTCGTCGTCCTTCGGCAGGAGCCCCGTCTCGTCGTCGAAGTCGGGCAGCTCCGACTTGTCGATCACATTGGCGGCTATCATTTGCTTGATCTCCCATCGTTCAGGGCTGGAGATGCGGCCAAACTTCTTATGTTCCTTCGAGTCGTCCACTTCGGGTACGTTGATGAGCGGGACGGTGCTTGGCCGGTCCGGGTTCCTGGCGGCGAAGTCGTCACCCTGCGCACCCGGCATGCCTTGCCAGTGGGACGGGTTCAGGTCCTGCCCGGTCTGCTGGTCTACGTCCTAGAGGCAGGCAGTCAGTTCATTATCATATCATGGCGTCTGGTGTGAGCATGCTTTTAACACAGTTTGTATTGTTGCTATCAGGGTTCCTGCACCTATCAGCCAATCACATTTAAGACTACTTTAAAACTTTTTAATAGCAATTTTCATACAATTTAAGACCTATTTTCGGGGGAAAATATTTATTCTCATATTAAATTAGGGGATTTCCACACGCTAACCAATCAGTAAAAAGCTCTCATAGATTGTACGCACTTGTGACCAGTACATTATGGTCCATAAACTATAGGGTCAACTTCGATACATTTCAGCTCGACAGCATTTGTGCTTTGTGAAGATAGCCGGCAGAGCATCTTGAAAAGATATTATAGTTGCCAGATCCAATTTAAGACCTTTTTAACACCTTTCACAGAAAAGTTACCATATTTAAGACTTTTCAACACCTTGAAAATTGACTAATCAATTTAAAACTTTTTAAGGATCCACGGGAACGCTGGCTACACTTCTAATGCTGAATTGGACTTTCGGTGCCATGTATGAGGTAAGCAATGGTTCTCTGCTAACTCGTAGCAATTAACCAGTATTGATTGATTGATTGGTGGTTGCTTTATGCCACATTCATGGCAAGAAGTATATAACTTGCACTTTGTCCATTTTCATTCAACCATCGCTTTTAGACAGCGTAAAAGCGTAAATCAAATGTGTCAAAAGAAACCGGCAATACAATAAAAAATATATTAAAAAAATTTAATTTGGAAAAATAATATTAACAAAAATAAAAACTTGGCCTACCTTGATGGACAGACTGGTCTTCTGGCCGGTGAAGGACAGCACTTTGACCTTGACGGTCTGACCCCGGTTCACCACCTCCGACACGTCCCCGACGCGGCCCTCACTGCGCAGCTGCGAGATGTGCACCAGACCCTCCCAGCGTTTCTTTGGGCCCTCGAGCTGCACGAAGCACCCGAACTGCATAATGTTTGTCACCTTGCCGTTGTAGATCTGAAAGCGAGGCGTTTAAATAGGGCGTCAAGACGCGCAGTGTACGCCGAATATTGGGGTTCAAAGTGTCTAATGAGAGGTGGTATTGTGGAATCTCTCACCAACGAATGCACGACAACAATAAAAGCTATTGTTCTGCTATGCACAACATTTTTATTTTTAAAGCTGCAGTCCGATGAAAGAACTATTAAATTGGAAATTCTGAACCAACAACTAAAACGAAGCATGTAAATGCAAAATGATTTGATACACCTTATACTAATTACTTATTGCATTGTGTACACTTTAATTTAAGTAATTACTTCACAGTTCAATTTACTATATAAACCAAATGGAGGAAAAAATGGTGTAAATACCTATATACCTGTAACACTTACGGTTATTCGGATGAATAAACTGTTTTTACCAACAAACAATCAAACAAACAAGAAGGAAAAAAGTAGATGGAGAAAGTGCGTGGAATTAGATTGCTTGTCATAGAGGGTTTTATGTCGGAGACATTTTAGAAACCGAACACAAATCGCAGATTAAACAAACAAAAATGGGGGAAATGCGCTAAATGACGGGCTCTTCCACCGCTGTTGCTTGTTAGTACAGCCCTTCGCCACCCACCTTTCCGACCACCGGCTCCGTTGTGGACTCCTGCCGCTCCGGGCGCCGCTCACGGGTGTCAACGCGATCCCTCCGCGACCGGTCCCGACTCCGGCTCCGGGAGCGATGTTTCCGGTTCCGGTCACGTGATCTACTTCGACCTCTCCTATCCCGATCACGTGAGCGCGACCTGCATGTACAGCAATTCAGTTAGTTACTCCCCCCGCCTGACACACACTCCCCCCCCCCCCCCCACCGCACGACTGTTCCATAGCCAGGACCCCAAAGCTACCATCGGCTTAACAATTCTTTTTTTTTTTAATTCTTTTTTTTTAAGTGTTGGATTGCTGGGTTGTACTTGTTGCTAGTAACATGGGTAATTCATAATAGTGGAAACCATTTTAGTGTTGCCTAGAGAGAGTACCCGTTGGATGCATTTTGTTTGTTTGTTGTTGTTTTATGTCCTAGTAACAGCTAAGGTCATATCAGGACGGGTACCGACTTGTGACAGTGCACACTCATGGTGACTTTATAGTGCTGCCCCACTGGAAGACCAGGCCACCAGCACCATGACCTGATATCCCAATGAGTCACATTATCCTGACACTGAGCCGACCAGTCCTTGCCATATCCCAATAATGCCGAGCGCCAGGCTAGGAAGCAACAAGTATCAATTTTTAAGTCATTGGTTTGACTCGACCAGGGTTCGAACCCATGACCCCACGATCTACCAACACGGGAGACGGACGCTCTAACTCATTCGGCCATACCGTCTGGTCCCCGTTGGATGCATGTATAGCATTTATGGGTACCTAAGGTATCCAGACTTTCATGTCTCTCTGGTGAATCAAAGTTAACGTTGTGATCCATATCTGAACTCCCAGACATTCACTAATAGAGCCTGGTACAGAGCAGACCTATCGACTCAGCTGCATATTATCATTGCTATAGAAATAACTTTATCACTACTTCTGCTACTCACCTTCGCCTCTCTCTGTCTCGACTTCGACTCCGACTCCGACTCCTACTGCGACGTCGTTTCCTACTGTGTTCTTTGTCTTTCTTGCTATCCCTATCTTTCCTGTCTCTGTCTTTTCCATCTCTGTCTTTCCTGCAGACACAATAAGTGGTTAATGGTTATTATTGGTGTAACTCTATGCCAGGTAATATACAGAAGCATGAGAATCTGTCCAGGCGAAGTGGTGTATTTCGATCTCTTATTTGTTTTATGTGTAGACTATTACTAGTTGCTTGAATAATATGGTTTAATGTTTTATTCCATTGAGAACATTTTCTAAGACGACACTTGAACAACAGAAGAAAAAAGAATCGATAACCAATCAGTCAATTTCAGTATTGCATAAAAATAATAATAATTTAATATATGATAGAACTACGATGGATTAATAACAATTTCAAACTAATTAAATTGTGTAGGAATTTATTCTTGGCAAAGTTGCTTTTTCCTTTGGGTTATTTGTTTTTTTTAAAACAACCTGACTCTTTTGAAGGTTCCTTTAAAAGTCGTGTGTGCATCAAATATTTCAAGGCTGGTGTGCCTGCTAATTTGATTTGACCGTTGAGCTGTGAGGTCGAAGGTAGGAGAGGTCCCATGAGGTAATACGACGACGATACGAGGTCTAAAACAATCTCTGAATACATATATTTACGTACAACTTGCTTTCCTTGTGACCTGGCTCTAGCATTGCTTCTAAGCCACTCATCATGTCGTCCACCACAGCAGCGTCCCACTGGCCTGAGTCCTCCCTCACTTCCGGCTTCACTAGAAGCTTCCGCTCCATAGCTTCGATATCATTCAGCAGCATATTCTACAGAAAAATGGTTATCAATATATTAGACAGATGTGGTGATGGTGGTGAATTTAATAGAGCGCTTTACTAGCAAGAGCCATTCTAAGAAATTGTACACACAAAAAAGACATATTTATCATTTGGTTACAAAGTTAAATGGTTGGTTGTTGAAGTTTTACGTCCTGGCAACATTTAAGGTCATACCAGGACAGGGAGGTTAAATGGTAATGAAATTTCATTTTATCATAAAAAAAGGTACATTAAACAGATGATATAAATTTGACAAGAGAAGTTGTTTTTATTACATCCTCTGGAAGGTTATTTATTCCATGAAGTGGGACATGCCATGTAGATGATTTGCGTCTAGAGACAGGGACGTGTAATAATATCAAACTGGATGATAGAAGAGCTCGGGATGACAAATATCTTAATAAAATCATGAATCCATTATGCCACTTTACTGGCGGTCAAAGCAATTTCTGGAAAAAACTAGTGAGACACAACCATATATTTCATTTACCATACTATGCCCTGACCATCTCGAATAGGAACAACAGCTTAATCTTGGCCTTGACATTAAGACTGTAGGCAGCACCACGTGACCTCCTGAAGTAGGACACCTCCCCTAAATAATATTGCGGGAGGACAACCGCTAACTGACCGTTCTTCCTGCCGGTAAGAGCCCGGCTGTTAAGATATTTTGTTCTTGTTCACCAATAACATGACACCTCTATTATAACGGATTTATCTGTAAGTCCCACACTGGGGGGAACATCAAATAATATCCATTACATATCAAATTACCCGTACCTTAACTTTGGGATCATTGGGCAAGGCAAGTCCTGGGAAGGCTCGCTTGTTGAGGTCACGTTTTTCATCTACTTCCGTTTTTACTGGACTGTCTTTTGGCTTCTTTTTCTTCTTTTTCTTCTTATGCTTTTCTTCTGTTTTCGGTTTCATCTTCTGGATCAATCTTAACAGGTTTGCTGCCAGTGATTCCTGCAAAATATAGTTTTTGTTTCTATACCAAATACAACTAACTTTTTTTTTTTAAGTCTTTATTTAATGTTGTGAAAAATGTAACACAGAAATTATATTTGCTATACAATACGCATTTTGCATATTTATGAAAAGTACGATACTGGTGACCAAAAGCGTGACATTGATGACTCGGAGACCAAATGTCAAAGCACACTGACAATGTCACAATGATTCACATTTACTTCAAGAAAATATATAGAAACAGACAGATATATCCTTAACAAAAATAAAAATGTTAAATGCTAAATACGATATATTATGTTCGTCAATTTTAGTAACAAAGCAAGCTATGCTCAAAATTTGCATTGGATTATTTATTGCCATGGATATTGTCATTGAAAGTGGAAAAAACCAAGGTGATTTGATTTATGTGTGCGGTTGTGTGTACCTTTAAACGTGTGTCAGTGTGCGGACACGATAGGTAACGAACGTTACCACATTTTTAAGACACTAAAACTCCATAAGAAATTAATTTTACTTGCAATTTTTCTTTAGTATAGGTGATTTAGTTTCTTATATATGCCTCCTGCACCGACGATGACACCTTAGGGTGGACACGGATTTGAATGACTAGAAATCGCCCGCTCAATATCATGTTTTTGGTTAACACTTTGATGGGGTGTTTAGAAGACAAATTTCTATAACATTTTAAGTTTTTAAATAAACACTACCAAGAAGTGTGAGCTATGTCTCCTATCCATGCACTGATAGCTGTCATAACATAACATGAAATATAGGTTCCTGCAAATCTCTCTAGTATCGTATTTTAACATATATATAAAACTGGAATGCATATACTCATTCATCACTGTGTTAGTGGAACCTTACTGTAAGTAACTTGAAGTATGTTTTATTCCACGTAAAAAAATATATAGACTGCACTGAATAATTCTACTTACTGAGAAATTTGCGCCATTCGCATCTAATTTCTTCTTGAACCCCTCATACGTTGGGTTCTTAACTGCCAGATGTATGATGAACTCAGCTGGAATAAATCAATCAATATTAAAGTCATGAGTACTTTCAGGGATGAAAGTGGTCTCCGGGAAAAAAAGCGGAAATGCTGATATTCTCCCATAGGTTTAGCATTGTCAGGGAATCGTGGAAAATTCCCGGAAGTCAGGTTTCATATATATTGGTATACGCTGATAGTGCTGCGGCATTTGAAGCATTTATTAATAGTATACGCTGATAGTGCTGTGGCTTGGCACCACATATTAGTATACGCTGATAGTCCTGCAGCGTAAAACAATGTATTAGTAGTGCCTATACGTTAATCATGCTGCAGGATTGCAGTAAGTACAGGAAACATCCCGGAAATCCGCGAAATCGCGGAGATCTTTCATCCCTGTACTTTAAAAGACTTAATCGTGTATTGAAAGTTGTTTATTCACATACAATGATACATGGTCATGGCGGTCATGGGCAGTGGCAGCGGGTTATGAGAAGTCCCAAGAATGGGCTTGCTATAATGATTATAAAGTTTTGATAAAGAAACTACAAAGAAATGTTCTTATAATTAACCAACGTACCACTCATAACCTATAGACAACTACCAAGTCCAAGGCTTAATAAGTCACTTCTCTAAATCTATGCAATGCCAATGAATGAAATGGAGCTGATAGTACAAAATATCTTAAACTGAAAGTAAACACTTTCAAATGCACATATATATTCTCACTCAAATTTTGGAATATTAACAAAAATATCAAAAAGCATATCGCTTTTGATTCATTGAAGTTTTAAGTTTCAGTGAAAATGTGAATCTTTTATCTAACAGTTACAGTATGTAACATCATTCGAGCCGCTTTCGTTGTTAATGATCATGTGTCTTCAAGTTGTACTATGAAGGCGATAACCATGCTACACATACTCAAATTGGACTGCCAGATAATACCGCCCGCCCCCAGGGCCAAGGGGGAGGCCAATACCCATACTCATAGAGGTGGAGAATGAATTCACCAGAATCCAGCAACTGGAAACGGAAACAGCTCGCCCAACGTCGATGGGACCCATCGGTCCGCAGCAAACAGGGTGGGCGACAGCGATCGGTTAATAATATATTCAATTTCAATTCAATACTTTATTTCAGACTCAGCATTATTATGGTAGTTACATAAATATACTCGTTTTGAATTGCATAACATGCCCAATTGTTATGTATTTCTATTAATTTAGAATAAAATCGAAAGTTTTGTACTGCACGTACCGGCAAACTTAATGGCCGTACATCTTTGTTTTGCTGTCGGCGCCGTTTTGAGAAGGGGGTGGGTCATAAGCATTGCTTATTCATATTATGCATATCTACACTGTAAGTGCTTAACAGCCCTCTGACGCGGCTGCGGGAGTAGCTACAATGTACCTGGATAAAAGATTCACCACATACTTACAGTACAGCGGTGACTGACAACGTAGTGTAAATACAGGCGAAAATAGCTTTAGTATGGAACAGGAAGTAGAAACTCTGGCTTCAGTATCAAATGGCTACCCATATCGGCACAGAGTTGGTGAAATGGGAGAGAATGCAAAAAGACAAGATGGCAGCCATAGAACGCCGTCGATTTCACTTTGAAATCTTATTAAACTAGATGTTTTATTATATGTTTCAACTCAAAGGTAGCGGGGAAATATGAAGACATATAAAGAATATGTGTTGCTTCTTAAATTAAGAATTTATTCACTCAGTTAATTTCCCCAGCATGTCAAAATTCTTCGCCCGTTTTTCTAATATGTTGGTTTTCACCCCTGTACTGGATGTATGGGGTGAATCTTTTATCTACAATGTACCTAGATAAAAGATTCACCCCATACTTATAATACAGGCGTGAACCCTAACGTAGTCTAAATACGGGCAAAAATAGGTTTAGTACGGAACAGGAACTAGAAACTGTGGTTCCAGGATCAAATGGCTACATATACCAGTGCAGAGTTGGTGAAATGGACGAGAATGCAAAAAGTCAAAATGGCTGCGATAAAATGCCGTCAGTTTTATTTTTAAAGTTCCTTGCTTAAGCTTCATGTTTTATTATATTTTTCATATGAGAAGTAGCGGGTAAATATGAATATGTATGTACTATGTTGTTGAGAATATTCTTTGGCTTTTTTTGCTTCTTAAATTAACAATTTATCCGCAATTCATTTCCCCACCATGTCAAAATTCTTCGCCCGTTTTTCTAATGGGTTGGTTTTCACCCCTGTACTGGAAGTACGGGGTGAATCATTTATATACAATGTACCTTACCTAGATCTTTGTCGTTCATCCCTAAATGATTGTCCAGTTCTGTGCATACTTTGGATACCAAAGACAGGTGCTCCAGCTTCTTCAGCTCATCCTCATCGGCCATTTTAGTAATTGTATTGACACCTCTTCTAAGTGGTCGAATATACACCTATATACGTCTTCGTATCTATCTAAATGTGTCTATTATTGCTAGTCGAACATAAAATAACAATTAATGTGTGTGTTTCCTAATATTTACGCGCATTATTCGTTTGCCGGAAGCAATCTACGACGGAAATGACGAAACACGCACTGTCCATCGTTGTATCTGGTTGCGTCGGTCAGAAGTTTCCACCAGAGAGCGTGTATATAAACACGCTCTCTGTTTCCACGCTGGTTCAAAGACCCTATAACACTAAGACGGCTCACTCGGCCAGGTACTGTGTAATCAAGAGAACAGCCAGCGCACCAGCAGGTGGTGGGTTTGATCATTTTGATAGCATTGGAGTGTCAGAAGAAACCTAGATAAAGGATTCACCCGGTACTCGCAGTACACGGGTGAATACCAGCCTTATATAAAAACGGTCGAAAAAGCGGGTTAATGAAATGAGAGCCTAATTTCACAATCTAAGAAGCAACATTTATTCTTTGTAGGTGTCTTGATATTAACCGCTACCTCTGAGTTGAAAAATATAATAAAATATCTAGTTTAATAAGATTTAAAAGTGAAATCGACAGCGTTCTAGCGCTGCCATCTTGTCTTTTTGCATTCTCGCCCATTTCACCAACTCTGTGCCCATATGGGTAGCCATTTGATACTGGAGCCACAGTTTCTGGTTCATGTTCCATACTAAACCTATTTTCGCCCGTATTTACACTACGTTGTCCTTCACCCGTGTACTACAAGTACCGGGTGAATCTTTTATCTAGAAGAAACCCTGCTGTCGCTTGGTAGGTGTGAGGTGGGGGTTTAGGGATGTGATGGGGGTTTAGGGATGTGGTGGGGGTGTAGGTTTGTGTGTGTTGGTGGTGTAGGTTTGTGGTGGGTGTGTGTGCTGGGGATGTAATTGTGTGGTGTGTGTGTCATGGGGGTGTAGGTGTGTGTGGTTGAGGTGTAGGTGTGTGTGGTTGAGGTGTAGGTGTGTGTGGTGAGGGTGTAGGTGTGTGTGGTGAGGGTGTAGGTGTGTGTGATGAGGGTGTGGGTGTGGTCTGTGTGTGGTGGTAGTGTAGGTGTGTGGTGGGGGTGTGGTGGGGGTTTAGGGATGTAGAGGGGGTATAGGTGTGTGGTGGGGGGTCTAGGTGTGTGTGGTGGAGGTTTAGGGCTATGTTGAGGGTTTAGGTGTGGGGTGGGGGTTTAGGGATGCTAAAGATTGTGAAGTGCCGCTCTGCAAGACCCCTACAACTCCACCACAACCCACCTACACCTCCACCACACACCCCTCACACCCACTACACACACCTACACCCCCACCATACCCACCTACACCCCAACCACACAAACCGTCAACCCCCACCACACAAAATGTGTGTCTGGTGGCGGGGCTAGATGGGCTGGAGAGGTAGAGGGCAGGTTGGGGGTAGTGGTGGTGGGAGTTCTATAGGAGTAGCAACATGCAACCAGAAGGGAACTTCCCCCCCCCCCCACTTATAACACCTCCCCCCCCCACTTATAACAGGGAGGGTCGTGAGGTATGGTGTGAGAGCGCCGACTGAGGTGGGTGAGGAGGAGAGAGGGAGTGTGGGGGAAAAGGGGGGAGGCGGAGAGGAAGTGGTGATGGGGGAGGGAGGAAAGGGGAGGGAAGAAAGTGGGAGGGGAGGAAGGTGTGGTGTGAGAGCGCTGGGAGTCTACTGGACAAGGTGGATGAGGAGGGAGATAGGGAGAGGGAAGGGTGGAGATGAGAGGGTGAAGGGGATGGGAAGGGCGGTGGGGTGGAGGGGGATGGAAGGGGAGGGAGGGGGGGAAGGGCGGTGAAACCGGGAGGCGGGAGGGGTGAGGGCAGGGGAATGAGGGAGGGTGGGGGCAGAGGGAGGTGGGGACCAGGCAGTAGGCGCAACATCGGCCAAATCCAAATGACAGGAAATCTCTCTTTTTTAAATTTTAAACTTACCCTCTCGCCTTGTAGGCCTATGTGTTTAGATGTGAAATACCAGCCAGCAGTCAGGCTGATCAAACCCACCACAAGATGGCACTGCAAAATTTGCATTACCATGGGAGAGATAGGGAGTGAGCCGTCTTAGTGTCATAGGGTGAACCTTTTATCCAGCTGGCTCGATCATGGTATTTTATCTGTGGTGGTGTGTAGTTTAACCTTACTTATGTTTTTTCAGCAGGTAGTTAATTATAAAGCAACCTGATGAATGCATTCTGCAATCAGAGTATACTAGTTCCATGCTAGTTCTCGACATGTGAAACATAAGCTAGTTAGAGAAGGAGGCATGCTTTCCGGTGCCAGTATTTTAGAGTTTGTAACAAACATTGTTCCAAGAGCTTGCTTTAGAGTCAAAAAGTGGGTTATTACCAATAAATATAGTTATTAAATAAGTGAAATGTGACAATTGTCGTAACCGAATGTACTTGCATGTTTTGAAACAATTTGTTTTTGCCCCTGGGCTATTTGTGGTCAAATCTAAATTGGGTAAATATTTTAGTATGGCTGAGCTTTTAAGTTATTCAGTAGATACAATAGGCTATTCACCTCTGCTCTGGCTCAGACTGGGCTGTGGGAGTAACTAGCTATTAAAATAATGCACCAAGGAAGGTATCTGTCACATAAATGTAGAGTGTTGGAAATGCTCAATGAATCATTTTCTGATACAGGAGATATGTAAACTAGAACCTTTTTCTCGATTGGACGATAAAGCGACTTGCACGCGGCTCTGATTGAATAAACAACTGTTATCCCAACAGTTAATTATATACCTGGTTATGTTTGACTTCTAGCAGTTCCCTGATAACAGATTGTTATTTGCATAACCTTACCCGAATGTATGCCTAATCTAATAATTGCCGAAAGATTAAAGCACAATAGTAATCTTCTCGTCCAGTAAGAGCACTCTCTGTCCACCCTGGGTTGGTTTGGACGGGACTGTCCTACAAATAGTTGAATCCTCGAACTCGGTGAAACACAAATTACGTGTCAACTGTACTACGTAAGTACTCGCATAATTAATCTATTTCACCTCGTTCTCATACTCATGGCTAATTATAGCACAGTGAGAGGTTTACGTAGACATAAATTTGATTACTAACTTGAGCCAATTATTTATTTATCCAACAACTCTTAATGCCTTTAGAAGCAAGGTTGTAGCTATCTTGGTCTTCTCCACTCTTTTGTTATAATGTCTAACAAAAGCAATGGACGTCTTCCAACCTGCATTGTTAAGAATAGTGTTAATCGGAAGACCTAGGTTCCTTGAGTTGGAAGCAAATGCCCCTCTCATGGAGTGGGCCCCAAACCGGGAAGTGTATATTCCTGCTAATTTTAGCACTCTGAGGGTCCCTCTCATTAGTGTGCTCTAGAAATAGGCCCATGAGGCCTAATAAAGCTAAGCAACAATTATTTGCTTTTCCTAATTTCTTCAGTACAAAAAATGTAATATTTATTAGCTCTAACTACACACAGCTTCCTATCTTCAGGAAAGCATTTAATGTCACTGAGGACTATGGGTCTCCTGTCCTGTTTGATTTCAAAAGTTATTTCTATGCAGGTTATAGATATATTGTGATGTTCTCTGTGGCGGAGTGGTTAGAGAGTCTGACTTTTTTCTAGGTCAGATGCCTGAGGGTCAGGGGTTCGAGTCCCCATCCCCCCCCCCCACCTCTGCCAATTTGGATTTCCACCGCTGTGTATAACTTACAGCGTCATCAAAGGCCGGTTGCTCTCATACCATGTCTATGTGGTGTGGGAGGTTAAAAATCCCTTGGGTCGGTAAAATGGTATGCCCGGGCTTTCTATCGACAAACTGGCCACAGCAGGAGCGTCCCCATCACGGCCCTGGGAATCAGCTATCTGATTGCAAATCCTGCTACCACCATCCACCACCGAGAGCATGTCCCACAAATAAAGATCATACCTCTGCTTGAAAATCCCTTGAGATAACTGGTGGAAGGACACGATGAAGAAGAAATAGATATATTCATGGACCTTTCTACTTCAACACTATAAAGCATCACAATATCGTATCATGTTATATTTTAGAATAGGAGCAAGAAATTCAGATCAAATAGCAGCAAAAGATTCTGATCAAAAGTAACCAAATGAACTGTTTGTTTATGTCAATCCTGTAAATTGAATTCACTATTTAAAGCTGCATAGTCCGATGACAACATCATATTTTCATAACAAAACCAAGTGTCTCGATTTGATTCTACATATCTAACTTTGATACCGGTGTCAACACATAGAAGGGAACACTGAGGCAATTTAATAGAACCTATTACTACAGAAACCTACGGTGTCACAGTTTTAATTTGGCATCTTTGCACTTCAAATATCTCAAAAGTTAGCTATTTAAAATAAAAGTTACCTCAAACTAAATTGATGTAGATTAGATCTAAAACAATCATCCTAATATAATTATCTCAGAAAATGACACAAACTCGAATTAAACCATTGGACTATACCACTTTAAAAGTGAATAATATAAGATTCCATCTGATCTGACTTGAGCTGTTTATAGACGGGTCAATGTACAGTTCAACCCCAACAAATTGCAAGAAATTGTTTTATTGTTTTAAATGCAAAGAGATGGAGATGGGAGATCACACACAAAAGTAGATCCCACATAGTATCATAAATGGTCTAGCACATTATTATAAAACAATTGTTCAAATTGACCGTTTGGTTTTGAAATATGTTAAAAATATCATTCCTGGGCAGAAATTGGGTGTAAACGGCCAATTTCATTATGTTGTCCTCATTACAGTAAATTATATGAATACGAACATCAATTATCTTTTTCTTTCAACTTGTTTCACTGTGCATAAGTATATCATTTCATTAAACAATGTGACAGAGAACTCAAACATTTAATCATTTCAAAGGATTTAAACGATGTAGCATTTTAAATGTTGTCATTATTTGTCACACGTTTGTAACATGTATTTAGTAATTTGAAGTTAAATAAAAAAATGCCTATTTATCTAGATAATGCAACAAAATAAACACTGATACGTACGTATTCCATTCCATTAAATAACATTCTTAAAATTGTGAAATGTGTAAATATTTAAAGAAAAGAGACAATGCATTTAGGGGTATATATAGGCCACGTTCAACTATCGTTGGCATTATTTAAAGAATGTCATATATATAAGAATTTCTATTTCAGAACAGTTTTTTCAACCACTGTATTTTGGGGTTATGATAATATAATTAATATGAACACATATATGTACACTATTTTGAGTTACAAGATTTTGTGATGGCCCACAGTCTTCCTCACTGCCACGCACCCACGGAAGAATGCCAAGATTTATTAACAGTACGCTTCAAACTGGTTTATTCCAAAACCTATCCACTCTCCGTGGTGTCAGCAGTCAACTGACCTGTCAGGTCCCACATCACCTCTATAGGTGGGTGCGGGGTGTGCTAGCCACACGCAGTAGAAGGCAGCCCAGTCGGGGCTCTGCCCGGTGGCTAGCGTGCTGCCACCTAGTGCAGTTCAGTGTAACTGCGTAGGTGTGCAGCGTAGTGTCTGCCACCACCACATGGTAGTAGAGCTCATGTACAGACTACTACAATATATTAGTATAAATTGGCATTGGTTAGTTAAAATATTTATATAAATTATTCATATAGCTAATATTAGACGGTAGAGCCGAATATGTAGGGGGCCCGCTTCCCGAGCGGTCGGTAGTGCGTGCGATCCTCACCCAAGTAATAAGCCTACAAAAAACAATACAAAGATGATACTTGTCACCACCTTGTCTGGCAGTTGATATTACAAGATACAACAAGTATTGGGAGGGAGCGAGGGGGTGGATCTCAATTAGTGGTAACAGTTAAAGTATTACCGCAACACACTATGCCAGAAGTCAATAATTGCATGACGACCAAATTGTTATAAGCCGTGTTCACACGGGCAATGTAAATCGATTCGTAGAAAGCGACTTGTATAGTTCGCCTCACATTTCTCGTGTGAACGCACGTCTGAGGCGGATTAGGGCTGATTCGATTCACGTGATTCGGATAATGTAAACCACCTAAGCGAGGTAGTTTACGTGAGGCGATTTCTGTGATTCGATTTATTTTGCCCGTGTGAACGCACTGAGGCGGATTAAGCACCTCACACGCATGCGCAGTCGACACCTCAGTTTGTTGACTTTCCGGTCGATCAAAAGTGCATATTATATAATTTGGTCTATGAACCTGCTAGAAGTGCACAGATATTTTTTTCATGATTTATTTTTAGGGTTTCACTGCCCAGCAGAAGTTTTGACCGTTCCAAACCAATACGATTCAGTCATTACATATCTAGGTCGAACCCACACTCTCTGGTGCCGGCGTCGTCGAACCCAAAATGGCGCTGGTTAGTCTGGACTTGCTCATGCGCAGATATCGACTTCCGGCCCAAGCAGTGCTCATGTGAACGGACGGCTAATTCGCCTCACCTGATTCGATTTGTCTGATTCGCCTCACATTTTGTCCGTGTGAACACGGCTATAGTCTGCTGTTCAAATTTCACGAGGTGAAGAAACGTATAATCATAATAATGTATACATAAATAAATCAATATACGTATACACATGCATATACATACCCAACTCCATAATACAGATACACATACATATACAGCTACACATACATACACGTCTACACATACATATACAGCTACACGTGTATACATATACAGCTACATATACAGCTAGACATAGCATACATATACAACTACATAAAATATTATACAACTGCACGCGCAACTACATATACAACTATATATACAACTGCATACACAACTACATATACAACTGCATACATAACTACATAGACAACTGCATACACAAGTAAGTACATACACAACTAGCCTCCATACACAACTACATACACTACTACTGGACGTGGTGGTCGAGTCGGTAGAGCATGTGCTTCCCGTAGGGAAGGTAAGGAGTTCGATTCCCAGTCGAGTCAAACCAATGACTTAGAAAATGTGTACTTGCTCCCTAGCCTGGCCTCGGCATTGCTAGGATAGGGCATGGACTGGTTAGCTCAGTATCAGGATAATGTGACAGTGGGAAATTGGGTCATGGTGCTGGCGGCCTGATTTGCCAGTGGGACAGCACTATAAAATCACCATGAGTGTGAACTGTCACAAGTTAGTACCCGTCCTGATATGACCTTAGATGTTGCTAGGACATAAAACTCCACCAACCAACATACTCAACTGTATACACAACTACATGTATACACAACTACATGTATACACAACTACATACACAGCTACGTACACAACTACATACACAGCTACGTACACAGCTACATTCAGTACATGCATGCCCATATACTATATCGGCCTACATAGTTGTATTGGCCAGACAGGATGGCTGAATAGGTAAGCCTAAAGCTAAGATTCCATATACGCGGTATGCGGAATACGAATGCGGCAAACAATGGAAAAGCATGTAAAGGCACAGTAGTGCTTCCATATGTCCGAATGCGAATGCGACTAATGCCAATGCCAATGCCGATGCCGATGCCGATGCCAATGCCAATGCCAATGCCAATGCCAATGCCAATGCCAATGCCAATGCCAATGTGGCAAATGGATCGACCCATGGACCGATCGGTGCGAATGCTGCCCTATGAACCATAGGAAACAACAGGAGCGTTTACTTTTCTTCACAAATTTGTAGAAAGAATGACGGAAAATCGCATCGGTATCTATACTGCATGCCACGTTCACATGCCACATGTCGCATACCGAGCTGGCATTAGAGGCCTAGATCAGCCAGAAGAGGATCTGTAAGTTTTTAATACCGCGTATATATATAGACTGGCCGACCAAGTCAAACGAATCACTTACACAATTGATACTCTTTGCTATCTAGTCTGGAACTTGGCACTAATAGGATTTGTTTGTTTGTTGTTGTTTTTACGTCCTAGTAACATCTAAGGTCATATCAGGACGGGTACCGACTTGTGACAGTGCGCACTCATGGTGACTTTATAGTGCTGTCCCAATGGGAAATCAGGCCACCGGCACCATGACCTGATATCCCACTCAGTCATATTATCCTGAAACTGAGCACACCAGTCCTTGCCCTGTCCTAATAATGCAGAGTGCCTGCCTAGGAAGTGACAAGTATAAATTGGTACGTCATTGGTTTGACTCGACCAGGGTTCGACCCCACGACCCCACGTTCTACCAACACGTGAGACAGACGCTCTAACTCATTCGGCCATCCCGTCTGGTCGCACTAATAGGATGGGGCACGGACTGGTTTTCTCAGTATCAGGATAATATAACTGAGTAGGATATTGGGTCGTACTGCCGTCGGCCCAGTCTATCTGTGGACAAGCACTATAAAGTCACTGTGAGTGTGTTATGACCTTAGAAGTTACTAGGACGTAAATCCCCAACAAACAATAACTATATAACAAAGAGTAGGTATATCAAAGTAACCACCCATGCGTGTCCATTCTGTAATGAAGTATTGTACAGACACGGATTTCAATGAACGACATTATAACTCCATCAAGTGGGTGCCGCCATCTGTCGCATCGTTTTGAAACAACCTGGTCACGTGACTTTGTTATGCTTCTGCCGCCATTTTGCTTCGGTGTAGACTTCCTGGGGTTCGAGAAAGTTTGCAAGTTGGAGTACGAATTAAGGGATTTACGCGTTCCCACCACATGGACACATAGTATCCAGAGCCGCAGGATATACATAGCCGACGCTTCAGATATCAGGTAGGCGTCATCATAGCATATCTCGTCTGTAATTCACGAATGTTGAACTGACGGTAGCGGCATCGGGAAGAGGGGGGTGCCCACAAGGCGCAGTGCCAGTGGCCGTGCATACTGGGAGGGAGTCAGGCAGAAGGTGGAAGGCGGTCGCTCTCACGGCCAAATCACAAACCGGGCTGCATTTAATGTTTTTAGCGATTTTCATGCAATCGACTTCACTGTCGATTTGCAGATACATGCTTAGCCAACATCTTGCATGGAAAAACATGGTAAATGCACTGCTAGTTCCGGAGAAAGCGGCCTCATTTTCATTTGGTGTAGGTCAAAAATGCGGTGCATGACCATGGAAAGAGTAGCTTGGTCAAGTTGGTAAATCCGGCGGCTGGATGACACTGACTGTGGCAGTGCTGCTGATTGCTACACTGTCACTGGCGGCAGGGTATGTGCCTGGCTATCAGCCACCGGGCCTGTCCACACAATTCCACCTTCCCATAGTATCATAGTGCTCTAAATGGATGCACATGCTGATCCCGGTATTAATACTATCATGAGTATGGCTAGAGTCTAGACGGAGTATATCTCAGATCACCTCGCACGCATAGCCATAAATAAGCTTGTTCTAGTCTAATAGTAATACTGTAATAAAAATAATATGTTGCCTATTCAGGCTATTGCAGTATTGCAGTATTGGCTTATGTTATTGCTATTACTAAGTATTAGGTCTTAGATTTGTATATGGGTTATTGGGAATCTGTGAGCCATGGGCATGGCACATCCAGAGACAGCTATTCTAGTATGACCCATCGTGGTCGTATGTCTAGGTCCATGGACCTGGTTTGTGTTGTGTTGTGTTGTGTTAACTGTTGTGTGTATTGTTACATGGATCGTTATTTCAAACAATATGCCTTTGGCTTTGAAGTTTGAATCGTTCGTTTGCCAACATTTTGCTTTTTAGTTCTATATTATGTAAAAAATCATAGCCCCATCCTGATTTGAAGTACGATGTTGCTAAATGCTAGCTTGGATGTATCACGTGGACAACACCCCCACAAGGCACAACTGTTAAAATACCGTAGTTACTTCGCCACAGTTCAACCAGAATTCTGCAAGGACTCTTTCTGACAATCTCTGATATTGATATAGATGGGTGTTTTAAGTATGTCATACAACAACTTGTATACATATATATTTATTAACATACTTTAAGGGAATGATTTGAAATAATCCTAGCTAAATAGAGGAATCTTATCTCGAAAAGTGAGAAAGTGCAATAATTAATTGTTGCCTGGTATGTGTTAGCTATACTAGACTAGTGTTATAACAAGTATAAGGCTTGACACAATTTGGAATTAGTATCAATTAAAGCATTTGGTTGTTGGAGTTTTGTGTCCTGGCAACATCTAAGGTCATAACAGGATGGGTACCGATTGTGACTGTGCACACTCATGGCTACTTTATAGTGCTTCCCCACTAGGAGACCAGGCCACCAGCACCATGACCTGATATCCCATTCAGTCACATTAGCCTGACACTGAGCCAACTAGTCCTTGCCCTATCCTAATAATGCTAAGCGCTTGGCTAGGAAGCGACAAGTATTAATTTTGAAGTCATTGGTTTGACTCGACCAGTGTTTGTATCCTATAGTCTATCAAAATGGGAGACGGACACTCAACTCATTCGGCCATCCCGCCTGGTCATCAACTGAAGCGAGGCCAAAGACACAAATGTATCCAACTCCAAAGTTGAGCAGGATATAAGAGTGTTTTGTTTATTTTACAGACTGCATTTAAATCTATCCAACATAACCTGGCTTTTGAAGGCATATAAGCATTATTAGAAATTCCTGCAGAAAAATATGAAAATATCATGTATGTATTCATTAGAGTTTGAGTCAAACTAGACCCTAACAGCAAACCTGATCGTTAATACCCCTCGATCAATTCCTAATATGAAATGAGTCCAATTTCTGTTAGACATTCACAAAGGTTGGCTAGGTTCCAGCTGTTCTGCAGTTTGGTGATTCGTGAAAAATGAGAAAGTGCCCGGAGCAAAATACGAAATTATCATGGCACCTTGTGCAAAGCTAATAGTTATGTGTGCTAATAGACACAGCACAATTTTAAAATACTAATATTTAATAAGCATGATTGTCTCGTGAGATAGAGAAAAAATGCCCCTCCCAACGACTCACCAGTCCACTGAACTTAGACATTTAAACCACACAATTCCAGTTTTAAAGCTGCATAGTCCGATGAAGCATCACATTTTCAAAACAAAAACAATTATTTAAAATTGATTCTACATATCTAATTTAGATACTGATGCACATTTTATTTAAGCATTTGTTTCCATATAGAAGGGACTACTGAGCCAATTTAATAGAACCTGTTACAGCTGAAGCATATGGTGTTATTGGTTTTGGCGTACTTGCCAAAATCAGGAACTCATATGAGGGAATGACCTGCAAAGTGGTTCATGGCCAGCAGCTTACCGAGGCCTTCCAAGTGCAAACAGGAGTGAGGCAGGGATGCCTACTGTCACCCTTCCTTTTCCTGTTGGCGATAGATTGGGTAATGAGGACATCAACTGCCCAGAAGAGGAATGGCATCCAATGGACACCTTGGACGCAGTTGGATGACCTCGACTTTGCTGATGACCTCGACTTTGCTGATGACCTGGCACTTCTTTCCCACACCCAGCAACAAATGCAGGAGAAGACCACTATCATCGCAACTCACTCAGCACGCCTTGGCCTCACTATACACAAAGGGAAGAGCAAAATCCTCAAAATTAACAATAACAACACAGCCCCCATCAGACTAGATGGAGAAGCACTAGAGGAAGTAGAAAGCTTCACCTATCTTGGAAGTGTGGTCAACAGGCTGGGAGAGACAGATGCTGATGTGAGGGTTCGGATTGGAAAGGCAAGGGCAGCTTTCCATCAGCTGAAGAATGTCTGGGGATCCTCTGAGCTGTCTAGGAACACCAAGATCAGGATATTTTGCTCCATGGTTAAGCCTGTTCTTCTGTATGGTGCAGAGACTTGGAGAACAACGGTCACCACCATGAAGAAAATTCAGTCCTTTATCAACACCTGTCTCAGACGAATCCTAAGAGTACGCTGGCCAAACACCATCAGTAACCTGGAGCTATGGCAGCGAACAGGACACCAGCCTGTTGAGGAGGAGATCCTTCGGAGACGCTGGAGATGGGTTGGCCATACCCTTCGCAAGCCTGCATCCAACACCGCAATACATACACTCTCCTGGAATCCACAGGGGAAACGGAAGAGAGGCAGGCCAAGAAACAATTGGCGCCGTGACCTGGAGGCAGATGTGAAGAGGTCTGGCCATACATGGAGACAGCTGGAGAAGATAGCCCAGGACCGGGATAACTGGAGAGCCCTTGTTTGTGGCCTATGCCCAAAGTTGGGTGGTAGGCGTAAGTAAGTAAGTAAGTAAGTACTTGCCAAAACTAATTTTACATGTTTGCACATCAAATATCTTAAAAAGAATTAGCCATTTAAAATAAAATAAAATGACTTCAATCTAAAGTAAGGTAGACTATAACAATCAATTTAATATATTTATCTCAGAAAAATTACTGAAACTCAAAACCATCGGACTATGCTACTTTAACAGCATGTAAAAGCACACTCACAGATATTATATGGTGGATGCGGACTATATCAAGTTAGATAACCAGAACGGATGTCGTCACCACCTGAAACTTTTTTTAAAACCGCACAAATAAGAAGGTCCACCAGAACTTTCTGGTAGAACGGGAAACTACTTCATGGAACCAGCTCCCGGAACAAGTCGCAGATGCACCAACTCTGAACTGTTTCAAGGCGAGGCTAGATAAGTTGTGGTCAGAATATAGGTACATCCAGCGTCCGATCCATGACTATTACTCCCGCCCACATCACACTCGCATCTTCTGAAAAATGTGCTCGGGCGGTGATGCGAAGAAAACAGGCTTTCACAGTCCTGAGTGCCATTGTGCCGGGTGCTTGTTTTAAATTAGAGACAACAATCTCTTTAACCTCACCCCCAGCTAACAGTCTCCAACTTCCAAGGGTTAATTTAAAACCTGGTGCTAGTCTATGACCAAATTTTTATATTAAAAAAAAAAAATCAGATTATATCTGTGCGTTGACACAGGGATAGGCACAGTCAGAATCTATGCTTCTTAAATGATATAAATCTGTGTTCGCACGGCCGCAGTAACTACTACATCGTCCATTAGTAAATTGTACAACCTGACTTCCCCACCCCCACTTTCCACTGCCCAGTTTATAGTTTGGTGTTACACTGTATATTCATATTTCGTCTCCTGCTGGTTACAGTAGAGCTTGTATTAATTACTACAAGTGGGTAGTAAACTATAGCTATGGATGCAATATGTAGGATCATTTCAATTTGATTTAGGAGTTGGGGATAGTAAGAAATAAATGAGACCTTCACCAGCTGCTGCTACTGCTGCTACTGCTGCTGCTGCTGCTGCTGCTGCTGCTGCTGCTGCTCCTGCTCCTGCTCCTGCTCCTGCTCCTCCTCCTCCTCCTCCTCCTCCTCCTCCTCCTCCTCCTCCTCCTCCTCCTCCTCCTCCTCCTCCTCCTCCACCTCCTCCTCCTCCACCTCCACCTCCACCTCTACCTCTACCTCTACCTCTACCTCCACCGCCACAGTGATCCTCTATAGTGATCCTCTATTGTGACCACGCACTAGGAACCCAGCTTACGACATGAACAAACATACGGACCTGCACTGGCGTGTGTGTGTGTGTGGGGGGGGGGGGGGGGGGTTTACGCACACAAATCGGATCGCATTTTCTAGACTCTAGAGTGAGATATAAGTTTCTGCTTCCTGTAATTCTCAACAGAGTCAACCCAAAATACTTTCCGAATTTGTACCTTCTTGCTGCTTTACTAGGTGCTTTGCAATACTAAAAGGCAAGGAGTTGAAGTACTATGATCAAACCAGTGTCAGGATAATGTGGTTCAGTGCGATATTGGGTCGTGGTGCTGGCGGCATAGTATCCCAAAAGCTAGCACTATAAAGCCGCCCCGTCCTGATCTGACCTTAGATGTTGGTAGGATGTAAAACTCCAACAATCAATCAATTATAAAGCCGCTATAGCTTAAGGTTTCAATGTCTCAAGTCGGTACCCATCATGACGTGACCTCAAATGTTGCCAGGGTGTAACACCTATTACTAGTCCTAATTAATCAATCGACATGAAGAGTATCGATTGTAGTTTCCGTTAGAATCAGCTTTTCTTCTCAGCATATAATACCTGTATAGTCCACCGAATTATTAATTGTTTTTTGAATAGCTGAAGAAATTGTAACATTGTAGCAGGTTAAATTCAGATTGTTTGTCGGTGCTTGACATCCGAGCAACATCTAAGATCTATCAGGACGGGCACCGCTTTGTGACAGTGCACACTCATGACGGATTTATAGTGCTGCCTCACTGGTAAATGGAGCTGCCTGCACCATGACCCGACATCACACTCAGTCACATTATCCTGATATTGACCAAACCGGGCCATACCTTATCCTAGAAATGACGAGTAGGTAGTGACAAGTATCAGTTTTAAATGTCATTGGTTTGACTGGGTCGGAGTTCGAACCCTCTACCTTCAGTCAACGCTCTTACCGATTTGGCCATTCCGTCCGATGTTCAGAACGCAGTGAGGGGACGTGCACCGCGCTAAAAGAAGTGTGTATGGATTAATAATCATGAGAAAAAGGCTTTTACTGTTTTGATATAAGTGACATTTGGTCTTGCGCTAGTATTTAACTGTCTATTCTTGGTGGTGCCGAGATTGACATTTGAATTCGGATAACGCCATTGAGTGTGCTTAACAATTATTTCTGCAGTTATGATCTTGTATTATTAAGAATAAGCAGCAATTCGCAACCTGTATATATTTGGATTAAGTAATATAATAGTAAGCATTGACCTTTCTTCAATATTGATTGCTTTCTCTCGGAGGTTTTGATTTTATGGTGACCCAGAAAATAATATGCCTTATCTCTTCTGACAGCAGTGACACCCACTTTCTTCATGGATGAGAATTGTTGTTATTGTTGTTGATTAATTCCTTCCAACACATTTCCTAAATTAATATGAAGTCCTTTGATTTTAAATTATAATTAATATTATTATAATTTATGACGATGTCCTTGACTTGACTTGAATCGACTTGACTATTGAATTGACTCTTTACTTGATTCTTGAATTGACTCTTGAATTGACTATTGAATTGACTCTTGACTTGACTCTTGAATGGGCTCTTGAATTGACTCTTGAATTGCCCGAATCAGTAAGAGCACTGGGTTCCCATGCTGAATGTCGGGGGGTTCAAATTCCGGCCGAGTCTAACCAATGACAAACCAAATTGATACTTGTCCCTATCTAGCCCGGCATTGATATGATGGGTATGGTGAGGACTGGTTAGTTATGTATCAGGATAATGTGACTGAATGGGGTATCATGGTGCTGGCAGCCTGATCTCCCAGTGGGGTAGCACTGTAAAGTTGCCATAAGTGTGCACTGTTACAAATAGGTGATCTGACCTGAGATGTTGCTAAGACGTAAAACCACCAGCAACAAATATATGCTTTAAACATCCAGGCAGAAATGATAGGATAAGCTTAAGATGTCTCGAGCTAGTTGTCTCATGGCTGAAGTGCCTAACTTGTTTACTACCTCTGAGCCACCGACTGTTCATTTGTCAGCATCAACGCCAGCTCGATAATAATGGAGTATAAAAGGTATTTGTGAGTGGTTGTGCCGGTGTTCTTATCGAGTCGCGCTAACGAGTATAATTTGACTTTGCCTCTGAAAACAAACTGCGTCCCGTGAAAACTCAGGCCCACAGACACTGTGACCTTTTCCTTCCTCTGCTAGAAGAGCGGTGGGCGGGGAGTCAACCTCCAAAGCTGCCTGACCTAGATCCACGGAGACACTTCCGACCTACTGATTCCTCCTCCCCCTCTCCCCTGTTTCACCGACCACACCATAAAGGGGAGATTGGAGAGAGAAACATCACCCGTTTAAAAACCCCGAGGGGCTGGCTCACAGTGTGCGCGCGAGGAGGAGGGGGGGGGGGGCGATGGGAGGAGGTGGGGGGGGGGGGCTATTGTATTGAGGGGAATGAAAAAAGAAAGGGACTGGGATTACCCGCATACCGATAGATGTACACAGGCAGTCCTCGTCTGAATTCTCAGTTTAAGAGGGCTCGCAGTTCAGAATGAAAATGGTTTAAGAAATTCTCAGTTTAAGGGCTCGCAGTTCAGAAAGAAAATGGTGTAAGACCAGGGCCCATATGTATGAGCCAATTTTTAACCAGACCGGGGTTAAAGACGGGTGCCGGGTTAGCTAACCCCGGGGTTCCAAATGTGTCAAGAGGGATGTATGTGACCAAAGCGCAGCTTGGTTAGCTAACCGATGCGCTATTTATAGATTTGGGAAATCCCTCTGTGTTTGTAGCCATATATTAGGCTCAAATATACTAAATGCTATCATACTTAACAGAACCACACACGCAATAAGTGAAATTCCACCAATTCAACCCTAAATTCGAAGCGTTACCAAGGCCACCACCGCATTGGCGGCGATATCAACAGTTACATCTCCGAATCGATGAACGCACAGTAAACAAACCGCCGCCGCCGCCAGTATGGAAAGCGACGTCGATGCAGCGGCAGCGATTTGTTTACTCTGTGCTCGTCGATTCAAAAATATAAATACCAATATCGCCGCCAATGCGGCGGCAGCCCCAACAACGCCTCAAACTTAGGGTCAAATTGACAAAATTCCACTTACTGCGCACGCAACTCTGTTAAATATGATCGCATTCAATAGATTTGCTCATAATCGGTGCCTAACCCCACCTTTAACCCTGGTTTCACTTGGGGTTAGTGCAGGCAACTTTAACCTCGCCGAGTTAGTTTAACCCGGACACATACATACGCAGTTTTCGCCTCTAACCCGGGAAATCCGTACAACGCAGGGTTACAACCGCTAACCTGGACACGTACATATAGGCCCTGGTGAATACTTCTCCTTTTCCTCCTCCTCCCTCCTCCCCCCATCCTCCTCCCTCCTCCCTCCTCCCTCCTCCTCCCTCCTCCCTCCCTCCCTCCCCTCCTCCCTCCTCCCCTCCCTCCTCCCTACCCCCTCCTCCCCTCCTCCCTCCTCCTTCCCTCCCTCCTCCCTCCCCCCCTTCCCTCCTCCCTCCTCCCTCCTCCCACTCCACCTCGACCACTCTCCCCACCATCCAATTCCTCTACCCCTGCCGCTTCCCTCTCCCCCACACACATTTGTCCAGATATTAGGTCAGTCCACTTTCACACTACCCTCGCGTCTGGATCCACGGACGCCGCCTTACTGCCGAATACTTTTACAACGCGAAATCTCACACTGCGCGAGTTGGCGTTCGTCTGTAATCTCGAGTTATTGGTTTATATTTTATTTTTAAGCAGTCAAGCAATGTTTACATGTCGTCTTATTCTGTCTATTCTAGCGTAGCCGCGTTAATTTAATCTTCGTGTGTAAAGCCGTTGTAGTTTTCCATTACATTCTATACATCTGCATTCCTCATCCTCATCGACTGACGATGCAGGCGTAATGGACGCCGGTAGTTACTGTGGTCATGTAAACACAGCTTTAAGAGGCACCGATTCCGACTATGCCTATTACTGTGTCAACGCACAGAATTAAAACAAGAATGGTTGTAGATTAGCACCGGGTTTGGTAGCTAGGGGCCGAGGTTAAAGAGATCAGGGTTCTTGTCTCCAATTTAAAACAAGCACAGGCACAAGGGCACTCAGGACTGTCCTAGGCCTGTTTTCTTCTCACCACCGCCCAAACACATTTTAAGAAGAAGTGAGTGAAATGTAGAAGGTGTGTGTGTGTGTTGGGGGTGGGGGGGGGGGGTTAATGGGCTCGTCGGAGGGAGCCTGTATAAAGACCCGAAACAATGCAACCCATCGTGACCTTAGCCGCCCTGGCCATTTTGCAGGTGGTGACAAATTGCCAACCTTCTGTGGTTGCCCTGAACTAATGACTGCGTTGACCTTATTGACAACCCTCCCCTCGCTCTACATCCGCCTGTTCCCCCCTCCCTGCCCCCCCCCCCCCCCCGCCTTAAAAATGTAGCCCGACATGATAATGAGAGGTGGGCGCCCTGTGTGTAATAACCGTGCGGGGACGCGGTAATTATGTCACCTTGTAAAACACAACGTCCTAACGGACTGTAATTATCTCAGTCCGCGTCTGCGCCCTGCCCTGACCCTGTGTGTGTGTGGGGGGGGGGGGGGGGTGTGTGTGTGGCTGTGTATCTATCTATGGCCGTCCGGATATGACCTTCGGTGTTATGACCTATCGGTTTATAAGTATACGTATTTAGGGTGTAGGTGAGAATCGATATATGTATATTTCAAGTCGAAACAAAGTATTATTTAGTTATTATATTCTTTTGTGCGTTTTTAGCCCCCCCCCCCTCCCCAAAGGAAAGTTTGTTTTATTTAACGACGCCTCTAAAGCACATTGATTTTTATCATCGGCTATTGGACGTCAAATATCCTAAAATAGGTCCCTCCCATTTCATATCGGAAAGATGTTTTTGTCTTTGCTGTAAATGAACAGCGAATTAGTACTTATGAGTTAGAGCGTCCGTCTCCCGTGTTGGTAGATCGTGGGTTCGAACCCTGGTCGAGTCAAACCAATGACTTAAAAATTGATACTTGTCGCTTCCTACCCAGGCGCTCGGCATTATTGGGATATGGCAAGGACTGCTTGGCTCAGTGTCAGGATAATATGGCTGAGTAGGATATCGGATCATGGTGCTGGTGTCCTCGTCTCCCAGTGGGGCAGCACTAGAAATTCATCATGAGTGCACACTGTCACAAGTCAGTAGCTGTCCTGATATGACCTTAGATGTTGATAGGACGTAAAACAACAAACAGTGCTTATGAACGTGGATGATTCGGTGTGCATGTGCATCTATTATATTCTTTTGTTATCTACATATTTTCAACAAGAACCGAAATCACGCCATTATGTACACTCATCATCATTATCATGCTGTCGGTCGCAATGCGACAAAGACTGCTTTCATTACTTGACTGCCACTCTCCATTTAGCTCTCTGCTGTGAGAGTTGCGTCCATGAGTCAGTCTTAATGTCTCTCAGCTTCAGGTTTCTCTTGATGGTATCCTTGAACCAGAGATGAGGGCACCCTCTCTTTCTGTAACCAGAAGACAGTTGAGAATAGAGGATCTGCGTTGGTAGCCTGTCTGATGACATCCTCATGAGGTGTCCAGTCCACCGGAGATTATTTTTGATCAGAAGATCTTCCATAGAGGGCAGCCCCGTCCGTTCGAGTATTTCCTTATTTGTCACTTTGTCCTTCCAGGTTAGCCTCATGATTGAACGCAGATGTCGCATCATGAATGCATGCAGCTTTTTCATCTGTCGTCTGTACACTGTCCAGGCCTTGGCTCCATATAGTAGGGTGGATAGCACGATTGCACGGTAGATCTTGCCTTTGACTCGAATGGACACATGGTGGTTGTTCCAGAGTCTCTGGCGTAGTCGGCCGAAAGATGTGCTAGCCTTGGCCATCCTCCTCTGTATTTCAGCATCAATGCGTCCATCACTTGATATAGTGCTTCCGAGGTAGGTGAATGCCGGAACAGAGTTCAGCTTGTTTCCATCAACCATGATCTCCTCCTCTCGGGTTCTTGTAGAGTTGGGTTGGTAGAGCACCTCCATCTTCTTGATGTTAATCTTCAGATTATGTATACATGTATACTAACACTATATTAACAACTTTTGTATCTAACTTCAAATCTGCAAATGTTTAGTAAACTATCTGTGCTGCTAGTCTGGTTGGTATGCCCTCCCACCAAACACACACTCTGATTGTGACATGCGCAGTACTGAACCAATGACACCGGCATGTTGAAGTTAATTTATGAAGTAACCATGTTGCACTTCTAACTTAAAGAGGCAGTCACGTGACCAACACAACCTTACTCATTCATAATTAGCATGAGATGGGACGCGCTGGCCGAATCAGTAGAGTGCAGGCTTCCCGTGTGGAAGGTCAGGAGTTCCAATCCCAGCTGAGTCAAACCACTGGCTCATGAAATTTATGCTTTTCGCTACCTAGCCTGGCGCTCGGCATTAAATGGATAGGACATGGACTGGTTAGCACAGTATCAGGATAATGTGGCTGTGGGATATCGGGTCATGGTACCAGTGGCCTGGTCTCTCAGTGGGGTAGGACTATAATGTCACCATGAGTGCACACTGTCACAAGTTGGTACCTATCCTGATATAACCATAGATGTTACTAGGACATGAAATAACAAGCAAACAAGAACTAATTAGCATGATCGAATATGACTAGTTGTAAATACATATTTTCGGGAGTTATCAAGGCTGTAGATAAAGCATTCACCCGGTACTCGCAGTACACGGGTGAATACCAACCCTATATAAAAACGGTCGAAAAAGCGGGTACAGGAAATGAGAGCCTAATTTCACAATCTAGAAGCAACAATTATTCTTTACATATGTCTTATTGATAGCCCACTACCTTTGAGTTGAAAAATATAATGTAATATCTAGTTTAAAAAGATTTAAAATTGAAATCGACGGCGTTCTAGCACCGCCATCTTGTCTTTTTGCATTCTCTCCCATTTCACCAACTCTGTGCCTATATGGGTAGCCTTTTGATACTGGAGCCACAGTTTCTAGTTCATATTCCACACTAACCCTATTTTCGCCCGTATTTACACTACGTTGTCCTTCACCCGTGTACTACAAGTACCGGGTGAATCTTTTATCTATCAAGGCTGATGAGCCATGTGCTCAAGTTGTAACTATTATTGTCATTCAGCCCTATTAGCTCTCCTCAGCTGTTAGTGACGTTGTAGTTTTCCATTAGTGATGTCATTGGTTCTCCTATTAAACAAAACTCCCAAATGTAGCCATTTGCTGCTTTTCTGCCAAAAGGTAAAAAAATTGGGTCAATGGTCAATTTTTAAAATGCTGTAACTTGGAGAGAAAAAATAGATACAACTATGAAATTCTGAATGGTGTTTTATTTTACCTCAAGCTTCAAAACCAGGCCATGTTTACTGACAAGACATTAATTGTAAACACATTTCAAAATGAGCTTGCCATTACCTACTTATAAATTATATGATAGAACTGAAATAGGTTCAGACTGATGGATCACTAATTATAGAGAAATAGTATTAAAAGAAACTTAATATCAATATAGGTCCCAAAGGAAAGTATTACAAAGCATACTTTGACTAATAGTGAAATTTGAAGCCTTTTGACTATGCCTTATATTTATAACTTATGTAACATCACCTGTCCGTTCCCTCTATGACATCACCAAAATGGGATAATAAGTCACCTTAAGCTAAAAGTAAGATAAATTTTAATGATCAACATTATAATGGGTCGTTCTCAGAAGTTGTGTACCAATACTGTGACATCAGTACCACAAAATCAAAATACTGTGAAAATCCTATATACACAAGGTTCCTCAATGTCCTTTTGCATCTGAATAATTGAAAATAAACATATTCTGACATTTTTAAGTAGGTCAAATGATGCTCACACCCAATAAATAGCAGTATAGCATGGAAACCAATCTGACTCCAAAATCAAATATTTTCCACACAAAGCTTGACATTTTTAGGACATTTCACATACCACTTGCTTTATAAACAGGAGTAATAATAATTTGAAACCTCATTGCTATGGTTTTGTCTTATTTGTGATGATTAAAGAGAAAAGCAGAAAAATATTAGCATGGTAACTGTCCAAGTGGAATCAACAATTTTACACAACTGTTCGGCTCAAATTTCAATGTTTAGGGGCAATTTCAGGATTTATCTTTTACTATACCATAACTGGGTCCATGCACAAAGTGTCAAATAGTGAAAATAGTTCCTGTACTGTATCTGTACTCAGTGTTTGATACAGACTTTCATAGTACTTGCAAGTGGAAACGAAATGTTACAATGTTAATGACTCCAGAAAAGGTTAACTATTTCATCATTTTTATTTTTTTTTAAATTGAAATAAATGTCTTCAACTTAATGAAGACATTGGATATGACCATTTGAAGTGAAATGTGCTGTTGTTCAGAGGTTTTCATTAAGTTTGTGGCACTTTATTTTCAATGTTGTTGACAATGTCACAAATTAGTGATGTAATTTTATATTTATTTAGCTACATCCATTCCAATAAGATACATAATACACAATATTAACATTTACTTTTGATCTAAAATATCTCCCACATTATTGGGCTAAATGATGAAATCTAAATACGGCCACTCCAATAATGGGTCTCTTTGAAATATGCATTTCAAGTAGACTACCTCAGGCGATACACAGTTTCTGAGAATGACCCTACGTCATGGAGTTGATGAAAATGGGAAATATTTCGCATAGAGTGGGAATAGAATCCACATCTTTTGCCGGGCCAGTATGTTAACCAATACACTACCTAGCCTCCCTGCTGCCACCACCACCATACCCATGCCTACCTGTCTATGCGGCTCCTTGCCTGAGAGATCAGTGCAAACTACTACTACTGGAATTGTAAGTCTTTTAAATGGTAATGTAATGCTTACAATTACATACAGGCAGGTTTTATTTAATGACACCCCTAGAGCGCATTGATTTTTATCATCGGCTATTGGACGTCAAACATATGGTCGTTCTGACATATTTCTTTGGAGGAAACCTGCTGTTGCCACATAGGCTAGTCTTTCCTGCAAGCAGAAAGAGGTCTTTTATATGCACTTTCCCACAGACAGGACAGCACATACCATAGCCTTTGATGAACTAGTTGTGGACCACTGGTTGGAATGGACATGGACACCAGTGTTGTGGGGGTGATGAAAATGGGAAATATCGCACCTAGAGTGGGAATCGAACCCACATCTCTTGCATTCCAGGCCAGTGTGTTACCCATTACACCACTTATGTTCCCTGATGTCAGCACCCTATCCATGCCCACCAGTCTCTGGCTCATTGCCTGAGAGGTCAGTGAAGACTACTACTACATACAATGTATATTATATATATTTTGTTGTGGGTTTTATTTAAGTGGCAAAGACTAAACACCATCAGTCTATGCAACATAAAAATAATATAGTAAATAGAATAGAATAGCTTCTTATTCACCATGTATATTAATACAAAGTCACACTAACCATGACACTAACAATATAAAATGTACACCTTGTTATCTCTCAATGCTGTTGGATAACAGCACTATTTTAATTTTTTCTTCTTTTTGTATTTGTATCAAAGTCTTGTTGATTTTAGACTATTATGATATATATATATGTGAATGAATGTAACATAACATGGCCATGAATAAAATGATCATTTACCACCCAAAAATAATAATTCATATAATGAATACAAGTTATAATCAGGTCACCATGTTGGTCTATATCGTATCCCAGAAGTGTTCGCTGACCGAGATAACCCCGTTTTAGGACACCATTAAGGTCAAGGTGAGCTCTTGCTATAAAATGGGACTGACCTCATCAAATGTAAATAATAACACGGCGCTGTCATTTCCGCCTGGACGCTCACACACTGTGCGTTAGTTTGTGCACGTAATCTTGTCACGGCGCCAGGTCTGTCGCTCCTCTGACCTGCAGATCAGTCTGCCATGTCCCCTGGTCTAACATGTCAACGCCAGTCTGTATTATAAACGCCAGTCTGCCAGTATGCGGCAAGTATGTGAAGTTGGCTATTCAGGTTGAAATTAGACAAGATGGCCAAATGAGGTTGGTTGTTTTTTTGGTTGTTTTTTTGGTTGGTTGGTTGGTTGGTTGGTTGGTTGGTTGGTTGGTTGGTTGGATGGATAGTTGGATGGATAGTTGGATGGATAGTTGGATGGATAGTTGGATGGATGGATGGTTGGATGGATGGATGATAAATCTTAATGAGCTGGTGCATTAGAATGGGGACAGTTTTGGAAACCGATGCTTTGCTTTATTTGCTGTCATCTGTTATATTTATTTGTTTTATTTATTGAATAAATGCGATTTATGGGCAGTGGGAAGTACCTACCGCTTCGTATATATTGTCAGATAAATAGATGCTGGAGAGTGTTTACGTCGACAATGTGGGGAGACTTTAAGGCTGCTGTTGGGTGTCAGTAATTAGCGGGGGTAGTCGCGCTATATATCTTCAGCAAGGGTCAACACCTCGAAGGCTCCATCACCTTTAATTCCTTTCGGGCGTTTTTTATCCCCCGAAAAATCAATGTGGTGAAGCAGCCATCTTGTTCAAAGCTAATGTTGACCTCTGACCTATTACGTCACTTTAAAGGCAGTCTCGGCACAGCCATCTTGATCTTGCTTTAATTAAGACGGGTTGACATCGTCTCCTACTTCAAACTCGCCCCCACATATCTCCCACATCTCCCCTCACATTCACACCGCACTCCCACACACACCTGACACTACTACCTTTCACACACCTCACACTACTACCCTTCACACACCTCACACACACACACACCATTCACACACACCTTACACTACCAACCATCACACACCTCACACTACCACCCTTCACACACCTCACACTACTACCCTTCACACACACACACACACACACACACACACACACACACACACACACACACCATTCACACCTTACACTACCACCCTTCACACACCTCACACTACCACCCTTGACACACACACCCTTGACACCTCACACTACCACCCTTCACACAACCACCCTTCACACACAAACCCTTCACACTTCACACCTCACACTACCACCCTTCACACACACACACACACACACACACACACACACACACACACACACACACACACACACCCTTCAGACCTCACACTACCAACCTTCACGCACCTCACACTACCACCCTTCACACACACACACACACACACACACACACACACACACACACACACACACACACACACACACACACACACACAACACACACCCTTCAGACCTCACACTACCACCCTTCTCACACACACACACACACACACACACACACACACACACACACACACACACACACACACACACACACACACACACACACACACCGGTTTCATTTGAAGTTGATACGATACGTGAAGCAGAGCAGCCCCTCACTTTTGGCAAGCACCCATATTTGGAATCGGCCAGGTTCCCATACCAAATATGTGATAGTATTCATAGTATCATAGCAATCCTGCTTAAATTACTTCAGCTCCAGCTGTTGGTGTTTGCTGGTTGCAGATTGTGGGATGCCCCATCACTGCCCGGCTATATAATGTCATCGAACTATCTCTTTTCCACTGAATGCGGTGGCAGAATTGGTTTTTGCATGGTTCCCATGTGGAAGTTTGGCAGTTTGAATAGCAGCCAGGTTAAACCAGTGACTGACAAAATTGATACTTGTCGCTACCTAGCCTGGCGCTCGGCATTACTTGGATAGGGCAAGGACTGATTAGCTTAAAGCGGGCATTCCTTACACGCGGTATGCGGCATGTGGCATGTGGTATGCGAATGGCATGATTCCTTACATGCGGTATGCGGCACACAACTGGCTATATTTAAAAAATAAAAATAAACAATTATTCTCCATACTGCTCTGTATATGACCAAATATTGCATTTATATCTATGTACCTTTTTGTACGTCACATGGGGGTTCCTACCTTTATTATAACCAAATTATCTATAAGTATTCATATTTCTGTGCATATGGTTGGTAGCATTTATAACTTTCCCCTAACCGTATGTCTCCTGGGTGCCCAGCTCACCATGTGTTTCCCCTCCTCGCCCCTGTGTGAGACCGTTCTGTAATGCTCAGTCGCCTCTCCTGGTGTTAAACTAATGGACACATCAGACTCAGGTTTCTATTCACGCCCCGCTTGACGCATGCCGCACCGATCGCTACATGGACCGATCGGAAAAACGGATTCGGATTCGCATTCGCATACCGCGTGTAAGGAATGTAGCTCATAGGTTTCAAGGCGTTTCGATTTTTTGTCGCATTCGCATACCGCATAACGCGTGTAAGGAATGCGCCCTTAAGTGTCAGGATAATGTGACTGAGTGGGATATCAGGTCATGGTGCTGGTGGTCTGGTATTCTAGTGCGATAGCGCCATAAAATTGCCATGAGTGCGTACTGTCAGTACCCATCCGTGCCAGGAAAACAACACTAAATGAACTAGCTCATTTCCACTTCCGAGTGTATAAATCTGTATAAAGTAATTTACATTACATTTGTACAGATGAAGAAACGACAGTTTGAATTCTATGCAACGTGTTTAACATATGTGAATCTTCTGCTCTGTGACAGGTTAATCTGTGGGAATTGCAACGTCATCAAGGTCACTATATATATATATATAATCTGTCATGGCAGACTTGTTATTAATTACTTAATACACCCAACATCCGGCTTGTTTCCTAACGCCCCCATCCTCTCTCTGGCTGCGTTCGGGAATTCAGTCCGCCATTTGCTTTCTCACTAACGCTTACTATTCGTTGCTCATGTATCATCTTCTCAAATAGTAAAGCTTATTTGATTTAATGACGCCTGTAGAACACATTGATTTTTATCATCGGCTATTGGACGTCAAACATATTATGGTCGTTCTGACATATTTCTTTGGAGCAAACCTGCTGTCGCCACATAGGCTAGACTTTCCGGTATCATCTTCTCAAGTATGATTACTCTTGCGTGCGCGTGTGTGCGTGCGCGCGCGTGTGTGTGTGTGTGTGGTGTTTTATCACTCGTGTGTGTGTGTGTGTAGTCAGATCCGTCCAGGCATGCTGTTAAGTGAATCAGAAAGCGTTTCACAGAGTCCCCCCCCTCCCCCCCTCTATGAACAAATGCAGCTTATCAATCTGGAAGTGTTGAACAGTGTCTCATCTCACAGCCCCTCCGCCCCCCCCCCCCCCGTTTAAGCTACATGTACAGTGCAATATGGCCGACACAGTTAATTGGGCGTTGCATATTTCTTGATGCCTGGGACTAACAGTAACAGCTCCGGGAGACATTTTGTCGACTTTAGTCGATCTCAAATGTTTTAAAATATATATATTATATTTAGATTTGTTTGTACTTGTGTGACATTATCGATTAAGAGGGACTTTGGTTACAAAATCAATCATGTCAGTAGTTGCACTTAGTTCACTGCTATAACTACTGAAGGCCAACCAAACGCATGTAATTTTAAATAGATAGCATAGAGAATCTCCATTATATAATACTATTTGTATAAATAATTAATAGATCATATAGCTCACATACTATTTAGTTGTGATCAAACGGGATGGCCGAATGAGTTAGAGCGTCCGTCTCCTGTGTTGGTAGATCGTGGGGTCGTGGGTTCGAACCCTGGTCGAGTCAAACCAATGACTTAAAAAGTGATACTTGTCGCTTCCTAGCCTGGCGCTCGGCATTATTAGGATAGGACAAGGACTGATGTGCTCAGTGTCAGGATAATGTGACTGAGTGGGATATGAGGTCATGGTGCTGGCGGCCTGGTCTTCCAGTGGGGCAGCACTATAAAGTCACCATGAGTGCGCACTGTCACAAGTCGGTACCCGTCCTGATATGACCTTAGATGTTACTAGGATGTAAAACAACAACAAACAAACAAACTATTTAGTGTGTGAATAATCCTAATGAAGTATAAATTAGAAAATGTTCAATATATACCGGATTTTCTTAAATAGGAGATTTTGTTGTATACAATGGACGTGGCAAATTTATGTTTTTAATTTTATGGATAAGTCTATATCTAATATATATAATATGTACCAAATCACTAATTAAATAAAGTATTATATAGATTGCTTCAAAGTGTATTTTTGAGTAACAAAACTTCCTTGCCTCGTACAAACATCTTGTTGCTAACGTGGCCTTAGAGTTTTATCATCCGATGAAAGCATTTCGTTTTTTATAAATAAAAACCTGCACCTAGATTTGATTCTACATATCCCACTTAGAACAGCCCAGAACGGGATAACCAGAAATATAAAAGCCAGATAACATATCCAACAACAATATAAATCAAATCAAATTCAAACAAACATAACTCAACCACCTATTACCTACAGGCCTATGGACATGTAAATAAAATAGGCTAGTATAGAATTAAGTAGAAAAAGCGGAAAACCTTTCCCAAGAAAACACCAAAACGCTAACATAGAACCTTTAGAAAACAACTAACATAGTAATAAGAATAGAACAAAAATACAATGCCAAGAGGGCCCAAAAAAACTAACATAGGCTACTAAACGTACCAACAGACTATCTATCTGCTACTGAAATGCAGACAATCAAATAACTTATCAGCAGCTACTGCTTGGTAAGACAACACCAACACTACAGCTGGCCAGCATTGAAAACAAGCCTGGGTACCCGGGCTTACATGCTATGGACAGTATAAATACAGCCTCAATTTTAAAAAAAAGAAAAAAAAGTAATAGTTAGATACTGGTGCACCTTTCGTTCATTAAGCATTTGTTACTAAATAGAAAGAAAACTATTGAATTAATCGAACATGTCACTACTGAATCCAGAGAGTCGTGGGTTCGAACCCTGGTCGAGTAAAACCAATGACTTCAAAATTGATACTTGTCGCTTCCTAGCCAGGCGCTCGGCATTATTAGGACAGGGAAAGGACTGGTGTGCTCAGTGTCAGGATAATGTGACTGAGTGGGATACCAGGTCATGGTGCCGGCGGCCTGGTTTCCCAGTGGGACAGCACTATAAAGTCACCATGAGTGCACTGTCACAAGTCGGTACCCGTCCTGATATGACCTTAGATGTTGCTAGGACATAAAACAACAACAAACAACTGAAGCCAGATGGTGTCCAGGATTTTGGTGTGCATATCAAAATAAATTTATCCCGTTTTCACTTTAAGCATCTCCTTGTAACCTCTTAAAACAGGTTACTGTGAATTAAAATGATGTGGCTTATAAGAATTATCAATGTGTATTTAAAAAAAATTGTAGGAACTCCAAAGAATATGTCAGGAACTCCAAAGAATAAGGCAGGAACTCCAAAGAATATGGCAGAAACTCAAAAGAGTATGGCAGGAAATCTAAAAAAAAGTTTTCCAGGAACTCAAAAGCATTGGATTATGTCAAGGAGTGCTTAACTCAATCACCCTGAATGATTTTAAATCATACAAGCATCGCTCCCGAGACACAGACGTAGAATATTGCGCCGTGCGGTCCTCTCCTAGTGGCTGTGGGTGTAGTTAGATCGATAGCATACTTAAAAAGCGGCGCCATTATTTATAGCGCCAACTCTACCTGGATTTTCCCCTCATATCTTTTCCAATTCGGTCTGTAATAGAAGCTTGTTGTTATGCGCGGTGCAGACTGGCTTTCGGATCACTTGCAGAATAGTTCGCCTCAACATTTTGCTCTCTGTCGCCATTAATTCATGGTTTTAAAGTTGCATAATCTGATGGTTTTGACTTCCTGCAAGTTAAAACTATTTTTATATATATATATAACATCTTGTTGCTAACGTGGCCTTAGAGTTTTATCATCCGATGAAAGCATTTCGTTTTTTATATATATATATATATATATCCCATTTTCATCACCCCCACGACATTGGTTGCCGTGACCATGATCCTATACATGCTACACGCTGTATGGTTGTTGAACCTGCCCTGTGTAAACATGTACATGTGTAAGTGCATTGCCTGTATGTATGTAATTGTAAGCATTACAAGACTTACAATTCTAGGGGGACGAGTGTAGTAGTATGCACTGACCTCTCAGGCGAGTAACCACATAGGCAGGTAGGCGTGAGTAGTATGGTGATATCAGGGAGCCTAGGTGGTGTAATGGTTAGCACACTGGCCCGGAATGCAAAGAGATGTGGGTTCGAGTCCCGCTCTGGGTGCAATATTTCCCATTTTCATCACCCCCATGACACTATATTAGGTTGATAAGCCTCTCTTCATCTGCTTCTTCCTGTTCCTTCTCTTCCTTCTCTTCCCTCTCTTCCCTCTCTTGATTCTCTTGTTCCCCCTCCTCCGTCCTCCCTCATCCCTAATCTTTCTCCTCTTTCTCCTCTTCCTCCTCGTCTTTCTCCTTCTCCATTCTCCATTCTTCCTCCTCCTCCTCCTCCTCCTCCTCCTCCTCCTCCTCCTCCTCCTCCTCCTGCTCCTCCTCCTCCTCCTCCTCCTCCTGCTCCTCCTGCTCCTCCTCCTCCTCCTCCTCCTCCTCCTCCTCCTCCTCCTCCTCCTCCTCCTCCTCCTCCTCCTCCTCTCTCGCTCTCACTCTCATGTTCACTCTCCATCTCCCCTCCTTCTTTCTTCCCATGCCGCTCTCCCTTTCCATTACCATTCCCATTTCCCATTTTCAAAACCCCAAACAAAAACAGTTTAGCCTCAAGCCTAGATTAGTTGATAAATAACTGTCGGCGACAACCTATGCAATCATGATAATTGTGAATATATTTACAACACGCCCCAGTCATGTTAGTATACCTTTAATGCTCCTACGGAGACCGATAGAATAAAACTCACATTTGCGCAGCTGTTTGCGCATATCCGACAGGACGCATGTTAATGCACTATTAACAAACAACCTTTTTTATCGCCACGAGTGCTCACTGTCACAAGTCGGTACCCGTCTTGATATGACCTTAGATGTTGCTAGAACGTAAACCAACAAACAAAGCCTTTTGTTTAATACTAAGCTCACACTGTTTTTGGAATTTGCTATAGCTGTGGGTAATACGCATAGGGAGATGTGGTGTTGTGTTTTTCAACGATGCTAAGCTAACAGTAATAATTTACATCTCAAACTGGAGACTGGGTCAAGTGAAATTACCAAGTGAAGACGGACAAAGAATGACAGGTACATAGAGTGATACAGACAGACACATAGAGGGACACACAGACATACACACAGACAGACACACAGACATACAGACACACACACCCATACATACATACACACACACACAGACACATACACACACACACACACACACACACACAGCGACACACATATATACACACACACACGGCCTGCATTCACTATTCCACCGGACGGGGATGATAGAATGAGGAAACTCGTGAGGAATTCACAGCTAAATCAAACTAAAAACTTGCAAAATCGATATTGCATCGACATTACGACAGTATGGCAAGAACTCAGTGTCAAGATAATGCGACTGAGTTGGCAGCACTAGAGTCACCGTGTGTGCCCACTGTCACACGCTTTTGTGACCTTTGAAGTTCTATGTTGCTAGGACGTAAAACCCCAATAAATCAAAGCGTCAGTTGACAGTGATTGAAAGTACTGATGTGTTCACTTTGTAGCACTCGCAAATACCACAATTGTTTATTCAAGCAGAGAGAGTGACACTCCCCCCCCCCCCCACCTCCCCACACACACCCCTCCTTCTGTCCAAAACAAATTAAGAAAAATCTGATCCTCTAAACATCTAGACAGGATGGCTGGGACGAGTGTCCGCTTGCCACGTGGACACGACTGCTAGATCCTGCAGGTCAGTCCGCGGTTGAGTGAGGCATACTTGGGTTCTTCTTTGCTGCTGGTCCTAATTGGTTGGTCCTCACATTGTAACTGTTTTTGTCTAAATTAATTCTCCTTTTCATACCAAATGAAAAAAATTCCTTTTATTATACCCCAAAGAAGCAATGACAGCAATCCAGTGAGAAAAAAATGTTTGGTTTATTTTTTATTGCAAAAATAGATTCATTTGTCACGCAAATATGACAGCTAAAAATGGGAATGGTGAAACAGTACTACTTGTGTTGGAAACTACTTCATTGTAGACCAAAATATTCAAACATAGCTAGTTTATTTGCAAAGTTGTAACATGCAAAAATGTCAGAAAACTAATTTTAGGACTATTGAGTGTCCTGTGTGTAAAACAAACGATGCTTGAAAGTGAGCATAACGCGTGTTTCATGAGGTGTCACGTCATGAAACACGCATTCACCTTCAATTTTCACAATATCCAACCATGCAAGCCAGGAAAAACCCTGCTGCTTTAAATAGGATAGCATCATAGATGCCTAGTTCTGAACACAAAAGTTATAATATTATTTCCTAAAATGCATTAAAAGTGAAATAAAAACTTTGTGTCACGGGTGAAACACGCGTAACGACGAAAATTTATTTTGCGATACAAAATCCAACAATGGATCAAATTTCTTCTCGCCATGATTTTCAAATATATTGTGGGCATCTACACACCTACTGATGATGTGGTGTCAAGTCATAAACAGGATGTTGCGCTATGATGCTATTAGTGTGGCGTGTCACACTTCGATGAAGATGAAACACGCGTAACAGCGAAAATTATTTCGCGATATAAAATCCAATAATGGATCAAATCTCTTCTCACCATGATTTTCAAATATACCGTGGGCATCTACACACCTACTGATGATGTGGGGTCAAGTTATAAACAGGATGTTGCGCTATGACGCTATCACGCGTTCACCTGTTGTCATCTTCATCCTCTAAGTCATCGCAATATCTTTTTCTACATAAGAAAACTTATAACACTCAAAAGAAATATTTGCATACATGTAATGTGTACAAATAATGCCCTGAACAAATACATTTTTTGCATGCTATTAGCAGTGTCTAACCTAAGTCATTATTGAGTGTCACATGAAACATGCGTTACATGTTACACGTGTTACAATTCCAAGAACATCAGAAGTTAGGGAAGTGTTCCAAGATTACTTTGAAATATGTCCACAGCATCAACAACTAATAAGCATAAATATTTTCACCATCTGTGGTGCTTGTTTCATCATGAAGGAACAACTTTTCCTTTCCATGTAACACATGTTTCAGTGTCACAATTTTATATCTTCTCTGTTCTACTCTGAAGTGGACGAACACTCATAAAATTGCACTTAGTTACTCCTAGTGACTGCTGTTCAAAACCTAACTAGGAAATAATAAGGGTCTTGTTCTAAATATTACATAATGAAGGTTTTTGTGTCAGCCGAAACACGCGTAACATTCTCCACTTGGTCATGTTCAAAGCCACCCTGACTTGCAGTCTGGGTCCAAATTGTTTTTGTTTTAAATTGTGTCTTAAAATTGGATGTATATGGAACACAACAAGCCTAATTGGGATAGGCTGTAACATATTTCAGTTTTGACCTCCGATTCCCCCTTTTTAGGACCAAAACTGAAGAAGAACCCATTATAAGCAAAACTTGTAACACTCAAAAGACATACTTGCATACATGTAATGTGTAGAAATAATACCCTTAACAAAAACTTTTTTTGTGTGCATACTGTTAGCAATTTCTGAGCCAAGTTATTATTGAGTGTCACATGAAACATGCGTTACATGTCACATGAAACACGCGTTACAACTCCAATAACATCAGAAGTTATGGAAGTATTACAAAATTACTTTGAAATATGTCCACAGCGTCAAAAACTAATAAGCATAAATACCTTTTCATGCTCTGTGGTGTTTGTTTGATCTTGAAGAAAAAACTTTTCCTTTCCATGTCACACATGTTTCAGTGTCACAATTTTATAAGTCCTCTGTTCTACTCTCAAGTGGACGGACCCTCATAAAATTGCACTTACTTACTCCTAGTGAGTGCAGTTCAAAACCGTACTAGGAAAAAATAAGGGTTTAGTTCTAAATCTGACACTAGGCGGCTTTTTGTGTCACACCGAAACACGCGTAACGTTCTCCACTTAGTCAAGTTCAAAGCCACCCTGACGTGCAATCGGGGTCCAAACTGCTTTTCTTTTAATTGTGCCTTAAAATAGGATATATGTGGAACACAACAAGCCTAACTAGGATAAGCTGTGACGTGTTTAAGTTTTTACCCCCGATTCCCCCTTTTTAGGACCAGCAGCAAAGAAGAACCCACTTACAAAATACTTAGTATATTTAGGTTAAAACACTAATCGCATGGGTACAACGTATTACAACTGTTGACTGTACAAAATATAGACGAAACCCCCCCCCCCCCAAATATTTAGATTTTACACCAAACATGTTTGCAGAAATTATTGATAAAGGAAATCAATCCGTATGGATTATGACTACTACTGTACGTCGGCGAAAACAAGTGCGTGCACTTAACTGTTATAAGCAGAATAAACAAACGATCACTAAAAAAAACTACATGTCGCTACTTTTGATAACATTACCAGAATATGGTCAGCACTAACTGCTGCAATGGCAGGATAGTATGAGAAAATGGGAGATTGTGGCATGTTGCTAGTATCACGGTATTTGAGTGCCGCAGCACTATGAAACCACCATGATTGCATTGCCACAAGCAGGTTCTCCGTCCTAATTTATATTTTGTGAGATAAGGTTGCTGCCACTTTACATAAACCTGACCATTTCATAATTTCGTGTAAATTTTTAATGTAAACATAAAAAGTTGGTGAACACATTTTCTTTTGTGAAACCAATGCGGTAGAATAAATTGTAACTTTTCACTCTGAATATGGCTGTTGCTGCCGACACGGCATTACACCATCATGGATCAATCAATTGCTAGGATGTAAAACTCCGAGCATTGCAGCAAATTCAGATAGAGTTTGACATTAACTTTCAAAGTTATTTTTACCCGTGAACCAAGTAGAACCAACAATCTTGTCCCAAGTTGTCCCCTATTTCAGACAATTTATTTCGACTCAAGTCTTGAAGTGACATACCTGGCAACCTCACACAAGTAAATGCAGCCTGTTTGGGAGACATTTATTTGGGTACATCTTGAGGCATTGCTGGATTGATATAATTATATTGATATTAAAATTTAATTAAATTATATGACACAGCGCTAAGTAACATTGAGCTTTTTTGGGTTACACTGTGAAGGCATTGATGGATTGATATTGATACATGGAATATTAAATTATGCGAAACATCGTAAGTAACATTGGACTTTTTTGGGGTACATTTTGGAGCCATTGCTGGATTGATATAATTATATTGATAATACTAAATTATACGAAACTTCGTTAAGGACAATTGAACTTTCTGATGGACAGGTTATTGAATTTAATTAACTTGTCTTGGACAGTCAGTGCACTATTATTACTGTCGAGCCCTGCCTGAGCTAAGAACGAGCACACAATATGGCGTCCATTTGAGCACTAACCGCTACCACCTGAATACCGAACACCTATTCACATTGACACTATTCCATGGCACCACCATCCCAACATACTACAATTCCACCATCGCACCATACCACCAGTCCACCATACCATCTTTCCATCATCCCATCATCCCATCATTCCATCCTCTCACCATCCCACAAGCCCTCCCCTCGCCCACCTCCCGCCCAACATCATAATCCCCCATCCAAAACACACACACACACACACACACACACTCACACACACACACACACACTCACACACACACACACACACACACACACTCACACACACACTCACATCCACTCACACACACTCACACACTCACACTCACACTCACACTCACTACACTCACACTCACTACACTCACACTCACTACTCTCACACTCACACTCACTACACTCACACTCGCACTCACACTCACACTCTCACTCTCACTCTCACTCTCACTCTCACTCTCACTCTCACCCTCACCCTCACACTCACACTCACACTCACACTCACACTCACACTCACACTCACACTCACACACATCCAACATCCAGTATGATCTCAGCTTGTGACCACGTGACACTTCTGACTGTTCCCACTATTTGCGTAGCCTACCGGGGGATGCCCTCCCTCCCTCCCTCCCTCCCTCCCTCCCTCCCCCCTCCCTCCCTCCCTCCCTCCCCCCTCCTCCCTCCCTCCCTCCCTCCCTCCCTCCCTCCCTCCCTCCCTCCCTCCCTCCCTCCCTCCCTCCCTCCCTCCCTCCCTCCCTCCCTGCCTGCCTGCCTGCCTGCCTGCCTGCCTGCCTGCCTGCCTGCCTGCCTGCCTGCCTGCCTGCATGCATGCCTGCCTGCCTGCCTCCCTCACTCCCTCCCACCCTCCCACCCGGAGAACTTGTGGTGAACGGAGGAGGGTTTTGAGAGTTGGTGTGTGTGTGGGGGGGGGGGGCGTGGGCTCGTGCCCGGCTTCATTTCAAGTTTGTGGGCGGATCTTTTACCGTAATCAATATTATGGCGTAACCAAGGATTATCATAAGGACCCATCGGGCAGATTAATCTTCTTTGGCACTCAAAAGTCCCACAGGCAAACCCACAACAAAACTCGGGGGAGCGGAGTTATGGGAACTATGAACGAATTGAATGTATGTGATTAAATCGGACGTATGATGATTTGTAAATGCTGGAGGGTTGGTTGGGTGGTTGATTTGTTTGTTTGTTTGTTTGTTTGTTTGTTGTTGTTTTACGTCCTAGTAACATCTAATGTCATATCAGGATGGGTACCAACTTGTGACAGTGCACACTCATGGCGACTTTATAGTGCTGCCCCACTGGAAGTATAGGCCGCCAGCACCATGACCTGATATCCCACTCAGTCACATTATCCTGACCCTGAGACAACCAGTCCTTGTCCTATCCTAATAATGTATCAATTTTCAAGTCATTGGTTTGACTCGACCCGGATTCGAACCCACGATCTACGATCTGAGCGTACCCAGTGGGGCAGCACTATGAAGTCCCTATAAGTGTGCACTGTCACAAGTCGGTACCCGTCCTGATATGACCTTAGATGTTGCCAGGACATAAAACAACCAACCATGCAACTTTGAGTCAAATTAATTCCTTAGAAGTAGATTGCTCACCCCCTCGCCCCACAAAAAAAAAATGGATGTTAATTTTTAAATTGTATTACATTGATCACTAATGTGGATACTTTTCAGGTTTAATGAATTATCCCGAAAACCTGGTTTTCCTCTTCAAGATCTGACGCTGTGCCCTCACCATCATCACTCAGACCAGCCTTCAAGTTCAAGAGATTGATGCAGATCTATTGAACTCACAAACTGAAGCCATTTAACTTGCACTTTGTCTCGACAATTCCTATTGCCTGGTCGTTGAAAGTCCTTAATTTGTCAAATAATAAATAATTATCCCCGAGCCCCCCGCTCTCCCTCCCCCACCCCGACCGTCAGCAGATAAAAAGAATTAACATCTGATTGATTGTGCAGCTTGGCACACTGAGTCCAGAGGACTGAGGTGAGGTGGAGTGGGGGTGGGGAGGTGGGGTCGAGTGGTAGGCACTCAGCTCCAGGGTGGGACAGGGCGGGGTCATGACACTTATCACCCGGCCAAGTGACCTTGACACCTCCAAGGTCATAAAGAGGTCTGGCCCAAAGTGGCGTGGGTTCTTGTGAGCCATGCTTGTCAGGGTTGGTGGTCTCGTTGCCAGAGACATGGAGGTTAGGTTGGGTTGGTTGGTTGAATTTTACATCCTGGCAAGATCTAAGATCATATCAGGACGGGTACCGACTTGTGACAGTGCGCACTCATGGCGACTTTATACTGCTGCCCCACTGGGACTGGGAGACCAGCCAGCCAGCACCATGACCTGATATCCCACTCAGTCACATTATCATGACACTGTGCCAACCAGTCCTTGCCCTATCCTAATAAGTTTGAGCGCCTGACGAGGAAGCGACAAGTATACATTTTTAAGTCATTGGTTTGACTCGATGGACCAGGGTTCGAATCCCACGATCTACCAGAAACAGGAGATGGATGCTCAGCTGATTCGGCCATCTCTGGTTCGGGAGGTTAGAACTGTTTGAATATCTACATGTAGTTAAAAAAAAAAAATTCAATGATCGGGACATTTCAAGATAGTTGCAATTTATTAAATTACTTTCTAAAGACTAAGTTATAGATTTGTAAAGACATGGTCACCAATTATGTAAAGACTAGTTCTCCATAAAGTAAAGTTGAATCCTTCCTCCAACTAATAGTTTTACCACTCGTCTTGGTACCAGTATGTCAAGTGTACTGCTCGAATATGTGGTTGTGTAGGCAGGCTATAGTGAAATCAATACAGGCAGAGAGAAAGGAAGAGTATAAAGTGTGAAAGAAGAGAGAGAGTCAAGCCCTCTGGTTTATTATTTATATGGTACATGGATTCAGTGTAGAGTATCACCCCACCCTATTCTCCCAATGAGAAACAAGCATTCTTAGCTCTACCAATAGGGATCCAGCATTCCTGGTCCCGATGGTTACCAGTGATCTATCTGCCCACCACCACCAAGCTGTGTGGCTCCCCTGGCCATCACCTGCCCTGATCTTGAGTGTGGTGATCCTGACTAGCAGAGGCGGGAGGGGATAGGCTCTGAGTGCCCCTTACACACAGTTCTGCCAGCACCACTATGTCTATTTACCTATCAATCAAGCACCATCAGCACCTACATATACAGATATATGCACCTGGTCACATATACCTGTTTCGTAATAGAACATTTGCATTCCCCCACCAATGCTGTAATATCGGAATATTTTACAGATTGATTCCGTGTGAGGGGCTGGTCCGTATAAATAGCGTTTATCTTGGTTTATTAATGAACCTCTAGTAAGATGGGGGCTTGTAACCATACACCAGGCACCAGGAATAAGTTACCGACACATTTCCGGTGCCAATTATCATTGGTTATTTTCTTTCAAATACAGATTTTTGTTCGTCCAGCGCGCACACAAAACATACTTATACACACATAATACCTACGTACAGACATACCTTCACACGCGTTTACTCCGCCCCCCCCCCCCCCCCCCCCCCACACACACAGACATATATGCGCACATACATACACAGCGCTCACCGTGAATATGGCCTATGCTGCCGACACGGCGTAAAGAAACCACCAATCAACCATACATACACAGCCACAGTTTGAACATTTCCCAGTTAAGAAAGTACTTGGGTCGCAATCCTTCTGTAGAACTCACACTCACACTCACACTCACACTTACCAGATCCACGCCCACGCGCTCTCCCTCTCCCTCTCCCTCTCCCTCTCCCTTCCTCTCCCTTCCTCTCCCTTCTCTCCCTCTCCTCCCTCTCCCTCTCCCTCCCCCCCTCCCTCTCCCCCTCCCTCCCTCTCCCCCTCCCTCCCTCTCCCCCTCCCTCCCCCTCCCCCTCCCTCTCCTCTCCCTCTCCCTCTCCCTCTCCCTCTCCCTCCCTCTCCCTGTCCCTCTCCCTCCCTCTCCCCCTCTCCCCCTCCCTCCCCTCCTCCCCCTCCTCCCTCCCCCTCCCCCCTCCCCCTCCCTCTCCCTCTCCCCCCTCCCCCTCCTCTCCCCTCTCCCTCTCCCTCCCCGTCTCCCTCTCCTCTCCCTCTCCCTCTCCTCCCTCTCTCCCTCTCCCTCTCCCTCTCCCTCTCCCTGCTTCTATGCTTACTTAAATTTGTGTTTTATTGTAATTGGGTTTATTTCATTGGGTACGGCCTGGCGGAATGGCCTAGTGAATAGAGCACATACTTAGCATGCGGTAGTTCGTGGGTTCAATCCTCAGTGTAGTCAAATCAAAGACGGGAGCAATTTAAACTGGTGTCGTTGTCTGTGTAATGTAAGCTGGTGTTTGTGTTACCTTCTGTCACTCAGTGTAGGTTTGATAGATTACGATAAAGTACCTTTGTTCGGGTTACACTGAGAAACTAGTCATCGGCAACCAAGCGTGACCCAAATAACTAAACAGGAGAAAACCCTGACTGTTGAACACCAGAGACACAACCATATATGTGTCACATTGTGTGTGGGTGTGAGTGTGGGTATGGGTGAAACAATATGTATGCGGATGTGTAGTGTGAATTATATATATATATATATGTACAAAGTGGTTATCCGTGGTATGCTGCATGCCATTCACATTCACATTCACATTCTCATTCACATTCTCATTCTCATTCACATTCTCATTCACATTCACATTAACAACCGGACGTGTGGAAGCACCACCATGTGTTTACATGCTTTTCCATTTTTTTTTGGTCACATTCACATTCCGCATATGAGCCTGTCTCAAAACGTGATCACTCATTTTTTGTGTGTCCATTGTAACGATTGACACAAAACAGCACAGAAACGGTTACGCTGAAAACACAAGGACATTTGCTTCAAATCAACATGTATTCTATTGGGCTTATGAAACGCCATATAAAAAACACCTACCGAATGTTGGTGCTCAAAAACCTCAAACCTATGGACTTTATATCAGTTTCGGCCTGGTTAATATCTATCGCAAAGATTGTTTTGTCTCAAACTCCCACATTGGAGGATAATTGTCTATTGTCCTGCTAATATAACAGAAAAGAGGTAGGACGTCCGGGGGGGGGGGGGGGGGGGGCATTGTATAGGGTTAAAAACGTTAACTGTGTGTATGGCACATAGAGGCACAACTTTCTAAACCCTACTTCATGCTTTATTGTATAGAGTTCAAAATATTTACTGTATGTATGACACATAGAGGCACAAGTTCCTCGGGTCTACTTTACAGTTTGTTGTATAGCTTTCAAAACATTAACTGTGTATGTGGTACATAGAAATGCAAATTTCTAAGCCCTCCTTTACACATCATTATATAGAGTTCAAAACATTGACTATGTGTATGGCGCATAGAAGCGTACGTTTCCAAGCCCTACTTCACAGTTCATTATATAGTGTTTAAAACATTAACTACATGTATCGCGCATAAAAACTGTACTGTTGAACATTATTAGACTGGTTGAGTCGATAATGTGACTGAGTCGAATATTGTATCATAGTATAACGCCATGGGGGAGGGTGGTACAATATAGACTACACCACCGTTCCAGCCGCGCGGTGCATTGTGGGATGTGTTAAAGCAAAACAAACCCACGAGAAGCACATGGCACATGCTAATACACTGGGCTAACTAAAAAAAAAAAATTAATATAGTAAGATATTAATCTTTTATCCAGCATTGCATTTACATCAATATAATCAGCACATCTTATGCCATGTGCATTTAGATTTAGACAAGTCTGGGCACTCAGACTAGTGTTAGAGCCATAGCCAGAGTCAGTTTTACTTATTTTATTCATGTTTTTATTTATATCCTATGGTTAATGACATATGTAGAAATAGAAAATGAGTATGGTTAATCAGATATTGGTTATATATTTCTTTGAAACAAGTTTTTGTTGACACATTTGACATTTTAATATTTAGAACAAGAATTACTTATGGCTAATCAATGATGATGTAAACATCAGTCTGTAAAGTGACTGAAATTGTATGTTTCTTAGCTCAAAATGCTTAATTATGGAGAGTTACACCTTTGCTTTGCTACCAACGCCGTTTTCAGCGCATGCGCACTCGGACCGTGATCTCGCCTATTGTCTTGCTGAAATGCTGACCAAATTCATTATCGTCGGTATATTGTATTTCGACCTGAGTTACAAATCTCAAGGTTGGCTCACACCACACGATAATCACATGCTAATCCTATTGATCTAGAGAACGGGATTCTAGTTTTGGGGATCCCGACCGACAGTGTTTGAAATAAAAATTGTCACATTATATGAGTCAACCTTTACCTTTTTATAATTTGTTTGGCTTTCGCAAACTTGTACTATTAAGTATAATTAATTATGTTATTTAAAAAAAAGTTAAATCTCAAAGGCATAACAGTAACCTTTCTCCGTGTAAATTGTCAACTAGATAACCAGTTGCAGTTGACACAATGTAGCCACTGCATTCAGAATGGACATCGCCTGCACAGCGTACCATAGTATCAATAAAACAGGAAAATAAAGCGAACCCAATCTTTTTGGGAGCCTTCTCAGTGCAGGTTTTATGTCTTTGATACCTGAATAATAACCGTGTCAGAGAATGATGAGGTTTTGTCAGTTGCTAAGTGATTATCCTCTGGTTCTGGATTCTGGGTTCTGGGTTCTGGGTTCTGGTTCTGGTTCGAAACAGGAATGCCGAATCGGTATGTGCGCTGCGTGAATTCCAATGCGAGACGTCGTGGGTTTGAACCCCAACCAAGTCAAGCTAATGACATACTAAATTGGTAATTGTCACATTAATAAGACAGGGTGCGGACTGGTATGCTCAGTATCAGGATAATGTGACTTAGTTGGATATTGAGTCATAGTGCCAGTGGCAGGTCTCCGAGCACTATAAAGGTTGCCCTTGAGTGCACCCTGTCAGTACTCGGTATCCATCCTTATATAGCCTTAGATGTTGTTAGGATGTAAAACGCAAACAAATAAACCCACGTGAAAAAAATTATGATGCGCATGCACCCACAGCACACACACTCACACACACATATGCACATTACAGACACACATAGCGACACACAACACACACATGCACATTACAGACAAACATAGCGACACACAACACACACTACCCCCACACGTACGGACACACCACAGATACACACACCGCACTCACACATATGCACATTACAGACACAGATAACGACACACACACTACCCCCACACGTACGCACACACCACACATACACACACCACACTCACACATATGCACATTACAGCCACTGATAATGACACACACACTACTCCCACACGTACACACACACCACACATACACACACCACACTCACACATATGCACATTACAGCCACTGATAACGACACACACACTACCCCCACACGTACGCACACACCACACATACACACACCCCACTCACACATGCACATTAGAGACACAGATAACGACACACACACTACCCCCACATGTACGCACACACCACACATACACACACGCACACACCACACATACACACACCACACTCACACATATGCACATTACAGCCACTGATAACGACACACACACTACCCCCACACGTACGCACACACCACACATACACACACCGCACTCACACATATGCACATTAGAGACACAGATAACGACACACACACTACCCCCACATGTACGCACACACCACACATACACACACCACACTCACACATATGCACATTACAGACACAGATAACGACACACACACTACCCCCACACGTACGCACACACCACACATACACACACCACACTCACACATGCACATTACAGCCACTGATAACGACACACACACTACTCCCACACGTACGCACACACCATATATATACACCACAATATGTATACACATGCAAAATATATGCACACTACAGACGCACACAACCACACACACACTACCCCCAGATGCACACACCGCATACACATATATTAAACACACTCTCTCCTTCTTCTCCTTCTCCTCCTTCTCCTCCTCCTCCTCCTCCTCCTCCTCCTCCTCCTCCTCCTCCTCCTCCTCCTCCTCCTCCTCCTCCTCCTCCTCCTTCTCCTCCTCCTTCTCCTTCTCCTTCTCCTCCTTCTCCTTCTCCTTCTCCTTCTCATTCTCCTTCTCATTCTCATTCTCATTCTCATTCTCATTCTCCTTCTCCTTCTCCTTCTCCTTCTCCTTCTCCTTCTCCTTCTCCTTCTCCTTCTTCTCCTTCTCCTTCTCCTTCTCCTACTGCTCCTACCGGGCGTGGTGGCCTGATCGCCAGAGCGCGGGCCTCGCGTGCAGAAGGTCGGGAGTTCGGTTCCCGGTCGAGTCAAGCCAATGGCTTTAAATTTGATGCTTGTCGCTTCCTAACCTGGTGCTCAGCATTAATACTAGGATAGGGCATGGACTAGTTGGCTCAGTGTCAGTAGGTACCGGCAGCGAAATTTAAAAAAATGCTTGTGGTCCAATATTCTTCTTCCTTCCTGTAGGTGTTGAAATTAGAAACCCAGATGACCTTAGATGTTGCTAGGACGTAAAACAACAAACAAGCAAACAAACAAGAAACCCAAATCGAAAACCATTTGGGCTATATATAGTATTGTTCTGGAGATGAAAATTCTTTAAGATTAAATATATAAAAATGTGTTAATTCTGAATTAAAGGTGGAACTTTGACCAAATATAATAAAAAGTGGAAGGATGTGAGGGGCGTTTTGCTAACCAATTTCCATTGTACATATATAAAGGAATTTAAATGGTCAATTGGTAAATCAATTATTAAAGCAGATTTTTAATAAGACAATGTCAAAAAGTGCAATTCATATTTAAAAAAATCATTCCGATTTGGCCATTTTCAAAGCATGATATTTTCTTGGAAAACTGCAAAAAAGACTGAATAAATGCTAACTTCTTCACCTATTCATAACAGTATAAGGCCCTATTTTCTTTCAGAGCTCTATATTCAAAGAACCAAAAGATATTTGCATCCTAAAATGTCAAAAAGTGTAATTGTCTGAATGTAAACAGCATCTGTAAGTGAAATCTTTTCAACATTTCAATCTTTGAAAGCTCATTGCAGCAAAACAATCTTTTGAATCTTCCTCATATTTGGCACAGTATTACAATACCCATTCCATGAGACTAATAAATATTATTGCTATCAATATTATATCCAAAAGTATGGAAAATATTGAATTTTGATTGAACATATAAAGACAAATTATCCAAAAACCAAATGTATCAATTTAATGAATCTTTAGATGTTCATTGTAGCTTAACCAATTGGTTAAACTTCCTATACATTGACAGTGCCATCTGGAGGTAATACACATTATCATATTAATATCCTGTCTAGAAATACGAAAAAATGTCCAAAATAAAAAATCTAAATTTGTTGATCAAGCTTTGAACACTCACTGTGGCTCATCCAATAGGTGGATCTTCTTCAAATTTTGCAGACAGCATATGGAACTAATGGATATTAGCTATGACAATAATTTAGCTAAAAATATCAAAAGTTGCATTTTGATGGCAAATACAACTTAAAAGTGTCTGAAACCAAAAATACTGATTTAGATCAATCTTTAAATATTCACTGTGGCAAGAGCAATGGTTGGATCTTCCCCAAATTTGGCCCAATATTAGATTATATATTCTCTGATATATCTCAATAGACATCAATGTCATATACATGTTTCTACATGGGTGTCACCATTGTGAAACTAGTGTGGTCAGCAAAAACCCAAACCGATTGGTGTCAATATTCTGTCTGTGGCTCCTTGCACTAACTAGCACTATACTAAGATAGGTATCGTTGGAATTGGAATCAAATTGTCTATCTATCCATATAAACTTTTATTAGGTTTAAAATATTTTTTAATTTAGTAGATGGGCTTTATACTTTCAAAATTATTTAAATTGCAGAATTTGACCTGATTGACCTTTTTGACCTAGGGCCAACCATATATGGTTAGAAAGCTGAGGTCATTGCACTTCTTCTAGTACCATCCATGACTTTCTATGATGTAGTGCAAGGAAGCCCGAGCCCATTAACAATACCCTGTTTTCAGTTGTTTTCATTTACATCAGTAATGAAGGAATATTCACTGAATACAGTCATCATGCAAATGGAGTTTACTTAAATAATAACTTACTAGATATTCAATCCAACAGCAAAATCATATAGAACATATGTTGATGTTCTAGGTTATGCAACTTCATCAAAATCATATACATACAGAAATAGTTACAAGCATGTGAATATTGATGAAAAAAAGCACCATTCCTGGACTTTTACAGAGCGCTGTCGGTACCTAGTGTCAGGATAATGTGACTGAGTGGGATATCAGGTCATGGTGCTGGAGATCTGATTTTCCAGTGGGGCAGCACTATAAAGTTGCCATGAGTGTGCACTGTCACAAGTGTGTACCCATTCTGATATAACCTTAGATGTTGCCAGGACGTAATACTCCAACAACCATACCTCCTCCTCCTCCTCCTCCTCCTCCTCCTCCTCCTCCTCCTCCTCCTCCTCCTCCTCCTCCTCCTCCTCCTCCTCCTCCTCCTCCTCCTCCTCCTCCTCCCTCCTCCTCCTCCTCCTCCTCCTCCTCCTCCCTCCCCTCCCTCCCTCCTCCTCCTCCTCCTCCTCCCCTCCTCCTCCCGCCCTCCTCCCCCTCCCCTCCCTCCTCCCCTCTCCTCCTCCCTCCTCCCCTCCCCCCTCCCCACCCCCTCCTCCTCCTCCTCCTCCTCCTCCTCCTCCTCCCCTCCTCCCCTCCTCCTCCTCCTCCTCCTCCTCCCCCTCCCCCCTCCCCTCACCATCCCCTCCCTCCCCCTCCTCCTCCCTCCTCCTCCTCCTCCTCCTCCTCCTCCTCCTCCTCCTCCTCCTCCTCCTCCTCCTCCTCCTCCTCCTCCTCCTCCTCCTCCTCCACCTCCACCTCCACCTCCACCTCCACCTCCACCTCCACCTCCACCACCTCCTCCACCTCCACCACACACACAACTGTAAACACATGGTGCAGTTACCCCGGCTGTCCTTCTCTGGTATTTACACCCCCATTCCCACCTCTCCACCCCTCTTCACGGCAGAGGCCGTAAAGCCCCAGTTGGCACCTGTTGGGTGGCGCCCCCTGGCGGTGCCAGCTGACGGGTGGCGCCTGGTCTCGTGGCACTCACGTTCCGGGGTCACGTGACGGCGCGTTCCGGGACATGCGCGAAGATACGCCTGGCTTTAAGTTTAAAGGCCATCTTGCTCCTGTTTGGCTGGTTTTGTGTGGTTACATTTGTTTAATTATTAAATTAAACCAGGCTTGCGCTATTATAGTAGATCAGCTCTGTGTAAAAGGCCAAGGGACCAGGCTACCAGATATTACTGCAGTTATTTATAGAGTATCGCACCATACTGATATTTAATCCTTTTTCTTCTTCACTTTCTTCTGCTAATTAAATGGGTGCTGCTGAAGCTTTTTTTAAATAATAATAATAATAATAATAATAATAATAATAATAATAATAATGCACACAAGTTGCCTTATGCAACTAGTATCAGCCAACCAATCAGATAGGTGAAAGACGGCCTTAATTAACCTGACTGACTTGAAGTGATTAAATGATAAATCTGTCGGTTTCAGTGTGGTCTATGAGATGTAATCGACAGTAGTTCAGGACTCGGTGTATAAATTCTTAGTTAGGCAGCCAAACATTAGTATTAATAAGTAGTAGTAACACTGAGCCTTGCCAGCGACAGGATTTTGCAGACAGTGTTACTGTGTTAGGATGTGACTGAGTAGGGTATTGCATACTGGTGTGGGTGACATCGTTGGTTTTTGTTGGGTACATTAATTGTTTAAGCAGGGGAAATTTCAGTCGCAGACGACTGGTCTTCCTCATTCCACTGCTCCTTGCCCTATCCTAGTAATGCCGAGCGTCTGGCTAGGAAGCGACAAGTATCAATTTTTAAGTCATTGAGTATCAATTTTTAAGTCATTGTTGTTTTAAGTCCTAGCAACATCTAATGTCATATCAGGACGGGTATCGACTTGTGTCAGTGAACACTCATGGCGACTTTATAGTGCTGCCCCACTGGGCTGTTGGCACCATGATACAATATCCTACAGTTACAATATCTTGATACTATGCTAACCAATCCTTGTCCTGTCCTACTGAATTGCCGAGCACTAGGCTAGGTAATGACAAGTATCGATTTTGAAAGTCATTGGTTTGACTGTTTGGATTCGAACTCCCGACCTTCGGTCACGGCATCTGGTGGTGGCACATTATCTCAGTGGGACTGTACTATGGATCCACCAGGAGGGCGGAATGTCATGATTCTGTACCAGTTTTGATATATATCCTTAAATGTTGCTAGAATGTAAAATGTCACATGCTCGCTCGTTTGTTCGGATTGTCGGGAATTCCGACTGATTTGCCATTCTAGTTCCATTATGCCTGTACCAGACGGGATGGCTGAATGAGTTGAGCGTCTGTCTCCCATTCTGGTAGATCGTGGGATTCGAATCCACGGGTCGAGTCAAACCAAAAACTCATAAAACTGATACTTGTCGCTTCCTAGCCTGGCACTCCGTATTAATAGGATAGGACAAGGACTGGTTAGCTCTGTGTCAGGATCATGTGTCTGAGTGGAATATCGTGTCATGGTGCTAATGGCCTGATTTCCCAGTGGGCAGCGTTGCTGGTGTCTTGACCCGTCCTGATATGACCTTAGATATTGCCAGGATGTAAAACTCCAAGAACCAACCAACCTCGGTAAATAACCAGATGAACACTCCGATAACGTGATGTGCCTTAAGTCAAGTTATAATAAAAACCTGTTTGCATAGCCATTTGCGTACACTCTCATAGTCACGTTACTACCATGAGCTCATAAGTTGATTTTACAATATGAATTTTTGTGATAAGTGATTTTATTTTAATTATACAATCCACTTATGGGGACTGGGCGAGACGGCCTAGAGTGATACAGTGCTTAAGCCACAGTCACACTACAGCTTGTGACCACTTTAGACCAATGAACCCATGGTCACCAGTGACGCCCATATGTTGGCGACCATTGTTTTGGTTGCAAGGATGTCACTGCTGACTGTGGGTTCCTTGGTCAAAGGTGGTCGCAAAGTGGTCGCAAAGTGGTCGCAAGCTGTAGTGTGACTGGGGCTTTACTTTCCTATGTTGAAGGTCAACCAATCTAGCTTGTGTCTGTATATCCGTGTGTGTGTCTGTCTACCAGTGAGTGTATGTTTGTGTCCATGTGTGTGTGTGTGTGTGTGTGTGTGTGTGTGTGTGTGTGTGTGTGAGTGTGTGAGTGTGTGAGTGTGTGAGTGTGTTTGTGTCCGTGTGCGTGTGCGTGAGGCGTAACAGTGAGTAGGCGAGCCTCTTTGTGGTCTTGGCTGCGGTCGGCTGCTGGTGTCTTGACTCGTCCCCCACTTGGCAGGCACAGTCAACTGACACCTGCGCATGCGCATGAACTGCGATTCTCTGTGCCCGGAGCGTTAGTTTGGAGTACTGCCCTTTCCCTTTCTCCTTTGGAACATAGATCTAAGCTGAGTGATTGTTATTCTCCTCTTTAACTCGGATGTTACACTTTGTATTTTTTTCCTTTGGCACAATTACACTACCGCGTTGTTGTATGCTTTCAGGTAGTAAAGTTGTGCAGTCCTGGTTTTGAGTTTCTGTCACTTTAAAGGATAATATATGAAGTGGGCGAGCCTTAACACAGCGGTTAAATATATAGTAGTAGGTACCGGTAGCGGCAGGAAAAAGTCCAGGAATGGTGCTTTTTTCATCAATATTTACATGCTTGTAACTATTTCTGTATGTTTTGATTTTGATGAAATTGCATAACCTAAAAGATCAACATATTTTCTATCTGATGGTGTTGTTGGATTGAATATATAGTAAGTTTGTATTTAAGTAAAATCCATTTGTATGATGAGTGTATTTAGTGAATATTCCTTCAATACTGGTGTCAATGAAAACAACTCTGAAAACAGGCTATCTTTAATGGTCCCAAACTGCCTTGCACAACGTCGTAGAAGCTAATATTTGGTACCAAAAGAAGCGCAATCACCTCAGCTTTATATCCATATATAGTTTGCCATAGGTCAAAAATGTCAATCATGTCAAATTCTGCAATTTAAATGATTTTGAAAGTTTAAAACCCATTTACTGACTTAAAAAATATTTAGAACCTAATAAGATTTGGTATGGATAGATAGACAATTTGATTCCCTTTCCAATAATACCAATCTTACTATAGTGCTAGTTAGTGCAAGGAGCCGCAGACAGAATATTGACACTAACTTGTTTGGACCTTTGATGACCACACTAGTTTCACAATGGTGCCACCCATGTAGAAACATGTATATGACAGTGATGTCTATTGAGATATATTGCATGGTACATAATCTAATATTGGGCCAAATTTGGGGAGGATCCAACCATTGCTCTAGGCACAGTGAATATTTAAAGATTGACTTAAATCAATATTTTTGGTTTCAGACACTTAATTTGTATTTGCAATTAAAATGCAGCTTTTGGTATCTTTAGCAAAATTATTGCTACAGCCAATATGCATTAATTCAATATGCTATGTGTGCAAGATTTGAAGAAGATCCACCTATTGGATGAGCCACAGTGAGTGTTCAAAGCTTGACAAACAAATTTATATTTTCTATTTTGTACACTTTTCTTTCGTATGTGCAATCAAAATGTACTTTTTGGTTTTCTAGACAGAACATTAATACGATAATGTGTATTACCTCAAGTTGATGTGTGCTGTCAATTTATAGGAAGTTTAACCAATTGGTTAAGCTACAATGAACATTTAAAGATTCATCAAATTGATATATTTGCTTTTCTGACAATTTGTCTTTATAGGTTCAATCAAAATTAAATATTTTCCATATTTCTGAATATAATATTGATATAAATAATATATATTAGTCTTAGAGAATGGTTATTGTAATACTGTGCAAATATGAAGAAGATTCAAAAGATTGTTTTGCTGCAATGAGCTTTCAAACATTGAAATGTTGAAAATAATTCACTTACAGATGCTGTTTACATGCAAACAATTACACTTTTTGATATTTTAGGATGCAAATATCTTTTGAATCTCTGCAGGTAGAGCTCTGAAAAAAGGGTGGTACACTGTTCTGAACAGGTGAACTATTTAGCATTTATTCAGTCTTGTTGCAGTTTCCCAAGAAAATATTATGCTTTGAAAATGGCTATTTGGCCAAATCAGAATGATTTTTTTGTTATAAATTGCCATTTGTGACATTGTCTTATTAAAAATGTGCTTGACTAATTGATTTAGCAATTGACAATTTAAATTCCTTTATATATGTAGAACGGAAATTGGTGAGCAGAACTCCCCTCACATCCTTCCACTTTTTATTATATTTGATAAAAAATTCCACTTTTACTTCAAAATTAATACATTTAGTTTTGACAAAATATTATCTCAAGAACAATAATATATATAGCCTAACTGTTTTTGGACTTGGGCTAGTAATTTCAACGTCTACATGAAGGAATAAAAATATTGAACCGTATGCATATTTTTTAATTTTGTTGCCGGTACCTAATAGTAGGATGATTGTTATAAATTACCTTTCTTTAGTATCTTGAAGTATCTTTTATTTTAACTGTCTAGCTTTGGAGATATTTGAAGTGCAAACATACCATAGGTTTCAGACATGACAGGTTTTTATTAAATTGACTTAGTATTAGAAATCGAGGTAATCATTTTATATATTGTGCATTTAATATATTTAATATATTCTACTACCGTACAGTCTTGAAGTTCATTTGCCACATTTCAAGGCCTCAAAAAGCCTTGAATTTAACCTCCTTCTTCTGCGCCCGTTGAGGCGTCAGCCCCCATCCACACAAACACCTCCTCAGCCATGTCGTAGATGAATGTGTTGCCTACCGCCCAACTTTGGGCATAGGCCACGAACAAGGGCTCTCCAGTTTTCCCGGTCCTGGGCCTTGAGTTTCTTGTTCGTGATTCTGTAACATTGTTCTTTTTCCGGCGTGGGGTTGTTGGCCCCACGCCCAACCCCCAACCTGGAGGACCAGTTGCTTCTCTTAGTCTGTCCTCTACCATAAGTCCTGCCCGGCTTGGTTAAACCTGCCAGGGGGCTAACCCCCACCGGTATAACTCTCATGGTCACGGAGGCACACAAGCCTCCCCACCACGACAAGGTAGCAACACATTGGGGGGTGAATTTAACCTATCTTGGGCAATTAGTCTTGAAAATCCTTGAATTCCATTAAACTGTCCCCACTTCTCTAAATTAGTCTGAAATAAGCATTCACCATTGTTCCCCCCTCCCCTGAAATCCAAACCAAAATAGCCTTGAATTCCTATAGAAAACAACCTTGAAATCACCTTGAATTCCATATCTTCACATGTGTGTGAACCCTAGTATCGACATTGATTGAAACTATAAATATGGTTAAATCAATGAATATGTATTTTTTTTTAAACCACACACACACACACACATACACACACATACACACACATACACACACATACACACACATGTGTTTTAGTTTCGGCAGGGATCACAATCCATCACGTTTAGGCAGCCCCTCATGTGTGTAGTGTGTACGGCTGTAGGGCGGACTGTTTCCAGGGTGAGAAATGGGACGGTGATATGGGTAATGCCGGGGTATCGGCGGACGTGGGCCTGCCACTATTGATTTACAAACCGGCCTGGTGTGTGGGTGGGCGAGGTAGGTGGGTGGGGCTATCGGAGATCCACACGTGTGAAGGTAACATCTGTGTTTATCTCGGTCTGTGATGGGTGCAGCGAAAGGGGACCAGTCTGTGTGTGAGGTGGGGGGGGGGGGACCAGTCTGTGTGAGGGGAGTACGGGTGAGGGAGGGACCAGTCTGTGTGTGAGGGAGTAGGGGTGAGGGGGGGGGGGGGACCAGCCTGTGTGTGAGGGGCGGGACCAGTCTGTGTGAGGAGAGTAGGGATGAGCACCAGCCCTTCGGTGCCATTCATTTTCCACAATAATCATTGTTCTGCTGCATGTTAATATCAGAATTTGTATTTAAGCCTACCCCCTGACTCTCCAATCAGTGGCGGCCATCACCTGCACCAGTAGATAATGTAGGTGTCACCGTGTGATGGCAGCTGGAACTGTCGGGGTGTGGTATGCTTTGCTATAAGGGGGTTAAGGAAGGGTGTGTGGGTGGGTGAGTGTCTGGAGACTGTAAATGAGGTCACGTGGTAAGGGAGCAGGGTCAGGAGACCTGGTGGTTATAGGGATGGAGTAGGTGTTGCCATGTGGCAGGGTGTAGGGTTTCCTGTTTGGCAGGTTTCACAGAGTGACTGCTACTTTAATACTAGACAGACTAGCTGGCTGTGTGGCTTGGGTGTGGTGTGAGTGTGAGTGTGGGTGTGTATGTCTATGTGGGTGGGTGGGTGTTTTTGAACGTGATGCTGGTGCAGGGGTGGATGCGGGTGATAGTTTCTGGTGTGAAGTAATGTGCAGGTATAGGAATGATCAAGAGAAGTACAACACTTGAATCTAGGGGTCAGTGGGTGTGTAACACTAATGGCTGTGGGTAGGGGGTAGGGGGATGGGTGTGTGTAGTTAGACCGCCTTCGGGGTTATACTTACCTACTGGCATGTTGGGGCAGCTGGCGAGGAGATGGTGAGGAGCCCAAGCAATGGCGGTGATTTTATTATCTCAGTGCACCAGCTGCTGGCACTACAGAGTTTAGGATCGAAGACGGCAACCACGCCCAGGGGCGGGCAGTGCACCCCCTTACCCACAGTCCAATCCAATAGAACCAGGCCCCCAAACCCCATTGGTGGAATCTCTCGGGTGAACTCTCACACTCTAATCCCTAAACCATACACCTACACCCAAGCCATACTTTTAACTGTACACTTATCCGTAACCGTAACATTTACCATCGCCATAACCTTCAGCATACCCTTAATTAGAACATTAGCCTAAATTGTAATCGTCGCCATAACGATACCCTTAACTGTACCCATGCCATTAACCACGACCATAACAATAGTCCTATAAACTAGGAATTAGACTCATCCTTCCCACCCCTGGAGCGAACTACACCAGGACTACAGATGAGCCACAACAGTCGTAGCATTAACCATCACTGTAGTGATAATGCCGTTGACATTAACATATGACCTTAGATGTTGCTAGAACGTAAAACAACAAACATAACCTAAATCTTAGCCGTAACCATAACATTAACCATTACCCTAGTGACCATATCCTTAAAATTAACATTAATATTAACCTAAATCTTAACTTTGACCATAACCATACCCTTAACTGTAACCGTAACCATAATTGTAACCATAACCACCACTGTACCATTAAAGTTGGATAGTCCGATGGCTTTGAGTTTCTGTCATTTTCTGAGATAAATACATTAAATTGATCATTATAAGCTACTTTAGTTTAGGTTTAAATAACTTTTAGTTTAAATGGCTAACTTTGGAGATATTTGAAGTGACAACATGTCAAATAAATGTTGGCAAGCACACCAAAGCTCTGATGCCATAAGCTTATGCAGTAACGGGTTCTATTAAATTGACTCTCAATGCCCTTCTATGTGGCAACAAATGCTTAATAACTGTACGAGTATCTGAGATAAATATGTAGAATCAAATCTAGGTCAGTGTCTTGGTTTTGAAAAGTTGGTGCTTCATTGTACTATACAACTTTAACATTATCATACATATTACTTTATTAGCCATAACCCCATAACCATATCTTTGGCCTTAGCCATGACCTTAGCCGTCACCGTACTCTTTAACATTAATATTAACCATAGCTACATCCACATCCACTTCTAACTTCCATCGGTCGAATCCGAACCCGATCAGTCATATCCCACTAGTCCAAGTCCAACTGTCAAGCACCACCAGTCAAAACCCATCGGTTAAACCATATTGGTCAAACCCCATTGATCAAATTCTAGTGCTTATATCCCTTCGCTTAAACCCAGTCGGTCAACCCCAGTCGGTCAACCCCAGTCGGCCAGCCCTTGTTGGTCAACCCCAGTCCGTCAACCACAGTCCGTCAAACCCCTTCGCTCAAACCCCATCGGTCAAACACAAATCTCATCAGCTAAGTATACACTCCCACATCCGTCAGCCAACCCTTACTCGTCACCCACCACCCCCTTGTCATCATCATGTATCTGTACCCATCAGTGCTGACACTCGGGTCTCTCCTCCACTCCCCCCCCCCCCCCCCCCGCAATCTCCCCCCTCCCTCCCCTTTCCCCTCTCCTTCTCTCCCTCCCCCTTTTCATCTCCTCTTTCCCCTCCCCTTCCCCCCCTCCCCTTCCTCCCCTTCCTCCCCTTCCTCCCCTTCCTCCCCTTCCTCCCCTTCCTCCCCATCCCCACACCGTCGCTCGGAGTATCCTCCTAACAACCTCTAATAGTTCTTCGTTTGACACCACTACCACCATCGCCCATACCAATTTTAACCCTCTCCCAATTTCCTATTCTGTGCCCTTGACCCGTGACCCCGGCTCTGCGGGAATGGTGAAGACTGATAGTATGGCCACTTTTAGTGTTGAGGCCCCGGGCAGTGTGGGCTTGGGGTAGTCAAAGACCCTATAATACTAAGATGGCTCACTCCCTATCTCTCCCATGGTAATGTAAATTTCGCAGTGCCACCTTGTGGTGGGTTTGATCAGCCCGGTTGCTGGTTGTTGTTTCACATGTAAACACATACAATTATATTATACATGAGATAGGTAAGTATGAATACACATCAATATGAAATTGCTATCATCATCAACATCATCATCATCATTGCCATCATCACACATCTTTCACATTCATTTATACATATAATATAGCAACTGTTTAACCAAGAGGCCAGCGCACCAAGTGGTGGGTTTGATCATTTTGATTACACAGTACAGGGCGAGTGAGCCGTCTTAGTATTATAGGGCCTTTGGGGTAGTAGAAGGATGAGGATGCATGTGTGCGTACGTGTGTGTGTGTGTTTCTGGCCGCCACCACGATGACCTGATATCCCACTCAGTCACATTATTCTGACACTGAGCCAACCAGTCCTTGCCCTATTCTAATAATGTCGAACACCTAGCTCGTCCTGATATAACCCCAGCAAGGAAGTCAACTCCCTCCCAATAAGTCAAATTGAATGCGCATGCCCATGCCCATGCCCATGCCCATGCGCAATCACAGTTGATGCGCTGGCGGCCCCGGCGTCTCTGAGTTACTGCCCCAGAACCCTGGCAGATTCGATCTGCGCGCGCACACACACGTGGTGGTTATGGGCGACACGTGGTGGCGGCGCAATTGCACGTGCGTCACCCCATGTGACCTGTGAGTAGGTGGCGCCCTCTACCACTAGTACCAGCGTGCCAGTCCTCCAAAGGTCCAGCCATGTATGGGAGGCGGAATGGGCTGCAGTCACGGGATGAGAGAGCAAGATGCAACGCTTATTTGTAGTTTGTAGCTGCGTTAGATTCACTGAAAGTGGACTGGTGTAAGTAAGCATAGTGGCCGAGTGTTGTATTTTATGGCATATTTATTCCACAATCAAAAGATTAAACGGCACATATAATATAAATAAATGTTATATTATAGGTGTTTTGTGGGTATCTAGACTTAAAGTTGCATAGTCCGATGGTTTAGAATGTCTGTATTTTTTCTGAGATAAATATGTTAGATCGATCACTAGTATCTACGTTACTTTTATTTTAAATGGTAAACTTTTGAGATATTTTGAGTGCAAACATGGAAAATTAGTTTTGGCAAGCTTGCCAAAACTCTGACACCATAGACTTCTGCATATGGGCTGTACTTGTGTTAACGGGTGTATGGGCTGTACTTGTTAAATTAACTCAGTATTGCCTTCTATGCAGAAACAAATGGTTAATAAGTGCATCAGTATCTAATGCCCGGTACACACCTAGCGTATACGATCGTTTTCCCGCACCCACCTAGCGTATACGACCTAAAACTGCCCCAAAATCGTGAGGTGTGCACTCCCCTAGCACACCTACCGATTGCGATTCCCGATTTTTAGGGCTAAAACGGTAGGTGTGCGCTAGGATTACGATTGCGATTCCCGATTCGAAAAATGAATCGGCCCGATTTCAGTTTTAAGCGGATCGGGAGTTTTAGTGCGCGAATCCTATACGCTATGTGTGTACCTGGCATAAGTTAGATATGCAAAATCAAATCTAGATAATTGGTTTGGTTTTGAAAATTTGATATTTAATCGGACTATGCAGCTTTAAGCAGCAATAACAGTGTAATATTCGGCGGTACAGTGAGTGAGTGAGTGAGTGAGTGAGTGAGTGAGTGAGTGAGTGAGTGAGTGAGTGAGTGAGTGAGTGAGTGAGTGAGTGAGTGAGTGAGTGAGTGAGTGAGTGAGTATGTATGCGCAGCTAGTATTACAGTGTTATGAGGCAGGTGGCGCCACGAGCGGAGCTGAGGTTGGGTCGGGTAAAGCAATAGATAATAGATGACAAGTCCAGGCTCCAGCACCCGATGACTGAGGGGATTGCTGAGTAGCAGGAGGAAGCTTCCGGGCTAGCATTATACTCATATAATTCTTATGCAGCATATATTATATCTTCACCACCTGGTCTGATCCCCTCCATGTTCTCAGCAGAACTTGGAAATTAACTGTAACTTAGGTACTGTCAGTGTCATAAACAGCGAAGATTCTCCCGACTGCCAATGAATGGTAGCCAGGAAGCCATCGCTGTCGTCTCCTACTCGTTATTATCATGACAGCTTGGGCTTAGGTTACTGCTAGTGCCTAGGCTACTTACTGCCTGGGCTACTTGTGCTTGTGTTCTTTCCTCTCCTCCTCCACCTCCTCCTCCTCCCCCCTCTCCCCCTCCTTCCCTCCCCTCCTCTCCCCTCCTCTCCCCTCCTCCTCCTCCGCCGACATCATCCCCCCCTCCACCGCCACCATCCCACCTTCTCCACTATCATCCCCTCCTCCTCCACCTCCTCCCCCCTCCTTCCCCTCCTCCTCCACCTCCTCCTCCACCTCCTCCTCCACCTCCTCCTCCTCCTCCTCCTACACCTCCCCCTCCTTCCCCTCCTCCCTCCTCCCTCCTCCCTCCTCCTCCTCCTCCTCCTCTCCTCCTCCTCCTCCTCCTCCTCCTCCTCCTCCTCCTCCTCCGCCATCATCCATCCCCTCCTCTCCCTTCCCCCCCTCTTCCCTCTTCTCCCCCCCTTCCTCCCCCTTCCCCTTCCCCTTCCCCTTCCCTTCCCCTTCCCCTTCCCATTTCTCTTCCTTCCCCTTTCCCCCACCGCCTCCCCCTCCGTCTCCACACCTCCACCCCCTCCTCTCCCCCCAACTATCCACCTCCCTTCCACCTCCTCCCTCAACCCCTTCTCCCCTTCTCCCCCACCACCCCGTCGGCAGAGCAAGGCTGTTAGTGTCGGTGTCAATATTGCCGTAGCCCACCCGCTCGCCTAATGGCTGATCCAGGGTCATCACGGCCTTGAACAACTTTTACGCTGACCTTCTAGTGACATTGCCCCCCCCCCCCCCCCCCACCCCCCCCCCCCCCCCCCCCCCCCCCCCCCCCCCCACACACACACACATGGTCAAAGACGGACAGAGGCCGACCTCTCGGCCTTGAACCTGGAGGTCAGGTGCGGCCAAAGTAATTAGCAAGCAATGTTAAAGCACTGGTGGAGATGCAGCTGAGTGCATCTGGGGGATTCTGGGAACAGTTGGTCCCGACTCCCTGAGCGCGGAGATGGGGAGTGCGTGCCTCAGGAGGCTGATGAGTACATGAGCGGCACCACGGTGTTTGTAGAGTGAACTAATCTGCTGATGATGTTCCAGCAAGCGTTATGCCTGTTGGTATGTGTGTGCGTGCGCGTGTGTGTGTGTGCATATGAGCTGTACTTGTGTTAACGGGTGTATGTGTATATGTGCATATGGGCTGTACTTGTGTTAATGTGTGCGCGTATGTGATTATGGGCTATACTTGTGTTAACGGTGTGTGTGTGTGCATATAGGCTGTACTTGTGTTAATGTGTGCGCATATGTGCATATGGGCTGGGCTATACTTGTGTTAACGGGCTGTGTGTGTGTGCATATGGGCTGTACTTGTGTTAATGTGTGCGCATATGTGCATATGGGTTATACTTTTGTTAACGGTGTGTGTGTGTGTGTGTGTGTGTGCATAGGCCTGTACTTGTGTTAACGTGTGTTGGTGTGAGTGTGTGTGTGGGTGTGTTGGGGAGAGGGTTAGGATTGTCGAGAATTCTGACTTGTGGTGCCATGCTAGCTCAATTATGACTCACCCTTAAAGGGGAAGTATACCACGACCTATACACAACTTCACTTATAGAGTTGGCTGAATGAGTTGAGCGTCCGTCTCCCGTTTAGGTAGATCGTGGAATTCGAACCCATGAGTTGGAACCCTGGTCGAGTCAAACCAATGACTTAAAAGTTGATACTTGTCGCTTCTTAGCCAGGCGCTCTGCATTATAAAGTTGGGGCAAGGACCAGTTGGCTTAGTGTCAGTATAATGTGACTGAGTGAGATATGAGGTCATGGTGCTGGTGGCCTGGTCTCCCAGTGGGACAGTACTATAAAGTTGCCATGAGTGCATGCGGTCACAAGTCAATACCCATCCTGATATGGCCTTAGATGTTGCCAGGACAAAACTCCAACAACCTACTTATTCAGAATTACCATGATCGAATATGTCCTAAAAAGGGGGAATCGGAGGTCAAAACTGAAATTATGTTACTGCCTATCCCAATTAGGCTTGTTGTGTTCCACAAACATCCAATTTTAAGACACAAATCTTTTTTTTAAAGCAGTTTGGACCCCGACTGCAAGTTGGCTTCGAACATGAAATTATGTTACTGCCTATCCCAGTATCGACATCGGTCTGACACAAAAACCCTCATTATGTAATATTTAGAACAAGACCCTTATTATTTCCTAGTTAGGTTTTGAACAGCAGTCACTAGGAGTAACTAAGTGCAATTTTATGAGTGTTCTTCCACTTGAGAGTGGAACAGGGAACATATAAAATTGTGACACTGAAACATGCGTGACATGGAACGGAAAAGTTGTTCCTTCATGATGAAACAAGCACCACAGAGGATGAAAAAGTATTCATGCATATTAGTTTTTGGTGCTGTGGACATATTTCAAAGTAATCTTGGAATACTTCCCTAACTTCTGATGTTCTTGGAATTGTAACACATGTTTCATGTAATATGTAATGCATGTTTCATCTGACACTCAATAATGACTTAGGTTAGAAACTGCAGTACAGGTTCACCATTCCCATTTTTAGCTGTCATATTTGCGTGACAAATGAATCTATTTTTGCAATAAAAAAATCAACCGAACATTTTTGTTCCCACTGGATTGCTTGCTGTCATTGCTTCTTTGGGGTATAATGAAAGGAATTTTCTTTTTGGTATGAAAAGGAGAATTAATTTAGAAGAAAACAGTTACAATGTGAGGGACCAACCAATTAGGACCAGCATTGAAGAACCCATATCGTGATCTATTCTATTCTCTGTGACTTAGTTAGGGCCCAACCAAGGTGCTCAGGGCCAATGTTGTCTAGGTATGACCTTTTTACTCTCATGCCCAAAATGACCATTCTCAGCTGTTAGAGCTATTCTTAATCTGTGTTCTAAGTGCAGTGCCACAGTTAATATTTCTAGAATGTTTATATTTTGCAGCTGTTAGAGCTATTCTTAGTTCCAGAGTTAATATTTCTCAAATGGTGATATTTTGTTCAGATACAGCGAATATTCATATTCATGTTAAAGTCAAGTCACCAGATCTTTAAATGTCGCTCTCCTCTCTTTGTTTAAAGTTGCATAGTCCGATGGTTTTGACTTTCTCTCATTTTTCTGGGATACATCTATTAAATTGATTGTTATTATCTACATTACTTTAGTTTGAAGTAATTTTTAATTTAAATGGGTAACCTCTGAGAAATTTAAAGTGGAAACATGTAAAATTAGTTTTGGCAAGCATGCCAAAACTTAGATAAAAGATTCACCACATACTTCCAGTACAGGGGTGAATGACAACGTAGTCTAAATACGGGCGAAAATAGCTTTAGTATGGAACAAGAAGTAGAATGCCTGGCACCAGTGTCAAATGGTTACTTATAATTTATATCAGCACAGATTTGGTGAAATGGGAGAGAATGCAAAATGACAAGATGGCGGCCAGAGAACGCCGTCGATTTCACTTTTAAATTGCATTAAAGTATATGTTTTATTATATTTTCCAACTCAAAAGGAGCAGGTAAATATGAAGACATATACAAAGAATAAATGTTGCTTCTTAAATTGTGAAATTAGGCTATCATAAAGACTCAGTTCATTAGCCCGATTTTTCGACCGTTTTTATATAAGGCTGGTCTTCACCCCTGTACTACAAGTACCGGGTGAATCTTTTATCTAGCCAAAACTCTGACACCATAGGTTTGAGCAGTAACATGTTCTATTAAATTGACTCAGTGTGCCCTTCTATTTGGCAATAAATACTTAATAAGTGCATCAATATCTCAGTTAGATATGTTGAGTTAAATTTATATAATTATTTTGGTATTGAAAATTTGATACTTCATCGGACTATGCAGCTTTAAGTAGAAATGTAAAGATTTTGTGTGTGGTCTTGTTCTATATACTGTATTTACTCACCAGCCATCCTCCCCACCTTTACTGAATGCATTGAATCCACTATAAAACCACCATGGGTGTGCACTGTCACAAGTTGATGCCTATCATGGTCTGACCTCAGATGTTGCTAGGCCTTATAGCTCCAATTGATCAATGAAATCTCTTGGGGGCAGGGGGTGGTGGGGGGGGGGGGAGGGGCGTTTTCGGTGGGGGGTTAAATGTCAATAAACCCACGAGTGCTAATCGAAGGAAGTCGGGTGGGCAACCAGTTTTGTAGGAACCATGGGTGGGACGTACGTACTACTTATTCAAAATATAACCTCGCAAATATAACAGTCATGTTTCCAGTCTCCGCACTGAATAAACAAGTCTGAGTGTGTACGTGTGAGAGAGATATATTTCTTGTCATGGATATGGTCATTGCTTCACTCACTCACTCACTCACTCACTCACTCACTCACTCACTCACTCACTCACTCACTCACTCACTCACTCACTCACTCACTCACTCACTCACTTGTTCGCCCACTCACTCACTTGTTCGCCCACTCACTCACTTGTTCGCCCACTCACTCACTTGTTCGCCCACTCACTCACTTGTTCGCTCGCTCACACTGGAAAAGGTGACCCTATCTGTAGAGTTTAGACTTGCCGTGGGGAAGGTCGGGAGTTCGAATCCTGGCCGAGTCAAACCAATGGCTTACACAAATGTATGCCTGGCGCTCCACATTACTAGGATAGTGCATGGACTGGTTAGCTCAGTGTCAGGGTAATGTATATGAGTGTGGGATATCGGATCATGGTGCTGGTGGCCTGATCTCCCAGTGGGGCAGCACTATAAAGTTGTCATGAATGCACTGTCACAGGTCGGTACCCGTCCTGATATGACCACAGATGTTGCTAGGATGTAAAAAAAAAAAAAAAAATGCAGTCCCCACTGACATTCAAACACATTATTAAACTGTGTTGATTTGCTCGAAAGACAGCTCTCAATGACCCGGCAGCTCGGGTGAAATATGCATGAAACCACTTTGCCGCACTACCCAGACGGGATGGCCCAATGAGTTAGAGCCTGCCGTGTTGGTAGACCATGGGATCGTGGATTCGAACCCTGTTTGAGTCAAACCAATGACTTAAAAATTGATACTTGACGCTTCCTAGCCTGGAGCTCGTCATTATTAGGATAGGGCAAGGACTGGTTGGTTCAGTGTCAGAATAATGTGACTGAGTGGGATATCAGGTCACGGTGCTGGCGGCCTGGTCTCCCAGTGGGGAAGCACTATAAAGTCACCATGAGTGCGCACTGTCACAAGTCGGTACCCATCCTGATATGACCTTAGATGTTGCTAGGACGTAAAACAACAAACAAACAAACTTTGCCGCACTTTTTAAAAAAAACACAAAAAAAACCAGCTGCCTTTATTTGAGCAATTACATACAAAATAATTAATTTACTTCATAGGCTAGAAAGAAATATAAATGAACGTTCAAAAAAAGAGTAAAATTAAACCTGCGACTCGCAATTATCCATTGACCTTAGATGTTGCTAGGATGTAAAACAACAACAAACAAACAATTGTCCACAAGTGTCTCCTGAAAAACTTGCCACATAAGTCACCGTCCACCAGATAGAATTCCCCATTGAGAGTGGGGCGGGCCTCTTAGTCTCACTGTTTTTTCCAGCCATTAAATATTTAGCTTGCTCGGTCTGTATTACAAACTTCCACTTCCTTTGCGGCAGATCGTGGCTGTGATCTCCCGCTTTTATGATCCATCCAGAAAGAAGTTGATTTTTTTGTATCAATAAAAAAAAAAAACACCTTTCAACCGTCCTGTATTATTAGGAGACATCGAGCACTGCTTGGCATGGTGTCAGGATAATATGACTTGAGTGGGATATCAGGCTGCACTATCGGTGCACACTCACCCACTCTGTACCGTCCTTTTGGTTGGTTGGTTGTTGGAGTTTGACGTCCTGGCAACATCTAAGGTCATATCAGGGCGGGTACTGACTTCTGACAGTGCACACTCATGGTGACTTTACAGTGCTTCTCCACAAGGAGACCAGGTCACCAGCACCATGACCTGATATCTCACTCAGTCACATTATCCTGACACTGAGCAAACCAGTCCTTGCCCTATCCTAATATAGTAATAATGCCAAGCACATGGCTAGGAAGCGGCACGTATACATTTTAAAGTTATTGATTTGACTCGACCAGGTTTCGAACTCGTGGGTTCGAATCCCACGATTTACCAAAACGGGAGACGGACGCTCAACTCCTTCAACCTTTAATAGGAATCAACTGTAGACAATCTGTGGAAGCCCTGATTCCAACGTGTAGTGTTCATTATTTTGGCATAGGGTTGATGAACTGCGAGAGAATGCTCAAAAACCAAGATGGTGAGCACTGGATTTCCTATACAGTATAACCCCGTTAAACCAAACTTGAAGGGACCCTTGAAATTTGTTTGGATTAACCGATCATTGGTTTAACCAAGCTTTGACTTTGACTTTGACTTGGCTTTGGCAAAAACGTGGGTGCATTATGAATGTACAATGTATTTGGACACTATGATTATTGTTTTTTTTATGTATATACAGTTTAACCCCATTAAACCAACCTCGGTTAAATTTAACGATCGGTTAATCCAAACTTTTTTCGGCGAAATACTACCATTTATCATATAAAAAAGTCTCAGATGACCTTAAAACCACATGAAAGTTTGGTTTAACTGTACCGGAAGTGGCCTGGGGCCAACAATTCTCTTTGGATTATGGATTAACCGATACTTTGGATTAACCGACTTTGGTTTAACCAACTTTTTTATATGATAAATGGTAGTATTTTGCCGGGCCGCCGAAAAAGTTTGGATTAACCGATCGTTTGGTTTAACCGAGCTTGGTTTAGCGGGGTTGTACTGTATTAGACTTTTAAATGTGATTTAGTCAATTCTGCACTTTAAAAGTTGTGGGCTATGATAGATAAGTATCTGAGCAATATATTTAGCTTCTTAGATTACAAATTCACGTGGCTATGTCCATAACCCAGCCATTCAACTTTTTTTTCTGTAAGGTTGTTTAGCAGTCCTACACATGAGACAGGGCTGTGGGAGTAACTATAGAGCGACTAGTATTTATGAGTTGTGAACGATCAGTGTCAGTGTTTTCTTGCCAAACCTATTAGTGTAACAGCTAAGCGTCACACTCCCAACACACTCCCAACACCTGGTCCAAATTGCCATCTGTCACAACACTATCGTCTGTGTGGTGTCTTTACCACAATTACAAAAAGCAAACCGGAAAAAAAGCCCTCCCACTCAAGGAGCTTTATTAACCACTACCTTTGTGCATTTCAAGAAATACTATGGAAACACTATGAATTAAAGATTTGTTTTAGTTTTGTGTGCATTATTTGAGAATATTGGCACATATGTATTATGCCTCAGCATGGTTTTGTTTGCATGTGGGTTAAGCTTTATCTGGTTACAGAAAGAGAGGGCGCCCTCGTCTCTGGTTCAAGGATATCATCAAGAGAAACCTGAAGCTGAGCGACATTAAGACTGACTCATGGACACACAGCAGAGAGCTAAATGGAGAGCGGCAGTCAAATAATGAAAGCAGTCTTTGTCGCATCGCGATCGACAGCATGATGGGTTAAGCTTTATAAGTGTTGCATCTAATCATGTATATATGTTAAAATGCCAACTAAAGAGACCATGTGGCATACACTTACTTAATCCATACCGAAGTGTCAGGAAAACCAAGTCACATTTATGAAGGGCATCGGGAATTCAGTTTTTAAAGTTGCATAATCTGTTGATCATGATTTTTTTATTTGAATATATTAATTTGACAATGAATGATATTGTAATGATGGTTGCTTTAGTTCAACGTAACTTTGGGTAATTCTAATCGGCTAATGAGATATATTTGGAGTGCAATCAATTGAAATAATATGTTGTGTACATACCCAGTTGAACCCATTAACTAGGTCATTACACATCCTGTCAAAGCCAGTGAGTTTTGATTGCTGATTGTGGGAGTTTTACGTCCTGGCAACATTTAATGTCATAGCATGATGGGTACTGACTTGTGACAGTGTGCACTCATGGTGACTTTATAGTGCTGCCCCACTGGGAGACCAGGCCGTCAGTACCGTTATCTTGACACTGAGCCAACCAGTGCTTGTCCTATCCTAATAATGCCGAGTGCCTGGCTGGGAAGCGACAAGTATACGTTTTTAAGTCATTGGTTTGACTCTACCAGGGTTCGAATCCCACGATCTCCCAGGAGGCACTAAGTCTGAATTTACTATAATTAATATTGCAAACAGACACCAGGCTGTAAATATAGTTCCAGGTTTAATTAATTTATTTGTAATTTAGTAAAATTACATTGAATTTAGAAGAAAAATAAATGCTAACAGAGCACACACAAAAACGTTGGATCACGACTGTCCGTTCAAGTTTCATATGGCGGCTCAGAAACTACAAAAATAACTGTGGTTATTTATTTATTTTTGAGGGGGAGGGGGGATTTTGTGTTGCCATTCAGTGTGTTTAGTGTGCGCGCATGCTCATCGGCTCTGTTGAGTTTGTTTATCTTACCGGAAATGCGAGTCGCTGGAGCATGCTAGCGGTAAGAGACCTGCATGGCTGGTGGTCCAATATGATGTCAGGCCCTGACGTTGTTGAGACTAGGGATGTGGTTGGGGGGAGGGGGGGGGGGGCGGAGATCCCAGGTATGCTGGATTGGAGGGACTTTTCTGTCGACTTGTGTGGGAAGGATTGGGGAGGGGGAGGGGGGGGGGGCTCAAGGAGGTATATTTAGTGTTTGGACCAACCTCTGTGTATGTGTGTGTGGAAGGGGGGGGGGGGCGTCGATCAGCTACTGAGGTAGCGCTTATGTTAAGCTTTTAAGGCGTTTGTGTTTTTCTGTTATGTAGCGGATCACATCATTGCTAAACTATATATATATAGTTGTGTACCACTTTTGTGAAATAGAAATCAAAAGTGAAAACATTGCAAATAATAGCAGAAAACATTCCAAATAGTAGCAGAATTAATATTCATATGAAGGTTTAAATGTTGTGCATATGTCAACTTGAAATTTAGTTTAGTTAACTTTGTCATTTTGATCTTATATAAATGGAAAAGGCTGTTAAAAATTAAATTAACCGTGTAATACCCACCCATAACAACATTTTAGCACACATCCAGAACATCATGTTAACACACAACAAATGCAAACAAGATATTATTGATTACAGTTAAACAAAAATGTGCCTCTTAGTTTTACAAAGAAAAGTTGAAAAAAACATTTGGATAATTGCATGGTGTCAATATGCAAATTTTCATATCTTCACTTTAGCACAAAATCATATACGTATATTTTGGATACATGTTGTGGGATAGATTAAATACATGTATTATTGTTAACATAATAAATACACAGTCAACAATAACTATTTGACTTATCCCTTCCCCTCCTCAAACAAAAGGTCAAATCAGTAACAATGTAACGTTTTTGAGAACGACCCATTTTTTCACACACACACACACACACACACACACACACACACACACACACACACACACACACACACACACTCACACACACACTCACACACACACTCACACTCACACTCACACTCACACTCACACTCACTCACACTCACACTCACACTCACACTCACACTCACACTCACACTCACACTCACACTCACACTCACACTCACACTCACACTCACTCTCACACTCACACTCACACTCACACTCTCACACACACACCACACACACACACACACACACACACACACACACACACACACACACACACACACACACATATATTAAGGAGCTCCCGTGTGGACCTATTTAAACCTGACCGGAAGTGACGTATTTGACGGACCAGCGCAATTTTGAAAGGCGACTGTTGGGGGATGCCAAATCTGTCCTGTTGACATTAGGCATTATGGTCAGAGAGGGATATATATATCCAGTAAGCCTGGAGAGACTGACTGGTCTGGTCTAGCGGTCTAAAGCTGCCCCCTCACCCCTGCCCCGACCCACGGCAATAATATACCGGAATAAAACTGCCACCAGGGGAAATAATTCCTGACCTAAAAACTTACAAAAAATATCTGTGCAAAATAAGGCTGGGAAACCCCCACTAAGCTGCACTGCAAAGGGGCATGTGATATGTCACGGCCCACCAGCGGGACGCCCAATGGAAGGTAAGCATGCCAAAAGTAGCCAGATAACACACCACACAGCTACGTACAAGCCTATGATATGTAAATAGGAGTAGGCTAGTCTAGTAATAAGAAAAAATTAATACATATATGCCAAGAAAATTATAAAAAAACTAACATAGGCTACTAACCATACCAACCAATTATCTATCTGCTACTGAAATGCAGGCAATCAAATACCTTATCAGCAGCTACTGTGTAGTAAGATAACGCCAACACTACAACTGGCCAGCATTGAAAACAAGCCTGGGTACCCGGGCTTATATGCTATGGACAGTATAAATACAGCCTCAATTTAAAAAAAACATTAAAAAAACATGCCCGCATTATACTACCCCTTTCAGAATAAAACACCCAACCCCTTTGTTTACTAGACTCAAATGCTCTCCAGCACAACTTTGCTGTGCTTTTTCGGTTTATATAACCAAAGCGGTACACGGAGAGTGTTAGGTGGAGTCTAGAGACCTCACCCGCCTCACTCACCAGACGCGGTGGCCGAATCGGTAGAGCGCAGGCTTCCCTTGCGGGATATCGAGAGTTCGATTCCCGGTCGAGTCAAACCAATGACTTACAAAATTGATACTTGTCACTTCCTAGCTTGGGGCTTGGCATCACTATGATAGGGCAAGGACTTGTTAGCTCAGTGTCAGGATAATGTGACTGAGTGGGATAGCAGGTGATGGTGCTTATGGCCTGATTTCCCAGTGGGGCAGCACTATAAAATCGCCATTCATGTGCACTGTCACAAATCGATGCCCAGCCGGATATGACCTTAGATGATGCCAGGACCTTAAACTCCAATACCAACCAACCATCCGCCTCATTGTATTTATCCTTTTTTTAAATCCTATCACAAATTACAAACAAAATACACATCACAAATTACAAACAAAACAGGTCACGGCACCGTGATGGATGGTGTGTTATGGAATGTGTCAATCTATTATACGGGCATTAGTAATTATATAATTGTCTTGTAAGTGTTATCTACTCTAATTGTATGTGTGCTGATATATTGTATTATAACTAATTACAATAACATCCAACTGCTATTTGAGCCCCTTGAGGGAGGCAGTGAGCGACCTGGGGCCGTATGCACCAATCGGGAGTTAGGGCCTTAACCGCGGTTTGACTATCTCCACAGGGCTAACTGTGGAAAATCCGTATGCATCAATCGGTGCCAGCGCGGACCGTAGCCTAGGCTAAGCTAAACCATTATCAAATCGGGTTTAACTGCTAGCCGGGGCGGTTAGTGTGCGTGTGTGGGTCTCAATCTATTGAATGCGATCATATTTAACAGAATTACATCGGCAAATCGTGAAATTTCATTAAATTAACCCTAAAATCGAAGCGAGATTAACGGTGATGCTGTAATGGCAGCGATATTAATATTTTCGAATCGGCGAGTGTAAAGTAAACAAATCGCCGCCGCAGCGACGTCGATATCCATACAGTCCAACGTCAAATAAACATGGCCGCCGCCGAATCGGGGGCAATATATTAGGCCCAAATCTATTCAATGCTATCTTATTTAACAGAATTACATACGCAATAAGTGAAATCTTATCAATTTAACTATAAAATCGAACCCTTATTAACACTCGCGCTGCATTGGCGACGTTATTCATATTGTCGACTGGAGGGAATTCCCAAATCTATAAATAAACTAACGGTCAGCTATCCGCTCCAGCTAAAACATTGGTGCATACCACTTTACCTTTTTCGCGGACCCCCCACTACCCGGTGCTAGGTGAACGGAGCTAGGGCCTAGCTCCGGTTAAGCCTAGCACAACTTGGTGCATACGGGCCCTGGGGGGCGAACTAGTCTGCTACTAGGCAGACGCCTTTCTGTTTCCCACTTCTCCCTCCAGGTGATGCTGCCATATCTCCGCATCTGACCATTTCCTCACTGAATGATATGCATTGCTTACCAGAGGTTCATGCTATCCTGGGGAGGCGGCATAATATCGGTATCAATCCCCCCTCCCCACCAGATTTAGTCGGTTACAATATTGCTGAGGTAGAGGTGCGGTGGTTGGCGGGGAGCAATATTATTCCTTTACAAATTACATCGAGCTGAATGTGGTCTTTAAATGAATCCAGGCCACTTTACCCTAAAGAGCTTACCACAAGTTAGAACACTCAAATATACTCCACACCGTCGGGGCCTATCCCTAAATCACCGATTATTGCTCGCATCCGCGTATAGAGATGGCGTTTTGAAACTAGTTCCGGCATTGTAAGAGTGGGTCGGTCCATTTTAATACCAACAGAAAACTACTCCAGCAAGTGAGTGCCATGGGGGCATTTCACTAACTGTTTTCGCCAGTCTTGAATTTAATTAGTAATTAACTAGAGCCCATAGAGGGAGTGCATGTGACGTCATCACTCAGCAGTCAGCGGTCAGCGGCCAGCCATCTTGGATTACGAGCACCCTCGCTAGCCATGTTGTGAATGCATGCAGATGCAGTAAAACAGAGTTTTCTTGCATTATGAGAGGTTCTGGGCAGTTTACATCCAATGTGTTTACTTACAGCACTTTAACAACAACTTCTGAGGCCAAACTGCTCAAAACAGTGACAAATAAACCAACAAATCAGTAAATAAGCACAGTGTAGGCAGTTGCAAGCCTTCTGTATGCCATCCAATATGGCCACTGAAAGTTGTCTTGTGATGTCATTACACCCCCTCTATAGAGCGTATACACTGACGTCACGCTAAATGGACGCGCGGCCATTGTGGCGATAGTAACCACAGTAACAAACCACATGTTACGACTCATTTATGCTTTAAGTCTACGTTGGCATAGCTCTCTGCCCGATCATAGCACACATATAACACTATATAGACTGTTTAATGAGTGGAACGACTTGAGAATATATATGCGTATAATTGTTTGCGTTAAACACATTTAGTTACATGTTGAAAGTAGGCGTATATCAATGAAAATATGTTGGGTGGGTAATCGAGGAAGCAACCAACCATATCGACACACTCCTATCCTTAGTCCTAGCAGCCTCGTATTTATTTATTTATTTATTTATTTATTTATTTATTTATTTATTTATTTATTTATTTATTTATTTATTTATTTATTTATTTATTTATTAGCAGCCTGGTATTTATTTATTAAATTTATTTACTTATTTATTATTTATTCATTCATTCATTCATTTATTTATTCATTTATTTATTTATTATATTTAATCATCTTCTACACTCTGGTAACTGGAGATATGGTGTCTTCTAATTGATATCTAACTGGTGGATTGGAACATAACAAATATAAATGATTGTGCCAGCGTTAGCATGATGGAAACTAGATAAAAGATTCACCCCGTAGTCTGCATGTAGGCCTACTGCTGCGGTAGCCAGCCTACTGTAAGTATCCTACGCGGTGAAGCTTTTATCTAGATGGAAACAGGCAACACATATATGGAGTAGGCCTATATGAGATGAATATATCATTTTTATCTAGTTTTGCTTACAAGAAGTGAATATTTGATCGAGCCATATATACTTCTGACATATCTATTTGATCGTCTGATTCGAATATGAAATAAAGAATTGAACTAAATACCTAATTAAATTAATGTAAATTATATATATATAGGTGCTCTATAATCTATTATGGAAATATATAGTTTCCGATAGCATACTCACCGGGGTATATCTTATCTACTGGCCCTGTGAGGCTGTGTAGAACTTCCACAGTTCAAACATGGAAGAAAATTAATAGCAAAGTAAAACCTCACATATATAATCCAAATTCTGAGATTGTTAGTATGTCAATTTAATTGAATAACATAGTATGTATTCATGTGATACAGTTTGCTTTAAGGGGCTGTCACACTAGGACGTATAGGGTTAGCGTATGCCGACGTATGCGATTTTCGACTAATACGGCATCATAGGTTACATATACGTTGGGCATACGTCGAGTACGCTCGGGATAGGTCGGCATAGGTCGAGCCACTAAAAATATTTTCTGCCTGTTCAAAATTGTCAACTTATGTCGCCGTATGGCTCATACGTTTCTCATACGCTCGACGTACGTCGGCATATGTTATGCACACATTAGCCGTACGTTCAGCCATGCAGTCCGCGTAAGCCAACGGATGCATAACGTACTCCTAATGTACTTCTAACGTATCCCTGTCGTATCTCTAGCATACTTAACGTATATATGCCCTACTTCTAGCGATGAAGTAACATACATAACTTTAATAAACGTACCGTGAGCGTATTCGATAGGTCAGAGATACGTTCTTCATACGTTACATACGTTGCATGTACGCCGATTTTGATCCCCTGCCCCTGAAAAGTTTGACGAATGCCGACATACTGGCAAATTGTCGTACGTTGGGCACACGCTAACAGAGAAAATTAAATGGAAATAGTAATTTTATTTATTAAAATAGTATGTATTCATGTGATACAGTTTGCTTTACATACAGATACAATGAAATGGAAATAGTAAATTTATTTATTGACATGGAATGTATTCATGTGATACAACCTGCTTTACACACAGAGACAATGAAATGGAAATAGTAATTTGATATATTGGCATAGTATGTATTCATGTGCTACGACTTGCTTTACATACAAATACAATGAAATGGAAATAGTAATTTTATTTATTGACATAGAATGTATTCATGTGATACGACTTGCTTTACATACAGAGAGAGTGAAATAGAAATAGTGATTTTATTTATTAACACAGTATGTATTTATGTAATACGAATTGATTTACATGTTGTTTTAATGATCATCAGAATAATAACAAATGGTTAGGTTTTCGATCTAGTAAACATGGACAGTACAACTGCTGGCAGGTTGTTTACTGATTGATTGATTGATTGATTGGTGGTTGCTTTACGCCGTGTCCGCAGCATAGCCCATATTCACGGCGATGGTTGTTTAGTAGTTGAAATCGCCACAATGGCCGCACTTCTGGTTGATGACGTCACGGGAATACCCTCTATAGTCTCAAGAGTTTTGGCGTGTTTGCCAAAAGTAATTTTTCCATATTTACACTTCAAATATCTCTAAAGTTAGCCATTTAAAATAAAAGTTACTTCAAACTAAAGTAACTTAGAATACAACAACCAATCTAATGTATTTATCTAAGAAAATGGGAGAAACTCGAAACCATCAGGAAATTCAACTTTAACATTATGTGTTTAAACCCTCGCCTTTCACACTTTGCACTTTCAGTGTTTTACTGAACTGGGAATTAGAATAGCATAATCCGGTGTTTTTGACATTCTGCATATCATTTTTAGATAAATATAATTATACTGATAATTATAATCAGTTTTCTTTAGTTTTTTTAACTTTTGTTTTCAGTCGTTAACTTGGTGGCTATTTGAAGTGAGAAAATGGCAAATTAATTTTAGCGCTCAAGTAAAAATTCTGGACATCATAGCATTGACTTCAGCAGTGACAGCTTCTATTAAATTGGTTTAGTATTTCCTTCTGCGCCTCAATGAATGCTTCATAAGTGCACCAGTGTCTTAATTTTCTAACCTGGATGTGTAGGATCAAATCTAGATGTGTAGGATCAAATCTAGATGTTTTGGTTTCTAAAATTTGATGCTCATTGGGTTATCACACTTTAAATTTAAAGTTGTGTCTGTCCCTATGTGTCTGTTGGAGTTCTGTTCAAGCAACATCTAAGTTTATATTAGGTATCACAGATGACATTTTAAAATGCAAAATAGTGTTACACTTTTGCATCCAAATTAAAGAGGGTCAATTATGAAATTTATTAGTTTTTATTTCATCAAGATATCTCAAACGGTTTAGTTTTGAGAGACATTAAAAGATTGAATAAATTGGGGTTAATTTCAGACTTGTAAAAAATAGGAGAAAAAGTCATTTTAAGGGACCCATATCGTAAAAAGTAAGAGAAATATACCATCAAGGCTCTGGAATTGACTTGTATATATATACTACATTGGGATACCTACTTATATCGGGATGGGTACCGACTTGTGACAGCGCACACTCATGGCGACTTTACAGTGCTGCCCCACTGGGGGACCAGGATGCCATGACCCTATACTCAATCACAATATCCTGAAATTGAGCTAAACGAGATATCCTAGTAATGACGAGCTCCAGGCTAGGTAGCAACAATTATCAATTTTGTAAGGCATTGGGTTGACTCGGTCGGGATTCGAACATTGGGTTGATTGTGACTTGAACCCGTCATGGGAAGAACATATTGTGCCTGATCTGTTACTAGTGTTACTGTTAGTGATGCTAAGGAAACTCACTAGATGGCGCTTCTCTAGTGCCTCCCGTGTGCGTCTGAAATAAGTCTTCTCTTTCAGTTAAAAATAAGACTGGGTCGACTATTGGTCAGAGTGTTTGTTTGTTTGGTGTTGTTTTACGTCCTAGCAACATCTAAAGTCATATCAGGACGGGTACCGACTTGTGACAGTGCGCACTTATGGCGACTTTATAGTGCTGCCCCACTGGGAGACCAGGCCACCAGCACCATGACCTGATATCCCACTCAGTCACATTATCCTGACACTGAGCTAGCCAGTCCCTGCCCTATCCTTTGTTTCACCTGTATGGGAGGTTGTGAATTACAGAACCGATACATTTTTCTACATAGTCTGTTGCTTAGTGTTTACAAGGATAGGGCACTGACTCGTTAGGTCAGTGATGGAAGTGGGATGCTGGGTTGTGAGGCAGCACTATAAAACCGCAACGAGTGCTCACCTTGGCAACTCGGTAGCCATCCTGATATGTTGCTAATACGTAAATCCCCAACCAATCAGTTCACTTAAAGATACTGTGGTTAGTGAATTTAACTTAGTCGGTGGTAATAATATTGTGTTGTGTAATTTATTATACAAATATTATTTCAGAGTGGGGTGTTACATTTATTATCATTGTTTGGTTATTATGATGTGCCTGTCAAAAATTTACTAACCTACTGATGTTGGGTAGGATGAGCATCCCTGAACAACCTGCTCTTCCTTTTAGATTTCTGCTGCTAGCCAGGTTACTATGGTTCAATAATAATGATAATAATAATAATAATAACAATATAGATTGAATATATTAAGAATGTCTCCACTAGCAGGAGCCATTCTGAAATATAACCTGTATTTACAAACCAGTTATAAATGTTGGAAGGATACAAAACTTGCATTTACCGGAAAGAGTTGAGATGGGGGGGTGGGGGGGGGACCAACCTTAAGTCTAAAGAACATGTTTGAAATAGTCAAGAACTGATACATTTACCATTGCCTGCAGAACACCTAGATCCAAGGTTTTCACAGTTTCTTGCCATGTTGTGCTTTACGGGGTGAGTAGTACTTCAGCACGGGCTATAAACCAACCACGGCTTGAGGTGTAGGGAGCTGTGGGGGCGGGATGGTTGCTAAGGGAGCGGGTGGTGGTGGTGGTGGGGGGGGGGGGGGTGCGGAGGCATATGCTGAAATCAGACTGTAGTCCAGACGGAGTTCCCATTCTATAAGTCAACCCACTTTTGGCCTCATTCAAAGTTCATATACTGGCATCTAGTCTATGAGTATGAGTCACATTCTCTCCGCTGTTATCCGACTTAGGGGTGCTTAAAGCTACATAGTTCGATGGTTTTGACTTTTGGCCATATATTTATGAGTTAAATATATTAGGTTCATTATTATATGGTATTTTATTTTAGTTTGAAGTAACTTTTATTATAGAAGGTTAATTTTGGCACGTGCTAAGTTAATTTTGGCCATATATTTATGAGTTAAATATATTAGGTTGATTATTATATGGTATTTTATTTTAGTTTGAAGTAACTTTTATTATAGAAGGTTAATTTTGGCACGTGCTAAGTTAATTTTGGCGTCTTTTTAAAAAAATGCTGGACATCATAGGCCTCAACATTGACAGGCTCTATTAAATTGACTTCTAACAAATTTGTTTTATTTAACGCCTCGAGAGCGCATTGAATTTTATCATGGGCTATTGGACGTCAAACATATGGTCATTCTGACATATTTCTTTGGAGGAAACCCGCTGCCACCACATAGGCTACTCTTTCCGATAAGCAGCAAGGGGTCTTTTATATGCACCTTCCCACAGACAGGACAGCACATACCACAGCCTTTGATGAATCATTTGTGGCCCACTGGTTGGAACGGAAAATAACCTAAACTGTAAATGTGTCCACTGAGCAGGATCGATCGGATAACCAACAGCTTCATAAGTAGATACTACCGCCTGAGCTACGTCCCGCTAGCAAATTGACTTCTATGTCGCAATAACAATTTAATAACTGGACCAGTATCTAAGTTAGATACATATATATGTAGTGTAGGATCAAATCTAGGTAAGTATGGTTGCTAAAAAAAAATGCTTTCATCAGTGTACCACTTTAATAATCTTCATGACACTGTTAGAATTTCTGCTCATTCTTGGGATGAATAGTCTGAGATGTTTCTCTCTAAAGGCAACCGAACAGAATGATCAAATTAGTTAGAATGCTGGCTTCGCATGTGGACGGTCGTGGGTTCTAATCCAGGCCAAGTCAAAACAATGACTTACGACATTGATTCTGTGGGCAATAGAGAAAGCTGGTTAAGAAGTCATCAGTGGTTCCCCAGCAATCCTTACAGCTTATGGTTTGTTTGTTTGTTGTTGTTTTAAGTCCTAGTAACATCTAAGGTCATATCAGGATGGGTTCCGACTTGTGACAGTGCGCACTCATGATGACTTTATAGTGCTGCCCCACTGGAAGACCAGGCCGCCAGCACCATGACCTGATATCCCACTCAGTCACATTATCCTGACGCTGAGGCAACCAGTCCTTGTCCTATCCTAATAATGCCGAGCGCCAGGCTAGAAGCAACAAGTATCAGTTTTTAAGTCATTGGTTTAACTCAACCCAGGTTCGAACCCACGATCTACCAACACGGGAGACGGACGCTCTAACTCATTCGGCGATCCCGTCTGGTCTACAGCGTATGGTGAAGTGAAGTGGAGTGGAGGGAAGCTAAGTGAAATGGAGTGAAGTGAGGAGAAGAAAAATGAAGTGAAGTGAGGTGAACTGGAGCAGAGTGAAGCTATATGAAGCAAAGTTAAGTGAAACTAAGCGGAATGAAGTGGAATGACGCTAACTGAAGTGAAGCTACAAGAAATGAAGTGAAGCTATGTGAAATGAAGTGAGGCTAAGGGAAGTGAAATGGAGTGAAGTGAAGAAGCCGTGGAATGTGCAAGTTACAATGACAAAGTGCTGTGCTGTGTCAATTTTGAGATTAGTTACTTCAACTACTTGTTGCAACTAATGCCTGGTACACACCTCCCGTATACGATTCACGCGCTAAAACTGACTGCATTTCACAACCGGACCCATCCTGTTTCGCGACGTAAAACTGGCCGATTCATTTTTCGAATGTCTTGCGATTAGAATTTTAAGCCCTAAAACTGAGTTTTAAGTCGCGAATCGCAAGGCTGTGGTGTGCTAGGGGGTCGCACACCTAACGACTAAAACTCAAACTTAGTCGCGAAACGGGCAGTTTTAGGTCATATACGGGAGGTGTGTACCGGGCATAATCCAACCTATACTGCTGACTGTACAGGATCAGAATGCAGGCTATAATAGTGGTCGGCCTGGTGAGGCTTTAACCGTATTTCTCATAATGCCTAGAAACTGCCGACTTACATTTCTCTGTAAAGTACTTCCCCACTCCCCCGCCCCCCCCCCCCATATTCCCCTTTTCATTCCTTTCTCCCACTCTTCAACAACAACAACAGAAAGAGAAGAAAAAGGCTTAAACAAAAATTAGAAGCTTTCAACAGATGCAAGCCATAAAACGGCCATATATATATATAAATGACGGTCGTACTACCACTAGTACTAGACGCCATCTACAAATTCCCCAGAAAGAACTCGATAGTTACACTGACATATTGCTGAAATAAACCTGGTTCGTGAAACCAGGACAGTTTTTATTTATTTTGTATTGTAACAATCTCTCCCTCCTCCGGCCAACTTAAAAAAAAAATGCAACTACATAAAGGACAACAAAACAAGGGGGGGGGGAAACTTTGTTTCCCACCCAGCGGTGTTTAGAGTGTCGGAACGCCGGTGTTGCAGTTTCCGGGGCACACCAGTTTGCGAGGGACACATCGCTTCTGCGCATGCGTCAAAATCGAACAGCATCGTCACTAACCTTATAAATTTAATATAATGTTTTTTTTACTGGTAAAGATATTTTCTATTTGTGTACCAAGCAATTTGTTTCTAGGTGGTGTCGTTTTAGAGATATTTCACTTTTGCTGTATTTTCTGTATGAAGATTGCTCACGACCATTGACAATGCCTTGAGTTTGACAGTATGCGCAGTGCAAAACATTAGTTTTTTTTCAAAATTAATAGAAATCCAGAACCCTATCCTTATCAATTTAATATAAACTTTTTGGTACACATGTTTTCTATATGTGTACCAAGGGATTTGTTTCTAGGTGGTGTAGTTGTAGAGATATTTGACTTCTTCTGTATGAAGATTTGCTCACGGCCATTGACAATGCATTTGAATGGATGTGTCCCTCGCAAACTGGAGTGCCACGGAAACTGCCACACCGGCGTCCGTTCCGCTTGTACCCCTGTTAGCGAACACCGCCAACCAGCGAAAGGGCGAAGTGCCAAATTGCCATCTTACCAACAGGTCAGCCATGCTCTATTATAAACAAGTGCTATGTTATACAAATGGTATAAACAAATGTGTACTTACGTGCTCATCCAGGGTATGGGGACGTTGCTGGTGGGGGCAGGGGACGCACGCACTATTTACTACTAATTCTTTTTTTTTCTTTTCTTTTTTTCTTTCTTTCTTTCTTTCTTTCTTTCTTTCTTTCTTTCTTTCTCTTTATTCCTTTCTTTCTTTCTTTCTTTATTCCTTTCTTTCTTTATTCCTTTCTTTCTTTATTCCTTTCTTTCTTTATTCTTTTCTTTATTCTTTTCTTTATTCCTTTCTTTTTCTTTTTCTTCTTCTTGTTCTTCTTCCTCTTCTTTTTGTTCTATTCTTCTTCCTCCTCTTTTGGTTCTTCTTGTTCTTCTTCGTCTTCTTCTCATGATATGACTATAGTATATTTAAATTGGGCGATTTGTTAGTGAACCACACAACAAAAGTCGTGCCAGACCAATACTGTCGATAATATTGGGAAAATTGAAAGGTGAGTCTGTTTCTCTGTGGAAGCACTCATATTTAAAGCCTGTAATTGAACAGCTATATATATATTATCAGATTTTTTTAACGGATTTCAAAACAAGAATAAGAAAAGTATCAAACAGAAATGGTGGCATATATATATATATATATTAATTCCCACGTCCACATCGCTGACTCCCCGTGCGGCTGTGAACTCTACACCCCTCCACCTCCACCTCCACCTCCACCTCCACCTCTACTTCCATCTCCGACTTCCCTCTTCCCCACACCCCCTTCCCATCTCCTCTCCCCTCGCCCTCTCCGCCCTCTCTCTCGCCTCTCGTTTCTCCATTCCCATCCTCTCCCCCTTCTCTCCTCTCTCCTCTCTCCCTTCTCTCCCCTTTCTCCTCTCTCCTCTCCCCTCCCTTCCACTCCCCACTCCTCCCCTCCCCTCTCCTCTCCCCCCTCCCCCCTCCCCTCCCCTCCCCTCCCCCTCCCCTCTCCTCCCATCCCCTCTCCTCCCATCCCCTCCCCTCCCCTCCCCTCCCCTCCCCTCCCCTCCCCCTCCCCTCCCCCTCCCCTTCCCCCTCCCCCTCCCCTCCCCCCCTCCCTCTCTTCCCCTCCTCTCCCCTCACCTCCCCTCTCTCTCCCCCTCCCCTCCCCATCTTCCCCTCCCCTCCCCACCCCTCCCCTCCCCTCCCCTCCCCCTCCCCTTCCCCTCCCTCCCCTCCCCTCCCCCCTCCCCTCCCCTCCCCTGTAGAGGTTTACCTTTCTGCGAGTAAAGGGCGTGAACGTCTGACCTTCCTTCCGGCACGATGGGTGAGGTGGGGGGGGGGGAGTAAGAAGAAGAAGAAGAAGAAAGTGGATTGAGTGGGAGTTGTCAGTGGAATGTAAACAGTTCGTTCTGGATGTGTGTGAACTAATGGAGGCGCCGGCGGGTACACCTATGTATACACACTAACAACAAGCCGGCTAACATCGCCAGCAAAAACACGCAGCTTCCACTGCGGCAAATTACCCCAGTTGTTCCTGTTCTTGTAGGATCAGGCATGGATGTGGGGGGGGGGGGGGGAGATCAATTGATGTGAGGGAGCGTTTAAAAAACTACAGACTGGCAGTTTTCACTTATGGTGCTGTCACATTACGACACTTCTCGCCAACGCGTGTCGACGTATGTGATATTTTGGCGGAACGTCGGGATACGTCACGAAGCGTTACGCGTGTCTGGTAATTGTTGGTGGATGGCAACGGTCGGCGGCGTGCGTCAGGGTATCGGCGAAGTTTTGTGCTTGCACAAAACTTTCGACGTGCGACAACACGCGGGTGCTAACATTATGGCGACGTTAGGGGCGTGTCGGGATATGTTAAACGCGCTGGAATAACGTTATGCAAATGCTAGGCATACGTCGCGTGCACGTGAGGGTCGTTCCCACCCGTTGTGCCAAACTGTTGCTTTGTTGTTTTACATTCTAGCAACATCTAAGGTCATATCAGGACGGCGCGCCAAACTTTTTTTTTTTTTTCTCACGACGTCGGCCGCACGCTACCAATACATTATGCTGACGCCGAAAAGTTTGACGTGTCTTGACGATTAAAAGTGATTTTGCGCATTGGCGGCGCGCTGGCGAGAAGCGTTGTAATGTGACAGGCCCATTAGATATTTATTAGTGTTATGTGTGTGTGTATTGTTTTTGTATTGTGTATATTATATATATTACATATTTATTACATATATATTTGTATTACATATAAGTTCTCAGAAAAATTAAAAATAAGAAAAGCTTGTTTGCCACTATACAGACAAAGAAACTTATTTATTTTGGCCACATCATTCGTCAGAGTTCAATATACCGTACATTGTTGGAAGGGAAGGTGAATGGCAGCAGAGGGAGAGGAGAGACAAGAACATCATGGTTTACAAATATTTCACAGTGGACAGGCTTGAATTATTCACAGTCTATCAGAACAGCACAACATCGGGACAAGTGGAGAACCATTGCATCCAACCCTCGACTAGAGGATGGAACTATTGATTGATTGATTACATATATATGACATATATTATATTTTACATATATATTATATTTTACATATATATTACATATTACATTTATATTACAATTTACATATTACATATATTACAGATATTACATACCTTACTATGTCAGTATATGAGGGTTATATTTGATTTGATTTAGCTTTTCTTTCTTTTTAAATATTTTAGATAAATGTATATTTGGTTGATTATCAATATCGTTATCTATCTTACTTAAGTTTGAAGAACATTTCATTTGAAAGGGTTAACTTTGGAGATATTTGACGTGAAAATGTGCATATTGGGTGTGCGGACTGGAATTATTGAAGAGGGATGTGAGACTTGTTGAAAATCTGATTAAGTGCTTCCGTGGTGTTGATACATATCTCTACTATGTTAACGACTGTAACAGCCAGCAACCTCTCCATTCTGAGAAACGTGATATCGGACTGGTGGTATCAGCTCTGATATGACTTCAGGTGTTGTTAGGGCATACATCCCCAAATTACACTCACTAAAGTCACGGCAGCAGCACGACACCTTATTGGGGGCAGTACTATAAAACCACCATGAGTGCAGAGTGTTGCAACTTAAAAGTCGGTGCCCATCCTGATATGTGACTCGATGTTGCGAGGAGATAAAACCCCAATCCAGTCATTAGCTGAATTAGGCATGTTATTGTGAAGCATTACAGAAATCAGCTCCGTTTACTTCACCGCTGCGTAACAACTAGAAACACCGGCGTCTTCGTTGAAACGGCGCATGCGCACCATTCACTTAAGTGGAACTAATGTGGCACTCTGTAGGGCGGCGCCTGCGCACTCGGCATCGGCGCTCAACTGGACACTGCCGGAAATGAGGGTCCCGTCCCTCTTGAAGCAGTGTGTTCGGAGTGTGGACCGGTCGAGTCAAACTAATGACTTACACAATTGATACTTGTCGCTTCCTAGCTTGGTGCTTGTCATTAATAGGATAGGGCAGGGACTGGTTAGCTCAGTGTCTGGATAATGTGACTGAGTGGGATATCGGGTCATGGTGCTGGCGGCCTGATTTCCCAGCGTAGCAGCACTATGAAGTCGCCATGGGGCTCGAGATAATGTATTATTAGAATGCCATGAGTAAGCAGACATATTTATGTTTGTTGAGTGTTGAAATATTTGTTCTGACCTTTATCCGACTGGACATTCGGACGGGAGCGGTCAGGTAAACAAGTAAAACGCAGCCGACATTATCGAGTTCCATTCAGTATCTCTGATGATGGTTGCTTCCCGGCTTGGATAACTCAAATTGAATTAACGAAAATAATGGTACGACGATCCAAGGTAGAGGTGTGTGTGCTGGGGGGGGGAGGGGGATGCGGGGGTGTGCGGGCGCGCGTGTTGAGAGAGCATGAGTCAGCAGTTTTATTAACAGAGGAACAAGAAAGCAGAAAATGGCCGCCCGAGTTAACTACAGTGATTAGATTTTATTTAATATATGTTGCTAGGACATAAAACCCCCAACAAACATACAATGTATTTAAATAATAACATGTTAGTTGGGGTTTTATGTCCTATCAGGACGGGTATCAACTTATGACAGTACGCACACATGACGGCTCTATAGTGCTGCCCCTCTACGAGACCAGGTTATCAGTATCATGATTGGATATCCCACTCAGTCAAATTATCCTGATGCTGGCTACTGAGCAAACCATTCCGGAGAGGCAGATGCAGACGCACACTTTATTGTAGATTTAAAATAGTTTATTTGATAGATTAGAGGGAGCGTGGGATTGAGCATCAGAGAGTGGACCGGATGCGCTGTCCCAATCGGTAGAGCGCATGCCTCCCGTGCGGAAAGTCGGGAGTTCACTTCCCAGTCTAGTGAAACCAATGACTTATAAAATTGATACTTGTCGCTTCCTAGCCAGTCGCTTGGCATTATTAGGATAGGACAAAGGCTGGTTGGCTCAGTGTCAGGATAATATGACTGGATGGAATATCAGGTGATGGCAGCCAGGTTTACCATTGGGGCAGCATTATAAAGTCGCCATGAGTGCACACTGTCACAAGTGGGCTCCCATCCTGATATGACCTCAGATGTTGCCAGGACGTAAAATTCCAACAACCAACCAACCAACATCAGAGAGTGCCTTACTTTCGACCAAAACTGAACATGATCTCAATAAAGCATCGTGCTCTGTTTCTTTTACTGAGTGTGAGCTCATTCATTCACTGCAGAACCTAGTCAGGCTCGGGCCATTCTGCCAACGGCCACGATGACTCACTGTATAGACCAGGGATGAAAGATCTCTGCCATTCCGCGGATTTCCGGGATTTTTCAATCCCGCAACACCATCAGCGTAGATCTATACTAATATGTGGTGCAGGTGCCGCAGCACTATCAGTGTATACCACTAATACATTATCCAAACGCCGCAGCACTATCAGCGTATACTACTACTATGCATGCTTCAAACGCCACAGCACTATCAGCGTATACCAATATATATGAAACCTGACTTCCGGAAATTTTCCATGATTCCCTGACAATGCTAAACCTATGGGAGAATATCCGCATTCCCGCTTTTCTTCCCGGAGACCACTTTGATCCCTGTATCAGGTTATAATAAAGCCTGTTTGTGTAGCCATCTTAGATACAATACACTCTCATAGTCACTTTAGAATTTCCATTTGTTTTCCCGGAGATCACTTTCATCCCTGATAGACCCACATAAATGTCTTATTTAATTTAGTTTGTGGTTGTTGATTGGTTTAAGATATTTATGTGTGCAACCCCATTGCACTGCACAGTTCCCAATTCTGTATCTTTATGGCCGGTGCACACCTACCGTTTACGATTCGCGCACTAAAACTCGCGACGAGCTTAAGACTGAGAACGGGCCGATTCATTTTTCGAATCGCGAATCGTATGCGTAAGCAAGCAGTTTTAGCCCTGAAAAGTCGCGAATCGCAATCGGTAGGTGTGCGCGGGGGGCGCACACCTAGAGATTTTTGTGCGCGAAACGGGAGGTGTGCGTGCACAAACGGGGCACAAACGGTAGGTGTGCACCGGCCATTAAAAAGATACGATAATTTAAGGTTAACACGTTGGAGATGGATGGGGTGGGGGGGGGGGGGGGGGGTGCGTGTGGAGGAAGTAGCAGAGGTAATAGCCACACAGTTGTTTTTTTAACAAGAAAAAAAAGTAATGATTTATTAGCATAGTATTCCTAATGGAAGCCATAACTTGTATTCTGACATTAATTGAAAATTGCAGATATTAAAGCTGCATAGTCCAATGAAAGCATAACATTTTGGAAACCAACGTACAACTGATGAAAACATAAAATTTTCGACACTTACCTAGATTGGATTCTACATATTCAACTTAGACACTGGTGCACTTATTTATTAAGCATTTGTTGCTGCATAGAAGGGCATAATAAGTCAATTAGTAGAACCCATTACTACTGAAGTCTATGGTGTCAGAGTTTTGGCGTGCTTGCCAAAATTATTTTGCCATGTATTGACATTGAATATCTCCAAACTTAGACATTTAAAATTAAAGTTACCTCACACTAAAGTAAAGTAGATTATAACTATTAGTATAATATATTTATCTCAGAAAATAGCATAAACTCAAAAGCATCGGACTATGCAACTTTAAACCTAATTTTGACCTGACATATCCAACTTAGATACTGGTAGTGATACGCTCATTGAGCATTTATTGATGCATAGAAGCAATACTAAGTCGATTTAATGGAATCTGTTACTGCTGATGCTTCTCGTGTCCAGCATTTTGATAAGCACTTGAAAATTAATTTGACATGTTTTTACTTTAAATTTTCGCTGTAAATATCTCCAATGTTAACTTTTAAAATAAGAAAATTTAAACTAAAATAAAGTAGATTATAACGAGCAGCCTAAAAAGATATGGCAGAAACTTGGAACCATCGAATTATGCAAGTTTAATAGAGCTGAATGTAGATGTAGGTGACTTGTTGGAGTTTGAATCCCAGCTGAGTCAAACCAATGACGTACAAAATTGATACTTGTTGCTTCCTAGCCTGATGCTCGGCATTACTAGGATAAGGCAAGGACTGGTCCGCTCAGTGTCAGGATAATGATCAGATCATGGGTGCTGGCAGCCTGGCATTCCAGTGTGACATCACTAAAAAGTTCCCATGAGTGTGCACTGTCACAAGTTGGTGCGCTTTCTGATATGACATTAGATGTTGCCAGAATGTAAAGCTGAAACAAACAAACAGACAAACAAACAAACAAACAAACAAACAAACACAGACCTCCTCAGGTGAAATGTGACATGCACAGGTAGGTGTGGGTAGGTTGATTGCTTCAGGGTGCCTAGGTGTCCTAATGGTTAAGATGCTAGCCTCGGAGTGGCAGAAGTGTGCTTTCGAATCCAACTCTAGGCACATTGTTTTCTATTTGCAAAGCCTTGAATTTAACCTATTTTGGGTAATTAGTCTTGAAAAGCCTTGAATTCCACTGATCTAAATTAGTCCGAAATGGCGGTTTTCCCTGAAATCCAAATGAAAATAGTCTTCACTTTCTATCAAAAACAGCCTTGAAATCGCCTTGAATTCCACATATTCACATGTGTATGGACCCTGTTAAACCTGACAAACAATACTTGGTTTGACTGCTGCTTTGGTTGTTCATTTCCAGTTATAATTGCAATTGTAACACATGACATTGAATATTGCATTTCGGACATAATAAAGTTGATTCTAAGTTGATGCATTGATCTAATTTCGCCCTGCGTTATTGGCGATGGCGGTTTCAATCCTAATCGCCAGTGGCGCCGCCGTGGCAGTGAATGGAACTAGGGATATTGAGTCAGTACATTCTTATTTGATTAAACTAGCAACTTTGTATTTGTAGATGTAGAAATGTAAATAAGATGGTTTAAATCTTTGTTGTTGGTCTTTGTTTTGGTTTAGAAAAAGAACAGAATATGATACTTTAGTTTACGCATCAGCTACCGTGGTCACAGTAAGGGCTTCCTACACGATGGAGGGTAGTTTATTGATGATTTTCAGATCATTAGTCTTATAATACTGCCCCATTGGGAGACCAGGCTGCTGGCACCATGACCTAATATCCTACTCAGTTACATTATCCTGATATTGAGATAACCAGTCCTAGTAATGTTGAGTGCCAGGCTAGGTAGCGACAAGTATGCCACAAGTCGGAACCCGTCCTGATATGACCAACCACCTCCTCCAGACTCCACTGGTATAGCACGATTCATATACACAAGTGGCCAGATGGCAGATGAATATTTGAAAGAAGTTGAAAATGCCATTGGGTTAGAATCGCAGTGTGTTCCTCCCATATGACACAATAAACTGCGGCCTGAGTGTGTGCTTCCTGCCCCATATAGCTGGCAGTTATCCCCCGATCCACGCTTCAACCTGTCTGGGTGTCCCAGTGTCAGTATTTACACAGTCCTACTGCAGTATGTAGGTTAGCTGCCGACTGAGAGCGCTGTCCTAGCACACATACCCACACCCACACCCATACACACACACACACACACACACACACACACACACACACACACACACACACACACGCACACGCACACACGCACACACACATACCACACATACCACACATACCACACACACCACACATACCACACATACCACACACCACACACACCACACACACCACACACACCACACAAACACCACACAAACACCACACACCCATCCCCGGGCCCCCCTTTTCACTCACAGACACGCATATGTAGACGGATGTGCGCACAGACAGACACATGGACTGATGGATGCACACAAACACACATGTATAAACGGATATGTGCACAGACAGACACATGGACTGATGGATACACACAGACACACAGCTATAGACGGACAGGCATACAGACAGGCAGACCGATGGATAGATGGATACACAGACACCCATGTATAAATGGATATGCGCACAGACAGACACATGGACCGATGGGTGCACACAGACACACAGCTATAGACGGACACTCATAAAGACAGGCAGACCGATTGATAGATGGATACACACAGACACACATGTATAAACGGATATGTGCACAGACAGATACATGGACAGATGGATTCGCATAGACATGCAACTATAGATAGTCATGCATCCAGAGAGGCAGACCGATGGATAGATGGATTCACACAGACACATATATAAATGGATATGTGTGCAGACAGACACATGGACAGATGGATTCACACAGACACACATATATATAAACATTCATGCGTACAGACAGGTAGACAGATTGATAGATAGATACACACAGCATATAGATATAGACACATGCGCTCACAGACAGACACATGGACAGATGGATATATTCAGAGACACACATCTATAGACAGACACGCATACAGACAGGCAGACAAATTGATAGATGGATACACACAAACACATAGGTATAGACACATACGTTCACAGACAGACACACGGACAGAGAGGTACACACATACACACATCTATAGATTGACATACATACAGACAGGTAGACAGATTGATAGATGGATACACAAAGATACACAGATATAGACGGATACACACACAGATACACACAGATACACAAACATACAGACACAGATCTAGATAGACACCGAGAGACAGCCAGACAAACCCACTGACAAGTGACAGATGAATGCACGCACACATACATATACAAATATAGATGGACCCCCCAGCACAAACAGTAAACATAGGCTATTGGGGGTTACAGTATCCCAGACAGACAGATACACACACATATATGAGCGGGCATATGGATAGACAGACCAATGGGTAGATGGATACACACATACACGTACATAGACAGACATATATAGATGGACAGAAAGGCAGATGTATGGACATGGACACGTGGATATCGATGGGAATATATCATACACACACAGACACACACATATAGAGATACAGACAGACAGGCTGACAGCCACACAGACAGGCAGACATTTTTTTTCTCTTGAAGCTTTATACTGCTTATAATGGATAAGTCTGAATAGACTTGTTTTCACCATTAGACAGTTTGTTGATAGCAAGCCCAAGCGTACACGTTTACCGACCAAAGGGATTTTTAACCTCCCACAGCACATAGAGATGATATGAGAGCAACCGGCCTTTGATGATGCTGTAAGTTATACACAGCGGTGGAAATCCAAATTGGCAGAGGTGGGGGGCACAGGGAATCGAACCACCAACCTTCAGATTAAGAGTCCGACCTTGAAAAAAGTCAGACACTCTAACCATCCTGCCACAGAGAACACCAACATACGGACAAACACACACACCAGAGAACACGAACATACGGACAAAGACACACACACACACACAAACAAAGACACACACACACACACACGAACAAAGACACACACACACACACTCTGGAAGCAAAGCACACACTCTGATGCAAAACCCGCGAATTGTGGACTTTGTAAAGTTTTTGTATTGTTTATTAAAGAGGTTGTTACGCTTTCTGGTCTCGCGTGTTGTTGTGGTTAATAAAAAGTTAAAGTTAAATCGCATTCATGGGATCTGCTTCAGTTGAATGGGTCTTAAATATTTCACATAGCAGGTTGACGAAGCGTGTAGGGTTCATATTAAGTACTAATAGCGATAAGAACACTGATAACAACGACACAATACATTAAATAATATTTCTAATAGCAATGCAGAAATAATAACAGTGGATAAAAATGGTGTTGTGGGGATGATGCTTACAAAGGGAGCATTATATCTACCTCAGAATTTGAACTAACACGTCTTGCTATTCTGGGGCTAGCGCATTAACCATTAGGCTACCTAGGTTACATAATGCAATCACCCAACCTGTGGTTCGTTGCCTGAAAGGGCAGTGCTCACTATTACACTAGTAATGCAAGTATTTAGTAAGACTGTCAACATAAAAGTAACAAAAAAGTAACAGTAATAATAATAATAATAATAATAATAATAATAATAATAATAATAATAATAATAATAATAATAATAATACCACATTTAATCAATATAATAACAACTGTCAAAAAGCAACAATAGGAATACGCATGGATTACTGCATTATGCATCTTGGTGTATCCGGTATGCACCAGCTAGCTACTTTGTGCTTGTGTGTATCTGATAATGCGACATCGAGTAACCATGGTTACAGTAACTGCATCCAGTTATGAACGCGTAATTTGACAGCACCGCCATATCGCAGTTATGTACACGTGTAGTGCGCTTACCCACCCACACTCCACTCACTCCCTACAGGTGGCGTGCACGTCGCCCTCCCGCCCCGTGGGGCCCGGTCAAAGGTCACTCCGGGTCACGTGACCCGCCATCTTGATTGACCTGCGTTTTCCACCTGGACGCGCCCCCTGGTGACACGCCAGGGAGCTGAGTCCGGGTGGTGGGAGGCTTATACTAAAGGGGCTGTCACATTACGACGCATCGCGGCAACGTACGCCGACGTATGTAATTTTTGCCAGCTATGTCGAGATATGTCGTTATGCGTTACGCATGCGTTGGGTGCTTGTTGGTATACGTCAATGTACATCGACGTTTGTTGAGATACGGCGTTGCGCTTCAGGGGGTTGGCAAAGTTTTGTGCATGCACAAAACTTTCGACATACGACAACGTTCGACAATGTGTGGATTTTACGTTAGGTGTAAAATACGTTAGGCATGCGTCGATGTACTTTAAGACGTTCGTTAGACAAATGTTGTTCACTACGTTGACCTCAGTGGGAACATACAGTGCGCGTACTGACAACTTATGGATAACGTACGTCTAATGTACGTTTAGTATTTCTCCAGCGTGTCTTGATGTATATAACATATGAGGTGTAGCTCTGGCGATCGAATAACGTATATAACATTCACCGGCGTTCTGCGAACGTACCGTGAGCGTAATTCCAGCATTTTTCGCCCGGAAGTACGTTAGCCATACATTGGTCATACGTTGGCCATACGCTATGTATACAGTATGTATACGTCCAACTTTGACCCCAGTGCCGAAAAGTTTGACGCTTCTCAACGTAAAAAAAAGTGATTTTACGCGTTGGCCGCGCGCCTGCGACATGCGTCGTAATGTGACAGGGCCTTTAGCGGGATATGTGTGTGTGTGTGTGTGTGTGTGTGTGTGTGTGTGTGTGTGTGTGTGTGTGTGTGTGTGTGTGTGTGTGATAGAGGGTATGGGGAGGTGGAGGGTAGGAGGCAGTAATCCAGGGTTGGGGGTAAAATCAGCCTTAGGGGTGAGAAGGTGGGATAACGCTGTGATGTGATGATACCTGTGCTTCCCACTGAGTGACTGAGCCAGTCATAGACACAGCCTGCAGATACACAATAGTCCAATCTGTGGGCGTGGGTGTGGGTGTGGGTGTGGGTGTGGGTGTGGGTGTGGGTGTGGTTGTGAGAGCGAACCGGAGTGTGTGAAGGCGGAATGCGTGGGTGCGTGCGTGTGTGTGTGTGTGTGAACCGGAGTGGGTGTAAGGCGGAGTGTGTGTGTGTTTGTGTGTGAACCGGAGTGGGTGTAAGGTAGAGTGTGTGTGTGTGTGTGTGTGTGTGTGTGTGTGTGTGTGAGAACCGGAGTGGGTGTAAGGCGGAGTGTGTGTGTGTGTGTGTGAGAACCAGAGTGGGTGTAAGGCGGAGTGTGTGTGTGTGTGTGTGTGTGTGTGTGTGTGAGAACCGGAGTGGGTGTAAGTTGGAGTGTGTGTGTGTGTGTGTGTGTAAGAACCGGAGTGGGTGTCAGGCGGTGTGTGTGTGTGTGTGTGTATAGTGTGTGTGTGTGTACCGGAGTGGGTGTAAGGCGGAGTGTGTGTGTGTGTCTGAGTATGTGTGTGTGTACCGGAGTGGGTGTACCGGAATGGGTGTACCGGAGTTGGTGTAAGGCGGAGTGGGTGTTTGGGGGTGTAGGGGAGACTGCTACTTTTATAGTTTTATAGTTTTAATTGCAGTGTAGACAAAAACTTACCCGCTTTTGTGGTTTGGGGTGATTTATTTATTTATGTCTCTATTTATGTATACATGTCGTTTTCCCCCACTTTCTGTTATTCTGACTGCCTTTCTTTCTTTATATCGTTCTACTACTTCTAAACTAGCTACCTCTATTTAGTTGTCCTTCTTCCTTTTTTCATCCAACTGTTTAAAACCAAATCATCAAACAGCTTTACAGGTAAAGGTTCTGTTGATTCTAATAGTCAGTTACTGTCAATAATTTAAAACACAAAAATGGACTTCCCCCTCCCTACATATTCATACTCCGCAATATCAGTTATAACCCCTTAACCGTAATGTAAATTCAGTAAACTGGAATCCGATTTATCGCAACCCTGCTCTTTATGATATTTTATGGACCCCAACGATCGCATTCTAAGGAGGTTTGTGATAGTGTGCGATCAACACTAACAACACCAACACCAAAGACCCTATAATACTAAGATGGCTCACTCCCTATCTCTCCCAGGGTAATGTAAATTTCGCAGTGTCACCTTTTGGTGGGTTTGATCAGCCCGGCTGCTGGTTGGTGTTTCACATGTAAACACATACAATTATATTATACATGAGATAGGTAAGTATGACTACACATCAATATGAAATTGCTATGAACAAATACACATCATCATCAGCATCATCATCATTCTTGCCATCATCACACATCTTTCACATTCATATACATTTATACATATAATATAGCAACTGTTTAACCAAGAGAACAGCCAGCACACCAAATGGTGGGTTTGATCATTTTGATTACACAGTACAGGCTGAGTAAGCCGTCTTAGAATTATAGGGTCTTTGCCAACACCCACCCCTACTAGGAGTACTACCAAAGTACGACAACTCAGCGCTCTCAGATAGGAATTTCTTTATAGTTTCAAAGTCCGATGCTTTTGAGTTTTTGACATTTTCTGAGGTAAATATATTATACTAATCGTTATAACCTACTTTACCTTAGTTCGAAGTAACTTTGATTTTAAATGTCTAAGTTTGGAGATATTTGATGTCAAAACATGCCAAAGTAATTTGGGTAAGCATGCCAAAACTCTGACACCATAGACTTCAGTAGGAAAGGTTTCTATTAATTGACTTATTACGCCCTTCTATGCAGCAACAAATGCTTAATAAGTGGTCCAGTGTCTAAGTTGAATATGTAGAATCAAATCTAGATCCATGTTTTGGTTTTGAAAATTTGATGTTTTCATCGGACTATGCAACTTTAAATTATCATGCTGTGGTATGGCACAGATAAAAATGCTTAAACTTAAAGTATGTTTGACGGTCACTCTCCTGAAAACTGGTCAGCAGGGGATGGGATTTTAAATCAACAATAGAAAAACATCCTACTTATTTTTTTCCTTACACTTTTCACATTCATGTTCAGATTTGATGTAAGAAATGAGGGAAATAAAGTAAACCGCATGCAACTTTGGTATTTTTAGTTATGCAGTGTTTTTGTACCAGAAAACCCTATTTTACAGTCAGCCATTTGTAACATGACATATGGGACATTGTTGGATCCTTACTAACATCTTGTATTACATTGAAATATCAAACAAAACAGTTCCCAAATCAAGATGATGTATTTATTAACATGTATGCATGCTTAAATTTAAACAAAAATTATTTGATGTCTTCAGAAATAACATTACAAATTTCCATCACAGATGTAACCAGTGGTGTCTGGATGCCACACACATATTGTACACTAATTATTCTGTGAATAAAGCATGGCTGGGAATTACTTTTTGTTATCAATATAAGCACTGCATATTTCTGTATATTATGCCATGATTAATATGATTCTCAGTATGAAATTATTTAATTCTGCTTTGATTTTTATTAAGCAGACTGTGTGGTGTCCTAAACATGTGTTACGCCTGAGCAACACATGTGTTACTGCCATATCACATAGGTTAATCAAGGACTACACCTTTATTTTTTATCTCATCAATTTATATTTTACATAGATGTAAAGGGGAGATTTCCAGCTTTCATTTGCAACCAAAAAATTTTAAAAATTCAAATATTAGATTTTAACTCTCCATGTGACACTTCTGGCCAGTTTTCAGGAGAGTGACCCTTGACCTTTACTATACTATAATATTGTTTTCATTATTAACATTAGGAGATAATACACTATAATTGTCATACATTATCTTTGATGGTACAGCAGCCAGGGTGGGCTAGGGAACGGGTTTCAATAGCACAGCAGTCAGGCAGTGCGAGGGGACCTGTCAAATTACCTTGTTTGCTGTATTTCACATGAAAGCGCTGAGTGGCGCGTCATTGTCTTTGGTACTACTAAGACTACTCCAGGACTGCTAATATAGACTAAACATAACCAAATAACGATGGGTCATGATCACCAATCAAATGCTGACACTGATGACGTGATCCCAGTAGTAAATAAGTCATACAATATAAACATGTCCTTTATTTTACATTGCAGGTGAGTCTTTGGGGGCCGCAGATGTCAACACTAAATGAAGGAAAGATCCTCAGCAAACGGCTATCAGAAACCGGCTTGATTCAGAACGCCGGGTCGCAGCTTCAACTTACACAGCAGAAGGTTGGGGAGGTGGTTAATACACATGCACCTAGATGCGGGAAGTGGTATTTTATGTCATCTGACATATCTGCTAGCACAATTTCACTGCAGTTAGAGAAATAAGCAAAATTGTTCATTTGTCCACAGGACAAGTCTGGTGTGATTTTCACTTGTCCGTCTGAATTTTCACTTGTCCCGGACAAGCGGACAGGCTCTTATTTCGAACGCTGCACTGCATTCTACATTAGTAACAAATGTATGGCAAGAATCCTACCTGGTTTGGTTCATCAGAAGGGGTGTCTTATAAATGAGCCTGTCTCAAAAGGTGCTAACTCTTCGTTTTTTTTGTCCATTGTAACGATTGACACAAAACAGCACAGAAATGGTGACACTGAAAACACAAGGACATTTGCTTCAAATCAATATGTATTCTATTGGGATAATGAAACACCATGTAAAAAACAAATCAGTTTATCCTGAGCAAATGCATAAGTAGATAGTATGTTGATCGTTACAATGGACAAAGTTTTGTCCCATATTGCTTAGCACCTTTTGAGACAGTCTCAAATACTAGTTATAGGTGCAAAGTGAGTTTATATAGGGTCTATAGTGAAGTTTGTTTGTTTGTTGTTGTTTTACGTCCTAGCAACATCTAAGGTCATATCAGGACGGGTCTATAGTGAAGGGTAAGCCTGGGTGTAGCACCAACCCCAACTCTGATTCGGGATGCTGGGCTGCAGCTACAGTCCGCCCTAAGGGACCAGCGGAACTTTGGAAGAGCATGACCTCTTTAGCAAATTTCACGGGGTAATACAGTGAAACCTCATTATGTCATGCCCTGATTTAACGCAAATTTGGATATAACGTGATGATTCATTTGACCCTGAATACTTTAATTCAAAGGTAAACCAGTAAACTGAATCCCGATTTAGTGCGATCCTGCTGTTGTCATGATTACATTTTATGGACCCCCAATGATCGCATTATAATGGGGTTTCACTGTAATAATATCACAAGTCCCACAAGACAATGTCATTTTAGGATTACCCAACAAGTTGAGCGCCTACTTCCCGTTTGGCTGGTTATGGGATTCAACCCCGTGTTCAAACCCAACCGAGTCCCAACCAATGACCCTTAAAATGTATACTTGTCAGAACTGTATAATGTATAACATGCATAGCAGTGTCAGCAAAGGACCGCCCCAAGTGTATATAGCATATAACATGTATACCGATGTAAAACTCAAATTTGTAATGCATAGTGTGAAACAAGGGTATAAGTGTAAGTCTATCCCTAGGGGGGGGGAATGAAAATTGGAAATATTGCGCTTAGACCAGGATTCAAAATCCACACCTTGCATTCTGGGCTAGGGTGCTAACCATTTTTTTGTTTGTTACTACTACTATACTACATGTATTTTATTCAGCGAATAATGTCTTTTGTCAGCGCCAGAGCACTGGTCTTCCGGCCGTTCATTACAATTTGTTGGTACATAAATGACAATATCAGTTGCAATAATAACCACATGAAAAACCTGGTCGATAATAGAAGCATAATATAAATTGACTATTCGTTGTAATAGTAACTGCATACAATTCCAGTTCAATATATGTATTATGCACTTGGTGAGCATGTACAAGATGAGTCTAGAATTGTCATTAAACACTTCTTTCTTCCTTTGCTTTCTCTCTTCTTTTTTCCAAAAGATATAACATATCTCTAATACACATATTATATTGTACATATGCAAATCAGTGGATCCAATTACCAATAACAAATGCGAGAAAATTGCCCATTTTTTTTACACCATCTAGGCTCCCTGATATCAATTACATATATAGATACAGGCAATACACAGGGTAGGTTCAACAACCATACAGCTCATAGCTTGTATACTATCCTGGTCATTGAACCAGTGTCATGGGGGGTGATGACAATGGGAAATATTGCACTTATAACAGGATTCAAAATCCACACCTCTTGCATTCTGGGCTAGTGTGCTAAACACTACACCACCTAGGCTCCCCGATGTCATCGTCCTCCCCACTCCTACCTGTCTATGTGGTTCCTTGCTTGAGAGGTCAGTGCAGACTACTAGTACTACACTAGTATACTTCTTATTTTTAAAGGACACACACACACACACACACACACACACACACACACACACCCACACACCCACCCACACACACACACACACACACACCCACCCACACACACACACACACACACACACACACACACACACACACACACACACACACATCATCATCATCACCACCATGCTGTCGGTCGCGATGCGACAAAGACTGCTTTCATTACTTGACTGCCGCTCTCCATTTAGCTCTCTGCTGTGAGAGTGATGTCCATGACTCGATTTTAATGTCTCTCAGCTTCAGGTTTCTCTTGATACATATGCACACACACACACAGACACACACACACAAATGCAGGCATTGCCCCCCAATCTGTAGAATATATAAATGCATGATTAAGTGGCCTAATGATGGATGAGTTGATTCATCGTCTGATGATATGCCATTGTCATTTCATTGGACTCTATTTTTGATAGAGAGTACAGCACGAGCAACCTGTGCATACAGTGTGGAAGCATGCGGGCTTGTGTGTTGCCAGACTAGCATACAACAATGCCTGGGTCCTGCCAAGTCATCTGTCCTCGTTATGAGCTGAATGAATTAGGAAAGAACAAGGGGCAAACAAAAACAAACCAGCTCGTTGCTGTTATCTCCTGAAAAATTGCCACTCTGTGCAGATGTTTTCAATCATTCTGTAGGCTACCTTTTGTGTTACACTAAAAGGGATCGGCTATTTTGTAAATGGAGCAGGAGGATCGTTGGTAAGAAATTAATTTGTGAATATAGACAACAAGCAGATGGACTGTGCACTATCGCGGTTATTATATTTATATAGAACGAAATGCCACTTTGTATTGCTATATCATAGTATATGGTTAGACGGTATAGTGCAATTCTCGCCTTGTGTAATGATGGCTTAAACACTCACTCACTCACTCACTCACTCACTCACTCACTCACTCACTCACTCACTCACTCACTCACTCATGCACACACTTAAGGACACACACACACACACACACACACACACACACACACACACACACACACACACACACACACACACACACACACACACACACACACACACACACCACCCGCCCAAACCAAATCTACGTACAATATTTAGATTTAGATATGAGATTGAAACAAAGTAATTTTGGCGATGGCTAATTGGCCTATTCCAGGGCGGTGGTACTTCCATCCCGATATTAAACTAGATATAAAACCCAAACGAACCAAATCTAACCTGAGATTTCGGCTAATGCGTCTACCGATTTACCAAGCCCATAAAGTCGCACTGTCACAAGTCGGTGCCCGTCCTGATATGACCTTATAAGTTGCCAGGACGTAAAACTCCAACAACCACCCTCTGTTCTGGTAAACACCATTAAAGCTGCACAGTCCGGTAAAAGCAACAAATTCTCAAAATCAAAATAACTACCTAGATTTGACCTTATATATCCAACTTAGATACTGATGTGCTTATTAAGCATAGTCTAAAACAATACTGTGCCAATTTAATCAAACCTATTCCTGCTGAAGCCTGTGGCCTCAGAATCTTGACAGGCTTGCTCAAATTAATTGTTGCATGTTTGAACTTTAAATAACTTCAAATAACTTCAAATGACTTCAAATGACTTCAAATAACTTCAAATGACTTCAAATGACTTCAAATGACTTCAAATGACTTCAAATGACTTCAAATACTTCAAATGACTTCAAATGACTTCAAATGACTTCAAAGTTAACCAATTTAAATAAAAGTTATTTCAAGCTAAAGTAAAGATTACAATGTTCAATGTAATATATTTATCTCAGAACATTGCAGAAACTCAAAAGCATCGGACTATGCAACTTTAGACTGGGCGCAGTGGACGAATCGGTAGAGCGCGGGCCTCACCTGGGGGAAATCGGGAGTTTGGTTCCTGGTCGAGTCAAACCAATGACTCATAAAAATTGATACTTGTCGCTTCCTAGCCTGGCACTCGGCATTAATAACATATGACAAGGACTGGTTAGCTCAGTATCAGGATAATGTGACTGAGTGGGATATCGGGTCATGATGGTGCAGGTGGCCTAATTTCCCAGAGGGGCAGCACTATAAATTCGCAATGAGTGGTAACCGGTACCCGCCCTGATATGACTGTAGATGTTGCCAGGATGTAAAACTCCAACAACCAACCTATGCAACTTTAACTAACCTGCCATTTAAAGCTGCATAGTCCGATTAAATATCAAATTTTCAAAACCAAACCAATTATCTAGATTTTATTTTGCATATCTAACTTAGATACTGATGTACTTATTAATCATTTGTTTCTGCATAGAAGGCAATACTGAGTCAATTTAACAGAACCTGTTACTGCAGAAGTCTATGGTGTCAATTTTCCATGTTTGCACTAAAAATATCTCAAAAGTTTACCATTTAAAATAAAAGTAACTTTGAACTAATGTAAAGTAGATACTAGTGATTGATCTAATATATTTATCTGAGAAAAAATACAGAACTTCTAAACCATCGGACTATGCAACTTTAACCGCTCTTTGTGAAACACGCACACACACATCCACGCACACAAACACACACACGCACATCCACACACGCGCACACACGCACACGCACACACACACACTCTTTTTTTTAAAATCACCCTTATAAAACAACAACCAAAAGAACTCCCCCCTCCCCCCCCCCCGCCCCAAAGCGGTGCTGTCTAAAGCGACCGTCAGTTCGAAATAATGCCCTCAGCGTGTGTTGCTAGGTTTCCGCTGTTTCCGTAGCAACGTCTGTGGGGAAGTGGTTGGCAAGCCGCCGCTGCCTGCCACCGGGTGGTGACGGCGTTGTCATGGCGCCTGCCACCGTAGGGACCCGCTGACATATTGTCCTGGTGATGAGTCCCGACTGGGGCGGCCGCCAGGGGCGCGCTGGGGCGCATGGGGGCGAGGAGTGGGGGGGGGGGGGCAGGGAGGGGGCGGGGCGCGTCAGGACAACCACCATCAGGGGATAGTGCCTTTCCACCTTTTTTGTTTGTTTTGTTTGTTTTGTTTTGTTTTGTTTGTTTTGTATTTTCTCTCCCAACTAACTCCCCGCTCTCGACACATCCATCCATGCCCACACATACCTTCTCCTTCTCACAGCTATCTTCGGAAAGTAATATGTGTGTATGTCAGAAACTCAAACGGGATATCGGGAGTTCGGTTCCCGGTCGAGTCAAACCAATGACTTAAAAATGTATACCTGTCCCTTCCTAGCCTGGCACCTGGCATTACTAGGATAGGGCATGGACTGGTCAGCTCAATGGCAGGATAATGTGACTGAGTGGGATATCAGGTCATGGTGCGATGGTGTGATTTCCCAGTGAGGCAGCACTATAAAAGTTGCCATGAGTGTGCACTGTCACAAGTCGGTATCTGTCTTGATAATTATGACCTTAGATGTTGACATGACGTAAAATTCCAACAACCAACCAAAACCATCTGACTATGCAACAGGGATGAAAGATATCTGCGATATGGCAGATTCCCGCTATTTTGATAATCGACGATTAACATTCAGAAGATGCCATTAGCCAATGCTGCACTGCACCCCCACAGCACTATCAGCGTAAGCTAATACCGTCCTGCAGCACGCAGCACTGTCAGCGTAAGCCAATGCCATCCTGCACCAGGCAGCACTTGTCAGCGTAGACCAATCCCATACTGCACTAGATGGTATGTCCTGACACTGAGAGATCAGGTGGAAATGGAGATAGGGCAAGTATTGGATGAAACTTGACTTATGCCATATTTTTGATAGATAAATGTATTATGCTGGTTGGTTGTATCCACTTTATTTTATAGTTCGAAGTAACATTTATTTTAAAAGGTTGATTGGAGATATTTGAAGTGAACACATGCTAAATTATTTTTAGTTGGCACACCGAAGTGCTGAACATAGGTTTTGTTTACTCATTTTCAAGCATAGCTGCATAGAACAGGAGCTTGCTAGGACGTAAAACAACAACAAACAAAACAAACAAAACCAGCCTGCAATAATTGTGCACTAGTATCCATGCAGGGTCAAATCTACGTCTGGGTAAGTGTTTGGGGTTTAAACAAGTCATGTTTTCATTGTATTATCGGGTCGTGGGTTCGAACCCTAGTCGAGTCAAACCGATTACTTAAAAAAGGCATACTTGTCGCTTCCCAGCCAGGTGCTCAGCATTATTAGGACAGGGCAAGGACTGGTGTGCTCAGTGTCAGGATAATGTGACTGAGTGGGATATCAGGTCATGGTGCTGGCAGCCTGGTTTCCCAATGGGACAGCACTATAAAGTGGCCATGAGTGCGCACTGTCACAAGTTGGTACCCGTCCTGATATGACCTTAGATGTTGCTAGGATGTAAAACAACAACAAACACAAATACACACCAACTTTAAATACAAGTTTAGTTCGAAAAGCAATTATGTGTAAAATGATAATATCAATACATCGTTCTATTCCATCAAATGTCATATGGGGAATGGAGTTTCGTGTAGATTATCAAGCTAGGATTACTTTCACATTTTGACTGCAGAGTAAGCCCCCACCCCCCATCCCCAATACTTCTTTTTTCGCTTATCTTTCATCTCATTATCTACTCATCATGTATATCAATGCTTTTCTCTGTGTTTTATTACCATTGTTCAAGCTTTATTTCGTGTGTAGTGGCATTTGTAATTAGGGCTGGAAGACCAGTGTATTGGTGCTGGCAGCATAATGTTACTCTGAGGAATAAAACCACTTAAACAAAACAAAAAGCAGCAGCAACAACAACAACAACAACAACAACAACAACAACAACAAAAAAGCGATGGTTGCTTTTGTATTCTGACTAGAATATCAAGCAAAGATTACTTTCGCATCCTGTCTGTAGTGTTATGGCCGGTACACACCTACCATTTGTGCGCGCACACCTCCCGTTTACGATCGAAAACTGCCCGTTTCGCGCACAAAAATCGCTAGGTGTGCACCCCCCGCGCACACCTACCGATTGCGATTCGCGACTTCTGAAGGCTAAAACTGCTTGCTTGCGAATACGATTCGCGATTCGAAAAATGAATTGGCCCGTTCTCAGTCGTAAGGTCGTCGTGAGTTTTAGTGCGCGAATCGTAAACGGTAGGTGTGTACCGGCCATAAGTATCAAGTGAAGGTTACTTTCACATTCTGCCTGCAGAGTGTCAAGCAAAGGTTACTTTCGCATTGTGACTGTAGAATATCAAGCACATGTTACTTTTGTATTCTGACTAGAATATAAAGCAAAGATTGCTTTCGCATCCTGACTGTAGAATATCATGCAGAGGTTACTTTCACATTCTGACTGTAGAGTATCAAGTGACTGTTTCTTTTGCATTCTGACCGTAGAGTATCAAGCGAAGATTACTTTCGCATTCTGACTGTAGAGTATGATTGAATATCAAGTGAAAGTTACTTTCGCGTTCTGACTGTAGAGTATCAACCGAAGATTACTTTCACCTTCTGACTATGATATATGCAAATTAGTAACAATTGGCTTGGTCGCATAGTCGACGTCTGGTGGATGTCCCTGCCTAATTTGATGACTTCCCCCCCCCCCCCCCCCCCCCCCCCCGACCCGATACCAGGATACATGGGCCCTGCACCACCAGATGGATATTGATGCAGGCTAGGATTCCCGGCAGGCCGTACAGGAAGAGCCTCTTTCTGTGGACGTTTATCACCACCGGAAGTGGTCGTTAGTGTGGCCGGCGTCTAGACCAGGCCGCTACAAATGGCCGCCAGTCACGTGATGAAAGAGGCGAGATGCGCGTGGCGTGGGCGGCGCTGGTCAGACGGTGCAGCGCGCGGGGTGGGGAGGGGTGTGCGGTGTGCATGGGGACGGAGAGGAGGTGGGGGTGCATGGGGTAGGGGTGCAGAGAAGGAGGGTGGGGGGGGGGGGTTCTAGTTGGTGGAAGAGGAAGGGTGGCTGAAAGGAGGGGGGTGCCTGAGGAGGGGGTAGCTGGAGGAGGGGGTAGGGGGAGGAGGGGGTAGGGGGAGGAGGGCGGGGTATGTAGCGGATTGGCTTGCGTGACAGATACCTGCGTGCGCACACTCGCAGACACATAAAGTTGCACTCATATTCATACATGTACACGCAGACATATGCAATCAAACATATACTTACACTTACACATACACTTATTTACACAAGCAACCACGCGCACACACAGACACAATCAAACATACATATAGACTCATACACGCACTCACATATGCACACACACACAGACACACACACAGACACTAACACACTGGTTACCTTAGTATCGAGATAATGTGACTGAGTGGGAAATCGAGTCATGGTGCCGGTGAGAGAGCACTATAAAGTCACCATGAGGGCGCACTGTCACAAGTCGGTACCCGTCCTGATATGACCTTCGATGCTGATAGGATGTAAAACAAACAAACAGACACTCACTCACTCACTCACTCACTCACTCACTCACTCACTCACTCACTCACTCACTCACTCACTCACTCACTCATACTCTCACGGACTGCACTCACTCACCCACTCACTCACTCATGCACTCACACACATCCACACGCTTAAAGTTGCATAGTCCGATGGTTTTGAGTTTCCGTCATTTTCTGAAATGAATATATTAGGTTGATCGTTATAATCCACCTTACTTTGGTTTGAAGTAACTTTGAGTTTAAATGGCTAACTTTTGAGATATCTGAAGCGCAAACAGGCCAAATTAATTTTGGCAAGCTTGCCAAAACTCCGACACCATAAGCTGCAGTAACAGGTTCTATTAAATTGCCGCAGTATTCCCTTCTACGTGGCAACAAATGTATAATAAGTGCCCCAGTATCTAAGTTAGACATGTAGAATTAAATTTAGGTAATTGTGTTTTTTTGTTTAATTTGATGCTTCATCGGACTATGCAGCTCACTCAACTCACTCAATCTCACACTCTCATACTCTCACGCACTGCACTCACTCACAAATACACTCACACACACTCACACGCTTAATCTCACTCAGCTCATTCACTCACTCACTCACTCACTCAAACTCTCATACTCTCACGCACTGCATTCACTCACCAACGCACTCACACAGTCACACACTCAATCTCACTCAACTCACTCAATCTCACACTCACTCACTCACTCACTCACTCACTCACTCACTCACTCACTCACTCACTCACCCACCCCCTCACTCACTCACTCACCCCCACCCCCACCCCCACCCCCACCCACCCACACATCGGGTTGTATACTAGAGGTAATGTCACGTGACAGGTGCCGTCTACAACAAAGCGTCTGTCCGTGTGTCACTGTCGCAGCTCACAGTGCGTGTTCAGCCGACTCACGACTCGGGGTGGGGGGTTCGGAACCAAGCCTAATGACGATCCCGGCAACCAGGACTAACAGTACCACTAACAGGTCTCCTCACATGCGAACAGCTCGTGTGAGGTACCTTTAGGAGTTACAATGCAGTTCAGTGGCAACCAGCCTGCAACTTGTGCAAGATAATTGCAAGCCCTTGAAAAAAGAACAAGGGGGGAAAAGAGTTTTGAACGCACTTCCCCACTCCCCCGCCTCCTTCCTTCCCTCCCTCCGTCCCTCCCTCCGTCCCTCCCTCCGTCCCTCCCTCCGTCCCTCCCTCCCTCCCTCCTTTCCCACCTCCTCCCCCCTCCTCCCTCCCCTCCTTCCCCCTCCCCTCCTTCCCTCCTCCCTCCCTCCCTCCCTCCCTCCCTCCTTCCCTCCCCGCCCCTCTTTCGTTTTTACTTTCTTTCCCACCTTTTTTCTACTTTTGTTGTTGTTTCTTCCTCTCCTTTCTCTTTCTCTTCCTGTTTTCTTTCTTTCATCCTTTCTTTCGTTCTTTTTGTCCGTATTTCTTTCTCTAATTCTTTCTTTCTTTCTATAATTGTTTCCATCATTGTTTCCATCATTTTGTTTCTTTGTTTCTTGGTTATTTTCTTTCTTCCCGTTTTTATTAATTATAATTTCTATCTAACTGCCTACCTCTTCTTTTTTTATGGTACGTACATTTTCTTTACCTAACAATCCTTGACAGCAACAGACGGTTTTTTCATTCAAAATTGGTTTGTTTTTTTAGCTAGCACTACTTAAGTGCAGCATCTAAAAGAATAACTTTTCTAGACTTCAGTTGGAATATTACACTCAGGAGCATATGCCATGACCGGACGTTGTGGACTGACGAACATCTTGAAAAAAGGGTTTTCTTGGTCGATAATTATCGTAGATTCACGCCTAGTTTAATGAATGAGGCTAAACCTGATTTAAAAAAGGTCGTGAACTGTGATTGGAGTTGGAAGGCTTCAGTATTGCTAAATTGTGATTTAATTAAGTGTGGCACACTTTGTGAAGGATTCCAGAGTGAAATGACCCATTTTGGCTATAATGGCACCCGACATCTTGATGAAATCCACAGGTGGGTAGACGAATTGAAACATGAATCATGAGGTTTTCCAAATTAGCTTGTATAGCGTGAACTACTATAAAATGAAATACAAAGTTTCATGGTGTTTTTGTAATAAGTATATTTGAATACTTTATACCACATGGCTCTGTGCATTCCGTTAGAGCCCCCCCCCCCCCTCCCCCACCTCCCCTATAGGTCTAGCTGGGCGTAGTGATTAAAATTGGAAATTGGTGCTTTTGTCAGAGCGCGCCAGGGGGTTGGAAGTGCGTGTGGGAGAGGGGGGGGGGGGGGGGGGGGGGGGGGGGGGGGGGGGGGGGGGGGGAGGTTACTGGTGGTGGTGTGGCTGGAAGGAGGCAATGTATATTGTAGGAACAAGTCCCATCTGCTGTACTGTTAACACCCTCACCAACGCATCACAGGTGAGAGGAGGACTAGGTACTGAGCCATCTCTCTGGTAGCAGGTGTGTGAGGGGGGGGGGGGAGTGTGAGGAGGGGGTTGAGTGGGTAGAGGGGTGCATATTCTTCATGGGCTGCCTGTCTACTGTAAATGCCACGAGGTAGATGAGCCGCATAGGGGATGACTTTGGTTGGATTAATTTTTTTATTTTTATAAGTTGCAATTTTGAACGGTGAACAGATATAATTTGGTGGGCTGAACAGAATGTAGAGATATTGGTTTGCTGCAAATTGATGGATTAAATTTTTGTTTGTGATTCATTAATTAATTATATTATTTATTTTGGTAAATGTATTTATTCCTCTGAACAGTCTTTATTTTAGGGCTGACACTGATCTCTCCAGGCATAATTGGTAGTTTATGTATACTTTTTCTGTTAAAGGTGTAGTACAATTTATGTAAAAAAATGCAATAACATATTGTGAACACTGTGGCTTCTAATGAATATGCTGTGGTCGCCTTAGTGTAAACATGGAAGAAGGAACACGTTGTAAGTAACACAGGCTTCCGTTACGGAAGGTAGGCAGTTCGAGTCCTCACCGAGTCAAACCAATGACTTACAAAATTGATAATTGTCGCTACCTAGCCTGGTGCTCAGCATTACCAGGATAGGGCAAGTACTGGGTAGCTCAGTATCATAATGTGACTGAGTGGGATATCGGGTAATGGTGCTGATGGCCTGATTTCCCAGTGGGGCAGCAATATAAAGTCACCGTGTGTGCGCACTGTCGCAAGTCAGTACTCGTGCAGGACTTCATTCGGTCTGAATATGCTAGCAATGGGGCTAGACTTTTTTTTGGTGATGGGTGTATAAATTTATGCTGCCCATAACGGTCTGATGACTTGTTTTCGCCGCTAGACAGTAATAGTCTTGTGACTACCCTTGTTTTTATCACTTCCAGTTGTTGTATAGCTAACGACTGCATGCATTCTTTCTCTATTTGTAAGCATTCTCCCACATCCCTCAAACCTCTGTGAGTTTGTTTGGTCTACAATCGGATAGTTGTTGGGTTACCAATAATTACTTTCTCTGACTGTCTTCACCTTGCTGTATTAGTGGTCATTAGTTTTTGATTTTAAGTTTAAAGTTTACCTCCTGTACGTATCATACCTAGCTTGCTTCAATTATCAGTGTATTTTCTATTTATGTGTCTTTCTTTTTTCTTTTTTAATTCATTTTATTTGTTGTTGTTGTTAGTCAATCATGACTTGATATAGATAGCTAATCTATACATAACTAATCTAACCCAGCGATGAAAGAGCTCCGCGGTTTCGCGGATTTCTGGGATTTCTTATACCCACCGATTAACATTAAACAAAATTCCAAAAGATGGGATGTATATGACAACAGTTGGGTGGTTTGAATGCCGTTCTTATAGACCTTAGATGTAGTTAGAACAAAGCAAGAAACTGTTAGATATGGGCGATAATGCAATCACAACAAGGCTAGTTGAGACCTGACTTGCGGTATTTTTCTGCGATTCCCTGACAATGCTAAACCTATGGGAGAACATCAGCATTTCCGCTTTTTTACCCGGAGACCACTTTCATCCCTGCTAACCTAACACAGTGCTTCATGCCAGTAAAATAGATAGGCTAAGGCTAAGATAAGGTACGTGGTATGCGGCATGCGAATGCGGCAAAAAATCAAAAAGCATGTAAATGAATAGTGGTGCTTCCATACATGCGAATACGAACGGGAATGCGAATGTGGCAAATGGATCAACCCATGGACTGATCGGTGCGAATGCAAATACTGCTGCGTTAGGCATAAAAAACAATAGTAGCTTTGATCTTCCTTCCTTCACAAATTTGGGCTCAGTGTCAGGATAATGTGACTGAGTGGGATACCAGGTCATGGTGCCGGCAGCCTGGTTTCCCAGTGAGACAGCACTATAAAGTCGCCATGAGTGTGCACTGTCACAAGTGGGTACCCGTCCTGATATGACCTTAGATGTTGCTAGGACGTAAAACAACAACAAACAAACAAACAAACAAATCACAAATTTGGAGGAAAACCCCCCAAAAATGTCATGGGTAACTTCTTTGGTGTGTTTTTTTGTTTAACCATATCCCAGCACAAAAAGTAAACAGCGGCTATTGGGGGTTGGCATATATCTATCTCGCATATACCACACTCGCATGCCGCATACCGCATATAGGGAATCTTAGCTAAAGGGGCTGTCACATTACGGCGTATGGCGGGAGCGTATTGAAAACCTACGTACGCCGTGCTGGTGCCACTTTCGGGTGTGTTTGAGCGTATGGGGGACCTATGAGGAGCGTACGAGGAGCGTATGAGGAGCGTATGGGAGCGTATGGGAGCGTGCTGTGACATTTTTTGACATTATGGGCCATACGCCCTCATAGGTCGTGTTTTTTTGAGCATGCACACAAAAAAAATTGGACGGACGAATTTATGAAAGCGTATGGCGGCGTATGCCTCATACGCTTCACATACGCCGGCATGTTGCGGCACTGGCGGCGTATGAGTAGCGTATGAGTAGCGTATGAGTAGCGTATGAGTAGCGTATGAGTAGCGTATGAGTAGCGTATGCGGCGTATGCCGACGTATATGACGTAATGCCGCTACGCCGCCATACGCTCCCACCATACGCCGTAATGTGACAGGGCCTTTAACACTGCTATGAGAATTAGGAGTCTTTCTTGTGTTAATCTTGCATAATCTGGTGAAATAAGCAAATTGTCAAAAACCAGAATATTTATCTAGATTTGAACTGATATACCCAACTTAGACACTAGTGTGCTTATTAAGCATTTGTTGTTGCATAGAAATGTGTATTAAATTAATTTAATAGAATTTCTTACTGCTGGAACCTTACCGTGTCGGAATTTTGACAATCACGTCAAAATTAATTTGTCATACTTTCACTTCAAATATCTCCAAAGTTAGTCATTTATGTTAAAAGTCACTTCAAACTAAAGGTAGGTCGATTATAAAAAATTAACCTCATGTAATTATCTTTAAAATTGGCAGGAATTCAAAACCATCGGACTATGCAAACTTTCAGGATCCTAACTTTTGGGGTAATTACTTTTTAATGTAATAAAAATCAACCCACTTTTTTTCAGTAAAATTGTCGCTAAGTAATTTTTTCGAAAAATGTCTTTTAAAAAAACAAAAGAAACCCACTTTATTCAATCAAATTTTCGCTGTTAATCAGAAAACCTATACCAAATCCATGTAAATTCCTAGGAAAGCCTCCGACATGCAAATGAAGGTTATGCATCTTCTTTTACCCGGCATATCTCTGTACCCTACAATCCATCTCCTTGCACTTTGCCCACATACCGCCCACCTCGGACCCCCTGTGGCGTGCTCAGCCGTGTACCGTGCTCAGCCGTGTGCTTAAGTCGTGTTCACACGGGAAAAGTTTAAAGCGATTTAGACAAGGCGAATAATATGAATCGATTTAGTTTGAAAGTGTTTCGCGTTCACACGGGCAGTGCTTGAGTCGGTTTAAGGCGGAAGTGGATATCTGCGCATGAGCAAGTCCAGACTAACCAGTGCCAGTTTGGGTTTGTTGACGTCGGCACGAGAGAGTGTGGGTTCGACCTAGATATGTATGGACTGAATCGTATTGGTTTGGAACGGTCAAAACTTCTGCTGGGCAGTGAAAACCTTAAAATAAATCATGAAAAAAATATCTGTGCACAGCTAGTGGTTTCATAGACCAAATTTACCAGAAAGTCAACAAACTCCGGTCTCGACTGCGCATACGTGTGACGTCCTTAATCCGCCTCAAGTAAGTCGGTTGCGTTCACACAGGCGATATAAGTCGAATCATAAAATTTGGTTCATATAAACCACCTGCTTAGGTGGTTTATAAAATCCGAATTATATGAATCGATTCAGCCCTAAACCGCCTCAGCCGTGCATTCACACGCCAAATGTGAGTCGAACTAGGCAAGGCGATTTATATGAATCAAATTAACTGCCCCGTGTGAACACGGCTATAGACTCAAACTCAAGGCATTGTCAATGGTTGTGAGTCACTAACCTTCTAAATTTAATATAATGTTTTTGGTAAAGATGTTTTCTATATATGTGTTACCAAGCGATTTGTTTCTAGGTGGTGTGGTTGTAGAGATATTTCACTTTTCCTGGATTTTCTGTATGAACATTACTCACCACCATTGACAATGCCTTGAGTTTGACGGTACGCGCAGTGCAAAACATTAGTTTTAATCAAAATTAATAGAAATCAAGAACCCTAACCTTATGAATTTAATATAATCTTTTTGGTGAAGATGTTTTCTATATGTGTACCAAGCGATTTGTTAATAGGTGGTGTGGTTTTAGAGGTATTTCACTTGTTCTGTATTTTCTGTATGAAGATTACTCACGACCATTGACAATGCCTTGAGTTTGAGTCTATGCGCACGGCTGAGCACGCCTCCAAGCCCCATACACACCTTCACACACCCAACCCGCCTCGTGCCCCTATTCTACCCATTGTGCACCACAGTGACCTCTTACTCACCCTACAATCACAACCCCTATCTGCCTCATTCTCACGCTCTCCGCGGAAAATTGCCAATTTCCGGTCTTTGCTGTCGCTGGTTAGCGACGTGTCCTGCCGCTGGGTGGGGATCAGCGAACCGACTAATGACCTAATGGGCAGGCACATCCAGGCTAGGTACAGTCACGTGGCCAGGTGAGGATGCGCGATCGATTAATGTCACGTGGTCTCTGTGGCAGCGATTTGGCAGGTATTTATATTCATATTAATGTAATGCCCCCCCCCCCCACCCCACCCCCCGTGCATTATCACCACTCCAGGCACCTTTAAAGTTAAAGCTCCATAATACGATGAAAGTGTAATGGACCAGACTGGATGGCCGAATGAGTTAGAGCGTCCGTCTCCCGTGTTGGCAGATCGTGGGGTCGTGGGTTCGAACCCTGGTAGAGTCAAACCAATGACTTGAAAATTGATACTTGTCACTTCCTAGCCTGGCGCTCGGCATTATTAGGATGGGACAAGGACTGGTTGGCTCAGTGTCAGGATGCTGTGACTGAGTTGGATATCATGTCATGGTGCTGGCAGCCTGATCTTCCAGTGGGGCAGCACTATAAAGTCGCCATGATTGCGCACTGTCACAAGTCGGTATCCGTCCTGATATGACCTTAGATGTTGCTAGGACGTAAAACAACAACAAACAGAGCGTAATGTAAAAATCAAAGCACTTATTTAGATTTGAACCTGAGTATCTACTGGTGCGGTCATTAATCAAATATATTTATATATTGCAAAATTTGGAGGGGGGCAAATTTCAACCCTTACGGTGGATTTTTACGTCCTGGCAACATGTAAGGTCATATCAGGACGGGTACCAACTTATGACAGTGCGCACTCATGGCGACTTTATAGTGCTGCTCCACTGGGAGACCAGGCTGCCAGTACCAGGACCTAATATCCCACTCAGTCACATTATCCTGAAACTGAGCCAACCAGTCCTTGCCCTATCCTCATAACATCCCTTAGGAACATTAATACTTGCTGATTTCTGGAAGCAACCACATGACATAATTAATGCAGCAATGGCGTGTTCTACTTGGCTTCAACTGGTGATGCCTTTGCTTCAAATATTCTCAAATTTAGCCAATTATCATAAAACTGGTTAAGGCCCCACTAAAGCAGAGTAAATTATAATGGTCAAGCTAACACTTTTTATCTCAAATATATGACAAAAATTAAAAACTAACGGATTTGGCAAATTTAAGCTTGCATTCCTTCCATTGGCGTGACAATAAATATGTATGATTTCACGTAATAATTGCCTGGTGACAATCGACATTGTGTGCTATGTACGAATTCAGATGCGGTATTGCCAGCGTAGCCCTACTAGGATTTCTAGCTTTCACACAGGTTGTATGTCGCGTACAAAAACCGTGCCTGTGGAATGTAGGCTTTCTGTTTTTTTTAAATATAATCCTCACAAAAATTGAGGAACCTCGACCCTGCCATCTATACACCTTCTGAGGGAGGCCACTATCGCCAGTCTGCGTAAGGTCGGGAGTTCAAATCCCAGCCAAGTCATACCAATAACTTATGAAATGGATACTTGTTGCTACCTACACTGGCACTGTGTAGGATAGGATATGTACTGGTTAGCACGGTATTAGGATAATGTGAATGTGTGGGATATCGGCTGAATGTGTGGGATATGTGTGGCCTGGTCTCCCAGTGGGGCAGCACTCTGAAGTCACCATGAGTGTGCGCTGTCACAAGTCCGTACTCGTCGTGATGTGACCTTAGATGTTGCTAGGACGTAAAACAACAGACAAACCAAGGATTGGTTGGCTCACTATGGTGACAGAATGGGATATCAGGTCATGGTGCCAGCGACCAACTAGTGCTGCCACACTGAGAGACTAGGCTGCCTAGGTTCCCAGTGAGGCAGCACTATAAAGTTTCCATGAGTGTACATCGTCACAAGTCAGTACCCATCCTTATATGACCTCAGCAGTTGCTAGGGCGTAACTCCCCCCCCCCCCCCTAACAACCAAACAGATCACCGATGTTTACAAAGTAATACAAGCAGACCATTTGTATGGTCAATGTACATCATCTCCCGTGCTGGTAGATCGTTGGGTCGTGGGTTCGAACCCTGGTCGAGTCAAACCAATGACTTAAAAATTGATACTTGTCGCTTCCTAGCCAGGCGCTCGGCATTAATAGGACAGGGCAAGGACTGGTGTGCTCAGTGTCAGGATAATGTGACTGAGTGGGGTTACCAGGTCACGGTGCCGGCGGCCTGGATTCCTAGTGGGACAGCACTATAAAGTCGCCATGAGTGCGCACTGTCACAATTCTGTACCCGTCCTGATATGACCTTAGATGTTGCTAGGACATAAAACAACAACAACAAACAAACAAACAATCTAGGGGGCATTAAACCGTCCATAGACTTATGCGTGCGTGCGTGTGTGTGTGAGGATGTATGAGCTCGGAAGTCGGGAGGAAGCTGCTCTCTAAAGAGCTGCTGTTTAACGAGCTGCTGTTTAAAGAGCCACTGAAGTTATGATTAAACGAGGCGTTCGACAGGGGTGTGTATTGTCACCATGTCTATTTAACCTGTACACAGAGATGATTTTCAGACACATTGAAGATTGCAAGGGAGTGACAATAGGTGGCATGAACGTCAACAATCTTAGATATGCCGATGACAGTGTAATACTAGCAGACAGTGAGAAAAACCTACAAGATATAGTGAATATAATCAATAAAGCTGGAATACTATTCAACATGAAGATGAATGCCAGGAAGACCAAAACAATGGTTATAAGTAAAAAGACAGATAAACCAAATGTCAATATAACCATAGATGGCACAAACATAGAACAAGTATCCGAATTCATATATCTCGGACAAAAGATTACAAATGATGGGAGATGTGAGGAAGAAATTAAAAGAAGGATAACAATAGCCCGAACAACATTCTCCAAAATGTATAGAGTGTTAACATCAAGTAAGATATTAATACAAACAAGGAAGCGTATTCTTCGGTGTTATGTGTGGTCTACTCTAATGTATGGGGCAGAGACATGGACAATCTCTAAGAAAATGTACAAACGTTTAGCAGCATTTGAGATGTGGACTTATCGAAGGATGATGAAAATATCATGGACAAAGAAGATCACCAACAAAGAAGTTCTCAGAAAAATTAAAAATAAGAAAAGCTTGTTTGCCACTATACAGACAAAGAAACTTATTTATTTTGGCCACATCATTCGTCGGAGTTCAATATACCGTACATTGTTGGAAGGGAAGGTGAATGGCAGCACAGGGAGAGGGAGACCAAGAACATCATGGTTTACAAATATTTCACAGTGGACAGGCTTGAATTATTCACAGTCTATCAGAACAGCACAACATCGGGACAAGTGGAGAACCATTGCATCCAACCCTCGACTAGAGGACGGAACTATTGATTGATTGAGACTTATAACCAGCGCGAAGCATTCAATTAATCGCGAGCAGGTCGCTGGTTCCCGCAGCGTATCCCGAACTGTGTTTATAGCGGCTGTCACTGTATGCGTGCAATATTTACCCACCGGCTGGTGCTAAGACAACATTCTCTCACTCACCGAATACTCTCGCCTCTCTATATGTGTGCAATGATTACCGACTGGCTGGTGCTAAAACATCATTTTCTCACTCACCGAATACTCTCGCCTCTATAAGTGTGCAATATTTTCTGACCGGCCGGTGCTAAAATATCATTCTCTCACTCACCGAATACTCTTGACGCTATATGTGGTCAATATTTACCAACCGGCTGGCGCTAGGGCACTCACTCTCACCTCCCCACTCTACGCCGAGATCCCAGGGCGTTTCTGCGCGGGCAGCACTGTTGGGGACGGTGCGGCGAAACTCTGTGTGAGTGCCCCTGAGTAGCTCACCCAGGCCTGCCTACCCTGCCCCGCCTGCCCTCCTTTTATAATAGACGATTTCCACCACCAACTCACGCTCTGACGGTAGTGACATGATTTGTTTGTTTGTTGGAGTTTCAAATCGGTTATGCTGCGCATGCGCATTAACGGCGCTTGTTCCCGGCTGGCAGAGAGGCATCGCACTTGATATTGCACACCACGATTCCAAGGATGGGCATGTTTTACCTACTACACAGCAAAGTAACTATGGCAACAGCTTACAGAACTACCGTATTTCATACAGTAGTAAGGATGGTCTTTTATGGTCAATTTTAAAAGGAAATTAAACAAATTTGAACCTAAAAACCCCAACATAATAAAATTAACCTCCCTTGACTAAATAAATACTCTCGCTCCGCCTATCCGAGAAAGGTATTTCTATGTACAGAACTGTTCTTTAATCATGGATGAAAGATTTATGTGATTTCGCCGATTTATCTGATTTAAGAAAATTAATTATTAAGTATACATATTTGAATAATTTCCTACGTTCTATTATCTTCATAAATATACTTTTTTTGCATTACCTCCATGTAGTATTTAACTGTTATCACAAAATGTCAAAAAAGTGTTAGTTGTTTGTTGGGGTTTTGCATCCTGGCAATATCTAAGGAGATATCCGCACGAGTATTGACTTGTGACAGTACACACTGATGGCGATTTTATAGTGCTGCCCCTCTGGGAGACCGAGCCACCGGTACCATGACCCGGTTTCCCAGTCAGTCAAATTATCCTGATACTGAGCAAACCAGTCCTTGCCTCATCCTATTAATGCTAAGCGCCAAGTTAGGTAGCAACAAATATCAATTTTGCAAGTCATTGGTTTGAATGGGCTGGGATTCAAACTCCTGACCTTCCGTACTGGAAGTCTGTGCTCTTAGCGATTCGGCCTCTGCGTTTGGTCTGCCCCAGCAAGTCAAGTTTCACATGGTGCTTGCTCTCCAAGCATGGTGCTCTCCACGCATGGTGCTCTCCACGCATGGTGCTCTCCAAGCATGGTGCTCTCCAAGCCCGCCATCCTCAGTACCTTTCAGAACAGATTCTGCTTGGAAATCCTTGTGCTGTCAGTGGTGGTGACCCTATTATCGCTTGCTATACATTCCCGCTTCTGTTTGTCAGAGACCGATTTCATCCTCTTTTAAAGATCCAGTAAATCTTCAGCAGTACCAGGTTCTATTAAATTGACTTAGAAGTTAGAGCACTGTACAACAAAAACTGCTTACTTAATAAGTGCAGTAGCTAAGTTAGATAACAAATATAGATACATGCTTTGGTTTTGAAAATGTTATGCTTTCGCCAGACTATTTCGAAGGTATTTCTTTCTTTCTTTCTTTCTTTCTTTCTTTCTTTCTTTCTTTCTTTCTTTCTTTCTTTCTTTCGTTCTTTCTTTCTTTCTTTCTTTCTTTCTTTCTTTCTTTCGTTCTTTCTTTCTTTCTTTCTTTCTTTCTTTCTTTCTTTCTTTCTTTCTTTCTTTCTTTCTTTCTTTATTGGGCAGGCCTGTAGGTGTGGGTTTTGGTGTGAGTGTGGGTGTAGGCGGGGATGAGTGGAGTAGTACGCTTGCACACTAGAACACGTCGTTGCTCTTCTAGATCAGCAGGTAAGTGGCGTTTCTATGGCTACAGAGGGTCGGGCAGCGCAGTGAGACGGACGGGTTGCTATGACATTGTCAGGTCGTTGGCTCTCTGTTCGAGATCACGTACACCCGAGACCGGACACGAGAAGACCCATCTCCTGTGCCGACTGCGTTCTGATTGGTCGTACCTGGGTGTGCAGTGAGAGGGGGGGGGGGGGGAGGGGAGGAGGAAGGGGGGAAGGGAGCTGTAGGTGGTGTGGGTGCTTGCTCTGTGGTCGGAATCTGCTCTGACTGAATGTTGGTTGGTTGTTGAGGTTTTACGTCCTGACAACATCTAAGGTAATATCAGGACGGGTACTGACTTGTGACAGTGTGTGCTCATGGCAACTTTATAGTGCTGCCCCACTGGCAGACGAGGTCACCAGCATCATGAAATCATATCCCACTCAGTCATATTTTCCTGACACTGAGCCAACCAGTCCTTGTCCTATCCTAATAATGCCGAGCACCGGGCAAGGAAGGACAAGTATAAATTTTTAAGTCATTGTTTCGAATCCCACAATCTACCAAAACGGGTGACGGACACTCAACTCATTCGGCCATCCCGTCTGGTCGCTTTTACTGAAAAAGCTGCAGTGTGTGTGTGTGTGTGTGTGTGTGTGTGTGTGTGTGTGTGTGTGTGTGTGTGTGTGTGTGTGTGGATGTGTGTGGATGTGTGTGGATGTGTGTGGATGTGTGTGGATGTATGAGCTCGGAAGTCGGGAGGAAGCTGCTCTCTAAAGAGCTGCTGTTTAAAGAGCCACTGAAGTTGTTTCCAGATGTTTGCTCTGAGATGCTGCTGTTTGGTCGGTGATAGCTACTCAGGAGTTTGCTGCATTGTGCACGTTAAATCCATCACAAACGGACTACTGGATTCTTGCGGATGAGTGGTTTCTGTATCGCCAGCGCCAATGTACTATAATATCTCACCGAGTCTCGTTCTCAGCTATTCAGAGGTTGGCTGCATTGTGCACATTGATGCCACCACTGAGGGGCATTTTCATGGAAAAGTTAAGCTAGGTGCATCCAGACTGCGGTAGCTGCTCGTCTGAGACTGGCGAGCTTGTGGGGGGAGGAAGGCGAGCCGATGTAGTGTGGTTCAACGCGCCGTCTGGTGCCGAGCCGATGTAGTGTGGCCCGCCGTGCCCTCTGGTGGAGAGTCGATGTAGTGTGGCTCGACGTGCCCTCTGGAGGAGAGCCGATGTAGTGTGGCTCGATGTGCCCTCTGGTGGAGAGCTGATGTAGTGTGGCTTGACACGCCCTCTGTGGAGACGATGTAGTGTGGCTCGCCGCGTCCTCTGGTGGAGAGCCAATGATGTGTGGCTCTATGCGCCCTCTGGTGGAGAGCCGATGTAGTTCCGCTCGACGCGCCCCCTGGTGGAGAACGTGGCGTTTTGTATCTCAAGAACTCTCGTGATTACAAAGAAGGTGGCTTAAACGTTAAGAATGAAACACACACACACACACACACACACCTACACACACCTACACCTACACCTATACACACACACACACACACACCACAGGGCACTCCTCGATATTCAATATGCACGACTGGTGGCCACCAAAGGAACTATGTCAAGACCTGCTTGCTATGCATCCGGTGCCTATCGCCATTTTCAAATTTGCTCCATTTGTGACTTATTGACATCTTTTTGATGTATGTACGCATGAAATCTTTTTGGTGTGCACATCTCACAGAGGTGGTGTCATGTGTGTGGATGTGACTACAGTGATTTTGTTTACGTTTTAAAAATATGTTGTTCATATTGCAGTTAGGTGTACTGACCTCCCCAAATGAAATTCCACATGCACAGGTAGGCGTGTGTATGGTGATTGCACCAGGGAACGAACCTATATAGGTTAATGATTAGGACGCTAGCCCGGAATGGCACGAATTGGGTTCGAATCCCACCCTAGGTGCAATATTTCCCATCTGCAAAAACACCCGCGTGGCAATATTAGCCACGTGGGACTGCTTATATTACATATTTGTTGGGAGTTGCAACCTATAGGATTTCCAATTTTATGAGAAACACATTTTGGAATTCTGTGCCCAAGGCTCATGGAAACCCGTCGGTAAAGATTTTTTGTTGTACCGTGAAACGGGTGATGTGAACCGACTCTTGATAGAATACTTATAAATGAGAAATCAAATTATAGTTCTGTTGTTTTTCCAGCATGGTAACGACATGTTACCGGAAACGTCCGTTGCCGAGTAATCCTGTAGGTTGTAGCCAGACAGTTTTGAGGCGGGTGCTTTTCAATAAAATAATAGATTACATTATTTTTGGTCTAGTGGCCCATACGTCACTTCCGAGATACCACAGTGGGTGCCCACCCAGCCATAGTCAGGCTTCTAGTGTGGGGAGGGGAGGCTCATTGCAGCATGGTGGAAGTAGATACAGAAAGTGGTATTTATTGAATGAAAATAGTGGTATTTATACCATGAAATAGTGGTGTAGGCTGAAGGGAGGCAACAATAAGAGGTGTGTCACTCTGAAGCGTTGAAGGCCGAGTGCTGGGCCAGCGCAGTGACCACTGTCCAGTGCAGCACGCGACACATGCGTTGCACGCGCCCCTAGCATCGAACCTGGGAACCACAGTGGTATCAACCAGAATAGAATAGAGTTGCCAGAGGCCCCTCACTCTACACCTGGGCCGTGTTCAGGCTCCGTCTCGGAGGCGCCTCAGCGAGTCTGAATGGCAAAGGCAGTTTGTTGTCTCGAAAATGGCCGCCTCTATAGGCGGTGGCCATTTGCAATGGTAAAGCTGTGCTGTGATTGGCTGAAACCAGTGAATACGGCGGCCATTTTCGAGGTGCTTTTCACCTCCAGTCTGGAAAGAGAGGTGTCTCCGAGATGTCGCCGAGACACACTCTGAACGGAAATAAGCCAAAAAGCATCGCCGAGGCGTCGCCGAGGCGCCTCCGAGACGGACCCTGAACGCGGCCCTGTATACAGTTACTGTATACGAGCTATTTATACCATTCAAATACACCCATCAATCCAACTAATATTGATGTAGTCATATGGCACTACTATTACCATATTGCTGTAGAACTTGTGGGTAACTGTTAGAATTCCATGGTGCTATATGCTACAAATTGTGTATTCAACAGCTATTGTTAGCTCACCTTATATTAAGTACCGGCAGCGCCCTGTAAAAGTCCAGGAATGGTGCTTTT